>CM075067.1:10850000-11450000 GCA_037428765.1 Rubia yunnanensis
AAGTTTCACTGAACCTAATCGTACTTAGGTTCATCGGCGTCGATTTTAGTTGAGACATGTTCAGCCGGCCTATCCACCTCCCTGGCTCGCTGGATTACACGTTGCATTCCATTGTTAGTATCGCCAGTTGTTGTATTATGCGTGTAGATAACTTTACTTACTTTATTTAATATTGTTCACATGTAGATAACTTTACTTACTTTATTTAATATTGTTCACATGTAGAGAATATTATAATTGTGTTTGAAAATATGTTTTTTACTTGTGTAGTTGTGCGTGTGGGGCATATATATGTTCAACCACATCAACATTCGCCACCATTTGTATATGTAACAAAAGGGATGAGCATATATAACAATGATGTATATATTCGAGGACAAATAGGAATGAGCATGGGTTGGATTAGCATCGGGTCTAACCCAAAACACATTAGACCCAACCTAAATAATTTAGTTAGACATGGACCCGTAAAGTTTGAAAAATATTAAACGTATACCCAAACTCGATAGGCCGAACGTGTTTTGGGTCTAAAACATGTCATGCATGAGTCTAATTATTATTTAGTTAAACATACATTTTGCATTTCACTTATTATTATTATTTTTCAATTAGAGGTGCATATTGATCGTTTTTTACAACATGTATATTTTGGGCCTCAAATTCGATTATGACATAACTGTCTGTTAAAATCCAATATGCAGGTATATTTGTCTTCTTCTTCTTTTTCCTTTTTTACCTCTCCTTTTTATTCTTCCTTTCATTTCTTCTTCCAGCCAATTAAAAGGGAAAATTACCCATTCATTTGCAGGGGAAAATCACCCCTAGTTTTGTACCAATAGCACCATTTAGTCTAGTGAAACAAGGGAAAACCACCCGAACCTTCGCGCCAAAGAAACAAGTCACCCTTGCAACTAGCGAATAAGGAAAAAATACCCTTCAATAAATACACTTTAAAGGGGAAAATACCTTATCGATTTGTGAATAGGGTAAAATAACCTTTTGCAATGCGTAAAATGGAGAAGCACATTATAAGTTAGTGGATAGAAGAAAATCACCCCAGGTGTTGAAATAATAATAATAAAAAGTTGACATTTTTCGTTCACATGAGACAAGTAAGCTGATATTGGAGGAAAAATCACTCAAATCTTCGCAACTAAAACCTACACTACAATTCCAAAGGATACAAACATACAAGAACCCTACTTTCCATCTTCAACCATTCAATTGTTAGGTTAGCTAACTTAAAAAAATGTTGACCTCAATGAATATGATTGGAATAAGGATTTGTCACCAATGGAAGAGTTGAGTGCAATCAATCATTGCCAGCAAACAGAGCTCGATTATTAGGAAGAATATGAAAAAAGTAAAGCCACATCCCTTTTCACCAAGTACGTTGAGTAACTATAACACGAACTCTAGCCACAAGTCATTAAGGAAGTGTTAGATATGACACCAACCACAATGGACACAACAACGATGCAAAGTTCCAGCTTCACAAAACAAAATTATGCTATATTAAATGGAAGGAAAGATAATTTGCTTAATTTTTCCATATCTTCTCCCTTCTATGAGTTTAGTCATCCATATTTAATGAAGACGGGCTAAATTTTTTATTTATTTAATACGTTGACTCATTCTTAATAGTGGTAGTGATCAGTGATGGATGCTTGTGAGGTCTCAAACCTCTTGGTTCATGCAACATGTTCCCGAATTGATTATGAGGAAGAAGCTCTGATGTTTAAAGTACTTACTCCTTAATATCTCTTTTCCCAGTTCAGTGTGTGTACTTGATTCTTCTGTTGGGGAATTTTTTTGTCTAAGACAAGGGCAAGTAGAAGGAAAGTGTAGGGAAAAAATGAAATGTAAATATAAAAGGCAACCTTCAAGTTGTGTATTACACTTTCCTTAAGACTTTATTTGTTCTTTTTTATGCATATGATACATAACAAATATCCTCTAGGATAAAATGAATTTTTGTTAACAATAGTTTGCAATAACTACTTCAACACCGAAAACAAAAAGAAGAAGAGCCATATGGTTTCTTATGAATGGATGGTTTTTTTCTGCAGCAAAACTCCACCATTCTTACCTCTATTTATAGTGCTAAATGACCTTCCCAATAGACACAATTAATGACAGTTAAGAGTCATGTATCTTGGAGTAGCACCCTTTGAGATTGCTTGAATGATTGATCACATCCTTTGATGAATGGTGACTTGTTTCTTTTCAATAAGAGAAAAATACCAACAACTCCCCGCCTTTTTCGATTATTGGAAAATATCTTCTAGGTCACTGAACCCACTCTGATAATATGTGCATTAGCAATGGTGTCTTTCGATTGAATCACTTCCTTAGTGAAAGTTTCTATAACTCGTCGACCCGCTTGGTAGGCTAAGCTTTGAACCAATGGTTTATATAATGAGCCACATATATCAATGACACAAATTCACTTCCTCTAAATTGCTATACAACAACACATATCGATTCACATGCCACAATCCTATTCATGAATGTTTCCAAAATTCAAGCCAGAACTTTGATTGACTTCAAGTTATACATTCACATAGTCAAGTTCATATTCCCCCGCCATACAAAGTATTTTTTCTTTCATGCAAACAACATATGAATACATCGTATTTGACATTTATTGAACCTTTTAAGACCACTAAGTTCATCCTCTCATATACTAGTGGGAAATGAGCACCAAATTCTCAACTAGTGCTCCAACCATTTAACAATGTACTCTTCACTCATTGAATCCAAGACTAGGCAATTTGCTAGCGTCGAATTGAGGTTTCCACCGTTGTATGATTTATATTATGGATTTCAATCCCATCTCAGTGGTTGTTTTCACCACCATATCTCTACTTAATTCTTTGGTTAAAGGATCAGCCAAGTTCTCGTTGGATTTGACAAAGTTCACAGTTATGACTCCTCTTGTGATAAAATCTCTAACCATACTATGCCTCAATCTGATATGCCTCTACTTTCCATTATACAGTTCCCTATACGTCTTTTTCAAGGGATGAGGTACTATCACAATGTATAGATATAGGTGATATAGGCTTAGACCACATCGGTACTTCATATAACAAATTACTCAGCCATTCAGGTTCTTTGCTTGCTGCAGCTAATGCTACAAATTCAGCACTCATTGTAGAGTTATTTATACAGCTCTGTTTCTTTGATGCCCAAGAAACAGCTCCACCACCCAAATCAAATATCCAACCATTTGTGGATGAGTGATCCTCTTTGTTTGTGATCCAACTTGCATCAGAATGACCCTCAAGATCTGATGGGTATCCTTTGTAATTGATACTATAATCCTTTATTTGCTTGAGACATCTTAAGACTCTTGTAATTCCAAGCCAGTGTTTCTTGTTAGGACTACTCTTAAACCTACTTAACACTCCAACTGCATATACAATATCAGGATGTGTGCAAGTCATTGCATACATTAAGCTTCCTATCACACTTGCATAATCAGCTTGCGATGCAGGTTCTCCCTTATTTTTCACATAGTCTAACTTAAAGTCAGTGGGAGTTGAAGCTGGTTTGCAATAATAATGATTGAACTTCTTAAGAAGTTTCTCAATATAATGAGACTGTGAGAGTATTACTAATCCTTCATCTTTCTGTATTCTTATACCAAGAATAACATCAGCCTCTCCCATATCTTTCATTTCAAATTTACTTGAAAGAAACTTTTTGGTTTCTAACACTTGCACCAAATCAGAACCAAAGATCAACATTTCATTTCAGTTAGAGAGAGGACGCCCCAAGCCAATGGTGACCGAAAAGCACCTTAGAATTTTATTTCTTTTTTTGCCTTGGGTTCTATCGAAGACTTTTAGTTCATCTATTAAGTACATCTACAAGACGATGAAACTCTATATGCCATTAGATTAGTGGTTTCAATTTAATCAAATGTGAAACGATATTCGTCTCTTCGTAGTGGAGCCCTCTCTTTTCAGTGGATAACTTATTTATTACCAGTCAGTCGGATATTATAGCGATCTTATTCGTTGTGCCCAATGCTCCTCTTCTAGCGACTCGACACCAGAGACCCCGAAAGGGCGCCAAGACTTGACTATACGCGATACAAATAGATTATGACACCTTTCCCATTTACATACTTGTTGTAAATGCATTTATCAGATTCATTGACTTTAAATCCACTATCAAGTATCACTTGATAAAACTTTTGATGCCATTACTTTAGAGCTTGTTTAAGCCCATACAAGGATTTCACAAGTTTGCACACTTTGTGCTCTTGTCCATGCACTACAAATCCTTCAGGTTGTTTCATGTAAACCTCCTCCTCCAATTCACCATTCAAGAATGCAGTTTTAACATCCATTTGATGAATATGCCACTTTTGAGCTGCGGCCATCGCAAGTAGTACCCATATCATAGTCATTCTTTCCACTGGAGAGTAAGTATCAAAATAGTCAAAACCATGCTTCTGTGTGAAGCCTTTGGCTACAAGCCTTGCCTTGTACTTATCAATGGTTCCATCCACCTTCATTTTATTTTTGAAGATCCATTTACAATCAATGGGTTTGGATTCAGGAGGTAAGTCCTTGAGTATCCAAGTGTTGTTACTCATAATTGATTCGATTTCATCATTTATTGTCTCATTCCAAAATATAGCACCATGAGATCTCATTGGCTCATCAAAAGTCTTTGGATCAGTTTTAGTATTGAAACAATAAGGTATTCTATCACTTAATTCATTTCTTGTTCCTTCTACAAGATAAGTAATAAAATCAGAACCATATGATTTGGCCTTTCTTGATCTGTTGCTCCTTTTTAACTCAATGACTTCATTTTTGTCAATAGAGTCATATACTGCATTTTCTCTTTGTTTAGAACCATTCGCAATACTCCTTGGAATAGAGATAAACCTTGTTTAATCAAATATAGCATCTCTTGAATCTATAATAGTATTAACTGAAATAGAGTCATTAGGATCAATAACCATAAACTTATAAGCTTTGCTATTAATTGCATAGCCTATAAGATGCATTCCACACCTCTTTCTCCCAACTTCCTTTTCTTTGGTTCTGAAAGTCTAACTGTAGCTCGAGAGACCCAAACTCTTAAATGATTTATATTAGGCTTTCTTTTATGCCAAAGTTCATAAGGGGTTATTAAGTTTTTTTTTTGAACTCTATTGAGTATATAACAAGCCGTAAGTACAACTTCTTCCCAAAAACCTTGGCTAAGGCCTGCAGTGGACATCATGGTGTTAACCATTTCCATCAATGTTCTATTCTTTTTTTCAGCCACACCATTTGTTGTGGTGTATAAGGAGCAGTCACCTCATGTTTAATACATGTAGTCTCAAAGAACTCTTTTTCAAAGTACTCACCACCTCTATCAGTTCTAAGACATTTAGTGGATAAATCACATGCAAGTTCAACTTCTTGTTTCTAAATCTTAAACTTTTACATGGCTTGATCTTTGAAATGCAACAAATAAACATGGAAATATCTTGTAGAATCATCAATGAAAGTTTCAAAGTACTTATTGCCTCCTAAAGATGGTGTTGCATACAAATCACATAAATCACTATGAATCAATTCAAGCATGTTTGATTTTCTTTCAATATTTGGGAATGATTGTCTAGTGATTATTGTTAGCATGCAAGTGTTACATTTTCCATTATCAATTGTAGGACATTTAGGCAAAAGATCCAATTTAATCATGTCATAAATCCTTTTTATAATGAACATGTTCTAATCTATTATGCCATAAAATAGTAGAATACTCAATCAAGTAGCAACAAGGTTTTTCATTGTATTGATAGGAATTACATTGAGTTTGAACATAGTACCCTAAAGGTAACCCTTTTCTACATACATCCCGCCCTTGGAGATTACAATTTTATCGGTTTCAGTAACTTGTTTGAAACCAAATTTATTGAGAAGCCCGTGAAGACTAAGTTATTCCTAAGTTCAGGAACATACAATACATTAGTGAGTGTAATCACTTTTTCGGATGTGAACTTAAGATCAACTTCTCCTTTGCCTTTAATGAGAGCAGTTTCTGAATTTCCCATGTAAACTACAACACTTGGATTATCCACACCTTGCAAGTTCTTGAAGAAACTCTTATCCTTGCATATGTGACTAGTGACACCTGAATCAATCCACCAATCAAAGTCTTCATTAACAATGTTAATTTCTGAAATTATGGCCACAAGAGGCTTGTCATCATTGCCTACATTCGAAGAGTTTGGACCTTTCTTCTTGAGAAGTCTACATTCATGCTTGTAGTGTCCCTCTGTTTTGCAATTATAGCACTTTCCTTTCTTATTCATGTTTGGATAATTGCCAGGACCACCATTATAAGCCATTGTCTTTGACTTACTACTTTGGCCTTCTTCAATCACATTTAGTTTTGTGACTGGATCCTTTCCTCTATAATCCTCTTTTATTTGAGAATTTTCCTGCACTCTCCACTCTTCTTCAACATGAAGAGAATTAGCCAGACCTTCAAGAGAAATATCTTTTTTTTAATGTTTGAGATCTTTTTTGAAGTATTTCCAAGAGGGGGTAACTTATCAATCATTGCACCAACAACAATAGATTCATCAATGGCAAGTTTGTGTTGAGTGAAATGATTCAACATTCTTTCAATTTCAGCAAACTGTTCCATGATTGGTCTGTTGTCTACCATCTTGAAGTTAAAGAAAAATGAGACAAAGAATTTCTTACTTGTAAAATCTTCTGTCATGTACCTTGCCTCCAATTTGTCCCAAAGTTCCTTTGCACTGAGCATTGTGTAGTACACATCAAAGAGATTGTCTCCCATAGTATTGAGAATGTTTCCCCTACAGATTTCATCGTCATTCTCCCATTTTTACTTTTGACGGAGATACTCCAATGTTTCTTCTTCTGTATTGACACCTGGTTTGGTCGTAGTGAGAATGTAGGATACCTTCAAAGCTGCCAAGAGAAAATAAACTCTCTTCTTCCAACGAATGAAGTTCCCACCATCAATCCTATCAAGTTTGACAATGTTTGTTGCTAGATCTTTCACCTTGCTTGCCATTGTGGTCAAGATAAAATAAAGCCTTTAAAATGTGGGGAATTTTCTGGTTTAAGACAAAGGCAAGTAGAAGGAAAGTGTAGGGAAAAAATGAAATGTATAAGTATAAAGGCAACATTCAAGTCGTGTATTACACTTTCCTTAAGGCTTTATTTGTTCCCTTTTGTGTGCATATGATACAGAACAAATATCATCTAGGATAAAATGAAGCTCTGTTGACAATAGTTTGCACCAACTACTTCAACACAAAAAACAAAAAGAAGAAGAGCAGAATGGTTTCTTGTGAATGGATGGTTTTTTCTTGCAGCAAAACTTCACTCTTCTGACCTCTATTTATAGTGCTAAATGACCATCCCAATGGACGCAATTATTGACGATGAAGAGTCATATATCTTTGAGTTACACCCTTTGAGATTGCTTGAATGATTGATCACATCCTTTGATGAATGGTGAGTTGTATCTTTTCAATAAGAGAAAACTACCAACATCTTCTGTGTTATGTCTTATTTATAATCTCCGTGAGACGTGAGATCGTGGTCTTGCTTATCACGCTCTTCTCAATTGAATCCCTGGATCGTGCCTCCGATGTATCTACAATCCATCTAATCATGGGCAAGTTATCTCTACTCTCCGTCTAACCATACTCTCTTCTTGTATGATCATGGGCAAGTTGATTTGAGTGCCATGGTCCATTTGATACTCTCATAGACTTAGATGGCTGGGCATATATGTGTATGGGTCGTATATACACCATAAGTCCTTCCAACCAAGAAGTTTCAAGACAAAGTGCCCAAGGAAAATTTTGAATTGATATACATAAATAATTAAAGACACGTTTGTGAAATCTTTGAGCAAGGACATGGAACTATAGTTTTTTATATCTGATTACTAATTCTTGATATACACGAAGACCTGGAGCTTCGTGATTATTATGCGTTCGTGTTCGTGTTCGTGTTCATATTCGTGTTTGTGGTTTGATTTTTCCTACCAATTGGACACACACATGCATATATGTTCTTTTGAAATTTGAATGCGCAATTTGGTTTCCTAAAAAATGGTTTAGATCATCTAAGATATCCCGAGTGTGGTTAAATGTTCTCGTAGCCCTTTTATTTCAAGATTTGTCTAAATCACCCTATAATATATATTTTTTAGTTTTTATCTGTCAATTGGGTATTTGAGTCATTTTGACTACCATAAACCCAAAAAATTGTCTAAAAACAACATATATACCAATATTATAATATGTTAGTAGTTTTAATTCTCTACTATGTATAATCATTAATAACTTATTAATATGCAATTATTATAAGAGAAAGTCTCAGGAAAGATGACATTTCCATAAGTTTATGGACAATTCGGATGGACTTTTACCTTAAATATTATATCTTTTATAAAATTTAAATATTGCATTTTATAAGTTAAAACAAGTAATAATATGTATTTGAATGTGAAAATATAAAAATATATGAAATAAAAAAATATTTTTAAAAATTCTAAATTTTTTACTCTCTCCATCCCATTTCAAGCTGCAATGTAACTATTCATCCCAAACACCCTATAATAGATATTGTTTGCTTTTTGTCTGTCAACCGGGGTATTTGAGTCATTATGACTACCTAAGCCCAACAAATTTTCTAAAAATAATATATATACCAATATTATATTATGTTATATCAAGCACCATATAATAGATATTGTTCGTTTTTTGTCTGTCAATCGGGGTATTTGAGTCATTTTGACTACCCTAAGCCCAACAAATTATCTAAAAATAACATATGTACCAATATTATAATATGTTAGTGGTTTTAGTTCTCTACTATGTATAATCAATCATAACTTATTAACATATAAATATTATAATAGAATGTCTCAGGAAAGGTGGTCTTTCTATAGGTTTATGGACAGTTATCGGGGACTTTAACCTTAAATGTTGTAATTTTAAAAAGATTTAAATATTGCGTTAAAATAAGTAATAATATGCATTTGAATGTTAAAATATAAAAAATATATGATACAAAAAATATTTTTAAAAATTCTAAATTTTGTACTCACTCTGTCTCATTTCAAGCTGCAATTTAACTATTCATTTAGTCAAAACTTCATTACTTTGACTCTAAAATTGAATTGGTATATAATTATAAATACTAGTGTGTGATACATTGTTACATTTGTTATAACATATATTTTCAAAATATCAAATTTTTATAGCTTTTAATTACCCTTAGTGAAAGATATTAAGAATCAAACATTTTTTAAATCAATTGTTAAAAGTCATAAGGTGAAGCTTGAATTGGGACGGAGGTAGTATGTATAACAAATGCAACATATAAGGTAAGAAAACAGTGGTATGTCCATAAGCTTATTGACAGGCTGCCTGTCAGGAGACCTACCTTTTTTAAAAATTAACCCATATTAATGGGAGGGATATATACTAGGTTCCCCAAACCTGAAAACGGTAAAAGATTTTTTTACAAAGCTTTTCTTCAAAATAATTTTGAAGACTTTGTACAAAAAGATAATATGTGGTTGTCAAAACTTCTGAGCGAAAGTCTACTTAGGGCATTTTTGTCGATGATTCCATTTTCCATGTCTCCACCCCTAGTGTTAACATGGGTGAATGGCCAGATCTCCAAAAAGGCTCTAAGTAAAAAAAGGTTCGAGTGTTGGAAATTTGGTTTCTATCTTGTGTCTTGTCATCTTCTCCGCGCGCCTGGTTCGAGTGCTCATGGGCTCGAGGCTCAAGGACTCTAGGGGTCAATGGATTGGGGCTCGATTTCTCGGTGCTCGGTGCTCGATGGCTCGGGGCTCGAGTGATCGTGGCACGAGTCAGGAGGTTCTTGGGCTCGAGTGTCCTCGAGCCCGAGGGTTCGAGGGCCTAATGGTTTGAGTTCTGGTGTGCGGTAGACTTGGATTCCACCAGTGTTCCATCTTGTGTCTCGTTATCTTTGCCGCCACCACTTGATTCAAGTGCTCGAGGTTCTAGTGCTCGATGCTCGAGTGCTTGATGGTTTGAAGGCTCGAGGGCTTGAGAGCTCGAGGCTCGAGTGCTCGATGGTTCCAACCTGCATTTTCATTTTAAAATCAGCAGTATCCATTCAAGATTCTAATGGCAGGTATCTATTGTTTGTCAAGAGCTAGAAGTCCCTTGGTTTTCTGATCAAGCTCGTGGTAGTTTAGAACTTTTGGTTCCTTATTCCTTCTTAGTTTACTTAATCTATCGGCAACTATATTTCCTTCTCTTAGAGTGTGTGTAATTATGAGGTCCCCCATCCTTTGTTTGATTTTAGATGCTAAATGATACAATTCCCATGGGGCTTTGATAGGGTCTTTCATTACTTCCAGAATATTGGCACAATCAGTTTCAAGGGAGAAAACGTTTATGCCCAGATCAGCTGCAAAAATTAGTCCTTCTTTTAGACTTAGAAGTTCAGCTTGGAAACTAGTTTTTGCTCTAAGTGATTTATGACATGCCTTGAGAAATATTCCATATTTATTCCTGATAACTATCCCAATACCACGGTCTACCCCCTGCTTCCATGATGCATCAAAGTTGACTTTGTATTCCAGTTTAGGTTTAGACCATGTGATGCATTTAATTTTGGGTAATGTTGGTTTTTTCATAGGTGGGATTAGACCAATTTGAACCCAGTGATGATTATTATCTTTGTACTAACCTCTGGTTTGGTATAGAAGAGGAGAAGCATGTCTCTTTTGATGTTATCAATCATTTTTCCCTATTTGGTCTAATGATATAAAAAATGATTGTTTCTAGCTCTCCAGATTTGCCAACATATGAGAAAGGGAAATATGGTGATTAATGTGGAGTGTATTTTTGTCTCTCCATTATAAGACCAGTAATGTGAAAGTCTGTCAAAGATGGAGTTGAAATGTTAGTGCCTCAGTCCTATCATATGGTGAAAAAATATCCACAGGTCTATGGCTAGAGACAATTATTGAAGTAGTGGCTAAGTGTGTCAGTGTTGTTGCAAAGTGAGTATTTAGATGCAAGTGAAATATTGCTAAAATTGAGTATGTCATCAAAAGGTAAAATTGCATTTGAAAGTTTCCACATAAACATAGAAATTTTCTTTGGCAGTTTTGAGAACCATACCTTCTTCAGAATTCTGATTTCTGATTTTTGTGAGGCAACTATCTTGTATGCAGACTTGAAAGTGAACTCTCCATTGTTTGATGGCTTCCATATTAATTTGTCCTGTTTGAATGAGTGTACCTGCAGCTCCATCACCATGTGGAAGATGTGAATAGGTAATGTATTAAAAGCATCTAGGAAGCTTGACTTCATGTTTACAAAATGTTGGATTGTAGTGCAGGGTGGAACCACTGTATATATAGATGGGTCTACATAGTCTTGCAGTGGTCCCATACCAGTCCAGTTGGCAGTGAAAAGATTTGCTAAACCATTGCCATGTATTATCCTTGTTTGACTTTCAGCCAGCTGGTTTACTTTCTAAATCCTTTTCCATATTTGGAATTTTCTTTGATTTTCAGGGATGGACTATAAGAATTTAGCCCATAGTGTCTCTCATTTTTGTAGTTTCCACCACAGTTTAAGGGAGAAAGCCCTGATTATATCTTTAATGTTTCTAATCCCAATACCATTTTGGTTTACTGGATAACTCATCTTTGTAATGCTTCTCCACACTTTTTAGGACCATATTCATGCTCTCCCCAGAAGAAATTGGGGATTTTCTTGTTTAGTTTCTTTATTACTGATTGTGTTGAGGACATAACAGCCCATAAATGCTGCGGGAGAGCAAAAAGGACAGATTTTATGAGTGTGAGTCTTCCTGTAGTACTAAGCCATTTGTTTTCCCAAGATTTTAGTTTTATCTCATATTTTTCCATTAGGGGCTGAAAATGTATCTCTTTTGTAATGCCACTGTAGTAGGGCACTCTAGATATGTAAATGGAAAAACACCTTCTGACATTCCTAAGGAATTTCTGGTCATTCTTAGATGTGTTAAAGAGGTATGTTTACTTATGAAAAAATTACTTTTTCCTTAGTTAATCAGTTGGCCACTGCATTCCTTAAACATTTAAGAATGCTTTGATTCTTTTTATGGAAGTCTTAAATGTTTTGATTCTTTTTATGGAAGTCTTAGTGGCCTGAAAGAAGATGATTGTGTCATATGCATAGCATAAATGTGAGACAGTGTTTTCATATGCAGGATTTTTAAAAAGACTGATCTTCTTATTTTAGAAACAAAAATTCAAGCTTCAAGAGAAAGATTCTGAAAAAATATTGAATAGTAAGGGGGATAAAGAGTCTCCCTGTTTCATTCCCCTTAAAGCTTGGAAAAACCTATAGGTTTGGAATTGATAATAATAAAGAACCATGCAAGATAAGTTATTTAGGATCAAATTGATGAATTGGTCCCGAAATCCAAATTTCCTTAAAATTTGACTAAGAAAAGACCATTTAACCCTGTCAAAAGCCTTTGTTAGATATAATTTTAGGATACAGTTAGGGGCTCCTTGTTTATTATTTATGTATCTTTCCATTTCTTTGACATAGATGACATTGTCAGCTATTTCTCTGCCTTTCAGAAAGGCTGGCTGATTTTGTGAGATCAGTTTTGGCAAGATATCAGTTATTCTATGAACTAAAAGTTTAGAGAATTTTTTTTAGTAAAGTTAGAAAGTGATATGGGTCTGAAATCAACAAAGGATATAGGGATATCCTTTTTTGGTATCAGGTATATCCAGGTACTTGAAAGTCCAGCAGGAATTTTGTGCCTAACATGAAATCAGAGACTGTTGATAGTAGATCAGGCCCTATTATGTCCCAGAAAGTTCTAAAAAAGTTGGCAGAGAATCCATCAGAGCCAGGGGCTCCACTCTGATTCAAGGAGAAGACTATTTCCCTTATTTCATCCAAAGTTGGCTTTCTAAGCATTTGTGAATTGTCACTACTATCAAGGATCTGAGGGACCAAGCTTAAAAAGTGCCCTTGATTTTTGTCATCTCTAGGGTTAGAGTCATCAATCAATAGGTTTTGGTAAAATTGAATTGCTTCTTTTTCAATCTCCAATGGACTGTCTATCCATACTCCTTATGAGTTTTTTTTTATCTTTGAGATGTTTTGTTTCTGTCTTCTCTGATTTATAGTTGAGTGAAAATACTTAGTATTTTCATCTCCTTCTTTAAGCCATTTTATGTTAGCTTTCTGTTTCAAAAACATTTTTTCTTCAGTTAGTGCTCTCAGTAGCAGTGCATTTTTATGATTAAGCTCTATGAGGTCAGATTTTGAATTTGTTGTCTCATAGTTAATTTCCTATATTCTGAGTTCCTCTTCAGCCTTTTTGACATTATCATTTATGTTACTAAAAACTTCCTTATTCCATGTTTTTAAAACCAGCTTTAGTCTTTTTAATTTCAGAAAGAATTTTAGCATGCCAGTTTCTGATATGGTTTATGACCAGTTAGTTTTAATGAATAGTTTTAGTTTATTTCTATTTATCCAAGCATCTAGGAATCTAAATGGATTAGGTGATGAAGCAATTTTACTCCCTATGGTTAGTAGTAATGGGCAGAAATCAGAGGTGTGTTTGTTGAGTGTGTTCAGTGAGCTGTTTGGAAATTTTTCATTCCAGTCATGGTCAATTAGATCCCTGTCAAGTCTTTCTACTGTAGGAGGTATTCTCTTGTTTGACCAAGTGAAGGTATTTCCCACTATATAAAGATGTGGTAGTTTTGGCTTACTATGAAATTAGAGAAGTCTCTAATACCTTTTACATTAGGCTTATTGGGACCCTTATATTCTGTTATGGAATTTATGGCATTAAAACCACCAATTAAAAGTTTATTGCTGTCTAAATGTGAGGTGATCTGCTGCCATATTTTTTTCCTGTTTATTCTTAAGGTTGATGCATGAATGAAATATGCACACATTTCAGCACTAAGCAGGGGGGAAGAAATGACAGTTTTTGTATATTGATTAGTCTCAAATAAGATGTTAACTTTACAACATGAGTTCCACATTAGCTAAATGTTATTTCCATCTGAGCTATAGTGACACTGAAAATTTAATTTGATCATGTATGTGTCACATTGCTGATAATGATGCTTAGGTTCAAATATACAAAGTATTTGTATATTATGAGTCCTAATTATTCTTTTTAACCTATCCAAGGATGTTCCGATTCCTCTGAGGTTACAGACAAGGTCCCTAATATTAAGGTGTGTATCTATCATTTAGAATTTCCAGAGTTGCTTATTGAAGTAGACCTTAAATTCATCCTATTTAACCTGTTAAAGAATGTCCTCTTCCTGGATGTCCTACCAGACAACATACTAGAGAATTTTTGGGTACTTACCTGATCCAGCCGAAGCTCTTTAGTACTTGAGCTACAGTCTGCTGTGTCAGACTGAAGTTCCTCTCCTAGTAGATGGAATATGTTTGAGCTTTTGGGGATGGATCTGCAGGATGGTGAGTAAAAAGGATCAGTACCTCATTCATTTAAAGGAAAGTTTGGGATGATACCTGATAGGTCATCTTTGGCATACTCCTTGTGTTTGCCTGTTTCTTCTGTAAGATCAATTAATTGTTGGGTTTCCCCTTTTTGCAATTCAGCCTCATTGTTGTTGCCTTTCAATACAGCATTGTGAGGTTGTAGGGTCACATCCTATTGCTTCTCCCCAACATTGTGAGTATGTAAAGACTCTTGGTTGGTAATTTCTTCCCCTTGAAGTTCCAGCTGTGGGTTCCTATTCTATCTGGTGTTTCTTGTTGAGGTTAGTGTTGAACTTCTCTTTGTTTCTGGATTATTGGTATCCCTGAAGTATGTGGATCAATGTTTTTGTGTACTGGCTAACTTCAGTATGGGCAACTTCTATTGGTTCTTTGCTGTGTTTGTTGCCATGCTTTAGTTTACCTGTTGCATTTGTTTGCTGGGGTTCGTTCCTATTAGTTTGTTTAGTAGATATCTATTTTGGGGGCTCTATTCAGTGTGGCAGTAGATTTAGGAAGTCTTAGTTTAGGGTTAACTATTCTACACATATCCACATGGTGACCAATCTTCTTACAGCCACAACAGTACATAGGTAAATCTTCATATTCTATGGCATACTTTTCATTTTCTAAGGAAGTACCTAACCTGATGTGGCTCAACAGTTGGGATTGAAGGTCAATTTCCACACATATCTTGAGGGCAGATGACCTTGTTAGCCTTTCTGTTGCTTGATTCATCTTGATGAATTTTCCAATCTGGTTTCCAATTGCTTCTATCGCTGGGACATTGTAATAGTAGAGAGGCACTTGTCTGATGGTTACCCAGGCTGGGACACTCGAAGATTTTGCATTCGGTTTGAATTCTGGCATCCATTTGAGGATCCTCATAGTGGTGCCATTAAGCGACCAAATCCCATTGATCCAGCAACATTGGAAGTCTTCCTTCTCTTGGAACCTAATTAGGATGTTTTTGAAATCAATTCCGCCCTATTGGTAACTTCCGCTGAAACCCACAATCTTGAAATCAGCTTTTAGCTTTTCCATTGTCGGCCTTCGACTTGGAAAATTCCCAATTAGAGCATTTGCGTAGTGAGTGGATAGCTCTGATACTTGCTATGGAGAGAAAAGCACAGTCGATTCTCCCGTTATTAAAGAATTGGTGTCAGATTTTGAGTGAAATGGAGATTTGTGGAGATATGAGGGTTTCAAGTTTGGAATGCTTGGGCAAAGCTTTTAACGGCTGGAGCCGCCATAGCGGCACCTTGTAGACTCGACAAAGTTAAAAGGTGGTTGCGTGAGTGAGGGTTCCGGTGAGGGATCTGTGATTTAGCCGTTGGTGTCTAATGGTAGGGATGATGAATAGTAACAGGGAGGAGAGAAGCGAGAGAGAGCGTCAGGAAACCTACTCATACTATAATATGTTACCGATTTAAATTTTTTTACTATATATAATCAATCATAAGTTGTTAAAATATATAACTTCTAAAGATATATTTAAAACCATAAATATCTCATCAATATATATATATATATATATATATATTATTTTGAAAGAAAAATTAAAGAAACACATAATGTGAAATAACAAAATGTTCAAAAAATTTATACAATGATAGACTTTTTTTATTTTAGATTGAATAACTATTAAATGATGACATTTTATTATTAGTGAGACTAATAAGGTCATTTGATATTTATTTTTATTCATTGCAATGAGATATATACATATGATAACCTTTTAAAATGAATGTCAACAGATAAATAATTAATTTTTAAATATATTGAATGAAATATTATAAATTAATTTTTTATTACATTCAATATTTAACGTTTTCCAACTAAATTAATTAATTTACTTTCATAACTCGTACTATAAATTTTCTTTAATGAATAGATTTTAAAATTTAAAATAAAACTTAATTTTAATATTTTACTAATGAGTGGGTCTCTTGACAGGCGGTCTGTCCATAAGCTTATGGGCATGCCACTTATTTCTTACCTTATACATTGCATTTCTTAAATTACATACAAAATTTAAAATTTTTGAAAATATTTTTATATTTTCACCTTCAAATACATATTATTACTTGTTTTAACTTATAAAATGTAATATTTAAATTTTATAAAAAAAATTACAACAATTAAGTCAAATGCCCCTAAGGACTGTCCATAAACTTATGGAAATGCCGCCTTTCATGAGACTTTCCCTTTACTAATAATATCGCATAAACGCTATGGTACTTGGTACTCCAGTAGTTTATTATAAATGAGCTTCATGGCCCCTTGAAGATTCTCTCTCATACAATTTGAGAGCAACAGTAGATTTGGAACTCCCTTGCCAACATAATCAAGTTATAAACACAGTACATGTTCATCAACCAGATCATCACCAATCCACAGGTCATTCCATCTCAACACGAAATTCTATCCCTGAAAAAAATACACAAACCTAACCATCAGTATTCAGCTTAACATATTCCAGTGATAACACCACACAAAAATATTCCACACCTAATAACAACTTCCAGTCACCATTTTATTCAAACACACTCAGAGACAGTTAGTTTAGAGGAAACGTGGCTAATACAGTTGGGAAGACCACTGGTCAGAAGGGTCTCGTGATGGCTCAGACAACTCGAAAGAGAGAAGAGATTTCCTTTTTGGGGATGAACTCAACAGAGCGACTCAATTGCCACCCAGAAGGGGAGTCATTTTCAATCCAGAAGAGGAGGAATACCAGGGGGGACAAAGTTTACTAGAGGATAGTCTAGTAGGGTATTTCCTCGACTATCGCCATTTCACACTTACAAGAATGCAGCTCCTCATATTGGACTATTGGGGAGAAGGTGTACATATCATTGCTAAGAATGGTAAATTCTATGTTATCCAGTTTCAACAACGTTCCAAGCTCCTAGCAGTACTATATAATGGTCCGATGAACATCGTTAGTGACCTGCTGGCTTTGCACAGGCTAGCCCCTGAAATGGTTTTGTCACACATGACAGTCACCAAAGTGCTAATCTGGATCCACATTTATGGGCTCACGCTGGAATATTTCAGCAGGAGTACCATTCAAAAGTTTGCTTCCATTGTTGGTGATACCAAAGAAATGGATTTCGGAGGAAGACTTCGGCAACATGCAGAGTATGTCAGTGTCCGAGTGTGGACGCCGGTCCAGAAGCCACTAATATCTAGGTTTCGGCTAAAATTGAGAAGGGGTGGAATGGTTTGGATAACCATTGGATATGAAAGAGCCCACAAAATGTGTCGACGATGTGGAGCTTTTGGACATACCTACCCACAGTGCGGTTGGCAGAATGTGAAGGCCCTTCAACGACATATTGATGACAGATTTGCAACACTCGGTTCAGAGCTCCAGTTGTAGATTTATAGAGACCTTTCAGAGGAGCTATACCCACCCGCAGTCCGGGTTCACAGGCACATGCCGATAAGAAGGTTCCCACCACAGTATTTCTATACAAATGAACACATGTTTCTGCATATGCCAGATCATGCATTTTTAGATGGCTTTAAGTATGAGGAAGTAATTTACCCTACACCTAAAGAATTGAGGGAGTCAGAGGATTACAATCTAGAAGATTTGCAAACGACTCACGGATCAGAGGAATACCAGGAGGATGTACCGGAAGAGGACCCAAAGGAAGAACCAGGCGAAGGAAAATAAGAACTAACCCCAGAGGAGGTTGCTCGGAGGAGTGAGATCCATCAAATCTACCTACAAGGACTTGTAGAAGCACGTGAGAGGCTGATAAACCTCCCAGAAGTACCTGAGTTCTGGGCAGAAGTGGGTCATGGTCTTTTTCCCAAAATGGACACTCTAACATGGAAATGATGGAGGTAAATCCAACTCAATTACCACCACACCAAATCAACCAGCAGTAACAACAGACTACGGTTGTTCCGATGGTCCGTACAAGACATGTGGAGGGTGACGATGGTGAAATCGTAACTGAAGAATACATTATCAACGACGGGAGATGATACATTTGCCCTGAACTAGGTGCAGAACAGTGTCAAACATGTAACAAGGTGGTGCTCAAATAGTTCACTTTGGCAAATGGAATAGTGATGGAACTGTTTCTCACAAACGGGGCATTTTCGGAAGGCATGAATTTTGGAGTTGACTCACCTCAAACTGTTGATGGGCTTAAGTTTGATATGGATCTTACCATTCATTTGGGGGATCTATGGGACAAGATAAATGTCATGATGAGTATCCAGGGTGCATTCAAGGATACTCTACCTAACACAATCAATTATGTGGATATGGGGAAGGTGGTTGAAATGGAGAAATAGATGTCCAAGCTGGGCACAATACATAAGGGGGCAGGTAGAAGCAATGTGCGCTATCGATGACGTAATATTGGTGTTCAAATTCATGAACCCAGTAGCACATCACTTCAACAGACCCTAAGCTCTGACTCAGAGCCAGGGATGGAGCCTAATATGAGACACAGTGGAGAATCAAGCAGCTCCAGATTACAACTACAGCTACACATAGAGGATGATGATGAAATCAGAGGTATGGTTGGCAATAAAAGGTGTGCTGAGTTAAGTAGACAAGATGGAAGGAAGAAAATTGATATGAAAGGAGATGGGATAGTGCGTGGAAAGCAGATGAACTTAAAGGGGGGATGCAGTGAGAATTCAATGCATAGGGACCCAGGTAATTCTACACCTCTTCTTATTTGCTCATTTGGTTCAACTCAGTTTTTGGACTCACACAACACGACACAATGGGAAAAAACCCAAGCCCAAAACATAGTAAACCTCACCCAAACAGTGCCAACCAAACAACCCAAAAATGAGACATTGACCCATCTATCCATCTTATTCTCAACAAAACAATTTTGCCGCCACCACCACCACCAAAGGCCCAAACAAAAATGCACAGTGCAAAGTCATGTACCCCAGCCCATTCCTTTCCAACAACACAAACCCAAACATCTCATGCACACCCAATTAGAAATCCATCAAAGCAAGACATTAATGAAAATAGAAGTCCAAAACAAGAATCTACAGTACCTGAAATAATCCAACTGTATACCGGTGTGTCACTAACACCAACACTTGAAAATAGATCAGATCAGGTTGAAGCTATAAGTTGTATCAGCCTGGTGGAGGTGGGAGAGGTCAAGCACCTGAACATCTATGCCAATTGCTTAGTCGGCATCCATTATGAACATAAACAATCTCAAATCAATGTCGGAGATGAACATGATGAACGGGTCATCTGTGTGGGATGAAATCAAGACCAACAGATAGGGGGAATACAATTCAATCATGATGCCAACAGTGGATCTACAACCAGTGGAACTACCGGAGTTGACTTGTGTCGGGTTAAGCTCAGATCGGCGGTATGAAACCGCAGGTTCCACACACATGCACGAATATACAGGAGGAGGAAGGTACAGATTGTGGAGTGAGAGATGATGGAATAATAATCAATGGGGATCAAATTATGGGTGACAAACATTACCTAAATGTTGTATCATTCGGTATTGTTGGAGAGGTTCATGGCGGAAGAACAGAAGAGTTGGGAGGCCAGGAGGAAATTAGGACAAGTGGGTCAATGGAGTGTGAACCACATGTGGGGAATACATTGGGAAATCAAGCGGTTTTAGAGGTTTCAAAAATGGGCCAGGATCAGGACACAAAGGATGGGCCAAATCCAAAAACAGCCAAATCCAAAAACAATGCTACCAACTGATGGATCGGGGAAAGTTATTTGTCAAAGTATTACCAACAGTAATGGCAGAAGAGGATTACATATTCCAACCCCACACATGTCAACAATGGAAACCAGTTTTCTCATCCAGAATAATATGGAAAAAGTACGGAAATTGAGAATTGGTGATCATGACTTACAAGGAATTGTGGGGAACAGTCGTGGTGTGATAATCTGGCCAAAATCAATAGCCACACAACACTTGTTGAATCAAAATGTGAACATTGATTTCGGTCATATCAACACGCAAAGAAAGGCTATTCTATGGGCAATGGCAGAATATATGTCGGTTGCGGAAGGGTTGGGTGTCAAGAGGAAGAGACTCATCCATGAGTAGATAGGTGACATTACTTTTAACAAGAGGAGATGTACAAATAACCAGGAGCGGGATCTTTTGTATCAGTTGCTATCCAGCTTCAAGGAATTTGAATTAGCACATGGTGAGGAGCAGGGAAAGCAAGTTATTGTCATAGCAAGAATCTTTGACGCAGTGATTCAGATTGTGTTGCAAGGTGATATTACACAATGCGGTATTTCGGTGGTTGGTCCAGAACAACCACCCAGAGATACATGAATCTACTCTCTTGGAACTGCAGGGGACTGTCGCATCCCGTGACAGTAAAGTTCTTAAACAATACCATCAATCAATATAACCCCAATATTGTGTTTTTAATGGAAACTAAATGTGATTATAGTAAGATTAGGAATTGGCTAGGTATAACTTATTTCACTAGTTGGGAAGTAGTAGATTCAGTAGGATCACGTGGAGGGCTCTGTGTAGCTTGGTCGTCGGAGATCCTTGTATCGGTAGTTAAAAGTTGCCAAAATTTTATATGTTGTAAAATTACTACCACTAAAAGCGAGGAATTGATGTTGATCCTTGTGTATGGGCATCCCGACCGACCTCAAAGGAAAGAAGTTTGGGATTGCCTACATGTGGTCCTTCAGGGTACCCAATTACTTGTTCTGATTACAGGTGATTTTAATCAAGTCCTAGACAAGGAAGATAAATATGGTGGCAGGCATGTTCTGTCTCAAAAGACAAGGGACTTAAATGGACTACTGAAGGAAGCTAACCTAAGTAAACTTATGTACAAGGGACAGTGGTATACCTAGGGTAATGGTAGAGGATGAGGTGACCTAATACTAGAGAGACTAGACAGAGCTTTTGCTAATGCTAAGTGGATGTCACTATTCCAGAACTACAGCCTAACAAACCATACAATCATGAGATTGGATCACGGGGCACTCACCATCAATACATAATACAGTGATAGGTCTTCAGACAATCACACTGTGAGGAAGTTTGAGTCCTAGTGGGTAAGGTATAACCAAATGAAGGAACTGGTAAAACGTGTATGGAGGCCAATCCAGCGCGGGCAAAGTCATTCAGGAGATATCCACAATGATGGACACAATACCACAACATCCTTCAATAGGAAGTTGCTAGAAACTGCAACTCGACTACATAACTGGGCTGAAGAGAATGGTTGTAAGGTGGAATCCAAAATCAAAAGGGTGAAATAACAACTTGGTGCAAAGAAGATACAGAAGGATGCAGATGGTATGCACGACAAAACTGTACAATTGGAAGGACTCCTTACTATGCATGATGACTACTGGAGACAGAGAGCCAAATCACTGTGGCTTAAAGAATGAGATAAAAACACTAAAGTCTTCCACAAATGGGTGCAAAAAAGGAAAGGGAGGAACTACATTACCCAACTCAAGGACGAAGCCGGAACTTGGATATCAAAGAAAGAGGATCTTCAACAGCTAGTCTATAGTCATGTGAGCTCTATCTTCCTCAATGACTCGGTAATGCTGAGAACGCCTTTGGACATTCGACTATGCAGGACATCCTAAATTCATTACCAACTGAGTTAATCAAAGTCAACAGAAGGCGCTGGAGGCACCAGTGACCACACAAGAGATAAAAGGTGCTATTTTTCAAATGGGAAAATGGAAAGCACCTGGACCAGATGGTCTACCACTATGTTTTTACCAACATTATTGGTCTGAAGTAGGTGATGAGGTAACAACTGCAATTCAAAAAAAAATTTAACCACTTCTATTCCAACAGAGTGGAATCACACTACTCTGGTCCTTATCCCGAAGAAGAGGTGTCCAAAGGAACCAGCAGACTTACGACCAAATGTCACATATAAAATCATTGTGAAGATCCTAGCTAACAGAATCAAGAAAGTCATGGGGTTCCTCATCTCAGGTAACCAATCGGCTTTTGTTCAAGGAAGATCCATTGTGGAAAACTCGCTGATAGCACATAAAGTCATCGAATTCATACGAAAGAAGAAGACAGGGAATCAGGCGATGGCAGCTATGAAAATAGATATTAGTAAGGCCTATGATCGGGTTTCATGGGAATTTTTGGAGAAAATGATGGAACATATGGGGTTTCCTATGTTTTGGATACGCTGGATCATGGCTTGTGTCACCACGGTGCTCTGCTCCATCAGGCTTAACGGTAGGATACCAACGGCCTTCCGGCCGAAACAGGGTCTGCGGCAAGGTTGTCCCCTCTCGCCATTCCTATTCATCCTTTGTCAGGAAGCATTCTTATAGATGATAGCATCAGATGGATTCCAAAGTGTCTGCCAAGGTGTTAAACTTGGGCGTTCCGTCAAACATGTCTCATACCTCATGTTCGCGGATGATTGTATCATTTTCTTCAACATTTCAGATGCAGGATCAACTAAACTAGCAAGGACACTAAATCTCTTCGCAACGTACTCAGGCCAAAGAATTAGCTTTCAGAATTTGGTACTCCTAGTTAGTCCAAATGCTCAACAAACCACGAAGGAGAGACTCAGGCAGACATTCAGAATTTTTTCAAACCTACTGAAGGATAAATTCCTTGGCCATGATATGGATTACATAGCCCCAAGAGTGGGAGTGTTAAGTAAAATCCAAAGAGTAAAGGTGAAAACATCCATATAGAAAACAGGGGACATCTCGGTCATGGGGAGGATCACTCCGACCAAGCACGTGCTAGAATCAATAATTCAGTACACACTCAGCACTTTTTGTATACTGTCTATGGTTGCTCAGAAAATTGATAGCCATCTTGTATGATTCATCTGGGCAGGAGACACAGATGGGAGGGGAATACACTGGTAGTCGTGGACATCGATGTGCCAATCAAAAGGGCAGGGAGGACTGGGAATACGCGCCACAAAGCAGGTGAACCGGGCTTTGTTAGGAAAGCTTGCATGGAAGTTGGTTACAGATAAATAATCATTTTTCTCAAAAATTTTCCTTTCTAAGTACTGCAGCAAAGAGGATTTATGCAAAGTCAAACTGAAACAAGGATCAATGTGGGGCTGGAGGGGCATAATGTGGGGAAGAGACCTCATTATGTGCGGACTAAAATGGCAAGTTGTCAATGGGCATGAGATTAGCATCAAGGAGGAGTGGATTCCAAATCAGAGTAACCCAATCAGGTATGAAGCATAACTCCTTCCACAACTGGGATTCAAGGTGAGTGATTTGATCGATAGTAATCAGCAATGACGTATGCCTCTATTGAGACTATTCTTTAGCACGGAAATTATCAAGCACATAGTAGGAATACACATTCCATACAACCCACTAGGAATGAAAAATTTCCAATTAGGGGACAAGGACTCGATCGGGAATTACATCGTAAAAAATGGATACCATGAGACATGGAACAAGGTGACCCGATAAAACCCATCATCTTCCACCGTCGAATCAAATACACAGGAAAAATAGCACCTGTGGAAGACACTATGGCATCATCTGAACATACCAGAGAAAATTAAATTCCTCGTATGGAGACTGGTACGGAATGCTGCACCAACAGGTTTGGCACTCAGAATGAGAAAGATAAAGGTATCACCATATTGACAAATGTGCCATCAACAGGTAGAAATTGCGTCTCATATAATCCTAGAGTGTGAGATCGCACGAAGGGTATGGAGAACATCCAGACTGGAGTTTGATTTTGGTCAGGGAACTCCACTAAATTTGGAATCGTGGCTTCGTCAATGGTTCAAGACTGCACCAGAAAAGGAGGATATTAACCTAACATGCATCATAATATGAGTGATTTGGTGTGCAAGAAATAAGGCAACAATTGAACAACATAAGCCATCAGTCAAAATGATTCTAGCAATTATCAGGGCAAACTATGAGGACGACGTCGGCTGCAAGGAATCAAGACACAAAATTTTAGCTCACCCAAACTCATCACAGGTGGCACTTGAAGACATGGAGAACCAGACACAAATTGTCAGCACAAAGGTGGAACAAGTGGGAGACATGCAACTTCTATGGTACGCAGAGGATAATCACAACAACCAGGAATATGAGGCTTGGTTGTGCATCAATATAGACGCGGCATTCCGTAAACATGATGGTAAGGCAGTAGCAGCATGGTGCGCTGCACAAGGATCAAACAATTCAACCTGCCACGGATATCGCGTAATACATGCAGCATCACCAACCCAAGTGGAACTCATAGTCATATATGAAGCAATGACACATGCTAGTAATATGGGTGACACTTATATCTGCATTCGCACGGATTGCAAAATAGTCCTCAACCACACCAGCAATTTTCCATCTGTACCACTAGGTTTAAAAGGTTTAGTTAGAAGCATCATAATGCTAGCTATGATTTTCCATAACATTCATATCATGAAAGTGCACAGAAGTGTAGTAATAAATGCCCATAACCTAGCCCAACATGTAATCAGGGATATGATGATAATATAAGAGCACATTTTATTTTTTAAAAAAATAAATGAACTTCTCATGTTCGTCATCATTGATAATTTTACTTTTCTGAAGTTAATGTTTGCCATGCCCCTCTTCTCGACTCTTATAAAGTTTCCACCTCTTTGGCTTCCACGAAAAGGTACGCTACTTTTTTTTGAAATAAATATTCATACTCTATCACATTAAACTGTGTTGCCCCACACAAAGGGGGTGAGGCTCTCCTGTGTCTCACACAAAGGTGGGGTAAGACTCCCACATTTCTCACACAAAGTGAGGCTCCTACACCAATATGGTGCAATTGGAGACTGAACCCCAGAAACTTGCCCCATGCCGGAATCGAACCTGGGGTGTCTCCGGGGCATGCCAAAGCACTGGCCACTGGGCTACTCCCAGTGGTTTACGCTACTTTTTGGTTTAGTAACTTTAGCCTTTTAAAATTCTATTTATCTTCTTCTTTCCCCTCCGTTCATTTCCTATGGACTCTCTATCCTCTAGATTTCTCCGTTGACTATAGGCAATGATGGTTCCTTAATTTTAATAGCTCGTTCTAGACACTGAAAATATTTATAATGGAAGTCTCTAGATTAATCTCATAATAAGAGATCAATTTAGTAAGAGATCACCAAAAAGTTCACCTTTTATCCTCTCTTATTCTTTTTATTTTTAACTTATTTTCTGTTAGTAATAATTGATCAAACCAGATCAATATTTCAATTTTCAAATTGTAAAAATTGGTCAGACTAAATCAATATGTTATTATTTTATGTAATTTTTCTAGTCGTTATAATTGGTTTTTTGCTGATATAATGTTTTTTTATAATTTCACAAAAATGAATTTCTCTTATTATTTATTTTTATTTTAAAATTTTAAAATAATTTCTTGAACAAAAATGAAAATTTTTTTACAACGAAGGACGATATATGCAAGAACGAAAAAAATTTATTTAATAAATTTTGAAAAAAAAATCAATTTTAAATATTATAATGTATTATTAAATTCCACATTCAACTTATTATGGGTGGACAAATTTATTTAAATTAAATGTGTAAAACTAATGAGTAGGATAGAGAAAATCAAATAGGGCCCATGAATAGTAAATAGTGGTATGTTACCATTGTGAAGAAAAAATGGATGATCTCTTAAGTGGTCTCTTAGGGTAAAGTGGAAGAGAGAGATTGAGAGAAATAATGTATTTAATTGGTAAGAGACCACTAGCGGTCTCTACCGTTGCCCTTGACTTTACTCCCGCCTTTAGGTTTTCTGGTGAGTGTAGCCTCTATAGCAAGATCTAGAGCATTTATAAGTTATACAAAGTATTTTTTTTCATTTTCTTTTCCCATACACTACAAGAAACTGAACATATTAATTCGCCATTTTTATCCTAATTTTTTTGCTTAGGTCAAATAACCGAGGTAAAAAAATCTTTTACCTCAGTTATATTCTTTGAAGTAAATAATATTTTTTTAAAAAAATAAAAGTAAAAATTATTGCCGGCTTAGGTGCGACGTAGGCAATATTGGTACGACCTAGCAGTAATAGTCAGTGATGAGAAGATAGACTTTGCAGCAGTAATCGATTTGGCCAAAATCCTCTCGACGTTAGGGAGCGAGGTCACATTTTCCATAATGTGAAGTCGCAATACTCATGGGTCCAAACTCATGCCTAATTCCATTCACATTAATTAATTCATGCGATGTTGCGTGTTAGTTAATGACATGTCGGTAAACTCAAAATCAGGAAGTTCGAATGAAGTGCGATGTCGCACTTCTCTACCATACCTAATAAACCAATGATAGTTAACCAATATAACCAGAAATTGGAATGTACTCTCTAAATGTCTCATTCCAAGTTCACAACAGCTAGTCTCAAATTTCATCAAGTTACATAGGCAAGACTAAAGCTAGGTACGTATATCCAAAACACATAATGCTCTGTACCATATAACATCCCATCAAATTAAAAATTAAACAAAAGATAGAATCCCAATAAAATCCAAACAAACATTCTTCATCTTCTACGACAAACTAACATATTCCATGGCAATCAATGGGGTGGTGACAAGGGTGGGATAAGATCGTCTGCCGACGAATGACTTCCATTATCTTGAGAATTAGCCTCCGACTCTTCGGTGGAAGAGTCGGTATCGCCTGTGCTAGACCCACCTTCATGATCCATG
This sequence comes from Rubia yunnanensis, assembly GCA_037428765.1. Classification (NCBI taxonomy): domain Eukaryota; kingdom Viridiplantae; phylum Streptophyta; class Magnoliopsida; order Gentianales; family Rubiaceae; genus Rubia; species Rubia yunnanensis. The sequence goes on from CM075067.1 coordinate 10,877,218, forward strand.
GTTTCCAGCCTATCATCGGCATCCCTAGGCCCCTCATCCCTAGGTGCATTGATCACACCCGCAATCATAAACTTCAACCCTACCAATTCTTCCATAAGCTTGCGCATGTTGTGTTCCATGCACTGCGATAGGGCCTTGGTCTTGAGCACACCCTTCAGGAGGATGCCCCAGGCCCGTTGTGTAAGTCACGTGGGATAAAAAATAATATTATATAAATTAAAATTTTAATTAATAATAATTTCTTTAAAAACTTTTATACCAGATCGCGGGGGAGGAATAATGATGGGGGGAGCAGCGAATGGAGTGACCTCGAGCTCGGGTGTGGGAGACACATCCATATCCCCCTTAGGGACGTTGCGATCAATCCACATCCCACCTCCCAAACCCAATGCTTCTTCCCAAAGTAGTTTGCATTGTATTACTTATGTTGGATCTTCGCTTTCGATTTGATGGGAACCTTCTTTTTCTCCAGAATGGCAGTGATGACGTTGTCGTAGGGGAGCGTCTGAATCTTCTTGGCGAGGGCCACTTGGTGCAATTCCTGGATGATGGTGAACTCGGGGTCGACTACCTTCTTCTCCGTAAGGTGGTAGTACATGACGGTCTCGTTGATCGTGTACTCCTTAGGATGTCCGAAAAGGATTAGTATTTGTACATTTTATTGAACATCATTCTATCCTGAAGGTTGAGAACACCAAGCTTGATTTTCCTTAGTTGGATGAGCCTGTTCCCCACTTCAATTTTGAAGTACTTCTCCACCATTCTGTTAGGGTCAAGCACCCCGGATGGGTCATTCTCATCGACCCGTGGAGGCCAATTGTCCTGGCAGTACAACTGTTGAGGCTCAACCTCCAGCTGATCCTCCCCACTGATTTTGCACTCAATTACTTGATTGATGAACTATGTCGTCATCTCCACTTCTATCCTTTTCACTGTTGTCTTGTAGTTGGTCTTCGATTCCCTAGTGAAATTGGCGTAGAACTCCTTGACCTCCGTATCATACATCATTTTATCTAAGCATATCAAACCCTCCATTCCTGACGGTTTGAAGGGTTCGGGGAAAACACCGAGTTGGAGTCGCTCCTCATCCTCGGGCTTCATAACTCTGACCTCCTGTATCCTTCAGCCCCGAATCCTTTTGAAATGCTTCTCTGCCTCCTGATATGAATCTCCTTGTGAAGTCTCACGATTTGCAAAATTAATATCTTTAATCTAGTGAAGGGATCTTCAAACCCTCACTATCTCGCATGAAATCCAGGTGTCTAGACCTCGGGGTACGCCTAACTACTACTTGTTTTCTAACTAGCTCTCAGGATCATATTACAAGGTTTATTGATACTTAACTAGCCATCGGGGTTAAGCAACAATGGAATAGCTCGCAAGCAAAGAGTATAAACTTAAAAGGTTGTATATTTGATTGATAAAAGTGTGTGAAATTTGTCCAAAGGCCTCCATATTTATAGGGTTACAATCTCGCCCTAATCACAACTGGAAACTGAATTGACTTATGGAAACTTTAAGAAGCTAAAACAATATCTAACTAGAATACCTTAAATAAATGACAATCTAAGGTAATCTGGTCGAATTCTTCAAGAAGTAACCTTGAAGAATATTACCTTATCTAACCTTACCAAATCTAATTCTAATCAGATAAAACTGAATATACTAAACTCTAATGGACTGTATTTTTGAAATTCAGCTCTTTAAAGCCTACATGGCTGAGCTATCAGTCCAATAAACCCAAAATGAAATAATTTGACAATATTTTAAAGTTATCACACTACCTCATTAAAAACCCGGTGGGAAAAAAGAGTATAGTATCTTCATGATGTCTTCAGTTCATCGACAATCTTGAATAATGAATCAAAGATGTCGATGGTGACTTCTTCTTCAATTATTCATCATAAAGGCGATCAATCAAAGCATTTAGAGCAGTATCCCTAAGCTTAGTCTTTGACCTAGTCATAGGTCTCGCCATGTCACATAGAGGATCCCGAACAAATCATTTAAATGTTTGATCAAGTTGTGGAATGTCTTCATTTACGGTGGTAGTTGTCTTGGCATCTCCATCACCTCCTCTTTGATGAAGCGTATTTTGTCCCATGTAAGCGATTGAGGGGTGGCCGTTGCCTTCACCTTCTTGGTGCGCGATGGACCAACTCCCATGATGTCTTCCTTTTTCCTCCTGGATATTTGTTTCATTCGAGCCATCTGAGAAACAAGAGAATGTAGAATAGTGAGTGCAATGGTCAAGAACCTAATGATGTCAATGTGTTTTGGACGACTTCACATTCAAGTCACAGACATTTTGGCTACACCAATGTGATCTATACAAAATCACAAATACATATGATTGAATGTGCGACGCCATATGACCAATCGACTAAGCCGGAACAATGTGCGACTGGAACACGAATAGTCCTAAAACACCTATAATCTCAAATAACATCAACATCACAAAGTAAACAGCTAACATGTCACGATTGTAAAACCAAGCAATGTGCAATGAAAGAAGTATATTAAACCCGTAATACCAACATCAAATTCATCGTAAAATCCTTACCTTAGTTAGGGTTTCTTGCTCTCCCCCTTTGAAGAAATCCGCCAATGTACTACGCCCAAACCAACTGAATGTGAGTTTTGGGCCTATAGTGATATGAGACCAAGGTTTTAAATTGAGATTTGAATGTTTTCCGACCTTTTTTTTCTAGGTGGGAGGTTTTGGTGCAATATCATCGGTAGGGAATGCGAATGGGGAGGGTGGTCGGCTATTTATATACCCGCAGTGAAATGCTGCTGTTTAATCACAGGTGCGACATCACAGGCTATGTTGCAAAAAAAAAAACAAACACGAAAAATATAGTGCGATGTCGCCGTTCGTAGGTTTTGGGCCACATATATGATTGGGTCCAAACATTATAAATTTGGGCCTGGACAAAAGATAATCAAATTGACATAATTCAAAGTCGCGAAACAGATTGAATAATTTGACGGGAAACCAAAGCATACCCGACATCGCTTTAAATAAATACTAGGACGTATTAGAGCAGGACCCAAACCAAAAATATCTACGGGTCTGGTCAGTGGTGGACTGAAACCACAAATGCCCGATGTCGCATCCATGTCTTCGTCATCAAATATTAACCGACAATTGAGCAACGTCGCAAAATGGATTGTGGGCCAATTAGCCCAAAATAAAAATATGTTGGTCCAAACCATTCAATTAGCGAATTAATTAATATGGGATTATTTGTTGGGAATAGGTCTCTTGACAGGCGGTCTATCCATTAGGTTATAGACATGTTACTTATTTTTTACCTTATACACTGCATTTGTTATATTACATACAAAATTTAGATTTTTTGAAAAAAAAATTATATCATATATTTTTATATTTTCACCTTCAAATACATATTATTAATTATTTTAATTTATAAAATATAATATTATAATTTAATTTAAAAAATTACAACATTTAAGGTAAAAGCCCCTGTGGACTGTCCATAAGCTTATGGAAAGATCGTATTCCCTGAGATTTTATCCTTTTTTGGTACATTGTCACGACCACCATGTTCCAATTTGGCCATGAACGCGCCACTAGAACAGACACAAATTTTTCACGGATAGTAAATTACAAAACACTGGGGAAATTACACTATGGCCCAAACTTTCTTGCATGTCGCTATGCTTAGAAGACATGCACATGAACATAACGACAAATGTTTCATATGGAAATTATGTGTACTATCTTACAGGGATGTGAACCTGGATAATCGTCCATTTTTTTTGTATTCCATTAATATCTTTACGATAAGCGTTATGGGAACAGAAATTTCTGCCACATAGAATCACATTTATATTCTAGGTTTTTAATGCATGAAATATAAAAGTAATAAAATTCCATCCATCAAGTTTTAGAAAGCACTTGTACGTGGTCTAGAGTAAATTGTGGTTGATTACTTAAAAGTATACGAGCTAGGGTTAGTCGTAAGAACTTGTGGAAATCTATGTGGAATAAGAGCAATTTATTTATTACTCTCGATTATTATAAATTTGACTAGGAATGACAAAGCTTCTTTATGGGACGATCGGAATCGAGTTTGGGACAACTAGTTCTCTTTTTAATTTTTGCACTTAGGTCCCTTTAAGAAATTGAGAGATGTTGAAATGCAGAATTGGAGATACCTTTTATATAACTTACACTGACACGACCACGTTGTTCCAATATGTCCATGAATGCATCAACGGAATAGGCACAAATTATTCATGTACAGTACATGACGAAACTTGGGGAAATTATAATATGGCCCAAACTTCCTTGCATGATCACTACGCTTAAGAGACATGCACCTGAACATAACGACAAATGTTTCATATAGAAATTATATGTGCAGTCTTATAGGAACGCGAACCTAGATAGTCGTCCAATTTTTTTATATAGTATTCCATTAATACACTAATGATAAACGTTATGGGAACGATAATTTCCATCACATAAAATCATATGAAATTTCGTATTCTAGGTTTCTTATGAAATATAAAAGTAATAAAATTCCATCCATCAAATTTTAGAAATTGCCAATACGTGGTCTAGAGTAAATTGTAGACGATTACTTAAAAGTATACGAGTGTCAGTCGTAAGAACTTGTGAAAGTGTATGTGGAATAAGACCAATTTCTTTGTTACTCTCAGTTATTATAAATTCTACCGGGGATAACAAAGCTTCTTTTAAGGGACGATCGAAATCCAGTTTGGGACAACCACTTTTTTATTTTTATTTTTGCACTTAGGTTACTCCAGGAAAGTGGGAGATGTCGAAATGAAAAATTAGAGATAACATTTTTTTAATTAAAATTTTGATGACAATGTTGTTCCAATTTGGGCATAAACGGGTCGACAGAAGGGCCCACAACCTTTCAACGGAGAATTTTACGACAATTTTTTAATATTAGACTATGCCATCATATGTGTCGCTGCACACGTGTTGCATTTAATGAAACATGTACTGAATATCGAGTGAAGTCGCTCAATCTGAAACTTCTAGCAGGAACCAAAAATTTCAGGTGAAATTTTGAAATAAAAATTCCCCCAAACCCGATTTCATGCCAATAACTATAAGAAATAACACCCATTTCCATCTCATATACAAATCCTACAAACCCACCCTATCCATTCACACCATTACAACAGTGAAATGGCTCAATCAAATTACTTCCCTCAACCATCAACAAGTATCCAAGGACGGAGCATTTCTAGGTTCAAATTATTTGAGGTACTTTTCCACCCTTTCCATGTTCATTTAGAAATTTTGTACCATATACCTTCTTTATATTTTTTTCCTCATTCATCAAAGATCAAAGATTTTCATGAATGAGGAATGATTGTGTTACATGTTATATGTTGTATGTTGTTTTTGTTTCCAATATGATGCCTTTTTTGTAAAGAGTGAGAAAAAGGGCTTATATTTGGATGTACACAATATGAATGTGCGATGTTGGTCACAGTTAATCGATCTATGCGATATGGTACTGAATAAGGATCGACGACCCAAAGGTTAAGGAAGTGTTGAAATTAGCAATACCTATGAATATGCAAAGTCATTCTAAACTTGGTTTGCAACATTGGTTTTTATGCTTGCGATGTCGCTTTTATTCAGATCAGTGACTATTTCCATATTAAGATAAAGGTTATCTACGTATGGCTGTATTATGTGTATTTCCAGGTACCGCCCAATTGTAACATATATTTTGTTTCCAGCGTATTGGTTGTAATAAGATCAAAGGGAGACATCGATGGACTTCTAGAATTTAGATGGACAGAGTTGTCTTTTCATTGGCCGCCCTAAAAATTTGAACGTCATACAACGTAGAAAATGGAGGTTAAATATAATTAATGTTTCAATTTTATATCAACCTCATGTATTTTAATGTATTGTTACATGTATTTGTAATATATGTCATAATTTTGTTGGTTTAATTAACAGGTGAATTATTCTCACAATAATTGAACAACAATTGAGTGTTGTATGATGTTTAACCATTTCACGATTTATCACATTTTAAATATCATGTAATAGCTATCGATGACCAATTTTTGAGTCATCAAATATTTAATATTATAATATTTTACGATAAATGAGATCTAACCGATTAACATTATCCTTGGTTGTAACTAAGTTGGGGATATTTTGAATTATCCTTAGTTACAACCAAGTTGAGGATCTTTTGGATTATCCTTGATGGTTTTTTCGACAACATCTCTTAGATTGGTTTTGGCGGTTTCTTTGGCAAAGTAAGCTAGTTTAGCACTTATCATTTTACTTTGCCTTTTTCTTCTTTGATGGATTTTGGGTCGTTAGGTAACTTTAGCATCTTTGGGGAGAGTGAGAGTTGTGAGATTCTTACAATCTTTGGAAGAACTTGGGTAGCTTGGACATAAGTTGAATGCATTGGCTAACTTATCTTTGCATGCTACATTCCTCTTGAATCTTTTTTCGTTTTAGTTTACTCGAGGATGAGTAAAAGTTTAAGTGTGGGGGGATTGATGTTCACCGTATTGCATGCATTAACCAATGCATATTGTTACTATGTTTTACTTGGTTGATTGCTAGTTCTAGTTTGGTTTACACGGCAAAGGGTTTAGATGACCATTATTGGTTTTCTTGTTTGAATCCCCAGTTTCGTAGATTTAATTGAAGCTAATGGACACTCTGTGTTAATGGGCACCTAGATCTTCATTTGTTATTTTACTAGTAGGTTGCTCATGAATATTTCGACATAATTTTGTAGAAGGTCATTTGCAAGAATGGTAGAAGATATTTGAAGGCCATTAAAGGATGTTAGTAGATAATAAGGACACAAAATTAAAGTGTGGTAGTAGATGGAATTGAGCTAGAAAAAGATGGAGTTGAAGTTCAAAGAGGTCAAGAACGGAATACGACATCAACCAGTCGAATCAGCCGACCGGCATGAAGCTCAGCACGAGCCAACCATGCCTAGCACTACCTATGCCAGGGTGGCTAGCACGACTCGTACCTGCTAGCACGACTCGTACCTGCTAACACAACTCGTACCAGCTATCACTGCTCGTACCGGCCAGCACGGGCCATGTCGGCCCATGCGACCTGTGTCCCTTTGTCTAAAAAATCACTTTGAATGGCTAAGTATGTGCGCATGCCGTGTCGTTTCACACGGTTCACATCGTTTCAAGTCCTAAATGTGAAGACTAGCCTACAGGGTGTGAAAAATGACGTGACCTGAACTATTTTACTGAGAAAAGAGTGCCTCCAGCTGACGGCCCCCGTCAAACGACACGGGGCGCACAATCAGAAGTTCAAAACGAGTCTCCAGTCGGCGGTCTGTGTCAGGTGACAGAGCCTGCACTAGCACGAAGCATACAACCGGTGCCAGACCGTGCCAACACAAAGCCTCACGGGACATGCCAGACTAAGCGGCCCGCGCCAGCACGACCCTGCACGGCTCGCGCCATTTTCCACCGACAACATCTGTTGCGGCTGCTAGGGTTTCTAGACCTATTTTTTTGCTTATTTCAAGGCCTTATTCCCTATTATATATATATATATATATTTATACATACACACATACATATATATATGTGGAACTATGTCTACTACGATTCAAGTTTATGCTCATTTTTTAGATCTCAAGAGTAGGGTAGAGAGAAAAATGAGCTCTTCATTCTCTCCAGAATCTTTTCTTTTCTTCTCTTTATTTTTCCTTTACCCAAAGGCATTAAATACAATGAAACAATTGGGTTCAATTCTTAGGAAGCAGTTAATTTGCTTGGGGATTATATTTGTATTCATGATTTGGTACATGTCTTGTGAGATTCCTCAAATCTACCTGTTTCTATGTGTTTATGATATTATGTTGGCTTGTTCTTCATATTCTTATTAATTGTACAAATGATACACTAATATTGGCACACACTATAGCCTACATTCATATTGACACATATATTGATACCCCCCTGGGGAGTGAAACCTAGATGTGATATGGGTATCATGGTCCAAGTCCATGTGGGTGCGTGCACGTAGATCTTTTCAGAGTTTTACTGTTACAATGACAGCCCACTAGTTTAACTGGCAAGTTGGTATGAAGGGTTACGGGTAGAGATAGCAATTGGTAACAAACTAGGGTTAGCTCATTTACAACCCTAGAGTCATCGATAAGGTATTTATTTTCCTTTGCCTTTGTAGGCCTAGGAATAAAGCATTCATGGTGTAGTTCTCGAGACATAGTCATATGGGAGAGAAACAGATCTGCATAGTGACAGGACTGTTGTTGCACTCCCTTAATTATGGAGGAGGTGCTGATGGAAGATTACAAGAGCACCCTACGTGACAAATATAGGGAAGTGTTGATCAGTGACCACACCACGTGTTATGAAAACTATAATAGGTTTAATGTCTTGCATGCGATGGAATTGAGGATCGAAACATTTCACCAATAATGTTACGAAAGTATTCCTCAAGTGTTAGAATTTATAGTTTTATTCTCTTGTAATCCTGCATGCTTGTATTTATTAGTTGAAAACCCCTTGAAAACATGTTTTGCAATATTTAGCTTTCTTAACAAGCAGGTGGATTAACAACCCGGGCGTGGCTGTGTTTAGTTAACTTTTGGACATCTAACATCTTTGTGGACAAACCTGATCTTGCCACTATCTACCCTACAGGTAGCTTAGTAGTAAGTTTGGGAGCAGAATATAAATTTTAAATTTGATCATTGTTCACTTTGTGAAGCCTCTTCTTGGTTTAGCTACTCGTCATTTTAACAACCCCGAGTGGAGACAGGTTAAATTTTTGGCGCCGCTACCGGTGATGCTAGTTTAAAGATTTAATTGCTAACTTGCATAGCTTTTTAGTTGAGTAGTTAGTGTTGTTTTTATTTTTGTTTTGTTGGCTTTTGTTGTTGAGACTTTGTGATAGTGATATGTGTACTTCTGACCCTTTTGCTAGTGTTTCTTTTAATTGGATATTGTTTGGCTCCTAGTTTATGGTACACACATGTGCCACGAACTTAGGGACTTTATACTATTTAACTATGTACGCATGTAGTCGGAGAAGAAGGTTGAGGAGAACTAGAGTGGGGGTTCTAGAAGAGCAGACTTTAGTAGTAGAAGAATCAATAGTCATGGCTGAGGACAACCGCACTTTGAGGGAGTTTATGGCTCCAAATTTGGAAAATCAACTCCTTTGCATCAATTTTCCCCTGTTGCAACTCAATGTCAATTGCGAGCTGAAATGTGGGATGATTCAATGCCTCCCAACTTTCCATAGGATGGCCTGGGAAGATCCAAACAAGCACCTCTCAAAATTTTATCTTGTGTGCACAAATATGGAACCACGTGGAGTCTCTAAAGATGACTACAACCTGCGTGCGTTTCCTTTCTCACTTTGAGACACAACAAATGACTGGTTGTATTACCTTCCACCGGGCTGCATCACATTAAGGATGGATATGAAAAGGCGCTTCCTTGAAAAGTACTTCCCAGTTTCAAAGTATGCATGGTTGAAGAACAATTTTCCAACATATCTTGGAAGGAAAATGAGTCCTCGTATGCGTATTAGGAAATATTCAAAAGATTGTTGGCTAGTTGTCCTTATCACACGTTCAAAGAAGGCGACTTGGTATACTATTTTGTTGAAGGGCTCTGTGATGATGACTGGAAGATGGTTTACACAGCTTTCAATAGTTCCATCGCCAACAAGAGTCTGAAGGTCGCAATGGCTTTGTTTGAGGAAATGACGAATGGATCGAAGCATTTCAGCATAAGATTGAGAGTAAAAATGTTGGATGAGTCGACTTAATCTCCTAATTTGAAGGAACAAGTGTAAGCACTTGCCTTTATGATGAAGGAATTCATGAATGGGAGGATCCAAAAAGTCAAAGTGTGCGGATTGTGCAGTTTAGACCATCCCATTGACATGTGCCCCAAAGATTTGGAAGAGGTGAAAGCATTGGATTTCAACGGAGGTAACATGCAAGTTGCAAAGAGATAATAACAACAACAAGGGGATCCAAGGAGGTGAAATGCAAGACCACTGAGTGAATACCTTCAACCCTAGGTACCGCAATCATCCCAAATTCCATTGGCGCGAGGAGAAGCAAGTTCAAGAGTAAAACCGAGATGGGAAAGCTCCACCTCAACACTATCCAAGGGGCGAATAGCCTCCAACAACAAAACCTCACTCTACAAGTTGGATCGAGAAGAGATTTTGGATGTTATTGGCCAATTGACAAAGAAGCATGATGTGTTCGCGGAGTGAACAAGGCGTGAGACTGATGATCTTGGGACTAGGGCCTTTTCGAGCATTAAAAATCTCCAAATCCAAGTCGGAAAACTCGCCACCTTGGTGAGATGACTTAAGGCCAAGGAGTCTGACAAGCTTCCAAACGGCACCATTATTTAAGCTAAAACCCAAGCTACACTTCAAGGCTTACAAATGGTTGCTTAGAAGGGATTCTTGGCCATTGAAATAAAGACTGATTCTGTAATTATAGTTAAGATGGCACGTAGAGAATTCATAATTCCATGAAATTGTTGGGAAGACATACGAAGAATTTGGAAGATAATGGAGAAGACAAAATGCAGGATCTGACATATTTACAGAGAAGTGAACAAAGTTGCAAATTCTTCAATAAGACTTGCAAGAGACAAGAAGGTAAATAACATATTTTCATATGCCGGTTTGCCTCGATGCCATCCAACTACCTTATATTAGGGATGGATATAATAGGTTTCATTGGAACCAAATGTATAGTTATTGTCACGTTTAATTTTATTCCACGGATTTTGAATACTTCGAGAACTCATTGTAGCTTTCTAGGGGTCTGCATCCCCGCTCTCCTTCTCCTTTTCCTCACGGTTCTCCTCACCCGGTTCTTCCGCCCTGGTTCTCCTCCACCCCGATTCTCCTTCTACCCCGGTTCTCCTCACCCGGTTCTTCCGCCCTGGTTCTCCTCCATCCCGATTCTCCTTCTACCCCAGTTCTCCTTCTGCCCCAGTTCTTCTACGCTCTCCGCCACTCTCATTTCCCGCTTCTCTGCCGCTTTTCTCTCCTGTTACTCTGCTGCCGCTCTCCACCGCTCTCCTCTCCCACTTCTCCTTTCCAGTTCTCGTTTCTCCTCTCGGGTTGGGTTTTGCTCGACGGGGACAAAGGAGAAGGAGGTAAGGCATGCTAGGGTTTTGCTCGAGACAAGGAAGAAGGAGAAGACGAGCAGCGGGCTAGGGACGGCGGTGGGCTAGGGACGACGACATCGGACTAGGGTTTTGCTGGGGATGGGAACAAAGGAGAAGACGAGGGTGGAGTTGGGGACGACGACGTCGGTGGGCTACGGTGGAGAGCGGAGGTGGTGGTAGCAGTGACGTGGAAGTGCCAGATTGTTTTTATTTTATTTTTTGTTTTTGATTTTTATTTTATTTTGAAAATTTAAAATTAAATTTATACATATATATATAAATATATATATATTATGGTATAAATTAGTAAAATACATGATCGATACAACACCACCCAAATTTTACTGTTGTTTCTTCTCCCATGCCCATTAGTGCATTACATTAAATTTCCTCTCAGACGAAACATTATTGCATCACTTGGTATCATGATGAAGAGGAAAATGGGCATTACGATTCCCCAACCCACACCCAAACTGAGTTCCATATTTCCGTCGAAGAAACCCGGAAGCATTGTCCCAAAGCCCCAACCATCTCCCACCTTCAACTGGGTCCCTCTTAATGTCGGAAAATCGGAACTGTGTTTGCCTCTCACTTTCCCCACCGGACAAACATTCAGGTGGAAAGAAACGGGCCCACTTCAATATACGGGACCCATTGGCTCTCACCTGGTGTCTCTGAAGCAGCTCGAGAACGGTGACGTGGGGTACCATTTCCACGTCACGGGGTGCGATGAGGAGACCGCGAGGCGGCACTCTTCGACTTTCTGAATTTGAAGATTTCTCTGTGTGAATTATGGCAAGAATTTAAGGTTTCCGATCCCAGGTTTGGTGAGCTGGCTGGCTATCTAGAAGGCGCCAGGGTATTAAGGCAGGACCCTTTTGAGTGCTTGATTCAGTTCATTTGCTCCTCGAACAACAATATTGGGAGGATTACGAAAATGGTGGATTTTGTGTCGTCGATGGGGAAGTTTTTGGGGAGTGTTGGAGGGTTCGATTTCCACGAATTCCCTGACCTTGATGCATTGGCCGTGGTCTCAGAAACGGCGCTCAGAGAAGCTGGTTTTGGTTACAGGTTCGATTCTTGATTCGTGTTCTTATACTTGAAAAGAATAACAAGATATTTTTGAGACATAGATTGTAAATAATAACTATTTTGCTACACTTATGTTGGAGTCTTAATGAGATATGTGTTAATGGGGCGTGGTGGAACTTCTGTTGATAACTATATGTTAAGAAGCTATAATTGTAATGGCTACTGGCTAGTTATTACAGTGGTTGTGAGTGTGATTCATTTAGCTAACTGGATGGAGAAGTGTTAGGTTGTAATGATTAAAGGTTGCTTGCTTTTTTTTCTCTCTGTTGTTAGGTTGATATTTTGTGCCAACTTTTCTTCTATTTTTAATGCCCTTATCAAGTATCTTTGCCTTTGTCTGGCTCTTAAGGATATTTGATTACTTGTTATGAAGAATGTTGCTTTTCATGGCTGCCTGTGCAGGCTTAGTGGAAACATGAATTGTAAGATTTATATCAGGGGTTCTTTTTGCTCTGATATAAAATTTGTTCTTCTTTGAGACCCTACTCCTTTTGTGTGTGTATGTGTCGTAACTTTGTTCCTTCCACTACTTTCATGGTTTTGATTTGACTTTGTTTGCTGTCCTTAGCTAGGCATCATTGTTGGTCTGAATATATTTGAACTTAGACGTCTCTGACGTCTCTGACTTCTCTTAATGTTGGCAATTTGATGAACTTGTTTTATGCATTAAAAGTTGATTTAGCTCTCTGTTACAAGCGTTCCTGGTTGACAACCACTCTACTTCTCACGTCTAACCTTTCTGGTTAAATGCGTGTAGAACTTTAACGTGTTGAATTAATTTTCACAACCTGGGCAGGGCAAAATACATAATTGGTACTGTGGTTGTTTTACGGTCGAAGCCTTATGGAGGTGGGCAGTGGCTTGCTTCCCTACGTTCAGTAGAACTTGCAGAAGCAGTTAATGCACTTGGTTCTCTACCCGGAGTTGGTCCAAAGGTGGCAGCATGCGTTGCCCTCTTCTCCCTGGATCAACACCAAGCTATTCCTGTTGACACACACGTGTGGAAGGTAAGCATCTATGACTGGTGTTTATAGATCCCTAGGAATGGACGCATGTTTACTAAAGCCATTGGTTCCTTACACTGTCTTAATGAAAATATATACTATCCTTAACACTTTCTGAATACAAAAGGTATAAATATATTATGTGCTCTGTGCTCAAAAGTCAAAATTTGTTCGTCTTGCAAAGTTTACATGATACACCCACCACCTTTTCTTGGTTGAAACCTCTTTGACATGCTTTTGTTCCTTGATCGAATAGAAAAGCTTCCAGAGTTAAGTTGTAATTAGTTTTTGGTTACTATATTCACAAATATCAATGAAGTCCTAAACTAAAAGTTGGGTCGCTTCTTAGCGTGGCAGAATTCAAAGTGGCAGTATAGTGATAGCTCTTACTGTTGCCATTTTTACATGCTTGTTTAAACCTGCAGAGGAAACGAACAATTCATGACTAGTTTAAAGAAATAACATGGGGAGCTATTCTCTTCAAAAATGAAGATTTTCTGCTTTTTATGTTCCTTGATCAAATGAAAAAGCTTCTGATATTCTGTTTACTACCTGTCAAAAAGAAGAAACATGCTACACTTGATATTGCCCATCCAGGGTATTTTGTGGAAATTTTGAACTCTGTTCTGGTTTTGCTCCAGAGTCCAGAGTCCTGATGAATGTTGATTGTTGTTTATTGCTTCTAATGCTTCAAGTTATACATTTCTGTAAAGGCTGAATTTGAATGTTCAATTTTTGTCAAGGAAGATTGCGACAAAACACCTCATACCTGAACTTTCGGGTGTGCGCCTTACTTTAAAGCTCAGCAGACTTGTGGCAGATGCTTTTGTTAGCAAATATGGGAAATATGCCGGTTGGGCTCAAACTCTACTTTTTATTGCTGAGTTACCTTCACAGAAAGCCCTCCTGCCGTCCAGTGGAAATGATAAATTGGCCAGAAAAATGAAAAGGATCAAAATGGTGCAGAAAGAAGATAGTGCTGCTTGAAAAATAGGAAGTCTTTGCTTTTGTCCTACTTCAAGTTATTCATGCCGCAATTGCTCAAGCTCACATCAAATTAGTTTCCCATGTTGTTTGTGGCTTGGAAGAATGGTTTGTTGCATTACAGGTAATGTTGTAGAATTAGTTTTCCAAGTGTATCACGTCTAATCTGTAGAGAGCTATTCTCATCGAAGAGTAGTTTCAGTGGTGATATGATTAATTTGTCTTCATCCCTACTACGTATTTTAAGACTGCTATCTTCAAACCTTATGCGTGTATTCTCTTCTTGTAGCATCCCCTTTTTTCTTTTTCCATCTTCTCATCCATGAACCAATTGTCTGGCTACACATACCTTCCACTTATGAGCCCAATTAGGGCTTTGTCATGTTCTCTCTAGTCTTTCAGTAAGTCACATTTTAGTCAACTGAATGAAACAATACCTTTTCTTTTAGCCGTAGTTGAGGGATGGAGTAAAACATTGATTTTCATCATTATTTTGGATTTGGTTTGCCGCACTTGTCACTCTCTAAAGTAGTGAATCCTGCTTGTTTCCATTGCTGAACTAGCTGTAAAATCTTTATTGATGATAAAGTCTCTATTCTAGTGCACTGTATGATATATGTGAAGTGTGTATATTTTTCCACATGCTTATAGTCTTGTAAACATTACAACTAAAGATTCAGTCCCTCGTATTCATGAGCATTCTGCATCAACCAATATTGATTTGGGAATGCCAGGACAAGGATCACCACCAAATCGTTTATATAAATGAGGGATAGAGCAGTTCCTCTTCCCAATGCAGGCCTGGAATAATAAGAAGAAAGTTACGTTAGATCAATTAAATTGAACTTAGGCGCACACTGTATGGTCCTTAATACTCCCTCAGTCTGAAAGTTGTTGAAGTTAAAAGATGACATTGTGGGAAGTTAATAACATATTGTTTTCCTTATTGAGTAATTTTAAAGTTATGCCATTTTTGCTGGGACGAATGAAAAAGAAAATTGTGTCATTTTTAATTGGGACAGAGGGAGTAGATTATGAACTCAAGTTTATCTCAATATTAGACTATTTTGGGTGTTTATAATGTCTGAGAGAGTACTGGAATAGCTACCTCTTCTACAAATGCTGTTGAATTGGAAAACTGGCAACTTGTTATGATGTGATTTCCACAATCACCCAAAGAGCTTCCTTGGCTTCCAAACATTATTTTTGAAATTCTCTTTCTGGATGGACAGTGGAGGTTTACTCTAGGTTGTGGGTTGTGGTATTTCATATGCTCTCTAGATCTTGTTTTGGGTTCTGCTATAGATGGATCTGCTTCTAGCAGATCTGATATCCGTGCACATACTTTATCAGTTGAGATAGTGTCTATGGAAATACCAAGAGGGCTTCGAGATTCTTCCTCAAACAAAACTAGCTTGTTGCCTTTTGGTTTGAGAAAGGATCTTGGTATATGGTACCTGTAAAGATAATGCCAGAAATTGGAAGAGAAATATTAAAACATTAAGTTTATATCTTTTATAATATATTTTGTCATATAGCAATTTCAGTAGACTTACCTGCTCATCTAAAATCTTCATCACACTACAGATTCATGTATGATACAATAATTTATTGGTTCCATTGCATGAATGACACTTGAAAAGGTTAAAAGACGTGCATGGTTTCTATTTACTTTGCATTTCTTGCCTAATCAGCTGAAGAAATTTTGAAATTGTAATATGTTTGAGAATTAAGAACAAAGGTACCAGGTTTGTGAAGGAGAACCATCATCTATGAGGAGTGAGACCCAATATCTGCCTATACTTTCACCATCGATCCAAACTTCACCCTTTCCCATGCTACCGAGATTTATTACAAATGGACCATCAGAGTCAGGAGCATCGAACTGAGTCAGTCTGTAGTTTAATTGTGATGGAGTTACTTTAAGAATTGGATGGACACAAAATAAAAGAGTTAACTTTTACTTCATTTAGCTTTCACAATCACCTTATACCATGTCAGTGGTTGAGGAAAATCATCTAATGTCCTCCACTGAGCATCACAGGAGTCATCCTGTGTGTACAGCTGAAGCTTCTCTCCACGCAATCCAACCTTTCAAGGCCATGTTATACTTTATTACAAACTTCTTTCTAGTAATAATTTAAAATTAGACTTTTTGAAAGGTCCGACTATGGAGGAAGAAGTAAGTATTGATTATTCGTGTGTATAAATTCAACTGAATATATATTGCTCTTGGTGGTTAACCTGATATCCCCATTGAGAATGGGTAAGATCCTTTATGTTGTTATTGCTCTGCATTTTAACTCTGTTCAATCCTGCAGCTCTGCGCTCAAGATATGCTCCAGAATCCTACAAATCAGAAATGGCTGTATGACGTATAATATATATTTAGAGCACAGAGTATGAAATTCCTCTCCTCTGCCTTATACAGATGATCCTTAAACAGTTAGAAATAGATGCAGTCTTAGGCGTAAAATTTTTATGCCTTCCAGGGATTCTAATACCCTGAAAATCTATAATAAAACATTACCGGCAATCCAACTGTTAAACTGAGTAAGGAGATGTTATTAATCCCTTGTACCAGGCTGACATTGCTTTCTAAACTGAAAGATACATCCTTGTAGCGGCCATTTGCGGAACCTAAAGAACACACAGAGTAAGAAGTCCAATCAGTTTTACTGTAACCAGTGTGGAAATGCATGCATTTTCAGTGTACCCAGGAGACATTGTTAAATCCGTTATTTTTAACTAGAGCTGTTATGAAAGAGGTGTAGCCAAGAGTTATATGCTAAGATTGGGATGATGGTTAAAAATGAGTTAAGAAATGGTTTGGCTATCCTATCTGTGCAAGAATTCTTCTGAATCAGCTACAAGGTCTTTAAGATTCCTCCACAAAGTTTTCTAGGTACACGAGAATTGAGCCAAAAATTACGGTGCTATCTTTTTTGCTGCATATAGCTTTGAATGCAGTATTTTCTGCTTATGATATCAGTGTATTTGGGCCCATTGTTTCTCACTACAACGGAGTTTAAATACAGAAACTATAGCATTTCTGGAGCTAATTTCTCCATTGAAAGTGTGAATGTGGCTTTCTATTATGATGCTTTATACACTGCAACTGATTGATTGATTGGTCCGATGTCTTAGCGTGAAATTTGATCTTTCGTATTACTCTGGGCTTTGCTGACTGGTCTATTAAATTGTTGGTTGACATCCTTAGCTAGCCAATGTACCAAGATAAAGGATCTTACCTGCTGGTTCTCCATTAACAAATGCATGTAAAGCATGTCCCAGGGAGTTCACACTTAGTAATGCTTGAGCCTCTGATGAAGTAACTGTCAATTCAGAAATTTTATCTGTTAGAGCATGATAAGACTGAATGCCGCACTGAAGATTTTGCCAAAAAACTTTGATTGTGGTTAATTGAATGTTTCCCTTGCTATGAAGGATCTTGACAATCTTTTAGCCACTCTTAGTTCTAATGAGGTTTTGAGATTATGTGACTACAAATATCTTTGGTGACTTGAAATACATTGTTTTAGATGTGCCAAGCAAGTGGTCTAGAGATTATGGATTTTGAATGTAATAGCCCAAAGTAAGTGAGGCTAGAGCTGTCTGAAGGCAATGTCGTGGATATTCTTCTCTGTCCCACTATTATCTTCAGATTCTTCACTCTTACCTTTGTTGGATATCCCACTGATATCTTACACTTTGACATTTCCTCTTCTGGCAAGTCATTCTCATCCACTCATTTATATTACCTTTTTCCCCTTGTATTCGCTCTACTACTACTCCACACATTTACATCTCCATTAATCCACATGCCAAACTCAAGTCTGATGATACTATAAGTAGGAGGGGTCACGGAAATAAGACAGTATATCAAAGATATTATGAACTTAAACAAGACTTTGCATGCTAATGATTTCAATGCATGGCCAAAAGGTTTTATATGTAAAGATAATCTGTTACCTGAGAATGTCCGAAAGATAATCAGAATTATCTTTTGTAACATTCATGTGCTCTAACAATGAGTCTGACCTCAATGAGGTATCCTCAAAACACAGGAATAACTTCTTTGAACTCACTCCATCTGTCTGCTGAATTAAATTTGATGGCTGGTAGAGTTGATCTGTTGTTGAATGGGGTGCTGACCTGTTCCATAGACTTCTTTATATACTAAAGATTGATTTCTTTTCCAAATTTATTCGAATCAAGGTTAAGTTTTTGGTAGAGATAAGGAATAAGAGATGACGCTGTACATGATAAGTTGATTCAATTAGCACTTCTTGTCTGCCACTGTTTCTCCTAGGATACTTATATGACATTTAAGGACATAAATTAGAGCTTGCCTTGGGTGTGTTGAAGGCTACTTTTGTACAGTCTGGTAAAATATATGTAGAGTTCTGAAATTGCACTTCCACTGTTTGTCTATTGTTATTGTTAATAAGGAAAGCTGCACATCCTCCGGAGTTTTTCTGAAATACATAGGCCTGCATTGAAATTAGATGATGAGTACAATGTTATGTATGATTCATGTCATAGAGTGCCATAGATTGGAGTTTCAATCTATTTTCCCGCAAAATTGGAACTTACTAGTATAACTGCTGTTTGTTTAGGAGGAAGCTCAATATAATACTGGAAATAACAAACACTGAAATCAAGTTGCTATATCTTACTTCTTGCTGGCCACCGAGGTTTGAAATTGTTTGTGCTCCAGTGAGTATTGTCTGCGAGCATGACTTTATTACAGCATGTAGCTTCTTGAGGTGAGTATGTTTTGGTTCCCTGATCAAACCTGTAATTTTGGATGAGTTACCGTTGCTATTAGCAACATCTGGATGAATCCAAAGACATTCTGTTTTATTGCTTACCATATTCATCAAGAGGCGCTTCATCATAGTAAGCTGTGATTACAAATGCTGAGGCTGTCCTACCAAAATTTGTGCCTCCATGATATACTAGAACACAATCAACAACGTCATATGGACTTTCTGGGTGATGAGGATATTTAGTCTTGTCTTCTGTGATCATCGAGCGTACACAATATAGAATTTCAATGTGTTACTCTTTCAAGGTCTTGTGTTACTTACCATGTAGTAGTTTATGAAGCTCCCATTCTTCTTTGCTATGAACAGAGCAACATTAAATGCAAGGTCCTGTGCTGATCTCAACGGTTTCTTAGTACCGTAGACTTGATAACTGCATGGCACACAAAGCACACAGTCTGACAATGCCCCGTGGGTTTAACCAAATCGCACAATGGTTTGAGTTGCTTACAAACTTGTCCAGTTCTCAGTCCAAAGTGCCGGTTTGTTTGGCGAATTAGGACCTGCAAATGGTTCTCCACATTTCAACCCATTACAGGTATTAATCTGCAGATATAGATGCCAAGTATCCTGTCTTAGATTGAGGGCAAAGCTGCCTTGTTATGGTGATTGAATGGAGCATGGAGTGAGAAAGGCTACCACAGGATCAGGTGCATCATCTTGCTTGCACATCATCCATGGCACTCCAGTTTGAAGTCCCACGGCCATGGATGCCGCGAGAACGAAAGGCGGCTTCTACATTGTGGTATTCGTTCTCGATCTGCATTGCCGAAATCTTAGATTACTGTGAAAGATGTTGCACTGAAACTCAGGAATCTGGTAAAAAGCTTCTGAACCCGGGAAAGAATGATAGGGCCTCCTTGTGGAGCATACAGATTTTCTGATTTGAACAAGTTGACAAGCTTTGTTGTGAAATTTTGCATGTAGTACTGCCAACAACCAAAATAACACAAACTGGGATGAGAAATAATCAATAATGGCATGTTTTCACAACTCTCACTTTTAGGTACTCCCTCGATCAAAGATTCAAGCAAACTAAAAATTTGACTACATATTTGAATAGATGGATAAACAATAATATTGTTGTATGTGATATCGTTGGATTTGTCATAACAAGTATTTTCTAGAAAGTAATTTTTTGTTTATCGATATTATACGTAGTTAAATATATTAATAGTCAAACATGTGTGTTGTAGACTGTGGAAAAAAAATCTGTCCAATTTAATCTTGTACAGAGGGAAGTAGAGTAGTGAAATCTGAAAAAGTTACTTCGAAGGGTTCATTGTCGCATCAATAAATAATATCCGGAACATCGTGCAGCCAAAATGGCAGCCCTCTGCAATGGAAAATCAGCAGTTGTGAATTTTGTTGTGACTCTGTAGCAGCATATGTAATTTAAATGTTAATTTCCCATTATTCTATAATTACGTGTAATTATTGACAAAAAGAAATGATCAAAGGAGTATTAAAAATGTACCCATAATTCCATTCACTCTCGATGAAGGGTCCAATACGGATGATTGCATAAAGGCCTTGAGATTGAATTTCCTTAAGGGCAAGTGCAATGGGTTCCCAAAAATTTTAAAAACCGCTTAAGAAACCGAAAACATCCACAGTAGTGGTTTTTAGGCCGATTTCTTGTTAAAAAACCGGTCCCTAGTTTTCAACTAGGGAACCGGTTAAGAAACCGGTCCGTCAGAGAATGCAGAGGAGTGTGACAGACGTGGGGGCCGCCATGTGCGGCCCATTTTTTTTGACCAGACCGGGACACGTGTCGGCCTTGGATAGGCCCACGTGTCCCACTTCAGAATTTCTTTTTCTTTTCTGTTTTTAGTCCGTTGACACGTGGCACCTCCCGGTTGGGCCACGTGTCCAACGGAAAAAAAAATTCAGCCTCCTGCTTTGGAAAAAATGAGTGGGACACGTGTCCCACTTATATGGTGACACGTGTCCCTCACAACGGTAACAATTCTGATCAGTTTTGAAATGGGACACGTGTCTCCATATGGTTGGGACACGTGTCCCAACGGCTATTTTTTAAAAAAATTAAAAAATTTTGAAAAAATTAAAAAATGCAGCCTTGAATTTTGCTGAAATTTTTTCCAACGGTTACAAAATTTTTCTACCTATAAATAGAGGCATTCCACTCAATTTAATCACTACACTTCCAATTCCAACACTTCTACATCAATCTTTCATCTCCAAAATTTATCTCCAATATTCACTTCGTTACCATTTTTGTAAATGGATTCGCGAAGAACGTCGATTGGAAAAGATAAGGTAATTCCAAATTCTTCCAATTCCAAAAATTCATCCCAAAATCCGAATATTCGTCCAATTTCAAATTCGGAATTTTATGAAAATTCGCCAAACATACCGCCCAATTTTTATATGAATTCCCAACATTCGTACATGAATTTCCCAAATCAATACAATTCTTTCCAAAATGCATACACGAACTCTCCTTACCCGAGCCACTTCTCCCAAAATTCCTACCCAAACTATTATAGTCCAAACTTTCATTCTCTACACCTTGATGCAATTAACGAATCGGGATCATTTTGCAACCAAGGAGGTCGGGGTTCTCCAGGTCAAAATTTTGCAAATGACCATGGGCGTCAATTTGGAAGTCACGGAGTTCCGGATGGTAAACCCTCTCACAATGTGTTATATTTTAATTATGAAGAATTTAGTTCATCGCTATTTTTTCCCTTTATTCATTTAAGATATATATTTAAATTAGTATATTCGATATATTATTCATTTATGTGTAGACAATTTTCGCTAACTTGCATGTAGTATTTATTTGAAAATATTCAAATTACAATATATATTAAACAGTATTATTTTTATTTTTATTTTATTTAAATTATGAAATGTACATGATTTATTTTTGTTGGCTCTATTTAACAATGTGGTATGTTTAATTCAACAACATTGCACCTCTTTTTTTACAAATTCACAACATTTAATTTGTTTGTATATGATAATAGAATGTGAAGAAAGCGATGACCTCGCAATAGTGTGCGGGAGTCCGGACACGAAGAAGAAAAGTAACCGGGAAAAGTGGACTGTAGAAGCTGATAATGTTTTATGCAGCGCTTGGTTTGATAATTCCACTGATTGTATAATGGGTACGGGGCAGAATGCTGGTGTATTTTGGCATAAAATTACGTCCGATTTGAATAAGTATGCGAAATGCAACCGAACAATGAAGTCGTGCAAGGCTAGGTGGCAAAAACTTGCTCACGACATCGCTAAATATGTGGGCTGTGAAAGTAAAGCCGCACGACACTATAGTCGGATTGGGAGTGGCTCCAGCCAAGGAGATATGAAGACATGGGCCATGAATTTGTATGCTGATGAAAATGGTGGCCAACAGTTTCTATTCTTTCATTGCTATGAATTGTGCAAGACTAACCCTAAATTTATGGCACAATATGGCCCAAAGGACACAGTTGGAGGGGAATATTCTCCACGGGTGCCATCAACGCCCCGTAGTAGCGATGATGCTCAGACACCGCAATATCCATCCAGGCCTATTGGTGTGAAAGCCGCAAAATGCAAGGCGAGGGGGAAGGGAAAGGCAACGCGAGGAACAACAGATGCTGAGCAATCAAAAGAATCAAAACGACTGGAGTGTCTGGCCACAATCAAAGAAGCTTCTCAGAATGCTGGAAGGGTTGCAGATAGCGAAAAAGCTAAAATGGAGTATAACATATCGCAGCGGGAGTTCGTCGAAAAGCAAGGGGAACGTGAAATTTATGTTGCTAACACTAGACTCCTTACTGCTCTGATGCAAAGGGAAAATTTGAGCACATCGGAGGAAGCACTGCGAGATAAATTAATTGGGCTAGTCTATGGTCGGAATTGATTGTAATAGTTCGTTTGTAATAATTGGTCAGACTAGATCATACAATATCAATGTGCAAGAGTCACATGTGTAGAACTCATCAACTTCAAAGATTCCCCAAAACAAATCAAATGTGGTTGTCATTGATAAGTCTCATCGAGTCACATGGGCCGAACTCATCAATTTCAAAGATTCCCCAAAACAAATCAAATGTGGTTGTCATTGACAAGTCCCATCGAGTCACATGGGCCGAACTCATCAATTTCAAAGATTCCCCAAAACAAATCAAATGTTGTTGTCATTGACAAGTCCCATCGAGTCACATGGGCCGAATTCATCAACTTCAAAGAGGTTTTCACATGTGATGGTTCTATATAAAGGGGTCATTCGTTCATGTTTCATTTCATTCCCAAATTCCTATCAACATAATTTTCCTTCTTCTACACAACTATGTCTTCCTCTACCCCCCCCCCAACAACGATGATAACCTTCACTTTGGAGAATCATCAAACACAAACACTTATGATATTCCCAGTTTTCTACCCGATACCGATCCGGAGACACTTAACTTTGCCATGAATTTGCCAGAAATGGCTAGACAATTGTACGCAACCTTTGAGGATGAGAGTGCTCAAACTCCTTCTACCATACCAAAGAAAACCAGAAATCATGTACGAAGAGACCGTCTCCGAGCACAGGACGTCCTCCAGAGGCAATATTTTTGTCCACCCCCTGAAAGAATGTACGATGATCAACATTTTCGTACTAGGTTTCGGATGCGGCGAAATGTATTCGAGCGTATAGTGGACGATATCACCAACCACGATCCCTATTTCAGACAAAGGGCCGACGCAACCGGTTATCAAGGATTTTCGCCACTCCACAAGTGCACGGTGGCAATGCGCCATTTGGCATATGGTTGTGCGTACGACCAACTGGATGAAAGCTTACAGATGGGAAAAACAACGGTCAGAGAAACGGTGGCTCATTTTGTCAAAGCAATTATTGCCGTGTATCGTCCAACATACCTCCGACCGGCGAACCAAGACGATATTGCACGGCTTATGCATGTAGCTCGTGGACGAGGATTTCCAGGTATGTTAGGAAGTATTGATTGTATGCATTGGGAATGGAAAAACTGCCCTGTAGGTTGGAAAGGACAGTTTCAGGGTAGAAATGGGCGTGCCTCAATCATATTAGAAGCAGTGGCCTCATATGATACGTGGATTTGGCATGCATTTTTCGGCATGGCAGGGTCAAATAATGACATCAACGTCCTAGACAAGTCACCTTTGTTTGACGACGTCTGTGAAGGAAGGGCTCCACGTTTTCTATATGAAGTCAACGGTCGCAGCTACGGTCAAGGGTACTATCTTACAGATGGAATATATCCTAAATGGGCGACCTTCATGCCAGCGTATACGGCTCCAAACGACCCCAAGAAACAACTGTTCACAAAGCATCAAGAGAGTTACAGGAAAGACGTCGAACGTGCTTTTGGTATTTTACAGGCCCGGTTCTCCGTGATCCGTAACCCGGCAAAGTACTGGAACATAGAAACGTTGGGTGAAATTATGATAGCTTGTATCATACTTCACAACATGATAGTCGAAGACGAAAGAGATACTTATGGGTTGCGGGTTCAACCGGGTGATTACGACCAGATCGACGACTCTCCATGGCATTACAACGCGGAGCGGCATGCTGATCTACCGACTTTTAGACAAAATTGGAGGGAAGTACGCAACAGAGCTAAACATGACCAATTGAAAAACGACCTAACTGAACATCTGTACCAACATTTGGGTGGTCAAAATTAGCATATCGGTATAGTTCTGACATCCATGTTTTTGTTTCGTGTTAGTAATAATTGGTCAGACTAGATCAATATTTCGGATGCATAATTATAATAATTCGTCAGACTAGATTTCTATTTTTAATTCGTAACAATTAGTCGGAGTTGATCTAATATTTTATTATTTAAGCATTTATTGTAACATGTCTTCTCGTTTTAATTGGTCTTTCTAATGTCATGTTTGTAATATTTTTTTTATAAAATCAATATATTTTTTTTATAAAATTATAGATAACAAAGTATTAAACAATTTCACGACAAAAAAAATATATTTAAATTATTATTATAAAACACGAAATTTATAAAATAAAGAAAATGAATTATTTAATAAATTTTAAATAAAACGAAATTTTATAAATAAAAATTATAATGTATTATTAAATTTCACTTTCAACTTATTTTGGGTGAACAAATTAAATTAAATTAAATGTTAATGGTAAAATAAATGAGTAGGATAGAGAAAATCAAGTGGGGTTAATGAATAGTTAAAAGTGGTTTCTTACCATTGTGGAGATAAAAAAATGTGGTTTCTTAAGTGGTTTTTTAAAGTGAGGTGGAAGAGAGAGAATGGGAAAAATAATATATTTAATTGGTAAGAAACCGGTAGCGGTTTCTACCATTGCATGTGCTCTTAACAAACCTTATTATGGCACGCCTTCCACTGAAGTCATACTGTCCTGGCTGGGGTTCATGAATATTCCAAAAGACATATGTTTCAATTGCAGCTACTCCTTCGTTTGCTTTTGCTATTAAGGATGGCCACATCTGTCATTACATACTCCCTCCAGTTTTTTTTCATTGGCACACTTATTAAAAATAGTGTTTTTTTTAATTGGCACTTGCTATTTTGGGCAAGTTTAAGGTTTTTACATTCACTCATTTTACTTTCTCTTCTTTCAATTCAATTTCATCCACTCATTTAGCATCTCCTCAATTCTAACACCAAAAGAGATGTGCCAATGAAAAAAAAACGGAGGGAGTATTACCCTTCAAATGAGAATGATTTGCATCTAAAAAACATACTACCTCTGTCCCAACAAAAATGATGCATTTACTTTTGACTCACTGGCAACCTGATGTGACAGGAAATAATTGTGGAAAAATAAGGATATTTTGGGAAAGTTTTGAGCCCAATTGAAAGTTGTTAAAATTAAATAGAACGTGGGAGTTAACAACATACTCTTTACTACTTTGGGTAGTTTTCAAAGTATACTATTTTTATTAGGATGGAAGGAGTACATTTTTTTTAATCAATGTGAACGTGTAATAAAGATATACATCTTTGATCGGGTTAACATCATATTATAACATATTTTAAAATATAATTATCAGATTGTCTTAACAAAGTAGATTGATAGATCAGAAGAGGGCAATGCACAAATTTTTCACCTCCTCCCAGAAAAAAATCGTGCTTAACGAATCAGATCATTTTACTAGGTTCTTCCATATGATACATTTTAAGTTTAGAAAAGAAGAGATTAATGACAATGGAACAGAACTTGTCTCTCGGCGAAGTTACAATTAATTAGCAAATTAATTGTGTCAGAAGTTGTCTAGTTTTAGAATGGTCTCCCAAGTGGACAGTACTTACATTACTGGAGTTACTACCATTATCATTCAATTCTTGAGAAATAAAGACACAACTACTTCCCAAAGTTGCCTGTTTAGACTATACCTACACGTGATGCGTTGATCTTCACGCACATTGACTTGCGTTAATATGAAAAAAAGTTATTTTTTAGAACTATTAATGAATTCAACGATATCACATGCGATAATACTATTGTTTATATATCTATTCAAATGTAGTTAAAATTTTTTTAGTTTGACTGAATTTTTTTTTTGTGGCAATTTATTTTGGGACAGAGGGAGTATCATATTTTCATTTTGAACAAAACGATGGTCTATTACTCCCACATGTTCATCTATTTGTGTCACTTCACTTTTTGACACAAGACTTTAAAAAACATTAATTGTGTTCTACAAATTTAACTGAATGTTAAAATGTAAAATAAATGACTAAGATAATATTAAAGTATACCATAGTAAAAAAAGTCAAAATAAAATAAATAAGCTAATATGACAAGTGTGCCAAAAAAAATTGAAGGAAGGGAGTATAGGACTCTTTATTCATTTTTTCAACATAAAAAAAAAGAAAAAAAATGATGTGTTTTTCCCGCATACGTGGCAGCTACGGGACGACGAATTTTATTACTACAAAAGAACACGCATTTGTGTTGGTACTCCCAAACTCCTCTAACATTACTCTAAAATTAACATGACTAAGTATCTAGATATCAAAAACAAAAATAAATAATGATATAAGTTACAAAAATAAATAATGACAAAATTTATAAGTTGTTTGGATTATAATCAAAACACTTTTACTGTTCGATAAAGTGTTTAAAATAATTTATTTTAAATGTATCACCTATATTTAAGGAGAAAAATAGAAATTAATTTTCCCTACTTTTCAACCCTACTTTCAAAATAAGACAATTTTGCTTATAAATCTTGGCCTACTTTTAAATAATGATCATCAGTTTCATCCTTTATTTCGATCAGTTTTAATAAGAAACTAAAACGCCTAGGAACGCACTATCATCTCGGCGAAGGGAATTCAACTACAGTATACGCCTAAGTGCATATGCAAGGGTAGAAATCGCTATCGATTTTTTAACAATTAAATATATTATTTTTCTAATTCTCTTTCTTCCACCTTACTTTAAGAAATCACTTAAGAAACCACACACTTTCTTCTCCATAATGGTAAGAAATCATTTTTTACTATTTATATACTCCACTTAATTTTCTCTATCCTACTCATTAATTTTATTATTAATATTTAATTTAAATAAATTTGTCTACCCAAAATAGTTGAATGTAAAATTTAATAGTGCATTATAATTTTTAAAATTGAATTTCATTTTTTTCAATAATTATTCCAGATTTTTTCAATAATTTTCTCAAAAATTATTCCATATTTTTATTCCAAATCATTCCAAATTTTAATAAAAAATCATTCAATATTTTTAATTTAAAAACGTTTTAAAATTAAATTTTAAAAATAAAAAAAATCAGTTCTTTTAAATAAAAAAAATTAAAACAAAGATAGGGACACGTGGCCAAATCAGATGGTGCCATGTGTCCCTCTATTTACCAAAAAAATATTAAGCATTTTAGTGGGACACGTGGCCCAATGTATGGGTGACACGTGTCCCACTAACCCAAAAAAAAATTGGCCGCAAGAGGCCATGTGACACGACCTGACAAAGCTGGGCACATCCGGTTTTTTAATCGGTTCCTTAGTTGGAAAATATGGATTGATTTCTTAACAAGAAATCGGCCTAAAAATTACTATTGTGGATGTTTTTGATTTTTAGAGCGGTTTTTTAATTTTTAAGAAACCCACTGCCCATGCTCTAAGCCATTAATATATGACCCTAGGAGTGTTCAAATTGTCCGACCACTCCAAATGCAATTCGACCTATTTGGATCGGATTAGGTCAATGGTCTATTTGGAGCAAGTGGGTCGGGTTAAAATGGATCGGGTTGGATTTTGATCCAAATAGACCTATTTATAATTTTTCCATATTTTCTTGAAAAAAATCATAAAAGAGAATTAATTTAAGAGTCCATCTCTTGAAAGACGATCTTTTCAGAAATCATGGAATGACTAAGGTTTAAAGAGTAAAATAGAAGAAATAAAGATAAAATTTTTGGGTTGCATGAATCGGGTTATAAACTTTATAACTACTATACGTTGTATAATAAAATTTTGACATTGCAACTAAAATTTTTTACCTTTTATTATCTAATTAAATCCAGCCTTTCCACAAGCGTATGGAAAGATGGTTTTTCCCAAGACTTTGCCTTAGTTTAATACAACATATCCACCATTAATTTACTTCATAAATAGCTTTAACATTCTTGAAAAAAAATATATTTATAAAGCTAAACTAATAGTAAACTATAAAAAAATATTAATTTTATATAATTTTGATCGATTTGAATCGACCCATAACCAAATCAATCCTACCTGACCTGATCCAAAACTATCAAAATTAACCATAAATTTAAAATCAATTTGAGCTGAAACAACTAAATTGCCCTAACCCATGACCAACCTAGATGGCAGGGTCTAAATATGTTGATTCTGATCCCTAATCCATAGAAAGCTGTGCAATGGACCCAATGGTTGAGTATTGGACAAAACAACAATAAATAATACTATTTTAAAAAAATATATAAATAATACTATTTAGATAATATATTAATTAGTATTTAACATGCTTTCAACTTCCATCAAAAAATTAACGTACATTTTCTCTCTGATTTGAGTTTTTTTTTTCTCTTCAATTCACATATAAGATGATTAATGCTTTATCCAAACTAATATGTTCAATGTAAATATGAATTAAATGTTTTAATTCACACACATACATAGTTGTCATGTGTATTTGTAATTTATTAAAATTACTAGGTTAATTTTTTATAAAAACACTGAACGTGAGCAATTTAGATTTATGTTGGAGAAAAAATTTCTCATAATTTTAACACATGACAACTATTAACACATGATTGTAGATAAGAGATAAAACGTACAAGACTAAAATAAAATATGCAATGACTAAATTTGGAAATGGAATATTGGATTCAAGTTTTCAACAATTGAATCATTCGGCTTCTCCTATTCAGATTGATTGGCACATCGATATCATTTTTAGTACACTGGCGCCATGGATATCCTTTTTTTTAGTACAAGTAGTGTAATTATGACAATCATGTATACAAAACCTAGAAGTTTTCACTTGTTTGGTATTCAATTCTGACTATTTAACGATGAATTCCGACTTTCATTAGTCTTAACTATACTACATTTGAAAGATCCATCAATTTAAATGGCTATTCACCGATCCAACTATACTATAATCATCCTTTATCTTCGATTAAATCTACGAGTCATAGATGGTGCATAATCAATTAGTCGTGAAAATATGAAAATAGATAAAGTTATTTTTATAACTTTAATTTTTGATATTTTTATAATTTAATTTTGTTAGAGTCTTAACATAAAAACTAAAAAAAAATCAAAATCAAGTATCAAATTGATAACAATAAAAAATAATACTGTGTAAAATATTTTATTCAACATAGTAAAAACAAATTAAATTTAGGCAAAGTCTTGAGAAATACCGTCTTTCCATATACTTATGGAAAGACAGGTTTAATTATAATAATAAAAGTTAAAATGTCTGAGTTGCAATATTAAATATTTATTATGCAACATGTAGTAGGTATAAAGTTTATAACCAGATTCATGCTACCCAAAATTTTTATCATCATTTATTCTAATTTGTACTTCAAACATTGATTTTTCTATGACTTATAGAAGGACCGTCTTTCAAGAGGCTGACTCTTAAATTTAATAGGAGTAAAAATATTTTTATCCATTTTCATATTTTCACAACTAATTAATAGTAAATAACCATTTAACTTGACGGAGCTTCCAAAGATAGTATAGTAAGCCTATTGAAAGTCATAATTCATTGGTAAATAGTCAGAAGGGAATACCAACCAAATAAAAACTTCTAGGTTTTGTAAACTTGATGGCCATACTTGCACCACTTGTACTAAAAAGATAAGGTATTGCTATATCATGCCTTGTATTTTACTAGATTACGCCCTAATACGTATATATGTGTATAATACAATATTTAATTTTCAAAATAAAATAAAAATCAAAAATAAAAAATAAAAACAAAAAAACCACAGTGCTCCACTGCCGCCGTCGGTCTCCGCCGCCAGTCTTCGCCTCCGCCGCCGATCTCCGCCTCCGCGGCCCCCGTGCGCCACCACCTTCTTCTCTTCTTCTTCGTCTTCTCTGGTGGTCTCGCCACTGCCACCACCGTGCCTCCTCCGCCGTCCCTCGTCGAGCAAAGCCCTAGCCCCGCCGTTCCTCCTTCTTCGTCCCCGTCGATCGAAGCAGCGGCGGCGGAGAAGCCCTAGCCCCGTCGTTTCTCCTTCTTCGTCCCTGCCGATTCTTCTCCTTCTTCCCTGCCGATCCTTCTCCTTCGTCCCCACCGTTCCTCCTTCTTCGTCCCCGTCGATCGAAGCCCTAGCCCCGCCGTTCCTCTTCCTCCGTCCCCGGCGTTCCTTCTCCTTCTTCCCCGTCGAGTGAACCCTAGCCCAGCCAAGCTCCTTCTCCTTTGCCCCTGTCGAGCAAAACCCTATCCCCTTATCTCTCCTCCTTCGTCCCCGTCAAGCGAAGCTAGCCCCGCCATCCTCCATCGTCCTCGTCCCCTCGAGTGAAACCCTAGCCCCGCCGTCCTCCTTGAAGCGGCGGAGAAAGGCTCTTGAAGCGGCGGTAGAGAAGCGGCGGAGAAGCGGCGGAGAAGCGGCGGAGAAGCGGCGGAGAACCGGGAGGGCGAACCGGGGTTTGGGGAGAGAGCCGGTTCACCACTGGCCGAGGAGAACGGGAGCGAGCCCGGTTCGGCGAGGAAAACGGGGGCCAGTTCGCCGAGGAGAACAGGCGCGAGAACTGGGTGAGGAGAGCGGGAGAGGAGAACCGGAGATGAAGTTTTCACCGGAGAAGGAGATCGGAGAAGATGAAGTTCGCCGGAGAAGGAGACCGAAAAATTGGGGAGAAGGAGACCGGAAAATTGGGGAGAAGGAGACCGGAAAATTGGGGAGAAGGAGGAGAAGGCGGAGGAGAAGGCGGAGGAGAAGGAGGAGGAGAAAGAGGAGGAGAAGGAGGCCCGGCAGTGCTCAGCGGCGGCCTGACAGCAGCGACGGCGGCCGCGCCTTCTTTAATTTAAATAAAAAGTAATTTTAATTTTAATTTAATTTAATTTTAATTTATTTAAATTAAATTAAAATATATATTGTATATTAAATAGTATAAATACATGGCGTAATCAAGTAAAATACAGGGCGTGATATAGCAATCCACAAAAGATATGACGCCAATCCACCTCAATAGGAGAAATCGGATAATTGAATTGTTGAAAACTTGTATCCAGTCCATTTCAAATTTTAGACATGGCGGATTTTTTTTAGTTTTGTACTCCCCCTGTTTCTTTAATATTGTCACACTTTCCTTTTTGAGTTGTTTCTTTTATATTGGCACACTTTCCATTTTTTGCAAGATTCATTCAATTTCATCCACTCATTCTACTTTTTACATTCTACATTCAATTTTATCCACTTATTTTCTCAACCAAAATCCAAACGCCTAAACCTATGGTGCCACTATTAGTGAAACGGAGGAAGTATGTTTTATCTCTTATCTCCAATCCCATGTTAATCAACGTAAATTTTTAAATTGCACACATTCAGTGTTTTGTATAAAAAAATTATCTAATAATTTTAATAAATTTTACAAATATACACGTTTTAAAAATATAACGTAATTATGCATATATAAATTAAAATATCTAATCTTATTTTTGCTGGAGATAATATATATATAAATTAAAATATTTAATTAAATATTGAACATATTAGTTTGGATAAAGCATTAGTCATCTTAGGTGTGAATTGAAAAAAAAAACACAAATCACAGTAAGTTAATTTTTTGGAGGAGAGTTGAAAGCATGTGAGGTACTAATTAATAGAGAAATCCAAATTTAATACTCCCTTTGCTTCTTTAATATTGACACATTTTTTTTGGGTTGTTTCTTTTTATATTGGTACCCTTTCCATTTTTGGCAAGATTCCTTCAATTTCATCCACTCATTCTACTTTTTACTTTCTACATTCAATTTCATCCACTCATTTTCTTCACCTAAATCCAAACACCCAAACCTATGGTGCCACTATTAGTGAAACAGAGAGAGTAAGAGATAAGTTATTATGTATGGGGAAAGTCTCAAGAAAGGCGGTCTTTCCATAAGCTTATGGACAGTCCTCGAGGGCATTTGACTTAAATGTTGTAATTTTTTATAAAATTTAAATATTGCATTTTATAAGTTAAGACAAGTAATAATATGTATCTGAACGTGAAAATATAAAAATATATGATATAAAAAAATATTTTTAAAAATTTTAAATTTTGTATGTAATTTAAGAAATGTCATGCCTCGACCCCTTGAACCTCTTTCCTCGAGCCCTCGAACCTCCTGCCTCGAGCCCTCAAACATCTTGCCTCTAGATGATTTTTTTAAATTTTTTTTATTTTTTAAACTCAGGGGTATAATGATCATTTTACATATTTTGACTAATTTTACCATTAACTTTCCCTGAAAATCACATTTGGGGACCAAAACATATCATTTTGAATTTGTTGGGTACCGTCTAAGGGTTGTTTTGCAAATGCGGACCAAAAGATAGTAAAAGATACTTTGTAGGGGACAAAAAAAATAATTTAGTCTTTTCGGAATGAAAACGCTGAATTTTCTAGGGTCAACACAGGTCATGAGTATGTTGGATAAAACAACACAATTTATTTTTTAAAAATAGAGTTATTTCAATAATTTTAAAAATACAAGATAATTTCAGCATTCTAATGGGTTATCTATATATTTTTTCATTTAATTTTACTATTTAATTGGAAACTGAACGACGTCCTAACACTGTTTAGTGTATTTTTCCTTAATTTTTTTTTTAAAAAAAGAGAGAGGAAAGAAACGTCAATTTCATTGTCTTCTACAAAGGCTCTCTCATGCAAATGGAACATGTTAGAAATTATGGACATATTGAATACATCAGAAGATTAATATGGGATTCCTAAAAAAGCACGGGATTAATGACCATGTTCTAGCACCAAAAAACAAAAGTGATCCATATTTTGTGGCAGATAAGGAAATGTCATAATTTTCGCTCCATCTTCAGGTGTGGCTAAATATTTCTGACATGTGAACATGTAACTGAACTAAATTACTACATCAATCCAGATCGCAAAAGTTAATGATTTTTTAAAATTGAAGTGCATCTTAAAGCGTAAAAAATATAATGATACTTCAACGCGTCATAATATTTTAGTGACACGCTGAATAGAGGCAATTCACGAGGTGTCACTAATAATTTTAGCGTCCCTTTTTAGTGTCACGGATGCTCAAAAAAATGTCACAGTTGGAAGTTTTTTTTTTTAAAAGTGAGCTCTAAATAAACATGGGAACA
This sequence comes from Rubia yunnanensis, assembly GCA_037428765.1. Taxonomy (NCBI): domain Eukaryota; kingdom Viridiplantae; phylum Streptophyta; class Magnoliopsida; order Gentianales; family Rubiaceae; genus Rubia; species Rubia yunnanensis. The sequence continues at coordinate 10,911,160 of CM075067.1, forward strand.
GATCGGACGTCAACTTTTGTTTCAATATAGAGAAAGTAAAGAAGCACCCAGGTCAATTTTTGTTCCATAAAGAGAGTCAGAACAATATATTATAACTCACCTTTAATAAATGATTACTCACCTAGTACCTAATGTATTTAATGGAAACACCAAATCAGAATTCTATTTTAAACATGCTTGTTGGTCAAAGAAGCCCTGTTTCCATTTTCTTTTGCATTTTTGTTGGCATCCTAGCCTTAGTTGGTCCGATGTAAACCTGTGTCCATCCTTTCTTATTGTTATGAACAAAGCCTATATTTGTTCCCCAGATAACTGATTACATTTTTTTTTTTTTTAAAGGAGAAACCCATTTTACTCACATTTCATAAAATGAAATATTTTTTGGTTGTGCTACTTACAGGTATCAATCTCGACAAGAGATTTAGTCACTGCAATGGAATCTTCATTACAACAGATGGCATAACCATCCCATGAAAATAAGGCATGTGCCACATTTTTTATCATGGTCTTTGCAGCGATGCATTAATTGCAAAGAATAACTACACGAAAGTGATTAGTTGCTCACCTAGCTAGCATCTGACAAAATTGCTGCAATGGGGATGCAGCCAAAAACTGCACCATTGCTCTAAACCATCATAATGAACTGTAGGCTGAAAGTACTATTACTCCATCCCAGCCGAATGTGCACACTTTTTGGTCAACTTTCTCAGGTCATGTTTGACCAACGATAACTTTAGTTACGTATATTAACGGTGTGTTAAAATTTGATATTTAGAAAATACAGCATGCAGAGAATCCAACAATATCTCACATGATGATATTAGTATCTATATACTAGTTGAAATTTATGGTCAAACGTGTCTTGAGAAAGTTGACCAAAAAGTGTGCAGATTCGGCTGGGACGGAGGGAGTAGTTAGCAAACAGATTTGCCAATTTGCCCGCATGAAATTATGGCTTCATATCAGAGGTGCCCCAGATAACTGTTTACTGGTAACTTAATTTGGCAGACGAGTGACTCATTTTAATTGATAATTCAGATTTATTAGCTAACCGCAAACGGTTAAGTGTTAATTTTATACTAACTAAAGTAGATTTGAAAAGGTCAAATGTTGCCATTATAGTATTTTATGGGTAGGAGTGGGTGAATAGATGCTTGCATAGTTTTAGAAAGGCTACAATTGGGGTATAAATGCATGCTGCTAATTCTGCATGCATACGTCACCAACTCACCATGCAAGGTTTAGAAATATGATTTAACCCATGATGGAGACTAAATATTGTATTGCTGTGAAGCAAAATTCTGGAGTTCTTTCGGATCGATATTTATTAGGTTCCCCAAACCTAAAAATGCGAAAAAAAGCTTCTTTCACAATATGTTGCTTCAAAAATTATTTTGAAGACTTTGTACAAAAGGGTAAGTTGCTGAAGTAAAAATTGCCCGAACAAAAATCTACTTAGGGCGATTTTATCGATGATTCCATTTTTCATGTCTCCACCCCTCGTGTTAACATGGGTAAATGGCCAGATCGATAAAAAAACTATGAAAAGGATCAGGTTTCCATATGTTATCCGATCTTATCTTCACCGCTACCTGTTTGTAGGGTTCGCCGTTTGGGATCTCCATACCTGACGCAGGATCGTTTTTATATATGACTGTTCTAGTGGAACTCAAGGAGTATCTAATACAAGTGATATCTTATCTCAATTTTAAGTACACGTCTACATGTAATAAATGATATTAGTATACCAATATTTACTACACTATTAAAGGTAAAGAAGTATTATGACATGTTAACATATATTAGTAAATTATATAAGAAGTGTAACAAATTTTAGAGCAAAGTGCATATATAACCCTACATAATTGACGAAAGTGCAGATATAACACTGTGATAATTGAAAGTGCAAATATAATCATAAATATTTAGGTCATGTGCAAATATAACCCTTTTCAAAAAAATCCAGACTGAAATTGAGTGAAAAGATGATTTTAACCCTCTGAAAAAAATACATTTACTATTTTAACCCCCTAACCCTAATACCTCTTCTTCAACTGGCATCACCGATTATTCTTCAACTGAAGCCGTCGCTTTATGATTCATTGTAAATGGTTTATTTTCAGGTTTTACCTAGTAAAAACCGGGAACAATACAATTCATAGTTTGTTTGACTAATGACTAATGGTTGTGTGTCACTGCGGTGGCGGGCGGCAAAAATCTGGAGCCATTGCAAATTCGGAGATGGGCTGATAGAGATTGAGCCGTTGTGCATGACCAGCACCCGTCGCCGCTGCGCAAGACCAGAACCTGTCGGCAAGATCTTGTCTGAGAAACTCGCCAGAGTGAAGAGGGCGCGGGGGACGGAGACGATGGCGACGCGCTTGATCTGTACGACCAGGGCCACGATAGCTTCATCACCGCCACCGAGATCCACCAGATCTTGACTCGCCTTGGCAAGTGCTGCTCCGTCGAGTGGGCGGCCTGATTTTACAAATCGACACAGCGCTATGATTTTAAAGGCAGAGGCCGGCGGCGGTGCAACTAGCGTACAACAACAACGTGGGGAAGGTAAGGTTCCGGTCGACGAAGGCATCTCTCCTCGACGATCTAGAGTATAATAGCAACGTGAGGAAGGTAAGATTTCTGTCTACTCTGGCCAGATTTTTCAAATTGTCGGAAGTTGGAGTCCTGATTTTGCAAATTGTCTCAACAGGGTGGGAATCTGGAATTGGAGATGGCTGGTGGTGATGTTTTCAGGTGAGGCGGGTGGAGCTAAATGGCATTTTAAAATTTTGTATTTGTCTTTTAAAATTTTGTTTTCGGCCCAAATGGCATTTTGGTCATTTATAGTCGGTTAATGACCGAAAATGACCAGTCAGTGCCGAAATAAAGTCTGTAGAGTTATTGCACTTAGTTAGGGTTATATCTGCACTAAAAATTATCTTACGGTTATATTTGCACTTTTTCAATTATATAGTGTTATATTTTTGCATATTTCTTTAAATTTTACTACACTTAAGAATGTAATTTTTAATGGGTAACTAAAATTATGTAGCTAATGGACTCTTTTTTTTTATAGTGTTTAGATAACCACGTAGTGGTATTTTTGCTCATTTTCGGAAGATTAAATAATTTTTTTTGGACCCCTACAAACTATCTTTTACTATTTTTTTTCCCAATTTGCAAAATAACCCCTTAGATGGTACCCAACAAATTCAAAATGATATGTTTTGGTCCCCAGAGGTGATTTTCCGGTAAGACTAAATGGTTTTCCGGTATAATCAGGGGTATAATGGTAATTTTACTAATTAAAAATATTTTCAAATAAAAAAATTAATTTTACAATTTTCAGATTTTTGACTTCATCCTGAGCCCTCTCCCCTCGAGCCTTCGAACCTCTCCCCTCTCCCCTCTCCCCTCATGCCTTGAACCCTCGAGTCTCATGCTTTGAGCCCTCGAGTCTCATGCCTCGACCCCTCGAACCTCTTGCCTCGAGCCCTCGAACCTCCTGCCTCGAGCCCTCAAACATCTTGCCTCTAGATGATTTTTAAATTTTTAAATTTTTTTTTAAACTCAGGGGTATAATGATCATTTTACATATTTTGACCAATTTTACCGTTAACTTTCCTTGAAAACCACATTTGGGGACCAAAACATATCATTTTGAATTTGTTGGGTACCGTCTAAGGGTTGTTTTGCAAATGCGGACCAAAAGATAGTAAAAAATACTTTGTAGGGGACAAAAAAAATAATTTAGTCTTTTCGGAATGAAAACGCTGAATTTTCTAGGGTCAACACAGGTCATGAGTATGTTGGGTAAAACAACACAATTTATTTTTTTCAAAATAGAGTTATTTCAATAATTTTAAAAATACAAGATAATTTCAGCATTCTAATGGGTTATCTATATATTTTTTCATTTAATTTTACTATTTAATTGGAAACTGAACGACGTCGTAACACTGTTTGGTGTATTTTTCCTTAATTTTTAAACAAAAAAGAGAGAGGAAAGAAACGTCAATTTCATTGTCTTCTCCAAAGGCTCTCTCATGCAAATGGAACATGTTAGAAATTATGGACATATTGAATACATCAGAAGATTAATATGGGATTCCTAAAAAAAGCACGGGATTAATGACGATGTTCTAGCACCAAAAAACAAAAGTGACCCATATTTTGTGGCAGATAAGGAAATGTTACAATTTTCGCTCCACCTTCAGGTGTGACTAAATATTTCTGACATGTGAAAATGTTACTGAACTAAATTACTACATCAATCCAGATTACAAAATTTAATGATTTTTTTTAAATTGGACTGCATCTTAAAGCGTAAAAAAATATAATGATACTTCAACACGTCATAATATTTTAGTGACACGCTGAATAGAGGCAATTCACGAGATGTCACTAGTAATTTTAGCGGCGCTTTTTAGTGTCACGACTGCTCAAAAAAATGTCATAGTTGGAAGTTTTTTTTTAAAGTGAGCTCTAAATAAACATGGGAACAGATCGGACGTCAACTTTTGTTTCAATATAGAGAAAGTAGAGAAGCATCCAGGTCAATTTTTGTTCCATAATGAGTATCAGAACAATATATTATAACTCACCTTTAATAAATGATTAGTCTCCTAGTACCTAATGTATTTAATGAAAATACCAAAACAGATTTCTATTTAAAAAATACTTGTTGGTCAAAGAAGCCCTGTTTCTATTTTCGTTTGCACTTTTGTTGGTTTCCTAACCTTATTCGGTCCTAGTTAAACATGTGTCCATCATTTCCTATTGTTATTATGAACAAAGCCTATATTTGTTCCCTAGTTATCTATTTGCTGGTACTCCAACCGGTCTATTAATAATGGCTTACTTTCCTTTTTTGGATGGTTTTTTATATTGGCTCATTCTCCTTTTGGTAAATCCTAGATTGTTTTTATCCACACATTTTACTTTTTATACTTTCAATACAATTTCTACCATTCATTTATCTTTTTGAAAAAGTTTGTGCCCAAAAGTTGGGGCCATAATAAAAGAACCAGAGGGAGTAACTTAATTTGGTCAGACAAATTACCCATTTTAATTGTTGATTCAGATTTATTAACTAATAGCAAATGGTTAAGTGTTAATTTTATACTAACTAGAGTAGATTTGAAATGGTCAAATGTTGCTAAGAATGTATTTTATGGGTATGAGTGGGTGAATAATTGCATGCATAGTTTTAGAAAGGCTACAATTGGGGTATAAATGCATGTTGTTAATTCTGCATACATACGTCACCAACTCACCATACAAGGTTTAGAAATATGATTTAACCCATGATGGAGACTTTATTGTTGTGAAGCAAAATTCTGGAGCATGCTCGGATTTCAAAAAACAGCAATAAATTCATTTGCACTTTCATCAGAACTCCTAGCAAGCATCCCTTGCATTTGAACAGGCTTGAGTCATTTCCTCTACTCAGGAAAAATCACTGAAATTCCAAGGAAAAAGAGAGGCGGTACCAAAGAGAGGCATTTGGCAGGATTCTAGTGGAGGAGCTCCGGGAGGCGAGCAGATCAACTAAGCTTCCAGTAAGTTCTATACTATATGATACAGATTTTGGATAACATACTGCAAAACTTGTGCACATAGTATAATGTTACATACAGTATCTCATAAAAAGAGAGGTCCTTACCCCAAAACCTCATTTCCTTTCACATAAAAAGAGAGGTCCTTACCCCCAAAACCTCATTTCCTTTCACATAAAAAGAGAGGTCCTTACCCCCAAAACCTCATTTCCTTTCACAGTACTCGTACCCTCTGTCACCGATTATGACCGCCTTTTGAGGATAATGAGCGTAGGGCTCCCGGCCTTCTTCCCAGAAGAAGAAGAACATGGTTATGCTCACTCAACACCGTGATATGCAGCTTCAAAATCTCGTCCTTGATGCCCTTTACTGCGAGGATGAGCGTTTTGAGGATGAAGAACAAGAAGTTGACCATTTCTGTAAAAAGGCTCCAACTTTGTTGGAAAACGACCTGTTTTGGGACGAACAAGAGCTTGTGAATCTGTTGCTCAAGGAGAAAGAGGGGGCTGTCGACCCAGATGGGGGTTCTATGGCGGAGAGGAGAGAGGCGGTGGGGTGGATGATGAGGGTCGTTTCACATTACGGTTTTGCCCCTGCTACTGGTGTTTTGGCTGTGGGGTACTATGATAGATTTGTTGCGAGCTTGTGTTTGTTGAATGATAAGCCTTGGAAGGGTCAGCTAGCTGCTGTGGCTTGCCTTTCTATTGCTGCCAAGATGGAGGAGATCCAAGTGCCCCTTCTTTTAGACCTCCAAGTATGTTGAAATTACATGTTTTTGTTGATTTTCTGCCATTTTGTTTAGTTCTTGATTTGGATTATGTTTTGTTAGGTCGAAGAAGCGAAAACCATTTCACACCTAAATATCACAACCTAAAATTTACTAGAAAAGTAAAATTATAATATTATTTTTTACATCTGAAATTAATTTTTTGTCTTAAATTTAATTAAGTTAAAGTATAACATTACTACTTAATACATTACTATTTTATATTTTATAATTATAAAATAATGATATTTATATAAAAAAATGTATTTATAAAATAATATAACTATTATTCATAGTATAAAGTTAAAAAATAATTTATTTATTTATTTTTACTTAAATAATATTTAATATGAATATCATAGTTTTATTTAAATTCGACCTATATACAATACAAAAAATAAAATTTTAATATTCTAATTGAAATCATAATCCTAATCTTATAATTTTTATTTTAATAACAAATATAAAGTATAATCTTATTTTGGAGTTAGTAAAACAAAGAGGGAAATGAAAGACATGGGAAAGTGAATCTGAGTCCCAATGTAAGACCATGGAATTGCGTTACATCAAATATGAAGAATTTTAAAACCAAAAATGGAAAAAGGAAAAGACCAAATCAGACACTAAATAAAAAATAAGGTAATCAAGATCTCATATTCCCCTCCCTTTTCATTCACCCCAACCAAATGTCCCCTTAAAGTCTCCTTGTCGAGTAAATATGAGGTTGAAATTAGTTGCTTACAGTAGAGCATTCCCATACCGCACAAGTCATTATCTTGATTGCATGTAGTTGTGATTTTCTTGATTTCAAATATTGAACATTGTAGTGATTATCTTGGCTGCACCACTACTGTGTCTTTGCAAATAATTTAAGATCGAGAAGTTGTCCCATTTTGTGTGTTACCTGAACTAAAGATTGTCCACTATTGTGCCTCGGGTTCATCACGATTCCCTTTTGGCAAAAATGCGCCTCGGGTTCATCACGATTCCCTTTTGGCAAAAATGCTTCAAACGGACGTCTGAGCGAGGGTTTACTTTCTGGATTCCTTCAACACCTTCAGGGGTATAATGTTAATGCTCCTGAAGATGTGTTGAAGGTTCGTCCCAAGTTGAGGCTTCAAACATACCGTTCGAACTGATAAATGTGTCAGGAATTTGACTCTTGGCTTTCTAGTCTGTGTTAGAGCCCTAGGGCCTGAATCATCCTACCTCTTTTATTTCCTCCGAGGCCCTGAAAATTTGGTGAACGTCGTTTCACTCACCAAAATAATCTGCAAACTCTAATGATGAAATTAGTACAGTAGCAAGCAGAGTCGATCCCACGAGGAACGGAGCAAAATCTATAATAAAATACCTACTAATATAGAACAGTTTTGGTGTAGCCACCACGCCTTAATTTTCAGATTTATTTAACAATTAATAGTGCAACTATAAAATATGAAATAATAATGCAAACTAAAATATATAATTGTCTATAAAATATATGAATAAGGTAATCGGCTCGGAATAACTCACATTAGTTAAACATCGATCATAGGCGCAAAGATAAATCAATTCATATGCATCTATCAGTTATAGGAAAGTAGGTACGCTTAACCTCCCCAATTCTTTCGTACTTTATCGACAATTAACCAATTATAATTAATTAATTATTTCTCTTACCAAGATGGTCCCGAAAAGTATTCGCTAAACCAGATACACACCTCGATAGCATTAAGAATGAAAAGAACCCGACATAGCAATTACCCAAGTATTCGCAAGTAGTAATGCACACTTAATTGTTCCCCATCTTGCTATTACAGTCTTAGCTAGTTAGCTGTTTTTCACAAGAACTCGCTACTTACTAACCCTGTCCAACGATTACGTATTGGTAGAATTAGATAGCATTATCCCAATAATATTCAAGTTGATCAGGCTTAAATATATCAAGAATAAAATAACCCAAGAACAATCAAGAACACATAAGAATCAATTATAAAACAATTAGGCCTCACGATTCATAAACTAATGCTTGTTATTCCATGCCGATATATAAATTAGCTACTCATAATAATTAAACTAAACAAATAAATAATATAAAATCTAAACATAATTAACTAATAAACTAAATACAAAAATCACCTGGAAGCTGCGCACATCATTGTTCAAAACCAAAAAAAACAAATAATTATTCACCCCAATTCCGTGATCAATTCCTTCCTTTGTATCCAAACCAACTAATTACAAGTCTGCGTGTTCCAAGAATTTGGTTTCTAACTAATGTGGAAAATTGGTTACTAAAACCTCTTTCTCCGTTCCGGCCGTGTATATATATTTATATACACCAAATCAAAACCAAATCCAAATCCAAATCAACTTCTAATTACTTTTCTTTTTATGGAAGAAATAAGGAAATAAGGTAATATCTATTCTAATTCTAAATAACTAATTCCTACAATTAAGGAATTTCAAATGGAAGGAGATAATACTATCTTTATCAATATGGGCAGTGAATATATTTATTTTCTTCAAATCCGCATCTCTTCAATAATTCACTTTTCACCCCATAGCTTCAACAATTCTTCTTTTGCCTCTCTTCCTTCATCCCTGGAAAAATGTCTTATAAAATAAGAACATTTTCCATTGGAGCACATTGCCTCATTAAAAACCTTAACCTGGAAAACCCAGTGGGAAAAAACCGTTGGTTAAGGGAAAAAGAACACAATGTATAGCTCCCTATCAATTCTCCGTAATCAATGAATTCCTGCACCAAAAACACCTTAAAGTGCAAATTATATCTCAATAAAATCATAATAATCCCACCAAATATGAACACAATATAACACACATCAAAATTTTTCATAAGGGATCTGGTCTTTGGTCTTCTAATATGTATTAGTGACTAAATAGATCTCCGAGCCCCATGGATAGAGTCACGAAACCCGGCTTTCTACCTCATAATCTGAGTTAGAAGACGCAGGCCTTCGAATTATGTCGTGTTCATACAAGAAAAGATAAAATATCTTAGAATCCAGGGCTTCTAATCTTCACCAGAGCCCTTGGTCGATCCAATTCTTGGAGTTTAGGATAGATTCATACATCGACCTTCCAATCTGCACTAGAAGTTTTTAGTGCATCCAAATCCAAGCTTCTGGTCGTATAGGGTTTGAATTCAACTCTTCTGACTTGTGTTAAAACCTAAGGAACTCACGTCCTACGAGTAATTCATTCGCCCTTCAAGCATCTGGTCTGTGCCGAATTTCAAAGGGTTCGTATTCATGCGTTTGAGCATAATGTTCCAGGATTGTGGGGTTCTAATCTGCATTGGAATTCCTAGAGCTTGAATCTGCTTATAAAAAGGATGAGGGGTTCGACCTTCGGGCTCCTAATCTATGTTGGAACCTGAAGGATTTGAATTCAGAGCGGGAAGCGGGAAAGTCACGTGGAATTACCTCGATTTCCATAGTTCAAATTCAAGGCGGGAAGTGGGGGAGTCGCGAGTGTGATATTGACTCTCTACTTTTAGGGTGCGCGAAGCCCCTGTTAGATTCCACGTGCGCGCCGCTTTCCCCATAAATGTCTTGGGTTTGCCTCTCCCACGCGGCCTGTTTACCCATGCAGTTACTTTTTCCATGGCGGCCTAAGGTAATGATTACCTTTTAATGTCCTCTATATATAACATGGCCTTCCACTATTCTCACTTAACTCTTTTTCCCAAATTGGTCCCAAGTCTCAGAAACCTTCTTTTCGATCAGCGTGATTTTCCGGCGATCTTTCTCAGAAAGCTCAAGTCCTTTTTCCGGCCACTCTACCAGTAAGTTACCTTTCCCTTAACCTCTCATTTCTATTTTATAATGTCACAAACACCGTCATCGGGGAAGAACTCCTTTCTGGCCTATTTCCCGACTATTTCTACCACCGCTAGTGTAGAAAGTTCTCGCCTTCAGGATTCCGGTGTTGTTCCTTCATCAACTGTCTGTTCCCTTCCGACGGGTTCAGATGCTGGGGGAATTTCTACCAGTTGCTCATCACCGCCTCAAGGTTATCAATGAAAGTGGGTTTCATCGAGGTCCCGGGTTTTGAGTTGGGCAGGAGCTTAGGAGGACAAAGAGGTTCAACCCTATTTCTTCAAAAATATTCCAGCTCCCGTCCTCAAAAGCCCTCCACACCCCGTGGATCCGGAAGTCATTGAACAGTTGAAGACGCTGCCTCTGTAGGTCCAGCTTCTGAATGATTTACGATTGGAGGTGTTTTGGGAAGATGAAAATCCAAGGGATACAAGGCCCGGTCGATGCGCAGTCTATCACCGTCACTTTCAATTTGGCCTATGCCCCCCCTTGCCCCCCATCCCCTCTAATCTTCTCGCGGAGCATCAGATAAGTCTGGCACAAGTGCATTCAAATGCCATTCTCCTTGTTATAGTCTTCCTAACTCGATGTAACAGCTTGGGCATCAAACCCCATTACGAGGTCTTTTGATCTCTATACCATCTCTCTAGAAGTAAGGCTGTAGTGCATGCGACCGGGGGTCAAGACACGAAGCTTGGAGGGATCGTAACCCTGTGCAATAGTTCTCGAACCATCCTGTAAAAATCTCTTCTAACTGTAAAGGGTGGCACCTATCCCCCATTTACACGTTTGAGAAAGGGGCTGAGGATTACTAGGTACCGGATTGGAATACAAAGCCCAAGTTTGAGAACCCTTCCATCTATGTTGCTCCGGAGGTTGTGATAACTTATAGAGATCGGCTTCTGAGTGACCCCCTTGATATTTTGAGAATATTTTAACTTCGTCTGGCCGGAGGAGGTGTATGATTGGATCTATTGCAAAAAACCAATCCTGATAGAACCCCTTCCTCCGGCGGAGACTGTGAAGGCCCCTTCCGACAAGGCGAAGAAAAAGAAAAGTTCGAAGGATAAGAAAAGGGAAGGATCCAAAGACGATCAACCCAAGAAGGAAAACTCATAGAGGAAGACCTCTTCGATTATTGGTGAAGAGGTTCCGAAAAAGCCAAAAAAACTATAAAAACAAGGCTGGCAGCTTGAAAAATTTCGGGCATGCCTTGAAGCCTGTGGAGGCAGAGTCGGAGCCTTCTAGGGTGAGAAATTATGGGGAGGCACCCATTGGGATTTCTTTCCCCCCTTCGAAGGTGTTTGTGACACCCTCATTTTATGCTTTAGTTGCTCTTGATTTTTATCTAGTCGTTTTGTACTTTCTTTATGTTGCCTAATTCGTCCTTTCTTTTTGTCGTTTAGTGGATTTAGCTGCTACTCTTGGCTTCGAAAATGAGATGGAAGTAGAGATAATTTTTTAAGAGGGCTATACTGTGGTCCCTCACAGCCATCCAATTTCAAGCCCAATCCGACCGAAAGCTCAGCATGAGGTTCAGTCGGAGCTCCAGGATGAAGCCACTGGGAGCAAACAGGGTTGTGATGGTACCTGCTCGCCCCAACCTTCTTCTCAGAGGCCAGTAACTGATATGGAAAAATGCCTTTTAACCACCCTCTCTAGCTCGAACCTAGTCTGTCCAAGAACAGTAGCTTGAAGGCTGGCCACCTGTTGGGGAGAAGCAACCAGCTCCCTCCGAGTAGGGAGGGTCGCTCTTTGGCCTTGTTCTAGAGTCACCTTTCTCGGTTGCCCTGGACTCTGTTTTCCAGGCCTATTTGGCCAAGGTTCAAGAGGCCAAACAGGCTACTGCCAAATCCAAAGAGCTTAAAGGGGAGTTGCACGATACTATTTCCCGTTACATGGAAGACCTGAAAAAGGTGGCCTTCAATTACGAGGCCGAGCGTGCTAACACTGCCTTTGTCCAAAAGGTAGAGCTGGAGAAGCAGGCTCTTATTCATAGAGGGGAGATTGAGAAACAGGCTATCGAGAAGGATAACCATTTGAAAGAGCTCGAGCTGAAACTCTCGAAGGCCCAGGCAGAAATTTCCAAGTTGTTTGCCCTTTGATCTCTTGAGAAACAGGCTTTCACTTTCAAAGCCTATATTAATAGGCTAGTGAAGACCCAGGGGTTCTAGGATTTTTTTCTCCGACCTCTCCTCGGTTTTGGTTGGGGTAGAAAACTAGAGTTGGAATAGTACAAAGGGATAAGGTTGAGTTCTGGCCACCCGTGCACCGTGACTCACGACGGGCGCCAGAACAAAACCTTGTCTTATTTCTTCTTCTTGTAGCAAGCACTCTTCTTCTTGTAGCAAGCACTCTTCTTCACAGTAATTCCTCTCATTCTTCAAGTCTTCAAATATTTGAAGGTAGTTTTCAAAGTCTTCAAAAGGTGTTCTTCAACGGCCTCGGTCTTCAAATCTCCATGTTCTTCCTTTATCATGCAAAACCACTTAGAAAAGGTAAAAGAGCGTAAAGTCTCTCTTACCTCTCTTAAGAGAATTTCAAGGTAAAACAAAAGCTCTTGATGACAAAAGAGCACAAAAGTGATCCCAAAAAGTACAAAATATGCGCATAAAATGGACCCATCAGCGAATTTCCACCAAGAAACAAGGTTTCCCCCAAGAAAGACTGCATAGCCATATGTAGATCGGTGAGTCTCGAGACAACAAGCCCAATCAACATTTGAATACCCTAAGACGTCAGGAGTACTGGCCGAATGAAAGGTGAGGCCAAAATGTAAAGTGCCTATAATGCAACGAAGAATCCGAGTGACTGCAGCATAATGGTTATCACGAGGATCCTGAAGAAACTGACTGACAGTGTTACCCATAAATGCTAGATCAGGGAAGGTAATCGTCAGATAGTGTAGGGAACCAATGAGGGATTGATACAGTGTCAGATTATGAAATGGCAGACTGGTGGAGTGTTGTAGCTGCAAACCAGGAACAAAAGGGGTAGAGACCGGTGCCGCATCACACATATTGGCACAAGTGAGAATATCCCGAGCATACTTAGCTTGACCGAGAAGCAGACCTGAAGAAGTGGGTGATACTTCTAAGCCAAGAACATAGTGGAGGGCACCCAAATCCTTAATAGCAAACTCCCGATGTGTTTGATCAATAAACTGTCGAAGGAGCCCGGAGTCATTTCCAGTGAGGATGATATCATTGACATAGACTAGGAGATAGAGCAATGACGAACCTGGAGAGAGAACAAAAAGGGAACTATCAGCAGAATTGCATCGAAACCTGAGCTGAGATTGATAGGTGCTGAACCGCTGAAACCATGCTCGAGGTGCTTGCTTAAGACTATAAATGGCCTTTCGCAAGCGGCAAACATAATCTGGATGAAGAGAGTCCTTGTAACCATCTGGTTGCACCATATAGACCGGAGCATCAACAATACCGTTCAGAAAGGCATTCTTGACATCCAACTGATGAAGAGGCAAGAAGACCATAGTGGCAATGGAAAGAACGGTCCGGAGAGTAGATGCCTTGACCACCGGACTAAAAGTATGATTGAAATCGAAGCTTGAAATCTGAGAGAACCCCTGCACAACAAGGCAATCTTTGTGATGATCAACTATACCATCAAGATGATACTTCAACCGATAAACCCATTTGGATCCAACAATATTGACACTAGAAGGGCAAGGAACAAGATCCCAAGTGTGCTGGCCCCGTAAAGCAGTAATCTCCTCATTCATAGTAGCAACCCAAGATGGGTCCTTCAACGCCGAACGATAATCGGTGGGCTCTGACTAGGCCAAAAGGACAGCAAGAAGACCATGAGCCACAAGAATAGAATAGTCTTAACGCTGAATAGCTCCAGTGGATGATTTAGTGGCCAAGTGATGAGTACGATGTTGTAGTGAAGAAGCCAGAGGAGAATGAGCCAAAGAGGATGCCACGAAGCAAATGATAGAGGTGGTCGAAGATGATGCCATCGGGGGAGTAGGACTGGCCGTCGGTGACCGTGTGGGGGTTGACCCGTCAATAGACGGTGGAACAGAGTCCGACAAGCAAATAGTGTAAGGCATAGGTGACAGGTGATCAAGGGTCGAGAGTGGCAGGCTAGAACTTTCGTCAGTCTCCAGAAAAGTAGAAATATCTAAGGTTAAGAGAGTGAAACCAGTGGCCGAGGCCGAAGACAAGGTAAAAGGAAAATAGCCTTCGTTAAAACGAGCATAACGGGTGACATAAATCTTGCCAGTGGAGGGATCAAGGTAGCGGAAACCCTTATAATGGCAGCTGTAACCGATGAAAACACAAGAAATACTCCAAGGAGATAACTTATGAGGGGCCATAGAACAAACATATGGAAATACTTGACAACCAAAAGGATGGAAGTTTGAGTAGATCGGATCACAGTGATAAAGAAGTCCATAAGGAGAAGTCCCTTGTAACACCGAAGTGGGTACCTCTAGAATTGGTACCTCTTGAACTCATTTAACCGAACTTCTCCAACTGAGAGTTCACATCTCAAATGGGTACCTCTCGAATAGGTACCTCTCGAACCCATCCAGTCGAACCCTTCACCTCAAAGTTCACCTCTCGAATGGGTACCTCTAGAATAGCTACCTCTCGAATCCAACCAATGGAACCCCACCACCTGAAAGTTCACCTCTTGAATGCGCACGTCCCGAATTGGTACTGCACGAACCTATCCAATAGAATTTCTCCAAGAGAAAGTTCACATCTTGAATGTGTACCTCTCGAATTGGTACCTCTTGGACCCATTCAACCGAACTTCTCCGACTGAAAGTTCATGTTTCAAATGGGTACCTCTCGAACCCATCCAGTCGCCTCTACCTTAAATTTCACCTCTCGAATGGGTACCTCTCGTATAGCTACCTCTCAAACCCGTCTAATGGAACCCCTCCACCTCAAAGTTCACCTCTCGAATGCGTACCTCTCAAATTGGTAATGCTAAAACCCATCCAATCGAACTTCTCCAAGTGAATATTCACATCTCGAATGGGCACCTCTCGAGTTGGTACCTCTCGAACCCATTCAATCGAACGTCTCCAACTTAAAGTTCATATTTCAAATGGGTACCTTTCAAATAGGTAACTCTCGAACCCATCCAATCGAACCCCTCCACCTCAAAGTTCACCTCTCGAATAACTACCTCTCGAACCCATCCAATGGAACCCCTCCACCTGAAAGTTCACCTTTTGAATGCGCACCTCTTGAATTGGTTCTGCTCAAACATCCAATCAAACTTCTCCAAGTGAAAGTTCACATCTCGAATGGATATGTCTCGAATTGGTACCTCTCGAATAGGTACCTATTGAACCCATCCAGTCAAACCCCTCCACCTCAAAGTTAACCTCTCGAATGGGTACGACTCGAATTGGTACCTCTCAAACTCGTCCAGTAGAACCCATCCACCTGAAAGTTCACCTCTCGAATGTGTACCTCTCAAATTTGTATTGCTCAAACCCATCAAGTCGAACCCCTCCACCTCAAAGTTCACCTCTCGAATGGGTACCTCTCAAATAGGTAACTCTTGAACCCATCCAATGGAACCGATCCACCTGAAAGTTCACCTCTCTAATGTGTACCTCTCAAATTCGTACCGCTCATACCCATCTAACCAAACTTCTCCAACTGAAAGTTCACATCTTGAATGCGAACCTCTCGAATAGGTACTTCTCGAACCCATTCAGTCGAACCCTTCCACCTCAAAGTTCACCTCTCAAATGGGTACCAATCGAGTTGGTACCTCTTGAACCCGTCCAATGGAACCCCTCAAATTGGTACCTCTGGAACCCATCCAACCAAACTTCTCCAACATAAAGTTCACATCTCGAATGGGTACCTCTCGAATAGCTACTTCTCGAATGTGTCCAATGAAACTCCTCCACCTGAAAGTTCACCTCTCAAATTCATACCTCTCAAATTGGTACTGCTCGAACCTATCTAATCGAACTTCTCCAAGTTAAAGTTCGCATCTCGAATGGGTGCCTCTCGAATTGGTAACTCTCAAACCCATCCAACCGAACTTCTCCAACTGAAAGTTCACATCTTGAATGGGTACCTCTCGAATAGCTTCCTCTCGAACCCGTCCAATGGAACCCCTCCATCTAAAATTTCACCTCTCGAATGCGTACCTCTTGAATTGTTACTGCTCAAACCCATCCCATCGAACTTCTCCAAGTGAAAATTCTTATCTCGAATGGATACGTCTAGAATTGGTACTTCCCGAACCCATCCAACCGAACTTCTCCAACTGAAAGTTCACATCTCGAATGGGTACCTCTTGAATAGGTACCTCTCGAATCCCTCCACCTCAAAGTTCACCTCTCGAATTGGTACCTCTCAAATTTGTACCTCTCGAACCCATCCAATCGAACCCCTCCACCTGAAAGATCACCTCTCGAATGCATACCTCTCGAATTGGTACTGCTCGAACCCATCCAATCGAACTTCTCCAAGTGAAAGTTAACATCTCGAATGGGTACCTCTCGAATTGGTACCTCTCAAATCCATCCAACCAACTTCTCCAACTGAAAGTTCACCTCTCAAATGGGTACCTTTGGAATTGGTACCGCTCGGACCCATGCAACCGAACTTCTCTAAGTTCACATCTCGAATGGACCTGTCAAACCCATCGAATTGAACTTCTCCAAGTGAAAGTTCACATCTCGAATAGGTACTTCTCGAACCCATTCAGTTAAGTTCACATCATTGTGTTTTTTTGTTTAGATTGAAAGAAAAATATAGTTACTTAGTAACACAACAATACTAGGAAATCCAATTAGTAGACATTACAAAGAAATGTAAACAACCTATCAACTACTGCCTACGAATAATCCTACCCCAAAACCAATGAGGCTGCCAAATGTATCTAACTGAATCTACCTCGAGAATACCTACACTCTCGGGTACAAAACAGCAAATAAAAACTACACATACTACTGAAAATACAAAATCTACGAGGAACCCCAACCGCCTACCCAACAAACTAACCTAACTGAATACAAGTTTTTACTAAATGTTATAAGGTTGTTCAAACTAATTATAATAATCCTACCAATTTTATCTCCTCCCCCAAGTGAAGTGTTGATCCACCAATGTGGATTTGTCAAGATTGCAACGCCTATGTAATTGATGATCAGCATCGACGCAGCAAAACTGGAGGGCATCCGACTGATGTGGGCATGTGGGCCGATATAAAATACAAAAATAACCCACAAACCTACCTGCAAGAATTGTAGAATTTTTATTAGGATATAATGAATGATTTAATAATTATTTAAAATTAAATTAAAATTGCACTTACCAAAGAGAATGTGGTCACTAGAGATGCACAAATCAATAATCTTTTGCGTCTGATGGTTACCAAAAACCACGAGCTGAAGATACATGCCACAAGTCCAAGTGTGCATGAGATGAGAGATACTATAAACCCAATATGAGATTGTTGGGGGGACACATAGACAGTGACAAGGGGATCAAAAAAAACCACAGGATAGGTCGATATGAGGTGTGGGAATGATGTGGCTAAAAGCATGATCACAAATGTTGGCAAGTGATCAAATAACTCTCTAAACGTCTTCTTCATTTGCTGATCCCTCTCATTACCCCACAATTGTGTCCACTCCCTGTTGAGATCCCCAACCAAACTCCCGGGCCTCAAACTCCTCAATATATCCTCAGACTCCTTATGCATACCCCGCTCCATGAAGTAGACCGGACTTTCCTTAATAAATAAGGAAAATACTGCTAATAGGATCAAAAGGGCACCTAATACGATGAAGGGAAGCATCCAGCCCCATCTAGGATAATAAGCGGCAATGGTATTCCCTATCGAATCTAGAGCCATCCCTCCCACCAGATAGCCAGATAAGGCATCAAATCGTCTCTGTAAATGCTTTGGAACAGACTCTGAGCAAATGGTGGGGACATTGTGGAGGAGAAAAACTACACCACACCCTATCAGAATAAGTCCGACAATACCGAGGCTCCCCGACAATACAAGGACAATAAATATACCAATGAGTTGGAAGAAACAACTCATGTACAAACCTAGTTTACGACCCCACCTAATGCTACCAGGTAGGCTACCCAAACTAAGAATGATGAGCACAGGGGATAATAGATGTAAGGGTAAGGAAATGGATGTCGTAGAATTGACAATAGTTGGTGTTTTCTGCTAGTTGCTGCTTATAGTATAACTTAGGAGCTATCCTATGGAGAAATACTTGCATGCTAAAAACACCACCTGTTTCACAATTCATAATGGAATTAAAAATGTTAGATACTATCAACATTGAAAGAAAATAATCTTAGTAAGAAACTTTAGGGGTATACTATAAAAAATGAAAACAACAAGCCGTATAATCATTATGCTATATATGCGATAGAGCAACATATATTCTATATATATTTTTTGAGATGTAGCACATGACTCTTATTGTTCTTGTCCTCAAGTATTTATATAGGAAATAAAATAATAAAAAGAAACTAAGGTGTCTAAATTTGGCCCCTAGTTTTAGAGGTGGGATACTACATGAAATACTCCAAGGACTAGCTATTAAGACTTGTAATTTATTTGGATCTCATTTTAAAGGCAAGGGACGACTGATAAATTTACTAGACATAATATTGTATTGTTACAATTAGAGTCATGTCTAGTAAATTTATCAGTCGTCCCTTGCCTTTAAAATGAGATCCAAATAAATTACAAGTCTTAATAGCTAGTCCTTGGAGTATTTCATGTAGTATCCCACCTCTAAAACTAGGGGCCAAATTTAGACACCTTAGTTTCTTTTTATTATTTTATTTCCTATATAAATACTTGAGGACAAGAACAATAAGAGTCATGTGCTACATCTCAAAAAATATATATAGAATATATGTTGCTCTATTGCATATATAACATAATGATTATACGGCTTGTTGTTTTCATTTTTTATAGTATACCCCTAAAGTTTCTTACTAAGATTATTTTCTTTCAATGTTGATAGTATCTAACATTTTTAATTCCATTATGAATTGTGAAACAGGTGGTGTTTTTAGCATGCAAGTATTTCTCCATAGGATAGCTCCTAAGTTATACTATAAGCAGCAACTAGCTGAAAACACCAACTATTGTCAATTCTACGACATCCATTTCCTTACCCTTACATCTATTATCCCCCTGTGCTCATCATTCTTAGTTTGGGTAGCCTACCTGGTTAGCATTAGGTGGGGTCGTAAACTAGGTTTGTACATGAGTTGTTTCTTCCAACTCATTGGTATATTTATTGTCCTTGTATTGTCGGGGAGCCTCGGTATTGTCGGACTTATTCTGATAGGGTGTGGTGTAGCTTTTCTCCTCCACAATGTCCCCACCATTTGCTTAGAGTCTGTTCCAAAGCATTTACAGAGACGATTTGATGCCTTATCTGGCTATCTGGTGGGAGGGATGGCTCTAGATTCGATAGTGAATACCATTGCCGCTTATTATCCTAGATGGGGTTGGATGCTTCCCTTCATCGTATTAGGTGCCCTTTTGATCCTATTAGCAGTATTTTCCTTATTTATTAAGGAAAGTCCGATCTACTTCATGGAGCGGGGTATGCATAAGGAGTCTGAGGATATATTGAGGAGTTTGAGGCCCGGGAGTTCGGTTGGGGATCTCAACAGGGAGTGGACACAATTGTGGGGTAATGAGAGGGATCAGCAAATGAAGAAGACGTTTAGAGAGTTATTTGATCACTTGCCTACATTTGTGATCATGCTTTTAGCCACATCATTCCCACACCTCATATCAACCTATCCTGTGGTTTTTTTTGGTCCCCTTGTCACTGTCTATGTGTCCCCCCAACAATCTCATATTGGGTTTATAGTATCTCTCATCTCATGCACACTTGGACTTGTGGCATGTATCTTCAGCTCGTGGTTTTTGGTAACCATCAGACGCAGAAGATTATTGATTTGTGCATCTCTAGTGACCACATTCTCTTTGGTAAGTGCAATTTTAATTTAATTTTAAATAATTATTAAATCATTCATTATATCCTAATAAAAATTCTACAATTCTTGCAGGTAGGTTTGTGGGTTATTTTTGTATTTTATGTCGGCCCACATGCCCACATCAGTCGGATGCCCTCCAGTTTTGCTGCGTCGATGCTGATCATCAATTACATAGGCGTTGCAATCTTGACAAATCCACATGGGTGGATCAACACTTCACTTGGGGGAGGAGATAAAATTGGTAGGATTATTATAATTAGTTTGAACAACCTTATAACATTTAGTAAAAACTTGTATTCAGTTAGGTTAGTTTGTTGGGTAGGCGGTTGGGGGTTCCTCATAGATTTTGTATTTTCAGTAGTATGTGTAGTTTTTATTTGCTGTTTTGTACCCGAGAGTGTAGGTATTCTCGAGGTAGATTCAGTTAGATACATTTGGCAGCCTCATTGGTTTTGGGGTAGGATTATTCGTAAGCAGTAGTTGATAGGTTGTTTACATTTCTTTGTAATGTCTACTAATTGGATTTCCTAGTATTGTTGTGTTACTAAGTAACTATATTTTGCTTTCAATCTAAACAAAAATCACAATGATGTGAACTTAACTGAATGGGTTCGAGAAGTACCTATTCGAGACGTGAACTTTCACTTGGAGAAGTTCAATTGGATGGGTTTGACAGGTACCAATTCGAGACGTACGCATTCAAGAGGTGAACTTTCAGGTGGAGGGGATCCATTGGATGGGCTCGAGAGGTAACTATTCGAGAGGTACCCATTCGAGAAGTGGACATTGAGGTGGGGGGTTTGACTGAATGGGTTCGAGAGGTAGCTATTCGAGAGGTACCCATTCGAGATGTGAACTTTTAGTTAGAGAAATTCAGTTGCATGGGTTCCGAGCGGTACCAATTCCAAAGGTACCCATTTGAGAGGTGAACTTTCAGTTGGAGAAGTTGGTTGGATGGATTTGAGAGGTACCAATTCAAGAGGTACCCATTCGAGATGTTAACTTTCACTTGGAGAAGTTCGATTGGATGGGTTCGAGCAGTACCAATTTGAGAGGTATGCATTCGAGAGGTGATCTTTCAGGTGGAGGGGTTCGATTGGATGGGTTCGGGAAGTACCAATTCTAGACGTATCCATTCGAGATAAGAACTTTCACTTGGAGAAGTTCGATGGGATGGGTTTGAGCAGTAACAATTCGAGAGGTACGCATTCGAGAGGTGAAATTTTAGGTGGAGGGGTTCCATTGGACGGGTTCGAGAGGAAGCTATTCGAGAGGTACCCATTCAAGATGTGAACTTTCAGTTGGAGAAGTTCGGTTGGATGGGTTCGAGAGGTACCAATTCGAGAGGCACCCATTCGAGATGCAAACTTTAACTTGGAGAAGTTCGATTAGATAGGTTCGAGCAGTACCAATTCGAGAGGTACGAATTTGAGAGGTGAACTTTCAGGTGGAGGGGTTTCATTGGACACGTTTGAGAAGTAGCTATTCGAGAAGTGCCCATTCGAGATATGAACTTTATGTTGGAGAAGTTCGGTTGGATGGGTTCCAGAGGTACCAATTTGAGGGGTTCCATTGGATGGGTTCAAGAGGTACCAACTCGATTGGTACCCATTCGAGAAGTGAACTTTAAGGTGGAGGGGTTCGACTGAATGGGTTCGAGAGGTTCCCATTCAAGATGTGAACTTTCAATTGGAGAAGTTCGGTCTGATGGGTATGAGCGGTACCAATTTGAGAGGTACACATTCGAGAGGTAAACTTTCAGGTGGATCGGTTCCATTGGATGTGTTTAAGAGTAACCTATTTGAGAGGTACCCATTCGAGAGGTGAACTTTGAGGTGGAGGGGTTCGACTTGATGGGTTTGAGCAATACAAACTTGAGAGGTACACATTCGAGAGGTAAACTTTCAGGTGGATGGGTTCCACTGGACGAGTTTGAGAGGTACCAATTCGAGTTGTACCCTTTCGAGAGGTTAACTTTAAGGTGGAGGGGTTTGACTGGATGGGTTCAAGAGGTACCTATTCGAGAGGTACCAATTCGAGACATATCCATTCGAGATGTGAACTTTCACTTGGAGAAGTTTGATTGGATCTGTTCGAGCAGAACCAATTCGAGAGGTGCGCATTCAAAAGGTGAACTTTCAGGTGGAGGGGTTCTATTGGATGGGTTCAAGAGGTAGTTATTCGAGAGGTGAACTTTGAGGTGGAGGGGTTCGACTGGATGGGTTCGAGAGGTACCTATTTGAAAGGTACCCATTTGAAATATGAACTTTAAGTTGGAGACGTTCGATTGAATAGGTTCGAAATGTACCAACTCGAGAGGCACCCATTCGAGATGTGAATATTCACTTGGAGAAGTTCGATTGGATGTGTTTTAGCATTACCAATTTGAGAGGTACGCATTCGAGAGGTGAACTTTGAGGTGGAGGGGTTCCATTAGACGGTTTTGAGAGGTAGCTATTCGAGAGGTACCCATTCGAGAGGTGAACTTTGAGGTAGAGGCGACTGGATGGGTTCGAGAGGTACCCATTTGAAACATGAACTTTCAGTCGGAGAAGTTCGGTTGAATGGGTCCGAGAGGTACCAATTCGAGAGGTACCCATTCATGATGTGAACTTTCTCTTGGCAAAATTCTATTGGATGGGTTCGAACAGTACCAATTCCAGACGTGCGCATTCAAGAGGTGAACTTTCAGGTGGTGGGGTTCCATTGGTTGGATTCGAGAGGTACCCATTCGAGAGGTGAACTTTGAGGTGGAGGGTTCGACTGGATGGGTTCGAGAGGTACCTATTCGAGAGGTACCCATTTGAGATGTGAACTCTCAGTTGGAGAAGTTCGGTTAAATGAGTTCAAGAGGTACCAATTCTAGAGGTACCCATTCGAGATGTGAACTTTCACTTGGAGAAATTTGATTGGATAGGTTCGAGCGGTACCAATCCGAGAGGTATGCATTCGAGAGGTGATCTTTCAGGTGGAGGGGTTCGATTGGATGGGTTTGAGAGGCACAAATTCGAGAGGTACCAATTCGAGAGGTGAACTTTGAGGTGGAGGGGTTCGACTGAATGGGTTCGAGAGGTACCTATTTGAGAGGTACCCATTCGAGATTTGAACTTTCAGTTGGAGAAGTTTGGTTGATTGGTTCGAGAAGTACCAATTCGAGACGTATCCATTCTAGATGTGAACTTTAATTGGAGAAGTTCGATGGGATGGGTTCTAGCAGTACCAATTCGAGAGGTACGCATTTGAGAGGTGAAATTTCAGGTGGAGGGTTTCCATTGGACAGGTTCGAGAGGTACCAATTTGAGAGGTGAATTTTGAGGTGGAGGGGTTCGACTAGATGGGTTGGAGAGGTACATGTTCGAGATGTGGCTTTTCAGTAGGAGAAGTTTGCTTGGATGGGTTTGAGAGGTAACAATTCGAGATGTGAACTTTCCCTTGGAGAAGTTCGATTGGATAGGTTCGAGCGGTACCAATTTGAGAGGTACGCATTCGAGAGGTGAACTTTCAGGTGAAGGGGTTCCGTTGGACGGTTTCGAGAGGTAGCTATTCGAGAGGTTCCCATTCGAGAGGTGAACTTTGAGGTGGATGGGTTCGAGAGGTAGCTATTCGAGAGGTAGCTATTCAAGAGGTACCCATTCGAGATGTGAACTTTTAGTTTGAGAAATTCGGTTGGATGGGTTCGAGCTTTACCAATTCGAGAGGTACCCATTCGAGAGGTGAACTTTTAGTTGGAGAAGTTTGGTTGGATAGATTCGAGAGGTATCAATTCGAGAGGTACCCATTCGAGATGTGAACTTTCACTTGGAGAAGTTCTATTAGATGGGTTAGAACAGTACCAATTTGAGATGTATGCATTCGAGAGGTGATTTTTGAGGTGAAGGGGTTCGATTGGATGGGTTTGAGAGGTACAAATTTGAGAGGTACAAATTTGAGAGGTACCAATTCAAGAAGTTAACTTTGAGGTGGAGGGGTTCGACTGGATGGGTTCGAGAGGTAAATATTTGAGAGGTACCTATTCGAGAGGTACCTATTCGAGATGTGAACTTTCAGTTGGAGAAGTTCGATTGGATGGGTCCGAGAAGTTCCAATTCGAGATGTATCCATTCGAGATGTGAACTTTCACTTGGAGAAGTTCAATGGGATAGGTTCGAGCTGTACCAATTTGAGAAGTACGCATTCGAGAGGTGAAATTTCAGGTGGAGGTGTTCCATTGGACGGGTTCAAGAGGAAGCTATTCGAGAGGTACCAATTTGAGATGTGAACTTTGAGGTGGAGAGGTTTGACTGGATGGGTTCGAGAGGTACATATTTGAGAGGTACCCATTTGAGATGTGAACTTTCTGTTGGAGATGTTTGGATGGATGAGTTTGAGAGGTACAAATTCGAGAGGTACCCATTTGAGATGTGAACTTTCACTTGGAGATGTTCGATTGGATAGGTTCAAGCAGTACCACTTCGAGAGGTACCCATTCAAGATGTCGGCTTTAAGTTGGAGATGTTCGGTTGGATGGGTTCGAGAGGTCTCAATTCGAGGGGTTGCATTGGACGGGTTTGATAGGTACCAATTCGATCAGTACCCATTCGAGAGGTGAACTTTAAGGTGGAGGGGTTCGACTGAATGGGTTCGAGAGGTATCTATTCGAGAGGTACCCATTCGAGATGTAAACTTTTAGTTGGAGAAGTTTGGTTGGATGGGTTGAAGTGGTACCAATTCGAGAGGTACGCATTGGAGAGGTGAAGTTTTAGGTGGAGGGGTTCGAGAGTTACCTATTTGAGAGTTACCTATTCGAGAGGTGAACTTTTAGGTGGAGGGGTTCGACTGGATGAGTTTGAGCTATAAAAATTTGAGAGGTACGCATTCGAGAGGTTTACTTTTAGGTAGAGGGTTCCACTGGATGGATTCGAGAGGTACCAATTTGAGCCGCACCCATTCGAGAGGTGAACTTTGAGGTGAAGGGGTTCGACTGGATTGGTTCGAGAGGTACCTGTTCGAGAGGTACCAATTCGAGACATATCCATTCGAGATTTGAACTTTCAGTTGGAGAAGTTCGATTGGATCTGTTTGAGCAGTACCAATTCGAGATGTGTGCATTCGAGAGGTGAAATTTCAGGTGGACAGGTTCCATTGGACGGGTTCGAGAGGTAGTTATTCGAGTGGTACCTATTCGAGAGGTGAACTTTGAGGTGGAGGGGTTCGACTGGATGGGTTCGAGAGGTACCTATTTGAGAGATACCCATTTGAAATATGAACTTTCAGTTGGAGAAGTTCGGCTGAATGTGTTCGCGAGGTACCCATTCTAGATGTGAACTTTCACTTGGAGAAGTTTGATCGGATGGGTTCGAGCAGTACCAATTCGAGAGGTACGCATTCGAGAGGTGAATTTTCAAGTGGAGGGGTTCCATTGAACGGGTTCGAGAGGTAGCTATTCGAGAGGTACCCATTCGAGATGTGAACTTTGAGGTGGTGGGGATCGACTGGATGAGTTCGAGAGGTAACTGTTAGAGAGGTACCCATTCGGGATATGAACTTTTAGTTGGAGAAGTTCGGTTGAATGGGTTCGAGAGGTACCAATTCGAGAGGTACCCATTCAATATGTGAACTTTCACTTGGAGATGTTCGATTGGATGGGTTCGAGCAGTACCAATTCGAAAGGTATGCATTCGAGAGGTGATCTTTCAGGTTGAGGGGTTCGATTGGATGGGTTCGAGTGGTACAAATTCGAGAGGTACCAATTCGAGAGGTGAACTTTGAGGTAGACGGGTTCGACTGGATGGGTTCGAGAGGTACCTATTCGAGAGGTACCTATTCGAGAAGTACCTATTCGAGAGGTACCCATTCTAGTTGTGAACTTTCAGTAGGAAAAGTTTGGTTGGATGGGTTCGAGAAGTACCAATTCGAGACATATCCATTTGAGATGTGGACTTTCACTTGGAGAAGTTCGATGAGATGGGTTCGAGCAGTGCCAATTCGAGAGGTACACATTCGAGATGCGAAATTTCTGGTGGAGGGGTTCTATTGGATGGGTTCCATAGGTAGCTATTCGAGAGGTGAACTTTGAGGTGGAGGGGTTCGATTGGATGGGTTCGAGAGGTACATATTCGAGAGGTACCCATTCGAGATGTGAACTTTCAGTTGGAGAAGTTTTGTTGGATGGGTTTGAAAGTTACCAATTCGAGAGGTTCCCATTCGAGATGTGAACTTTCACTTGGAGAAGTTCGATTGGATGGGTTCGAGCAGTATCAATTCGAGATGTATGCATTTGAGAGGTGAACATTCAGGTGGAGGGGTTCCATTGGACGCGTTCGAGAGGTAGCTATTCGAGAGGTACCAATTCGAGAGGTGAACTTTGAGGTGGAGGGGTTCGACTGGATGGGTTCGATAGGTACCAATTCGAGAGGTACCAATTCAAGATGTGAACTTTGAGGTGGAGGGGTTCGACTGGGTGGGTTTGAGGGGTACCTACTCAAGAGGTACCCATTCGAGATGTGAACTGTCAGTTGGAGAAGTTCGGTTGGATGGGTTCGAGAGGTACCAATTCGAGAAGTCCCATTTGAGATTTGAAATTTCATTTGGAGATGTTCGATTGGATAGGTTCGAGCAGTACCAATTCAAGAAGTATGCATTTGAGAGCTGAACTTTCAGGTAGAGGGGTTCGGTTGGATGGGTTCGATAGGTGAACTTTCAGTTAGAAAAGTTCGGTCTGATGGGATTGAGAGGTAGCAATTCGACAATACCCATTCAAGATGTGAACTTTCACTTGGAGCAGTTTGATTGGATGGGTTCGAGCAGTACCAATTAGAGAGGTACGCATTCGAGAGGTGAACTTTCAGGTGGAGGGGTTCCATTGGATGCGCTCGAGAGGTAGCTATTCGAGAGGTACCAATTCGAGAGGTGAACTTTGAGGTGGTGGGGTTCGACTAGATGGGTTCGGGAGGTACCAATTCGAGAGGTGAACTTTGAGGTTGAGGCGACTGAATGGGTTTGAGAGGTACCTATTTGAGAGGTACCCATTCGAGATGTGAACTTTCAGTTGGAGAAGTTTGGTTGGATGGGTTCGAGGGGTACCCATTCGAGATGTGAACTTTCACTTGGATAAGTTCGATTGGATGGGTTCGAATAGTACCAATTTCAATTGTATGCATTTGAGATGTGAACTTTCAGGTAGAGGGGTTCGGTTGGATGGGTTCGAGAGGTGAATTTTCAGTTGGAGAAGTTCATTTGGATGTGTTTTAGAGGTACCAATTCGAGAGGTACCAATTCGAGATGTATGCATTCGAGAGTTGAACTTTTAGCTTGAGGGATTCGGTTCGATGGGTTCGAGAGGTACCAATTCAATAGGTGAACTTTGAGGTTGAGGGGTTCGCCTGGATGGGATCGAGAGGTACATATTCGAGAGGTACCCATTTGAGAGGTGAACTTTAAGTTGGAGAAGTTCGATTGGATAGGTTCGAGCAGTAGGTACGCATTCGAGAGGTGGACTTTTGGGTGAAGGGGTTCCATTGGATGGGTTCGAGAGGTACCTATTCGAGAGGTACCCATTCGAGATGTGAACATTTAGTTGGAGATGTTCGGTTGAATGGGTTCGAGAGGTACCCATTCGAGATGTGAACTTTCAGCTGGAGAAATTTGATTGGATAGGTTTGAGGAGTACAAATTTGAGAGGTGAACTTTCGGGTGGAGGGGTTCCACTAGATGGGTTCTAGAGGTGCCAATTTGAGAGGTACGCATTCGAGAGGGGAACTTTCAGGTGGAGGGATTCCATTGGATGAGTTTGAGAGTTTCCTGTTCGAGAGGTACCCATTCGAGATGTGAACTTTTCAGGTGGAGGGGTTCGGTTGGATGGGTTTTAGAGGTACCCATTCGAGAGGTGAACTTTAAGGTGAATGGGTTCGAGAGGAACCTATTCGAGAGGTATCTACTCGAGATGTGAACTTTCAATTAGAGAAATTCGGTTGGATGGGTTAGAACGGTACCAATTTGAGAGGTACGAATTCAAGAGGTTAACTTTCAGGTGGAGGGGTTCCATTGGATAGGTTCGATAGTCACCTATTTTAGAGGTACCCATTCGCAATAGGAACTTTGAGGTGGAGGGGTTCGACTGGATGGGTTTGAGCAATACCTATTCGAGAGGTACGCATTCGAGAGGTGAACTTCCGGCGGAGGGGTTTCACTTGACGGGTTCGAGAGGTACCAATTCGAGCCGTACCCATTTGAGAGATGAACTTTGAGGTGGAGGGGTTCCGCTGGATAGGTTTGAGAGGTACCTATTCAAGAGGTACCCATTCGAGACGTGAACTTTAAGTTGGAGAAGTTCGGTTGGATGGGTTTGAGAGTTACCAATTCGAGACATATCCATTCGAGATGTGAACTTTCACTTAGATAAGTTCGATTAGATCTATTCGAGCAGTACCAATTCGAGAGGTACGCATTCGAGAGGTGAGCTTTGAGGTGGAGGGGTTCGACTGGATTGATTCGAGAGGTACCCATTCGAGATGTGTACTTTCACTTAGAGAAGTTCGGTTGAATGGGTTCGAGAGGTACCAATTCGAGAGGTACCCCTTCGAGATGTGAACTTTCACTTGGGGAAATTCCATTGGATGGGTTCGAGCAGTACCAATTCAAGAGGTATGCATTCGAGAGGTGAACTTTCAGCTAGAGGGATTCGGTTCGATGTGTTCGAGAGGTACCAGTTCAAGACATATCCATTTGAGATGTGAACTTTCACTCTGAGAAGTTCGATTAGATCTGTTCGAGTAGTACCAATTCGAGAGGTACGCATTCGACGGGTGAACTTTCAAGTGGAGGGGTTCTATTGGATGGGTTTGAGAGGTAGCTATTCGATAGGTACCCTTTCGAGAGATGAACTTTGAGGTGGGGGGATTCGAGTGTATGGGTTCGAGAGGTACCCATTTCGAGATGTGAATTTTCACTTAGAGAAGTTCGGTTGGATGGGTACAATAGGTACCAATTCAAGAGGTACCAATTCAAGAGGTACCCATTTGAGATGTGAACTTTCACTTGGAGAAGGTCCATTGGATGTGTTCGAGCAGTACCAATTCGAGAGGTATGCATTCGAGATGTGAACTTTCAGCTAGAGGGATTCAGTTCGATGGGTTCGAGAGGTACCAATTCGATAGGTGAGCTTTTAGGTGGAGGGGTTCGACTAGATGGGTTCGAGATGTACCTATTCGAGAGGTA
Organism: Rubia yunnanensis; assembly: GCA_037428765.1. Lineage (NCBI taxonomy): Eukaryota > Viridiplantae > Streptophyta > Magnoliopsida > Gentianales > Rubiaceae > Rubia > Rubia yunnanensis. Next base: position 10,940,513 of record CM075067.1, read on the forward strand.
CCCATTCAAGAGGTGAACTTTAAGTTTGAGAAGTTTGATTAATTGGTTCGAGAGGTAACAATTTGAGACGTACCTATTCGAGATGTGAACTTTCACTTAGAGAAGTTCGATTGGATGGGTTCGACAAGTACCAATTCGAGAGGTACGCCTTCGAGAGGTGAACTTTTATGTGGAGGGATTCCATTGAATGAGTTCGAGAGTTACCTGTTCGGGAGGTACCCATTCGAGATGTGAACTTTTCAGGTTGAGGGGTTCGGTTGGATGGGTTTTAGAGGTACCCATTCGAGAGGTGAACTTTGAGGTGGATGGGTTCGACTTGATGGGTTTGAGAGGAACCTATTCTAGAGGTACCTACTCGAGATGTGAACTTTCAGTTAGAGAAATTCGGTTGGATGGGTTCGAACGGTACCAATTTGAGAGGTACGAATTTGAGAGGTGAACTTTCAGGTGGAGGGGTTCCATTGGATGGGTTCGAGAGTCACCTATTTTAGAGGTACCCATTCGCGATAGGAACTTTGAGGTGGAGGGGTTCGACTGGATGGGTTTGACCAATACCTATTCGAGAGGTACGCATTCGAGAGGTGAACTTCTTGTGGAGGGGTTTCACTGGACGGGTTCGAGAGGTACCGATTTGAGCCGTACCTATTCGAGAGATGAACTTTGAGGTAGAGGGGTTCCGCTGGATGGGTTTAAGAGGTACCTATTCAAGAGGTACCCATTCGAGATATGAACTTTAAGTTGGAGAATTTCGGTTGGATGGGTTTGAGAGGTACCAATTCGAGACATATCCATTCGAGATGTGAACTTTCACTTAGAGAAGTTCGATTGGATATGTTCGAGCAGTACCAATTCGAGAGGTGAATTTTGAGGTGGAGGGGTTCGACTGGATGGATTCGAGAGGTACCTATTCGAGATGTACCTATTCAAGAGGTACCCATTCGAGATGTGACCTTTCACTTAGAGAAGTTCAGTTGAATGGGTTCGAGAGGTACCAATTCGAGATGTGAACTTTCACTTGGAGAAATTCCATTGGATGGGTTTGAGCAGTACCAATTCGAGAGATATGCATTCGAGAGGTGAACTTTCAACCAGAGGGATTCGGTCCGATGGGTTCGAGAGGTACCAATTCGAGACATATCCATTTGAGATGTGAACTTTCACTTGGAGAAGTTCGGTTGGATCTGTTCGAGCCGTACCAATTCGAGAGGTACAAATTCGACAGGTGAACTTCCAGGTGGAGGGGTTCTATTGGATGGGTTTGAGAGGTAGCTATTCGATATGTACCCTTTCGAGAGTTGAACTTTGAGGTGGAGGGGTTCGACTGGATGGGTTCGAGAGGTACCCATTCGAGAGGTGAATTTTCACTTAGAGAAGTTCGGTTGGATGGGTACGAGAGGTACCTATTCGAGAGGTACCCATTTGAGATGTGAACTTTCACTTTGAGAAGGTCCATTGATGTGTTCGAGCAGTACCAATTCGAGAGGTATGCATTTGAGATGTGAACTTTCAGCTAGAGGGATTCGGTTTGATGAGTTCGAGAGGTACCAATTCGAGAGGTGAACTTTGAGGTGGAGGGGTTCGACTGGATGGGGTCGAGAGGTACATATTCGAGAGGTGAACTTTAGGTTTGAGAAGTTTGATTGGATAGGTTCGAGAGGTACCAATTGGAGACATATCCATTCGAGATGTGAACTTTGACTTGGAGATGTTCTATTAGATCTGTTCGAGAGGTGAAATTTTGGGTTAAGGGGTTTTATTGGATGGGTTCGAGAGGTAGCTATTCGAGAGGTACTCATTTGAGGGGTGAACTTTGAGGTGGAGGGGTTCGACTGGATGGGTTTGAGAGGTACCTATTCGAGAGGTACCCATTCGAGATGTGAACATTCAGTTGGAGAAGTTCAGTTGAATGGGTTCAAGATTTATCCATTCGAGATGTGAACTTTCACTTGGAGAAGTTTAATTGGATGGGTTTGAGCAGTACTAATTCGAGAGGTGAACTTTCAGGTGGTGAGGTTCCACTGGATAGGTTCGAGAGATACACATTCGAGGGGTGAACTTTCAGGTGGAGGGATTCCATTGGATGTCTTTGAGAGTTACCTATTCAAGAGGTACCTTTTCAGGATGTGAACTTTTCAGGTGGAAGGGTTCGGTTGGATGGGTTCGAGAGGTGAACTTTGAGGTGGAGGGGTTCGAATGGATGGGTTCGAGAGGAACCTTTTCGAGAGGTACCTATTCGAGATGTGAACTTTTTGTTGTAGAAGTTCCATTGGATGGGCTCGAGCGGTACCAATTCGAGAGGCACGCATTCGACAGGTGAACTTTCAGGTGGAGGGATTCCATTGGATAGGTTCGAGAGTTACCTATTTGAAAGGTACCTATTCGCGATGTGAACTTTGAGTTAGAGGGGTTCGACCGGATGGGTTTGAGAAATACCAATTCGAGAGGTGAACTTTTCGGTGGATGGGTTCCACTGGACGGATTCGAGAGGTAACAATTCGAGCCCTACCCCTTTGAAAGATGAACTTTAAGGTGGGGGGGTTCCACTGGATGGGTTCGAGAGGTACCTATTCAAGAGGTACCCATTCAAGATGTAAATTTTAAGTTGGAGAAGTTCGGCTGGATGGGTTCAAGAGGTACCAATTGGAGACATATCCATTCAAGATGTGAACTATCACTTAGAGAAGTTTGATTGGATCTGTTCGAACAGTACCAATTTGAGAGGTACGCGTTCGAGAGGTGAACTTTCACGTGGAGGGGTTCTATTGGACGGGTTCGATAGGTAGCTATTCAACAGGTACCCATTCGAGAGGTGAACTTTGAGGTGGAGGGGTTCGACTGGATGTGTTGGAGAGGTACCTATTCCAGAGGTACCCATTCGAGATGTGAACTTTCAGTAGGAGAAGTTTGGTTGAATGCGTTTGAGAGGTACCAATCCAAGAGGTACCCATTCGATATGTGAACTTTCACTTGGAGAAGTTCGATTGGATTAGTTTGAGCAGTACCAATTCGAGAGGTGAATTTTCAGGTAGAGGGGTTCGACTGGACGGGTTCGAAAGGTACCAATTCGAGAGGTACGCATTCGAGAGGTGAACTTTCAGGTGGAGGGATTCAATTGGATGGGTTCGAGAGTTACTTATCCGAGAGGTACCCATTTGAGATGTGAACTTTTCAGGTGGAGGGGTGAGTTTGGATAGGTTTGAGAGGTACCCATTCGAAGGGTTAAATTTTAGGTGGAGTGGTTTGACTAGATGGGTTCGAGAGGTACCTATTTGAGAGGTACCCATTCGAGATGCTAACTTTCAGTTGGAGAAGTTAGGTTGGATGGGTTCGAACGGTACTAATTCGAGAGGTACGCATTTGAGAGGTGAACTTTCAGGTGGAGGGGTTCCATTGGATGTGTTCGAGCTGTATCCATTCGAGATGTGAACTTTCCAAGTGGGGGGTGGGGGGTGGGGGGTTTGGTCGGATGGGTTCAAGAGGTACCCATTCAAGAGTTGAACTTTGAGGCTGAGGGGTTCGATTGGATGGGATCGAGAAGTACCTATTCGAGAGGTGAACTTTCAGTTAGAGAAGTTCGGTTGGATGGATTCGAGAGGTAACAATTCGAGACGTACCCATTCGAGATGTGAACTTTCACTTGGAGAAGTTCGATTGGATGGGTTCGACTAGTACCAATTCGAGAGGAACGCCTTCGAGAGGTGAACTTTCAGTTGGAGTGATTCCATTGGATGAGTTCGAGAGTTACCTATTCGAGAGGTAACCTTTCGAGATGTGAACTTTTCAGGTGGAGAGGTTCGGTTGGATGGGTTTCAGAAGTACCCATTCGAGAGGTGAACTTTAGGTGGATGGGTTCGACTGGATGGGTACGAGAGGAACCTATTCGAGAGGTACCTACTCAAGATGTGAACTTTCAGTTAGAGAAATTCAGTTGGATGGGTTCAAACGGTACCAATTTGAGAAGTACGAATTCGAGAGGTGAACTTTCAAGTGGAGGGGTTCCATTGGATGGGTTTGAGAGTCACATATTTTAGAGGTACCCATTCGCGATAGGAACTTTGAGGTGGAGGGTTTCGACTAGATGGGTTTGAGCAATACCTATTCGAGAGGTACGCATTCGAGAGGTGAACTTCCAGTGGAGGGGTTTCACTGGACGGGTTCGAGAGGTACCGATTCGAGCCGTACCCATTTGAGAGATGAACTTTGAGGTGGAGGGATTTCGCTGGATGGGTTCGAGAGGTACCTATTCAAGAGGTACCCATTCGAGATGTGAACTTTAAGTTGAAGAAGTTCGGTTGGATGGGTTTGAGAGGTACCAATTCGAGACATATCCATTCGAGATGTGAACTTTCACTTAGAGAAGTTCGATTGGATATGTTCGAGCAGTACCAATTCGAGAAGTACGCATTCGAGAGGTGAATTTTGAGGTGGAGGGGTTCGACTGGATGGATTCGAGATGTACCTATTCGAGATGTACCTATTCGAGATGTACCTATTCGAGATGTGAACTTTCACTTAGAGAAGTTCAGTTGAATGGGTTCGAGAGGTACCAATTCAAGAGGTACCCATTCGAGATGTGAACTTTCACTTGGAGAAATTTCATTGGATGGGTTCGGCCAGTACCAATTCAAGTGGTATGCATTCGAGAGGTGAACTTTCAGCAAGAGGGATTCGGTTCGATGGGTTCGAGAGGTACCAATTCAAGACATATCCATCTGAGATGTGAACTTTCACTCTGAGAAGTTCGATTGGATTTGTTCGAGCAGTACCAATTCGAGAGTTACACATTCGACAGGTGAACTTTCAGGTGGAGGGGCTCTATTGGATGGGTTTGAGAGGTAGCTATTCGATAGGTACCCTTTTGAGAGATGAACTTTGAGGTGGATGGGTTCGACTGGATGGGTTCGAGAGGTACCCATTCGAGATGTGAATTTTCACTTAGAGAAGTTTGGTTGGATGGGTACGAGAGGTACCCATTTGAGATGTGAACTTTCAATAGGAGAAGGTCCATTGGATGTGTTTGAGCATTACCAATTCGAGATGTATGCATTTGAGATGTGAACTTTCAGCTAGAGGGATTCGGTTCGATGGGTTCGAGAGGTACCAATTCGAGATGTGAACTTTGAGGTGGAGGGGTTCGACTGGATGGGTTCGAGAGGTACCTATTCGAGAGGTACCCATTCGAGAGGTTAACTTTTATGTTTGAGAAGTTTGATTGGATAGGTTCGATAGGTACCAATTGGAGACATATCCATTCGAGATGTGAACTTCCACTCGGAGATGTTCGATTGGATCTGTTCGAGCAGTACCAATTTGAGAAGTACACATTCGAGAGGTGAAATTTCGGGTGAAGGGGTTTTATTGGACGGGTTCGAGAGGTAGCTATTCGAGAGGTACTCATTTGAGAAGTGAACTTTAAGGTGGAGGGGTTCGACTGGATGGGTTTGAGAGGTACCTATTCAAGAGGTACCCATTCGAGATGTGAACATTCAGTTGGAGAAGTTCGGTTGAATGGGTTCGAGGTTTACCCATTCGAGATGTCTTTCACTTGGAGAAGTTTGATTGGATGAGTTTGAGCAGTACTAATTCGAGAGGTAAACTTTCAGGTGGAGGGGTTCCACTGGATGGGTTCGAGAGGTACCAATTCGAGAGGTATGCATTCGAGAGGTGAACTTTCAGGTGGAGGGATTCCATTGGATGGGTTTGAGAGTTACCTATTCAAGAGGTACCCTTTCAGGATGTGAACTTTTCAGGTGGAAGGGTTCGGTTGGATGGGTTCGAGAGGTGAACTTTGAGGTGGAGGGGTTCGAATGGATGGGTTCGAGAGGAAACTATTCAAGAGGTACCTATTCGAGATATGAACTTTTAGTTGTAGAAGTTCGGTTGGATGGGTTCGAGCGGTACCAATTCGAGAGGCACGCATTCGGCATGTGAACTTTCAGGTGGAGGGGTTCCATTGGATGGGTTCGAGAGTTACCCATTTGAGAGGTACCTATTCACGGTGTGAACTTTGAGTTAGAGAGGTTAGACTGGATGGGTTTGAGCAATACCAATTCGAGAGGTACGCATTCGACTTTCCGGTGGAGGGGTTCCACTGGACGGATTCGAGAGGTACCAATTCGAGCCCTACCCATTCGAAAGATGAACTTTGAGGTGGAGGGGTTCCACTGGATGGGTTCGAGAGGTACCTATTCAAGAGGTACCCATTCAAGATGTAAACTTTAAGTTGGAGAAGTTCGACTGGATGGGTTCTAGAGGTACCAATTTGAGACATATCCGTGCAAGATGTGAGCTATCACTTAGAGAAGTTTGATTGGATCTGTTCGAACAGTACCAATTCGAGAGGTACACGTTTGAGAGGTGAACTTTTAGGGGGAGGGGTTCTATTGGACGAGTTCGAGAGGTAGCTATTCAATAGGTACCCATTCGAGAGGTGAACTTTGAGGTGGGGGGGTTCGACTGGATGGGTTGGAGAGGTACCCATTCGAGATGTACCCATTCGAGATGTGAACTTTTAGTAGGAGAAGTTCGGTTGAATGGGTTTAAGAGGTACCAATCTAAGAGGTGCCCATTCGATCTGTGAACTTTCACTTGGAGAAGTTCGATTGGATTGGTTTGAGCAGTACCAATTCGAGAGGTGAATTTTCAGGTAGAGGGGTTCGACTGGACGAGTTCGAAAGGTACCAATTCGAGAGGTACGCATTCGAGAGGTAAACTTTCAGGTGGAGGGATTCAATTGGATGGGTTCGAGAGTTACTTATCTGAGAGGTACCCATTTGAGATGTTAACTTTTCTGGTGGAGGGGTGAGTTTGGATAGGTTTGAGAGGTACCCATTCGAGAGGTTAACTTTTAGGTGGAGGGGTTTGACTGGATGGATTCGAGAGGTACCTATTCGAGAGGTACCCATTCGAGATGTTAACTTTCAGTTGGAGAAGTTAGGTTAGATGGGTTCGAACGGTACCAATTCGAGAGGTACGCATTCAAGAGGTGAACTATCAGGTGGAGGGGCTCCATTGGATGGGTTCGAGTGGTACCCATTCGAGATGTGAACTTTCCAAGTGGGGGGGGGGTTGGTTGGATGGGTTCGAGAGGTACCCATTCAAGAGGTGAACTTTGAGGCGGAGGGGTTCGACTGGATGGGATCGAGAAGTACCTATTCGAGAGGTGAACTTTTAGTTAGAGAAGTTCGGTTGGATGGGTTCGAGAGGTAACAATTTGAGACGTACCCATTCGAGATATGAACTTTCACTTGGAGAAGTTCGATTGGATGGGTTCGACCACTACCAATTCGAGAGGTACACATTCGAGAGGTGAACTTTCTGGTGGAGGGGTTCCACTGGACGGATTCGAAAGGTACCAATTCGAGAGGTGAACTTTCAGTTGGAGGGGTTCCATTGGATGGGTTCGAGCGGTACCCATTCGAGATGTGAACTTTCCAAGTGGGGGGTTTGGTTGGATGGGTTCGAGAGGTACCCATTCAAGAGGTGAACTTTGAGGCGGAGGGGTTCAATTGGATGGGATCGAGAAGTACCTATTCGAGAGGTGAACTTTCAGTTGGAGAAGTTCGGTTGGATGGGTTCGAGAGGTAACAATTCGAGACGTACCCATTCGAGATGTGAACTTTCACTTGGAGAAGTTCGATTGGAGAAGTTCGACCAGTACCAATTCGAGAGGAACGCCTTCGAGAGGTGAATTTTCTGGTGGAGGGGTTCCACTGAACGGATTCGAAAGGTACTAATTCTAGAGGTTCGCATTCAAGAGGTGAACTTTCAGGTGGAGCGGTACCCATTCGAGATGTGAACTTTTCAAGTGGAGGGGTTTTGTTGGATGGGTTCGGGAGGTACCCATTCGAGAGGTTAACTTTGAGGTGGGGGGGTCGATTGGATGCGTTCGAGAGTTACATATTCGAGAGGTACTCATTCGAGATGTTAACTTTCAGTTGGAGAAGTTCGGTTGGATGGGTTCGAGCAGTACCAATTTGAGAGGTACGCATTCGAGAGGTGAACTTTAAGGTGGAGGGGTTATATTGGATGGGTTCAAGCAGTACGCATTCAAGATGTGAACTTTTCATGTAGAGGGGTTTGGTTGGATGGGTTCGAGAGGTACTCATTCGAGAGGTGAACTTTGAGGCGGAGGGGTTCGACTGGATGGGATCGAGAAGTACCTATTCGAGAGGTGAACTTTCAGTTGGAGAAGTTCGGTTGGATGGGTTCGAGAGGTAATAATTCGAGACATACCCATTTGAGATGTGAACTTTCACTTGGAGAAGTTCGATTGGATGGATTCGACCATTACTAATTCGAGAGGTGAACTTTCAGGTGGAGGGGTTCCAATGGACGAATTTGAAAGGTACCAATTCTAGAGGTACGCATTCGAGAGGTGAACTTTCAGGTGGAAGGGTTCCATTGGATGGGTTCGAGCGGTACCCATTCGAGATGTGAACTTTTCAAGTGGAGGGGTTTGGTTGGATGGGTTCGAGAGGAACCCATTCAAGAGGTGAACTTTGAGGTGGAGGTGTTCAACTGGATGAGATCAAGAAGTACCTATTCGAGAGGTGAACTTTCAGTTGGAGAAGTTCGTTTGGAAGGGTTCGAGAGGTAAAAATTCGAGACGTACCCATTCGAGATGTGAACTTTCACTTAGAGAAGTTCGGTTAGATGGGTTTGAGCAGTACCAAATCGAGATGTGAACTTTCAGGTGGAGGGGTTCCACTGGACGGGTTCGAAAGGTACCAATTCGAGAGGTGAACTTTCAGGTGGAGGGATTCAATTGGATTTGTTCGAGAGTTACCTATTCGAGAGGTACCCATTCGAGATGTGAACTTTTCAGGTGGAGGGGTTCGGTTGGATGGGTTCGAGAGGTACCCATTCGAGAGGTGAACTTTGAGGTAGAGGGGTTCGACTGGATGGGTTCGAGAGGAACCTATTCGAGAGGAACCTATTCGAGAGGTACCTATTCGAGAGGTACCTATTCGAGATGTGAACTTTCAGTTTGAGTGGTGTGGTTCGAGTGTTAAGTGGTTTGAGGTGTAAGGTTCCAATGGTAGTGGTTCGAGGGGTAACGGTTTCAGTAGTACTAGTTCTAGGGGTAAGGATCCGAAGGTGAGTTTTTGGGGTAACGGTTTAAGTAGTACTAATTCGAGGGGTTCGAGTGGTACTAATTCGAGGGGTAAGGTTTGATGGTGAAGCCTTCAGTAGGTTCGAGGGGTGAAGTTTTCAGTAGGTTCGAGAGGTGAAGGTTTCAGTAGGTTCGAGGGGTTCCAGAGGTACTGTTCAGCACGGGTTCGAGAGGTAAGGGTTTGTCAGGGGTTCGAGAGGTATTTTTCAGCAAAGGTTTGAGAGGTAAGGGTTTGTCAGGGGTTCGAGAGGTACTGTTTAGCAGGGGTTTGAGAGGTAGAGATTTAGTTGTGGTTCAAGTGGAACTGTTTAGCAGGGGTTTGAGAGGTTACTGTTTAATAGGGGTTTGAGAGGTAGTTTTAGCAGGGGTTCGAGGGAAGAGATTCTAGGGCAGAGGTTCGAGGGCAGAGGTAGAGGTTCGAGGGGTTACTGTTTACCAGGGGTAGCAGGGGTTCGAGGGCAGGGGAGGAGGTTCGAGGGCAGAGGTTCGAGGGGTTATAGTTTAGCAGGGGTTCATATCAGAGCCGTTCATAATTTAGTTTCACGATAATTGAACACAGTAATATTCACACTCAGTTTAACAGTCAGTATATATTATTAATTTCAGTTTAACAGGTATGTCCCTTTATAATAGGACTCGAGTTCAGGTTCGAGTGTGTATCTTGAGTACTTGGGTTTGAGTACAGGGGTTCTAGTAAAGAATTCGAGTGGAGAAGGCTCAAGTGGTAAGGGTATCAGGTTGTACTGGTTCGAGGGGTAAGGTTTGAGTGGTAAGTATTACCATTCGAGGGGTGAGGTTCAAGTTGTAAGTATTATCGATTCGAGTGATGAGGTTCGAGTGGTAAGTGGTTCGAGGGGTAAGGTTCTAATGGTAGTGATTCGAGGGGTAACAGTTTCAGTAGTACTAGTTCGAGGGGTAAGGTTGGAGAGGTGAGTTTGAGGGTTAACGATTTCAGTAGTACTAATTCTAGGGGTAAGATTCGAGTAGTACTAAATTGAGGGGTAAGATTCGAGGGTGAAGTCTTCAATAGGTTCGAGGGTTGAAGTTTTCAGTAGGTTCGAGAGGTGAAGGTTTTAGTAGGTTCGAGGGGTAGATTTCCAGGAGGGGTTCGAGAGGTACTGTTCAGCAGGGGTTCGAGAGGTAAGGGTTTGTCAGAGGTTTGAGAGGTACTATTTAGCAGGGGTTCGAGAGGTAGAGATTTAGAAGGGGTTCAAGAGGTACTGTTTAGCAGGGGTTCGGGATGTAAAGGTTAGAAGGGGTTTGAGAGGTACTGTTTAGCAGGGGTTCGAGAGGTTACTGTTTAACAAGGGATCGAGAGGTAGTTTTAGTAGGGGTTTGAGGGTAGAGGTTCGAGGGGTTACTGTTTAGCAGGGTAGCAAGGGTTCGATGGCAGAGGAGGAGGTTCGAGGGCAGGGGCAGAGGTTCAAGGGGTTACTGTTTAGCAGGGGTAGCTGGGGTTCGAGGGCTGAGGTTCAAGGGCATAGGCAGAGGTTCGAGAGGTTACTGTTTAGTAGGGGTAGCAGGGGTTTGAGGGAAGAGGTTCGAGGGCATCCTGTACACATACAAGATAAATAAATAAATATATATATATATATATATATATATATATATATATATATATATATATATATAACTTCAATTCATGCTAAGGCAATGCAAACGCTTACCTTGGTTAAACTTGGGCTTGGACAACTTCCGTTTCTTATTCTACTACTATTCACCACTATTCTTTGGCAAGAGTTTTGCTTACTGCGTGAGAAGGTAAGTGTTGGGAATCTAATATTTATACTTGGTGAAAACCTTGGTTATGACACCTACCAACTTGAAATTTTATCTTGTTATCCTACATCCACTTGCCCCAAAATTTACTTTGGAAAATTCTTTCATGGCCGCCGTTCATTTCCACTTCCCTGCAATTCCATTTGCCAAAAATTAGCTTGGATAATTTCTTTACGTCCGCCGTTTCTTTTTCCCAGTGAATTCACTTGCCAAGATTGAATAAAATTCCGCCGTCCATTTCTACTTCCCTTATTTTTCCTTGTTTATTCATTCACTTATTTATTTACTTATTGCTATTATATATATATATATATATATATATATATATATATATATGTATTACCAGCTTCCTTGTATTTGCTCATTTATTTATTACTTACCTATTTATTTATTATTATTGTATATTTATATTTATATTTATATATACACACACAAAGATATGTATATATATCTTCTTTGACAACACTAATTCTTCGTAATTAACTATAATTAGTCAATATATGTATAGGGGTAATATACCGGCTATAAATGACTATATTCTCAACAGTAATATAACGGTTATAAACATCTACATTTTATAGTATATATATATATGTGTGTGAATTTATCCGAAATTTCAAAATCACCTTTCCTCTTCTATCTTGCTGATAACATGTCGAGTCTAATTTCAGTCTTTGCTGTAGTAATTATCGTGGTACTGCATGTTAGTATTCTCAATGGAGATCTTACGCCGAATGAATTTTGTTACTCTTTAGTAATGATTGGATTCATTTATTACCTTTTATTTTTCACAATCGTCATAGATTTTTGTATTTATAATTACATTTTATAAATTATTTTATTTCAATGACATTAATAAATTGTTAGTTTTGTAGACAGTGTTCAACCATTACAGTTGGGGTTTTCAAAATCTCCCATCCTTAATGAATTTCATCCCCAAAATTCCCATTTCCTGTGAACAACTCCGGGTAAGTAACCCTCATGTCTGTTTCCAACTCCCAAGTTGCTTCTTCAACCTTATGATTTCTCCATGATACCAAACCATAGGGATCTCCCTGGTTCGCAATGTTTTGATTTTTCGATCCAATATTTTTACAGGATTTTCCTCCTACATTAGTTTTTCATTCACTTCTAAGTTTTCATGGTTTAGCACGTGTTCGGGATCAGGGTGGTACTTCTTCAGAAGTGACACATGGAAAACATCATATAATTTCCCCAACTCGCTAGGTAGATTAGGTTGATATGCAACTGGCCTGACTCGTTGTACACTTCAAAAGGGCCAATGTACCTAGGGCTTAGTTTTCCTTTCTCACCATGCCGGACGAGACCCTTGTGAGGGGTTACTTTCAAGAACACCTGATCACCTACTCCAAACTAAAAATCCCTCCTCCGATGATCCGTGTAACTCTTCTGTCGACTTTGAGCCATCTGTAAGCGCTGCTTTATCAATTTGACCTTATCCATGGATTCTTTGACCCAAGGTACACTGGTAACTGGAAAAGTCTTTTTCTCTCCCACTTCATCCCAAAATAGGGGTGTTCGACACTTTCTACCATAGAGTATTTCATATGGATCCATACCAATGGATGAATGGTAACTGTTGTTATAAGTGAATTCTACCAAAGGTAAATGAGCATCCCAACTTCCCCTGAAATCCATAACATAGCTTTGGAGTATGTCCTCCAAAGTTTGAATTGTTCTCTCCGAATGCCCGTCTATTTTTGGGTGGGCACTCGTACTAAAGTTCAATTTAGTCCCCAATGCGGTTTGCAGTTGCCTCTAGAAACGAAAAGTGATTCTCAGGTCCCTATCGGACACGATAGCTAATGGCACCCCATGCAATCTTACGATTTCCCAAATGTATAGGACGGTCAGTCTTTCTAAGGAATATTTATCGTTGAACGGTAGGAAATGAGCCAACTTGGTCAACCTATCAACCACTACCCATATTACATCAAACTTCTTCAGTGTTTGAGGTAGTCATGTCACAAAGTCCATCGTGATGTAATCCCATTTCCACTCGGGAATCTCCAATGGTTGTAACAACCCTGATGGTTTTTTATGTTCTGCCTAAACCTGTTGGCACACCAGACAACGTGCCACGTATTCCTCTATGTCCCTCCTCATATTATCCTAATAGTACCATTTTTTCAGGTCTAAGTACATTTTGGTCCCTCCTGGGTGCACCGTATACTTGGATCGGTGAGCTTCCTCCAAGACCATTTGAGTGATTGCTGAATTTTGGGGTAGCCAAACCTACCTGTGCAGGTCAGCACTCCTTCACTGTCTACTTGAAATCCCGACAACTTCCCTTCAGCGACAAGCTTTTTCTTCTTCATCAATGATTCATCTGACTCTTGAGCCTTCTTAATCTCTTTGTGTAACCCAGTTTGTAACCTTAGATTGAAGAATACAAGTCGGTCAGGTTTAGTCTCGCATTTCCAATGCGTCTGCCAAATATGCGCCAAATTCACCTTTCGGCTTAGTGCGTCTGCCACCACATTTTCCTTTCTAGGATGATAATTGATCCCACTATCATAATCCCCCAAAAATTCCATCCACCGACATTGGCGCATATTCAGGTCCTTTTGAGAGAATAGGTAATTCAGGTTCTTATGATCTGACATTACTTCAAATGTGACTCCATATAAGTAATGTCTCCATTTCTTTAAAGCAAACACCACTGCAGCTAGTTCTAGGTCATGGGTGAGGTAATTCTTTTCATAAAGTTTCAACTTCCTGGATGCATAAGCAATCATGTGACCCCTTTGCATCAATACGCATCCTAGACCCTCTCCTGAAGCATCGGTGTACAATATGAATCTATCATTTCCGTCAGGTAGGGCAAGAACTGGGGCAGAGGTCAGACGCTTCTTCAATTCTTGAAAACTGGATTTAGTCTTCTCATTCCATTCGTACTTAACTACTTTTTGAGTTAAGCAGAATAAAGAGGGTGAAAGTTTAGAGAAGTCTTTAATGAAATGCCTATAGTACCCTGCCAGTCCAAGGAAACTTCAAACTTCCGTACTATTGTTTGGCGCCCTCCTATTTTGAATTGTCTCGACTTTAGATGGATCCACGGATATTCCTTCTTTGCTAATCATATGCCCCAAAAAAGGTCACTTGGTTTAGCCGGAATTCACATTTGCTAAACATGGCGTACAACTAGTGCTCCTTAAGCAGTTGTAATAATTTCCTTATACACCCTTCATGCTCCTACTGAGATTTGGAATAAACCAGGATGTCATCAATGATGATGATAACAAACGTGTCTAAGTATGGCCAAAATATTCGATGCATGAGGTCCATAAAAGAAGTTGGTGCATTGGACACTCCAAATGGAATTACTAGGAATTCATAATTACCATATTGAGTATTGAAAGCTGTCTTGGGTATGTCCTCCCCCTTCACTCGTAACTGGTAGTACCCTTGTAGTAAATCCAGTTTGGAGAATACAATTGTTCCTTGTAGTTGATCGAACAACTCCTCAATAATGGGAAGGGGGTATTTATTCTTAATCGTCATATTGTTTAACCCTCGATAATCGATACACATTCGAAGAGAGCCATCCTTCTTTTTAACAAACAATGCCGGGGCTCCCCGGGGAGAGGTACTCGGTTGAATGAATCCTCGAGCTAACAATTCTTCAAGTTGTAGCTTCAACTCATGTAGCTCTAACGGTGCCATACGATAAGGAGTTCGAGAAATAGATGCAGCCTCAGGTATCAGGTCAATGGTAAACTCGGTCTCCCTTTCAGGAGGTAAACTTACGAGTTCCTCTGGAAATACCTCAGGGAAGTCTTGGACCACATTTATATCTTATTCTTTTAATTGGTCCACTGGCTTATTTAAGGTATAAGCCAATATTCCAGTCGCTCCTTTGCAAATCATTCGTCGAGCCTTGACTCCCGTAACTATTAATGAGGAGAATCTTTTCCTTCCCACATCCACTTCCATCGAAGGTTCCCCTGGTCGACACAGCTTAACCTCCTTTGTATGACAATTTAACTGGGCATGATTTTTAGCAAGCCAATCCATTCCAAGTATTACCTCATATCCCTTTAAGGGTAGAGCAATTAGGTCTATGGGTAATTTCCTACGCCCCACATTTACCTTACAGTTTCTATGTACTCGTCTGGTTAGGATTTTAACATCATTTGTGAAAGTGCTAACTTCCAACTTATAGGGTAAGTTCTCCATCTTATCTTCCACATTTTCAATAAAGGAATAACTAGCAAAAGAATGAGAAGCACCAGGGTCTATCAAGACTTTAGCTAGTTTACCCAAAATAGAAAGGGTACCTTCAATTACCTCAGTCGAATCTGGGGCTTTATTGTCTTCCATTGCAAAAACACGAGCTTGCACCCTTGGTTGGCTTCCCCCACTTATTTCTCCTTTCTGAGCTGATTTGGAGACTGACGGCTGAGACCCCATGGTTTGAGATGAGTGACTTGGTGGAGCTATCGAGCATTCTGATATTCTATGTTCAGAACTTCCACACCTTAGACACTTGTTTGCCTTCCTCCAGCAGTCTTTCTCATCATGGTTTCCCTTTCCACAGTGTGTGCAACAAACCTAAGTCTTTCCTCTCAAAACGATGCTCGAGTTCTTTGACGTGGCTAAGGGTCGGGATATGTCTCTCCTAGGAATTTTTTTTCTTATAGTTTATTCCTGATGGGCCTGGAGTGTATACCAACTGGGACTTAACACTTGTTCTTCTTGATTGGTGCATGGCTCGTAAAGTGTTTTTGGTTTCCTCCACTCTACAAGCAGATTTGATGGCTGGGGCATAACTATTCTGATAGGTTAGGGCTAGGGCATCCTTCAATTCTAGCCTTAACCCTTGGATGAATCTCCTCTTGCGTTCCTCGTCAATCGAGACCATCTTCTCTGCAAATTTAGAGAGATGGGAAAAATTTTCCTCATACTCTGTTACACTCATCAGTCCTTGCTTCAAGTTTATGAACTCCGCTTCTTTCCTCTCGATAACTAGAGGTGGAATGAACTTCCTTTTAAACTCCCTTTCAAAATTCTCCCAGGTTCTGGGAGTTTCTTCCATGTCCCACTTCCTTTGTATTATGTTCCAACAATCTAGTGCGGCTCCTTCTAATTGGAATATAGCAAAATTCACCATCCGTCCATCCGCATGTCCTAAGGCTCGGAAGGTTCAATCCATTATTTCAATCCAATTTTTGGCGACCTCATCATCCAGGCCGCCTTTGAACCTGGGTGGATGAAACTTTTGGAATTGTTCCTAGGCTGCGTCCTCCGTCTCTGGTCTATGACTTTGATCCTTGAGTGGAGATTGAGCTCGATCGTCCCTCTCTATTATATGGCTCAAAATTTTGGTAACTTGACTTGTAAAAAATTCCATCCCAGCAATTGGGGGATTCTATCCCACAATTGAGTTTGAACTTTCTCCTTGGTCCCTTTCCATTGTCCTATCCGTGAACAAGTTAGTTTCATAGATTGAACCAATCCTCATTTAGTTACCTGAATATAACACAAAATATTCCTTTTATATCCTCACAACTTCTTGCAGTAGTTGTTATAAGATATTTGCGATAATTTTATTGTCGTCTTTCGACGTTGAAAATTGATACTTGTTTCTAGTTCTAATGCTTATTATACAAATGGTTAGTATCTTAGTTGTAAGGTTTTCCCCCAAAAGTCCGCTTCTAAATCTATTCGACCCTCGAATCCTTGGTGGAGTCACCTCTTTTTTCTTGTTCAGCTCCAGGGTACGCTCGATCCACTAAATCCTCCCGCAATGTGGTAAGAGCTTGCTTCTTCGTGCCTCGAGTCTCCCTTATATGCCTCCAACGTGATTCGATTGGTTGTCGACGATAGGCGATCAGTCCTCCCTGTAGTTCTTAGGCATTCACCAGGGCTAAGTCTACTTGTCGAAAGACTTCTTATCGCTCTGCATCGCGTTGTCCCAGCTCCCTGCTTCTTTTATTTCTCAGTTGGTTATTTTCAAAGACCGCCGTATTCGCCCTTGTCTCTTCTGCTTTAGCACGTAGATATTGTTCCCACATGGCATCTCTCGTTAATTGTTCTTGGGTCTCTAAGTTAAGGACCCTTCCCATTAATTCTGCATGTTCTATAATTAAAGCATGCACAATCCAATTTGGGTAAGCGTGAGTTTCTACCCATTGAGGATTGTTTATTACTTCCGTCCAAGGAAGAAATGTCTCTGGGAGTGCTCTAAAATGTCTTTTTACCACAATAACTTCTTGGAAGGCATTGCTAGTAGTTTCTATGTTATTGTCCATCTATTGACATAACAAACTCATTAGCTTAACAATTTATTCACAACTAGCTCCCCTATAGTGAAATAAATCATTTTTTGTAGACAAGATTCAACCATGTCTCATATCTAATATCTTTAAGTTTTAAATAACTGTGAAGTCTTTTATTAAGTTAAGTTTTGAATTGCCTTTACTTGATTTGAGAAATTCTCTGATATCACATCTGTAACACCCCAGACCCAACGTACAATGTCGGGTCGGGTTTGGTCGTGCTACCAAAAGTGATAACAGTAACAAGCAGATAAATTTTATGTGGAAGCGATTTAGATAAATTCAAAACCTAAATTACTATTATAGTGAAAGTGTTAATATAAGTGTTTTTATAAAACACCCTAGGGTGAGGGATATTATATAAGGTTCCCCAAGCCTTTGTAAAATTACATACAGAGTAATGGTCAGTACATGAGGATCGTTGAGGCAACATAGTTACCTCCAAAAGTATACCTAGCATCTAGAAATGAAAGTGATCTTTTCCGGATCAAGTGAATAGAAGAATTAGGAATGGTAGTTGCGATTCCAAAAGAAAGAATCTCCACCCCATGTGTTAATTCTTTCCTTTGGCCAGGCAACTTCATTCTAGCACGACGAGGTTAAGAACCTAAAAACTAAGCATAAGGTTTGCTGCAATGTTACATGGAAGCTGTAGATTTGTGCATTCAATTTCGAGGTCGACTGCAGCCTAATAGGCTGTGATGTGGAGATGGATTTCTGATGAGTACCTGTAGAATAACCAGCAAATAAAATATCAGCAGTATCAATCCTGCTTATAGTCATGCCTATGTGCCCAGTGTGATGAATCCTTTAATGTGTGTAGGTATATTGGAACAATGACAGTACAATATCATGAAACAGTTCTAATCCCAGGGATTCCACATTTGTCTAGATGAAGAAGACCCTTAAGGAAAGGTGGGGCTGCCTGCAGGTCTAGAACACCAGAAAAATCATTTGCTGATGAAAATTTTGCAAGAAAATTAGCTGCATTGTTTGTTTTTCTAGTGGTGTGTTGAATTGGGTGTATTTGGTGTTTCAAATTCAGGGTGTTGCAGATGGAGAAGATCCTCCATGGGGAGTTGTTGGGGTTTTGAATACCCTGTACTGCAATTAAACAGTCTGATTCCACCACACATCTATTTAAAGCCAACTCTGAACAAGTCTCATATCCATATTGAATGGCTTTGATCTCAGCCTGTAAAAAGGATGGAGAATGGAAAGATGTTTCCCTCATTTTAACAACATCCCCACAATTCCTAACTATCATAGCCAGAGAAGAGAGACCCCTGTAATCCATGTTGCATCTGTGTTAATCTTATAACCAGAGAGGGTTTTTTGCCATTTTACTGCACTAAAAGATTTCCTATTCTTTTGTAGAATATGAGGAATAATATTAGCCTGTGTCCAGTATCTATGCTTGTCTACGTTGCCTGCCAAGTTATTCACTGCGAAAATTTGATATATCATGCATTTTATTCCTTGAATACAAGCAGCTTGGGAGAAGGACTCATTGTCAAATAGAATTTTATTCCTTCTAATCCAAAGAAACCAAACTATGACAAGAAGTGCAGCAATGGTAATATTGGCGTGGATTTTGGATTCTGCCTTAAAAGATAGATAAAATTCAACTCTACTCTTCAAATTTGCAAAATATTTTTGTTGGAGCCTTAAAAAGTCATTAACACAGTGCCAGATAGCAATAGATGAGGGACAGGAGTTGAAAAAATGATGTAGTGAGTCACTGTGATTCTGACAAAGAGGACATTTCGAGGCTAAATTGAAACCTAACCTACGTAAAATGTTGTCAAAAGGCAGTAAGCCATTTAGATCCCTCCACAAGAGAACAGAAATTGTTAATATAAGTGTTAAATGAATGTTTCACCTAACTATTACAGATTCAAAATTCAGATTAAAGTTCATCTAGGATCTCTCTCAAAATAAGTAAAGACATCAAGGGCTTTTCTCTTACAGTTCCTCTTCACCTGAAAAATGGGTTGTTTAACTAGGGCAAGCTCCTTGCTTAGTGAGGTTCCATTGCAAGTATTTACCCGGTTGAATTTTAGTGATCATAGAATATCAAATAACAAATAGCCAGATATGTCCTAGCACATAGTAAAAGGATACGGGTGGTTGGTGCCAAGTTGCTGCCAAGTGCCTATGTGGCAACTCTGACTAACATACAAGGCACAACCTTTCAGCGGTGCCCGAAGGCTATCAGTCAGTCCAGTATTCAGTTTCGTCAACCACACCCAATCAGATGTTCAGTTACGAGCTCGTATAAGTACAGTACAATAGGTAATGCTATCATACAAGAATTTCTACGAGTAGCCGTTCTAATCAGACGGTCTAATCAATACCGTTCCCCGTCGACTTCGACCGAACTACAATCGCGTCAGGGGCCCCAAAATCAGAGACAGGTAATCAGACAGTAGATAATTCACGTTTGACGTGGAAAGATAAAGTACAATCCAGTTATTCACATAACATATCAGAGCAGTATATAATTCATGTTTGACACGGCAAGATAAAATACAAGCTGGTCATTCATAGAAAAATATTGGAGCAGTTCATAATTCAATTTCACGATAATTGAACACAGTAATATTCACACTTAGTTTAACAGTCAATATATATTATCGATTTAAATTTAACAGGTATGTCCCTTTATAATGGGGTTCGAGTGCAGGTTCGAGTGTGTATCTTGAGTACAGGGGTTTGAGTACTAGGGTTTGAGTACAGGGGTTCTAGTAAAGAATTCGAGTGGAGAAGGTTCAAGGGGTAAGGGTATCGGGTTGTACTGGTTCGAGGGGTAAGGTTCAAGTGGTAAGTATTACCAGTTCTTGGGGTGAGGTTCGAGTGGTAAGTATTATCAGTTTGAGTGGTGAGGTTCGAGTGGTAAGTGGTTCGAGGGGTAAGGTTACAATGGTAGTGGTTCGAGGGGTAATGGTTTCAGTAGTACTAGTTCGACGGGTAAGGTTCGACAGGTGAGTTTGAGGGGTAACGATTTCAGTAGTACTAATTCGAGGGGTAAGTTTCGAGTAGTACTAATTCGAGGGGTAAGGTTCGAGTAGTACTAATTCGAGGGGTAAGTTTCGAGTAGTACTAATTCGAGGGGTAAGGTTCGAGTAGTACTAATTTGAGGGGTAAGGTTCGAGGGTGAAGTCTTCAGTAGGTTCGAGGGGTGAAGTTTTCAGTAGGTTAAAGTGGAGAAGGTTTCAGTAGGTTCGAGGGGTGGATTTTCATGAGGGGTTTGAGAGGTACTGTTCAGCAGAGGTTCAAGAGGTAAGGGTTTGTCAGGGGTTTGAGAGGTACTGTTCAGCAGAGATTCTAGAGGTAAGAGTTTGTCAGGGGTTCGAGAGGTACTATTTAGCAGGGGTTCGAGAGGTAGAGATTTAGCAGGGGTTCAAGAGGTACTGTTTAGCAGGGGTTTGGGATGTAAATGTTTGGAAGGGATTTGAGAGGTACTGTTTGGCAGGGGTTCGAGATGTTACTATTTAACAGGGCTTCGAGAGGTAGTTTTAGCAGGGATTTGAGGGTAGAGGTTCGAGGGGTTACTGTTTAGCAGGGGTAGCAGGGGTTCGAAGGCAGAGGTTAGAGGGCATCCTATACACATACAAGATTATATATTTTTTACTTCAATTCATTCGAGACAATGCAAACACTCACCTTGGTTAAACCTGGGCTTGGAAAACTTTTGTTTCTTACTTTACTACTATTCACCACTGTTCTTTGGCAAGAGTTTTGCTTACTGCGTGAGAAAGTAAGTGTTGGGGATCTAATATTTATACTTGGTGAAAACATAGGTTCTGACACCTACCAACCTGAAATTTTATCCTGTTATCCTACATCCACTTGCCCCAAAAATTACTTTGGAAAATTCTTTCACGTCCGCCATTCATTTCTTCTTCTCAGCAATTCCGTTTGCCAAAATTACTTTGGATAATTTCTTTACGTCCGCTGTTTCTTCTTCCCAGTGAATTCACTTGCCAAAATTGAATAAAATTTCGCCGTCCATTTCTTCTTCCCTTATTTTTCCTTACTTGTTTATTCATTCACTTATTCATTCACTTATTGCTATTATATATATATGTATGTATTATCCGCTTCCTTGTATGTGCTCATTTATTTATTACTTACTTATTTATTTATTATTATTATTGTATATATATATATATTTATATATATATA
Source organism: Rubia yunnanensis (assembly GCA_037428765.1). NCBI lineage: Eukaryota > Viridiplantae > Streptophyta > Magnoliopsida > Gentianales > Rubiaceae > Rubia > Rubia yunnanensis. The sequence continues at coordinate 10,961,897 of CM075067.1, forward strand.
CACGCACACAGATATATATATATATATATATATATATATATATCTTCTTCGACAACAATAATTCATCGTAATTAACTATAAATTTTTTTATTATTAATGAAAACACCCGTAGGTGAGGGAAATATATGTATAATTAGTCAATATATGTATAGGGGTAATATACCGGCTATAAAAGGCTATATTCCCAATGGTTATAAACGGCTACATTTTATAGTATATATATATATATATGAATTTATCCGACATTTCAAAACCACCTTTCCTCTTCTATCTTGCTGATGACATGTCGAGACTAATTTCAGTCTTTGCTGCTGTAATTATCGTGGTACTGCATGTTAGTATTCTCAATGGAGATCTTACGCCGGAAGAATTTTGTTACTCTTCAGTAATGATTGGATTCATTTATTACCTTTTATTTTTCACAATCGTCATAGATTTTTGTATTTCTAATAACATTTAATAAATTATTTTATTTCAATGACATCAATAAATTGTTAGTTTTGTAGACACTGTTCAACCATTACGGTTGGGGTTTTCATAGACTCTCTACTTTTGGGGTGCTTGAAGCCCCTGTTAGATTCCACATGCCCGCCACTTTCCCTATAAATGTCTTGGGTTTGCCTCCCCCATGCGGTCTGTTTACCCATGTAGTTACTTTTTCCATGGCGGCTAAAGGTAATGATTACCTTTTAATGTCCTCTATATATAACAGGGCCTTCCACTATTCTCACTTCACTCTTTCTCTCAAATTGGTCCCAAGTCTCAAAAACCCTCTTTTCTGTCTGCGTGATTTTTCGACGATCTTTCTCTAAAAGCTCAAGTCCTTTTTCCGGCCACTCTACAAGTAAGTCCCCTTTCCCTTAACCTTAACCTCTCATTTCCATTTTATAATGTCACAAACACCGTCATCGGGGAAGAACTCTATTCCGGCCTATTTCCTGACCATTTCTACTGCCGCTGGTGTAAAGAGTTCTCGCCTTCAGGACTCCGGTGTTGTTCATTCATCAACCATCGGTTCCCTTCCGATGGTTCAGATGCTTGGGGAGGTTCTACCAGCTGCTCAGTGCCACCTCAAGGTTATCGTTGAAAGTGGGTTTCATCGAGGTCCCAGGTTTTGAGTTGGGCAGGATTTCAGGAGGACACGGTGGTTCATCCCTATTTCTTCAAAAAGATCCCAACTCCCATCCTCGAATGCCTTCCACACCCTGGGGATCCGAAAGTCATTGAACCATTGAAGACGATGCATCTGTGGGTCCAGTTTCTGAAAGATTTACGATTGGAGGTGTTTCGAGAAGATAAATATCTGAGGGATACAAGGCCTGGTCGATGCGCAGTCTATCACCATCACTTTCAGTTTGGTCTATGTTTCCCCTTACCTCCCATCCTCTCTCATATTCTCACGGAGCACTGGATAAGTCTGGCCCAAGTGCTTTCAAACATCATTCTCCTTGTTACGGCCTTCCTAACTCAATGTAGCAGTTTGGGCTTCAAACCCAAATATGAGGTCTTTTGATCTCTATACCATCTCTCTAGAAGTAAGGATGTGGTGCATGCGACCGGGGGTCAAGACACGAAGCTTGGAGGGATCGTAACCCTGTGCAATAGTTCTCGAACCATCCTGTAAAAATATCTTCTAACTGTAAAGGGTGGCACATATCCCCCATTTGTACGTTTGAGAAAGGGACTGAGGAGTACTATGTACCAGATTGGAATCCAAAGCCCAAGTTTGAGAACCCTTCCATCTATGTTGCTTCGAAGGATGTGATAGCTTATAGAGATCGGATGCTGAGTGACCCCCTTGATATTTTGAGCATAGTTTAACTTCGTCTAGCTAGAGGAGGTGTATGATTGGATCTATTGCCAAAAGCCAGTCCTGATAGAACCCCTTCCTCTGGTGGAGACTGTGAAGCCCCCTTCCGATGAGGCGAAGAAAAAGAAAAGTTCGAAGGATAAGAAATGGGAAGGATCCAAAGGCGATCAACCCAAGAAGGAAAATTCATTGAGGAAGACCTCTTTGATTTTTGGTGAAGAGGCTCCGAAAAAGCCAAAAAAACTATAAAAATAAGGCTGGCAGCTTGAAAAATTCTGGGCATGCCTTGAAGCCTGTGGAGGCAGAATCGGAGCCTTTTAGGGCGAGCAATTTTGGGGAGGTACTCATTGGGATTTCTTCCTCCCCCTCGAAAGGTGTTTGCGACACCCTCATTTTATGCTTTAGTTGTTTTTGCTTTTATCTAGACCTTTTTTACTTTCTTTATGTTGCCTTATTCGTGCTTTCTTTTTGTCGTTTAGTGAATTTAGCTGCTACTCTTGGCTTAAAAAATGAGATGGAAGCAGAGATAATGTTTCAAGAGGCCTATAGTGAGGTCCCTCACAGCTATCCAATTTCAAGCCCCATCCGACCAGAAGCTCAGTCTGAGGTTCAGTCGGAGCTCCAAGATGAAGCCACTAGTAGCAAACAGGGTTGTGATGGTACCTGCCCACCCCAGCCTTCCTCTCAGAGGCCAAGAACTGATATGGAAAAATTCCTTTTAACTGCCCTCTCTAGCCAGAACCTGGTCTATCCGAGAACACTAGCTTGAAGGCTGGCCACCTCTTGGGGAGAAGCAACCTGCCCCATCCGTGTGGGGAGGGTTGCTCTTTGACCCTTGTCCCGGAGTCACCTTTCTCCGTTGCTCTGGACTCTGTTTTCCAGGACTATTTGGCCAAGGATCAAAAGGCCAAACAGGCTACTGCAAAATCCAAAGAGCTTAAAGGGGAGTTGTGCTAGACTGCTTCCCGTTACAAGAAAGACCTAAAAAAAGGTGGCCTCCAATTATGAGGCCAAGCATGCTAACACTGCCCTTATCCATAAGGTTGAGCTAGAGAATCAGGCTCTTGTTCATAAATGGGAGATTGAGAAATATGCCATCGAGAAGGATAACTGTTTGAAAGAGCTCGAGCTGAAACTCTCGGAGGCCCAGGCAGAAATTTCCAAGTTGTCTACCCTTTGCTCTCCCGAGAAACAGGCTTTCACTTTCAAGGCCTATATTAATAGGCTAGTGAAGACCCAGGGGTTCCGGGATTTTTTCTCCGACCTCTCCTCGGTTTTGGTTGGGGTGGAAACTAGAGTTGGAATAGTAAAAAAGTTGGGTTCTTGAAGATGAATGAAAGAGAGGAAATAAAATTTCTATTTATAGTACAAAGGGATAAGGTTGTGTTCTGGCCACCCATTCACCGCAACTCACAACGGGCGCCAGAACAAAACCTTGTCTTCTTTCTTCTTCTTGTAGCAAGCACTCTTCTTCACAATAATTCCTCTCATTCTTCAAGTCTTCAAATATTTGAAGCAAGTCTTCAAAGTCATCAAAAGATGATCTTCAATGGCCTTTGGTCTTCAAATCTCTATGTTCTTCCTTTATCATGCAAAATCCACTTAGAAAAGGTAAAAGAGCATAAAATCTCTCTTACCTCTCTTAAGAGAATTTCAAGGTAAACAAAAGCTCTTGATAACAAAAGAGCACAAAAGTGATCCCAAAAAGTACTAAAATATGCACATAAAATGGACCCATCAGTGGATTTCCACCAAGAAACAAGGTTTCCACCAAGAAAGACTACATAGCCATATGTAGATCGGCGAGTCGCAAGACAATGAGCCCAATCAACATATGAATACCCCAAGACGCCAGGAGTACTGGCCGAGCAAAAGGTGAGGCCAAAATAGAGAGTGCCTCTAACACAATGAAAAATTTGAGTGACTGCAGTATAATGGTCATCACGAGGATCCTGAAGAAACTGACTGACGGTGTTAACCGTAAATGCCATATCAGGGCGGGTAATCGTCAGATACTGTAGGGCACCAACAAGGGATTGATACAGTGTCAGATTCTAAAATGGCACACTGGTGGAGCTGTGTAGCTACAAACCAGGAACAAAAGGGGTAGAGACCGGTGCCGTATCACACATACCGGCACGAGTGAGAATATCCCGATCATACTTAGCTTGACCGAGAAGCATACCTCAAGAAGTGGGTGATACTTCTAAGCCAAGAAAGTAGTGAAGGGTGCCCAAATCCTTAATAGCAAACTCCCGATGTGTTCAATCAATAAACTATCGAAGGAGCCCATAGTCATTTCCAGTGAGGATGATATCATTGTCATAGACTAAGAGATAGAGCAATGACGAACCTCGAGAGAGAACAAAAAGGGAACTGTCAGTAGAACTGTATTGAAACCCGAGCTCAGATAGATAGGTGATGAACCGCTGAAACCATGCTCGAGGTACTTGCTTATGACTATAAATGGCCTTTCGCAAGCAGAAAACATAATATGGATGAAGAGAGTCCTTGTAACCAACAAGTTGCACCATATAGACTGGAGTATCAAGAATACCATTCAGAAAGGCATTCTTGACATCTAACTGATGAAGAGGCCAGGAGCACATAGTGGCAATGGCAAGAACGGTTAGAACAGTGAAGGCCATGACCACCAGACTAAAAGTATGATTAAAATCGAAGCCCGGAATCTAAGAGAACCCCTGCGCAACAAGCCAAGCTTTGTGATGATCAACTGTACTATCAGTATGATACTTCAGCTGATAAACCCATTTAGATCTAACAATGTTGACACTAGAAGGGCATGGAACAAGATCCCAAGTGTGTTGGCCCCATAAAGCAGCAATCTCCTCATTCATAGCAACAATCCAAGATGGGCCCTTCAATGTCGAACGATAATCGGTGGGCTCTGGCAGGGCCAGAAGGGTAGCAAGAAGACCATGAGCCACAAGACTAGAATAGTCTTGACGCTGAATAGCTCCAGTGGATGATTTAGTGGCCATGCAATGAGTACGATGTTATAGTGAAGAGGCCGGAGGAGAAAGAGCCGGAGAGGACGCCAGGGACTGAATGATAGATGTGGCCGGAGATGATGCTATCGGGGGAGTAGGACTGGCCGTCGGTGACCTTGTGGGGGTTTACCGGTCAATAAACAGCGGAACAGAGTTTGACGAGCAAATAGTGCAGGGCATAGGTAACGGCTGATCAAGGGTCGAGAGTGGCGGGCCAAAACTGCTGTCAGTGTCCAAAAAAGTAGAAACATCTAAGGTCGAGAGAGCGGAACCAATGGCCAAGGCCAAAGATGAGGTAAAGGGAATACAGCCTTCATAAAAAATAGCATGACGGGTGACATAAATCTTGCCAGTTGAGGGATCAATGCAATGGAAACCCTTATAATGGCAGTTGTAACCGATGAAAACACAAAAAGTGCTCCAAGGAGATAACTTATGAGGGGCCATAGGACGAACATATGGAAAGGCTCAACAACCAAAAGGATGGAAGTTTGAGTAGATCGGATCACGGTGATAAATAAGTCCCTTGTAAACCCGGAGTGGGAAGCCGATTAATAGTGTAAACTACAATGGCAAAAGAATCATCCCATCTTGACAAGGGTAGATGCAAATGAAAAAGCATAGTGAGGCCCATTTCAGCAACATGTCTTTGTTTGCGCTCGGCCTGACCATTTTGCTTCGGGGTGTATGGGCACGAAACTTGATGATGAATACCTTTAGAAGCAAAATGGGATCGTAGGCGCATATTTAACAACTCAGTGCCACTGTCACTTTGAAATATTTTTTTGGACTTAAATTGATTCTCGACTAAGGCCTCAAACTGCAAGTAAGTGTCAACAAACTCGAATTTCCGATGCAATGGAAAAAACCAGGTAAAAAGAGAGTAATCATCTACAAACAAGGCATAATAAGAAAAACCATTTTTAGACAAAACTGGGGAAGAACCCCAAAAATCACAATGTACCAAGTCCAGGACGTGCGCATCACGCTTATGATTCTCAACAAAAGCTAACTATTGCACCTTTGCTATAACACAAGGAACACAAATATGCGGTTTAGGTAGTAAAGAGGAAACTGAAAGAACACCAGACCACTGTAAACCAGAGATGATAGTCACTGGCACATGCTCCAATCGAGCATGCCAAAGCTCAAACAATGCCCATCTTTTATTCTGCTGCAAGAAGAAAACTAGTGCTGCTACAAGAAGGAAACGAGTGCTACTGCAAGAAGGAAACTAGTGCACGAAGGTGGAGAATGGTAGATGCGCTACTGTTCTGAAAAGTGGCGCAAAAGCTGTCCCAAATGTCCTTGGTAGTCACACACGAGGATGGGAGTTCGGAAAGGGCCTCAAGATAGAGAGAGAGAGGAGAACAACAGACTACAGACCCTCTGGCCTTCATTAATCCAAAGGTCATATATGTCCTTGGCCAATTTGTAAGCTGCTTGATCCAACACACGGTCAGTGGGAGGAGCGCAGAGGGCGGCGGCAAAAGAGGAAGATGATGAGCCGGCCGAAAACAGAGTGGGGAGAGGTGGGCATGGAGTTAACCCATCGAGATAACCAAAAAGCTTCTGAGGTCTGAGGACGTATTCGATTTGACGTTTCCAGAGAAGAATGTTGGACTTATTGAGCTTTATTTGCATCATTTGGAGAAGGGTATTGAACGATAATTTTTCACTAGCCATGATGAGAGTGGCGTTGGGAAGGAAAAATTTTCAGAAGGAAGAGGGGGAGGAGTGGTTCGGCCGCTAGAGAAAGAAGAAGGGTAGCGGCCGAAAAAAAATCTATGTTTTGGAAGGTGAATCAGAACACTGCTCTGATACATGATAAGATGTATTTGCGGTAATGAATTATTGTATTGATGGCAAGAATATATAGACTACAATAAGGAAACATAATATGAGTATAACTCTAGCTTAGTCAACATGACTTATCTAGAACCAATCAAGATCTAATCAGAAACGTGATTTACTGTAACACCAAAAAGGAAGAAGAATTTTTTTTTGGTTGGCTAATAGATTCCAGATTATAAATGTCATTTCACTTTTCTGAAAAAGGAACACAATCATTACAATAGAAGAGACTTAAGTTTTCTACATTTGAAAGAAACCTCTGTTTTCAGGAAAGGCAGCTCACCTGGAATTGTTTTCCACGGTTGAAGATGCCTTCTAATGTTAGGAATGACTCTTTTTACAAATACACATCTTTCTTTTCATAAGCTTATTTTGCATCATTTAGAAAGATCTGTTATTGGATATCTAGTCTGAAATCAACTAACGCAGGGTGGAGATCGACTACAAAAATTATATCCAAACAAATCTATAAATATCGTACAATAGATATAAAAAATATTGCTCCAAATGTAATTGCAATGAAATGTTTTACCGAGTTAGGAGAGCCCAATAAATCTTTCCCATCTACCTTTGGTGGATGTCTTGGAATTACAAAAAAAGGTTCTATGGCAATCTCTCACCTAATTTATTTTACTAACATTTAACATTTGATAGTAAATATTAGTTACCCAGCCATATATGAAACATTATGATAAGAGTAGAAATGATATTAATTCGATTAATCTCTTAAACTAATCAATCTACAATCCAAAAACCAATCCAAAATTTTTGGATGACCTATATTACAAGACACTGTTGAATGTACACTTTCGGTTGAATGGTGCCAGTGTTCCCTTTTTTTATGTTATGGAAAATAACTTACGTCCATTTTGGTAAAAGCTAACATCAGAAAATAGCACCAAACAAAGCTCGTGGAAAATATTTGAACTATACCTGCATATTGCATACCTTATTCGAAATCAAACCAGTTTTTCAAATATACAAATTTTAGCAAATTCATATGATTAAAGGAAATTCTAAACATGGAAAGAATGGGGCATGAGTAGCCTGATCGCCAATCATGCACCATTGACGTTAAATGTCCATTATATATTTCTTCGAATATGCATCATCAACGACATAAATGGCACATTTTGTTGTTGTTGTTATTGAAATTATTGATTAACCATTTATGTAGCATTCTCTTTCCTCTACAAAACCTCAAAAGCACTACCACTCATAGTTTTTGTTCGTCATCTCTTGGCCCAATTCATCTTCAACTCCCGCTACAATAAATAAGGGATATTGGAGCATAAAAAACATCCCAACAAGTCCAATATTGGGTTGCTTCCTAGAAAATAATGCTTCTATTATAGCAAGTCCAATAGATAGTATATGTGTCGGGTTGCTTTTTGAAATGATTCAAATAATAAGATATTAGAACATAAAATATGACCAAGACAATTTAAAGTGACCTTATTTAAAACATATTATAACATTTTAACAATTTTTTATTTATAAAATATTAGAACACTTTAATGAATCATATTACGTTGCAGACTTACCTAGTCAAAACTAGTTGACACAGATTGTATTCCTAAGAGAAAAATCTGAATTAAATACAAAACTGGTGACTTGCAATTCATAGCATCATTTTAAAGTTGTATCTGACTCAGCAACATCTCATACACTAAAAACAATGAACTAAAAATTTCTACGCATTATCACTCATGAAGAGATCAACACTAAAGTGGATAACTATTGTTGTTTGATTTATACAATTGTTTGGTTCTAGATTAAAAGTCATTTTTATGAGCAAATATCATGCACACGTAACCTAAAAAAGTTACTTAGTACTGTCAAAATCCTAACTCAGTTTAGTTCTACAAGATTTTGAACACATCATAAACTACACATGACTTCAATTGGAAAAACTACACATGCCAAAGCAAGATATATAAAGCACGGAGAACCTAATCATGTTAAACTATCATATTCAACCGAGTTAGTGCAAGAAGATCACGAGTAAAGGACGGGACTGAAAAATGTTCAACCACTTGAAATTACGTACCTAATCCTAGTGAGGCTACCTCCCTCACCTCCTCGCTCGCCTCACATTTCAATTGTTACACCACCTGAATACTATTTCCCCACAGTCATTCGCCAAGACCCATCACATCAAACTACCACCATATAGTACCCCAATATCCTTATTAGGGCACCCCATATTCAACACAAAGCACTTTTCCATAGAATCAAACTCGAGATTCATTACTGGCTACACCACCATGGTACTCATCATAATACAACCCACAAAAAAGGACAAAACAATACACACATACACTGACCACAAGAATCCCCAGGCAAACCTCACCCCCAAGTTCAATAGCAATTCATGTTATATACGGAGCTACTTTTTGAAAGAGATATGATCTCCCACGTCTCATAATACTAAAGGGGTATACCATGAACATATAGGAACGCCATACTGAAAATGTAATGAAATTTACAAATATATTTAACTAAAAACCAACAACTATCACAACCAATCCAGTTAAAGCGATAAAAAAGCCTTGGTTTTTCTAAATTCCAAATTACCTTCCAGACATGTCACCTTAGAATTCTCTCTATAATTCTCATCAAGACCCTTGGATTTGCAATATTTTACACTTCCTGATTCATGGGGAAATAGCCATGGGTTGTGGGTGGTGGCCAATGAAGGCATCATGTGGTTGGACATGGTAGCTATTGGAGGTGGGGTATTGTGAGAGTGATTGTATTGCGTGGTTGATGGATTGGATTCATTGGGTGTAGGAGGTAATTGGGTTGTGTTGGCGGAGCTGCAGCAATGGAGAGGGGAGGCGGGTGCAGCAGAGGGATTAAAATAATATGAAAAGAAAAGAAAATCAGTTTAGTCTTATGAAAATTCTAGAGTTTTCATGTATCAATTCTTATACCATATCTCTGGGATACAATACAGACGGTATACCCATAACTAATTTTATGTAATTCAAATTTAAATTACAAAGTTAATGCATATTCCATTTTTTGGAGATTAAATAATCAATAAATCGTATACGAATTGTACTACTGGGGATATAATGCGGTACGTATCACAGGGTACAATATAATTTACATTCAAATACTACGATAAACGAGTCACAAAAAATATAGTGATGAAAATTAGGAGAATTTCATACTTATAATCAAAGGAAAAAATAAAAATGGTTGAAACAAATTCACACTTAAAAATGGAAAATACACTTCAAGGTCGTGATCAAATCTATATTTCCTTACATTAACTTTACACATAATTACAAAATTGTGGGATCGACTAACTAAATCAAAATGGTTCTTAATATCTATCAAACTAACTTTGGTGGAAAATTAGCTCAACCTTTTTCCTTGTTGTTTTGATTTTATGATGCCGATTTGGTTGAGTTCTTAAATATTGAGTCTAACTTATAAACTTTTTGCAAGGCTGATTATCATGAGGAGGTTGCGTCTTTGGATGAGGATCCCCAGGTTTCACTTCCAGTGGGGGAGGAGGTTGTACCTCTGCGGGGGGGCAACCATGTTATACCTCCGAGGGGGGAGGAGACTGCACCTCCGGAGGGGGACCACCAGGTTGCACCACCTCCGAGAGGGGAGGAGGTTGCACCTCCGGAGGGGGACCGCCAGGTTGCACCTCCTGAGGGGGGACCGCAAGGTTTCCCCTCTGAGAGGAGAGGAGGTTGTAAGCCCAGAGAGGAATCGCCAGAGTACCTCAGAGATCAACACAGTGCCAGAAAATCCTAGTTATGTTGCAGATCATTCTGGTATGTGGTCTTGCATATACAATCTTTTTCATTTATTTTTTCTGAAGTTCAAAAAATATTACAGTTATTTGGTTTGTGTATCTAATCAGTTGTATTTTCTTGATCACGAGTCTCCTCCAACTGCACACGCTCATTCATTTGCAGTTCATGTTTCCAAAATCTGTCAGCCACACCCTTTCATACTTCTACACTTTTTTGCGCTTTATGCTACTATCGTCGTTGGATATGCTAGCAACTTCTTAGGTATATTTTAAATAAAATTTCTTCTATTTACCTTATTAGGTCGTTATAAATTAAAAGTAGGAACTATTTTGATCAATTAAATTATAAATATAAATGTATATTTGGGTAATAACAAACATGAGAGTCATTTTCTTAAAATATGTTGTAGTTATGGTAGTTGTAGAGGAGACTTTCAATCATAATGGCTTGTATTGAATTCAACAAAGTAGTAATAGAAAAATAAACAAGGCACCTGCATACTACTTTTAATTTCTCCTTTTTAAGAACTTGTAAAAGATAAATAACCTAAATTTTTTAAGAACTTATATAGAGAGAACGTTTAATAATTTAGAATTAAACAAAAAAAAAAGAAGATTTGGTATGTGTTTTTAAATTCAAACTTTCACTAAATCTGCATCACACATGATCTTAAACATTTGCAACCTAAATATATATAGGTATACATACATACATACATACATATATTAAGTTAACCCATTAGAATGGGAGAGATATTTATTAGGTACTCCAAATCTGAAAACGCAAAAAAAAAAGATTCTGTTACAATATGTTGCTTCAAAATTTAATTTGAAGACTTTGTACAAAAGGTAAGTTGGGTAATTTGAAGACTTTTTTAAGTTAACCCAACTGAGCTTTTTTATCTTATTTTCCCTATGCCCTTTCCCTAAGTAGATAGGGAAAATAAGATAAAAAAGCTCAGTTAGGTTAAAATTTTATCTTTGTTAAGAAGCAAGACAAGAAGAATTCTTAGAGCACACAACATGCAACATAGGCTTGTACATGATCTAGTAAACCCATGGAACACGAGCAAAAGGGAACAGAAGATAATAAAAAAAGCTCACCAAGGATAAAAATGATCTTTGTTAGGAAGTAAGACAAGAATTATAATAGCACACAACATGCAACATAGGCTTGAACAAGATTAGTATGAACTTTCTTGCTTCTGTTTATTAGTTGGCCGAAATTCTAGTGAGCCCGCACATAACCATCTCAACTAATGTATTTCAAGAATTCTGAAAAACTGCATGAATAGATGAACCAAAGGGTAAAAATTATTACCAGACTCTGGGTAACAATACAATATTATCTCTAGTAAAGTTATCAGTTGTCCCTTGCCTTTAAATTGATATCCAAATAAATTACAAGTCTTAATATCTAGTCCTTGGAGTATTTCATGTAGTATCCCACTTCTAAAACCAGGAGCCAAATTTAGAAACCTTGTTTTCTTTTTATTATTTTATTTCCTATATAAATACTTGAGGACAAGAATAATAAGAGTCATGTGCTACATCTCAAAAAAATATAGAATATATGTTGCTCTATTGCATATGTAACATAATGATTATACGGCTTCTTGTTTTCATTTTTTATAGTATACCCCTACAATTCCTTAGTAAGATTATTTTCTTTCAATATTGATAGTATCTAACATTTTTAATTCCATTATGAATTGTGAAACAGGTGGTGTTTTTAGCATGAAAGTATCTCTCCATAGGATAACTCCTAAGTTATACTATAAGCGGCAACTAGCTGACAACACAAACTATTGTAAATTCTATAACATCCATTTCCTAACCCTTACATCTATTATCCCCTTGTGCTCATTATTCTTAGCTTGGGTAGCCTACGTGATTAGCATTAGGTGGGGTCATAAGCTAGGTTTGTACATGAGTTGTTTTTTCCAACTCATTGGTATATTTATTGTCCTTGTATTCTTGGGGAGCCTCGTTATTGTCGGACTTGTTCTGATAGGGTGTGGTGTAGCATTTCTCTTCCACAATGTCCCCACCATTTGCTCAGAGTCTGTTCCAAAGCATTTACAGAGACGATTTGATGCCTTATCTGGCTATCTGGAGGGAGGGATGACTCTAGATTTGATAGTGAATACCATTGCCTCTTATTATCCTAGATGGGGTTGGATGCTTCCTTTCATCGTATTAGGTGCCCTTTTGATCCTATTAGCAGTATTTTCCTTATTCATTAAGGAAAGTTCGATCTACTTCATGGAGCAGGGTATGCATAAGGAGTCTGAGGATATATTGAGGAGTTTGAGACCCGGGAGTTTGGTTGGGGATTTCAACAGGGAGTGGACACAATTGTGGGATAATGAGAGGGAGCAGCAAATGAAGAACACGTTTAGAGAGTTATTTGATCACTTGCCTACATTTGTGATCATGCTTTCAGCCACATCATTCCCACAACTCATATCGACCTATCCTGTGGATTTTTTTGGTCCCCTTGTCAATGTCTTTGTATCCCCTCAACAATCTCATGTTGGGTTTATAGTATCTCTCATCTCATGCGCACTTGGACTTGTAGCATGTATCTTCAGCTCGTGGTTTTTGGTAACCATCAGATGCAGAAGATTATTGATTGGTGCATCTCTAGTGATCACATTCTCTTTGGTAAGTTCAATTTTAATTTAATTTTAAATATTTATTAAATCATTCATTATATCCTAATAAAAATTTTACTATTCTTGCAAATAGGTTCGAGACTGGGACTGCATCGGACATACCTGCACAAGTAACAATATCTCTAGCGTACTTAGCTTGACCGAGAAGCAGACCCGAGGAAGTGGGTGATACTTCTAAGCTAAGAAAGTAACGGAGAGCACCCAAATCCTTTATTGTAAACTCCCGATGTGTCCGATCAATAAACTTTCGAAGAAGCTCAGAGTCATTGCCTGTGAGAATAATATCATCAACAGAGACCCGGAGATAGAGCAAGGACGAGCCACGAGAGAGAACAAACAGGGAAGTGTCGGCAGAACTGCACTGAAACCCAAGTTGAGATAAATAGGTGCTGAACCGCTGGAACCATGCTTGAGGTGCTTGCTTAAGACCATTAATGACCTTTCGTAAGTGGCATACATAGTCGGGATGAAGAGAGTCCTTGTAACCAACCGGTTGCGCCATATAGACCGAAGTATCAAGAATACCATTCAAGAAGGGGTTCTTGACATCCAACTGATGAAGATACCAGGACCGTATAGTGGCAATAGCAAGAACGGTTTGGACAGTGGAAGCCTTGACAACCGGACTAAAGGTATGATCAAAATCAAAACCTGGAATCTGAGAGAACCCTTGCTCAACAAGACGAGCTTTGTGATGATCAACCATACCATCGGGATGATACTTCAGCTGGTAAACCCATTTGGAGCAAACAACGTTGACACCAGAAGACATGGAACAAGGTCCCAAGTATGTTGTCCCCGTAAGGCAACAATCTCCTTGTTCATTATAGAAACCCAATAAGGATCCTTCAACGCCAAAAGATAATCCATGGGCTTGGACTGAGCGAGAAGGGCAGTAAGTAGGCCATGAGCCATAAGACCAGAATAGTTTCGATGCGGGACAGCCCTAGTGGAAGATCGAGTGGCCATGGGATGAGTACGACGCTGCAAAGATGAAGCTGGAGTAGAAGGAACCAGAGAAGGCGCAAGGGACAGAATGTCAGAGGTGGCCGAAGATGATGTAGCAGAAGGAGGAGAGCTGGTCACCGGTGACTGGTATGGGATGGATAGGTCAACAGTCGGCAGAACAGAACCCGTCAAGCAAATAGAGTCAGGTATAGGAGACGGCTGATCAGAAGAAGAGAGGGGTAAACCAGAGCTTCCATTAGCATCTAGAAAAATAGCAACATCCAAAGTCAAGAGAGGAGAGCCAGTTGTCGAGGTCGAAGACTAGGCAAAAGGAAAATAGCCTTCATCGAAGCATGCATTACGAGTGACAAAAATCTTACCAGTGGCAGGATCAAGGCATCGGATGCCCTTATAATGGCAGTTGTAACCGATGAAAACATAAGAAATGCTCCGTGGAGATAACTTGTGAGAGGCCATAGGACGAACATAAGGGAATACTCGACAACCAAAGGGATGGAAGTTCGAGTAGGTTGGAGTACAATGATAAAGAAGTTCATACGGAGAAGTCCCTTGTAAAACTGGAGTTGGAAGCTGATGAATGGTGTAAACCGCAGTAGCAAAAGCATCATCCCATCTCGACAGTGGCAGATGGGAATGAAAGAGCATAGTGAGTCCCATTTCGGCAACATGTCTGAGCTTACGTTCGGCCCGACCATTTTATTGCGAAGTATAAGGGCACGAAACTTGATGATGAATGCCTTTGGAGGTAAAATGGGAGCCTCAGTACCACCGTCACTTGGAAAAACCTTAATTTTGGACGTAAATTGATTCTCGACTAAGGGCTCGAACTGCAAGTAAGTGTTGACAAACTCAGACTTTTTACGCAAGGGAAAAAACCATGTAAAGTGAGAATAATCATTCACAAACAAGGCAGAATAAGAAAAACCATTTGAGGACAAAACTGGGGAAGGCCCCCCACAAATCACAATGAATCAAATCAAAGATGTTCACAGCACGCTTATTATTCTCAACAAAAGCTAACTGCTGCCCCTTTGCCATAACACATGGAGTGCAAGTATGCGGTTTGGGTAATAAAGAAGAAACAGACAAGAGACCAGACTTCTGTAAAACCGAGATGATAGAGGTTGGAAAATGCCCCAGTCGAGTATACCAAAGCTTAAAAGATACCCGTCCAGTATTCTGCTGCAAGAAGGAAACGAGTGTTGCGCCACCTTTGTCCAAGACGTACATGCCGTCTTCACTGTGGCCCTTGCCCATGACCTCCTTGGAAACTTTGTTCTGAATCACAAAGTTTCAATCATCAAATGTAACAAAAGGTGCAACATTGTCAAGGTCATACGCAGAAGATGCCATATAACTGGTGGCACTAGAATCAACGTACCAGTCGGATGCACGAGAGTGTGGCTCTATCTATAACGAAGCCTAAAAATTGCCATCCAGGTGTGAGGGATCAGAATGATGAGTCTGTGCTAACATCTTGTAACAGGTAGCCGCATAATGGCCCGGACAACCACACCATGGACAATGGGAACGACCGCGTCCAGAACTGGCTCCAGTTGTGAACTGACCAGGACTAACACCAGAATGACTGCCTCTACAACCACCAGAATGAACACCTCGAGGGGAACTAGAACTCCATGTGTCGCCACCTTTGGCTAGCGCGTGACCCCAAGAACGCCCGGCAGAAAGCTGTTCACCTGCAGAGAATGCCACTGGACCAGAAGTATGTATCGAATTGCCTTGAAGATTTTTCAAAAATGCCTCATGATTCTTTGCGCGAGACAAACCATCATTATAAAGCGGGGTAGGGGAAGAATTAATCAGAGCAGCAAAAAAATCCTTGAACTCAGACCCGAGAGTAGTTAAAAACCAGATGATTTGATCATCATTAGAAATAGGAAAACCCATAAGGGATAACTCCTCAAAAATGTCTTAAACTGCAAATGAAGTTTATGAAGAGTACCACTCTTACGTATACCATGGGCATCAGCTCGAAGATGAAGAATGGTGGAAGTGCTGCTGGTCTGAAAAGTGGCACAAAAACTGTCCCAGATATCCTTTGTAGTCACACACAAAGCTGGATGTTCGGAGAGGATCTCAGGAGAAAGAGAGGAGAATAGTAGCCGCCTGAGCAGCAGCACGATCAGGAGGTCGAGCGAGGAGGGCAGTGGCAAAGGAGGAAGTCGTTGAACTAACCGTCGGCAGAGTGGGAAAACAAGGGCGTGGAATTGACCCATCGAGATATCCGAAAAGCCTTTGAGGGTGAAGAACGTATTCAATCAGGCATTTCCAGAGAAGAAAATTGGTCTTATTGAGTTTAATTTGTAGCATCTGAAGAAGAGTATTAAACGATAATTTTTCACTTGCCATGATGAGAACTGAAGAAGGTGTTTGGCCACTAAAGGAAGAATAAGAAGAAACGGCGGCCAGAAAAAAAATTAAGGTTTTGGAAGGTAAATCAGAACATTGTTCTGATACCATGATAAGATGTATTTTGCGTCAATAATAATGTATTGCTGACAGGTATATATAGAGTACAATAAGGTGATAGAACATGAGTAGAACTCTAGCTTAGTCAACATGACTTATCTAGAATCAATTATAATCTAATCATAAATATGATTTACTCTAACAAGTACATATTCGAGATGTGAACTTCCACTTGGAGAAGTTCAATTAGATGGGTTCGACAGGTACGAATTCAAGACGTACGCATTCGAGAGGTGAAGTTTCAGGTGGAAGGGTTCCATTGGATGGTGTCGAGAGGTAACAATTAGAGAGGTACCCATTCGAGAGGTACCAATTCGAGTCGCACCCATTCGAGAGGTGAACTTTGAGGTAGAGGGGTTCTATTGGATGGGTTCGAGAGGTACCTATTCGAGAGGTACCCATTCGAGTTATGAACATTCAGTTGGAGAAGTTCGATTGGATGGGTTCGAGAGGTACCAAATCGAGATGTATCCATTCGAGAGGTGAGCTTTAAGGTAGAGTGGTTCGACGAGATGGGTTCAAGAAGTACCTATTCCCAATTCTTTATCTGCAAATTCCAAAGCCCATTCCCAATCTTCATCTGCAAATCCCTCACAAAACTCTCCAACATCGGCCTAAACGATTCTGCAAACATTGGCCAAAATGACTCTCCAACAGAAGCGAAGCGGCCTAAAAAATTATGCAAATCTCGTGCAAATCTTACAGGGAGGCAATACAGAAGGAAGGTGACGTGGCAATGAGGCGATACAGCGGAAGGAGGGGCAGAGATGAGGCGCTGGGAGTTGGATAGGCGCGGCGGGAGGAGGACAGCAAAGAGGCACAGCAGAGGGGTTGAGGAGGAGGTGGGGCCATTAGAGTGGAGGAGAAGACAGCAGCAGATGGGGTTTAGGAGGAGGCGGAGGTGTTGAGGAAGAGCGTGGAACCCCAGTTTAGAGGTTGTCAGATTTGGACCTTTAAAAGGTAGAGGCAATTTGGTCATTTCATTTGGGGGAAATTTGTAGAGAGATTTTCTCTATCTACAGATTGCTCTGAGACGAAGGGAGTATTGTATTGTTTTAAAAGAGTTTCATTTAATTATTTTTCAAAATTTATTAAATATTTTGTGAATTTAAATTAAATAATAAGTCAAATTGATTTTTTTTTAAATTCCAATAGCAAAGACCAATCATTACGACTAGAAAAGTTACAGTTATACTTGAAAAGATGTATTTTGCGTATGTAATAATGTATTGCTGACAGGAATATATAGAGTACAATAAGGTGATAGAATATGAGTAGAACTCTAGCTTAGTCAACATCACTTATCTAGAATTAATTATAATCTAATCAAAAATATGATTTACTCTAACACCCCCCCTCAAGCGAAGCGTCGGATGTTCAGCGATGCAAAGCTTGGATCGGAAGAACTCGAAGAGGGGGCGAGAAAGTCCTTCGGTGAAGATGTCAGCAATTTGAAGAGCAATGGAGACATGTGCAACAAGCAGCTTGCCAGATGCCACCAACTCGTGAACAAAATGATAGTCGATATCAATATGATTGGCCCGCTTATGAGCAATCGGATTTTGAGCCAAGAAAATGGCACTACTGTTGTCTTATAACAACAATGGGGAGCTCGAAGTGGAAGACGAAGGTCGCGAAGAAAATGAGTCAACCAAACCATCTCCGAGGCAGTGTTGGCAAGGGCTCGATACTCGGACTCAGTGCTGGATCGAGAGACGGTAGATTACTTCTTGGCACTCAAAGAAACAAGATTTCCACCAAGAAAGACTGCATATCCATACGTAGATCGGTGAGTCTCAAGATGAGCCCAATCAGCATCCAAATACCCTAAGACCTCAGGAATATTAACCGAGCGAAAAGTGAGGCCAAAATGAAGAGTGCCTCTGACGTAGCAAAGAATCCGAGTGATAGCGGCATAATGGTCAGTGCAAGGATCCTGAAGAAACTGACTGACTACGTTGACCGCAAATTCCAGATCGGGACAAGTAATCGTCTATTACTTGAGAGCACCAACAAGAGATCGGTACAACGTCAGATTCTGAAATGGCAGACTGGTGAAGCTGTACAATTGCAAACCAGGAACAAAAGGGGTAGAGACCGAGACCGCATTGGATATACCTACACAAGTGAGAATATCGCGAGCATACCTAGCTTGACTGAGAAGCACACTCGAGGAAGTGGGTGATACTTCTAAGCCAAGAAAGCAATGGAGAGCATCCAAATCCTTAATAGCAAACTCCCGATGTCCGATCAATAAACTTTCGAAGAAGCTCAGAGTCATTGCCTGTGAGAATAATATCATCAACATAGACCAGGAGATAGAGCAAGGATGAGCCGCGATAGAGAACAAACAGGGAAGTGTCAGTAGAACTGTACCGAAACCCGAGTTGCGATAAATAGATGCTAAACTGCTGGAACCATGCTGGAGGTGCTTGCTTAAAACCATAAATGGCCTTTCGCTAGCGGCAGATATAGTCAGGATGAAGAGAGTCCTTGTAACCAACCGGTTGCGCCATATAGATCGGAGTATCAGGAATGCCATTCAAGAAGCCATTCTTAACATCCAACTGATGAAGAGGCCAGGACCACATAGTGGCAATGGAAAGAATGGTTCGGACAGTGGAAGCCTTGACAACCGGACTAAAGGTATGATCAAAATCAAAACCTGGAATCTGAGAGAACCCTTGCCCAACAAGGAGAGCTTTTTGACGATCAACCGTACCATCAGGACGATGTTTTAGCCAGTAAACCCATTTAGAGCCAACAATGTTGACACCAGAAGGACTTAGAACAAGGTCCCAAGTATGATGTCCTCGTAAGGCATCAATCTCCTCGTTCATCGCAGCAACCCAAGACGGATCCTTCAACGCCGAACGATAATCTATGGTCTTTGACTGAGCAAGAAGGGCAGCAAGTAGGCCATGAGCCACAAGACCAGAATATTCTCGACGCGGGACAACCCCTGTGGAAGATCGAGTGGCCATGGGATGAGTACAACGCTGCGAAGACGAAGCCGGAGGAGAAGGAACCAGAGAGGATGCCAAGGACTGAATATTAGAGGTGGCCAAAGATGATGCAGTAGAAGGAGGAGAGCTGGCCACCAGTGACTGAGATGGGGTGGACAGGTCAACAGTCGGCGGAACAGAGTCCGTCGAGAAAATAGAGTCAGGTATACGAGATGGCTAATCAGAAGTCGAGAGGGGAAGACCAAAGCTGCTATCAGCGTTCAAAAAAATAGCAACGTCCAAAGTCGAGAGAGGAGAGCCAATTTTCGAGGTCGAAGACGAGGCGAAAGGAAAACAACCTTCATCGAAGCGTACATGACGAGTGACAAAAATCTTGCCAGTGGCAGGATCAAGGCATTGGAAGCCCTTATAATGGCAGTTGTAACCGATGAGAACACAAGGAATGCTCCATGGAGATAACTTGTGAGAGGTCATAGAACGGACATAAGGGAATACTCGACAACCAAAGGGATGGAAGTTCGAGTAGGTCGTAGTACGATGATAACGAAGTCCATACGGAGAAGTCCCTTGTAACACCGGAGTTAGAATCCTATTAATGGTGTAAACCGTAGTAACAAAAGCATCATCCCATCTCGACAGTTGCAGATGGGAATGAAAGAGCGTAGTGAGTCTCATTTCGGCAATATGTCTGTGCTTACGCTAGGCCCGACCATTTTACTGTGGGGTATAAGGGCATGAAACTTGATGATGAATGCCTTTGGAGGCAAAATGGAAGTGTAAGTGCATATTTAAGAACTCAGTGCCACCGTCATTCTGAAAATCAATAATTTTAGACGTAAATTGATTCTCAACTAAGGCCTCGAACTGCAAGTAAGTGTTGACAAACTTGGATTTTTTACGCAAGGGAAAAAACCATGTAAAGTGTGAATAATCATCCACAAAACAAGGCATAATAAGAAAAACCATTTGAGGACAAAACTGGGGATGGCCCCCACAAATCACAATGAATCAAATCCAAGATGTGCGCAGCACGCTTATTATTCTCAACAAAAGCTAACCGCTGCCCCTTTGCCATAACACATGGAGCGCAAGTATGTGATTTGGGTAGTAAAGAAGAAACATACAAGAGACTAAACTTCTGTAAACCAGAGATGATTGAGGCTAGAACATGCCCCAATCGAGCATGCCAAAGCTCAAAAGATGCCCGTCCAGTATTCTGCTGCAAGAAGGAAATGAGTGTTGCGCCACCCTTGTCTAAGACGTATAGGCTGTCTTCACTGTGGCCCTTGCCCACGACCTCCTTGGAAACTTTTTTCGGAATCACAAAGTATCGATCATCAAAAGTAACAAAGATATTTAAATCCCTGGTCAGTTTACTAATGGACAGTAAATTGTTAGTGATGGCAGGTACAACCTGAACATCAGACAGTATCAAAGAATTAGAAATCCGAGAATCACCAATATGAGAAATTGGAACAGAAGCACCATTACTAACAGAAACATAGGAATTACCAGACTAAGGTGCGACACTGTCAAGGCCAGATGCATAAGATGTTATATGACTAGTGGCACCAGAATCAACGTACTAGTCGGATGCACGAGAGTGTGGCTCTATTTGTAGCGAAGCCTGAAAATTGTCAGCTAGGTGTGAGGGATCATGATGACGAGTCTGTGCTAACATCTTGTAATAGGAAGCCGCATAATGGCTCGGACGACCACACCAGGTACAATTGGGACGACGGCATCCAGAACTGGCTCCAGCCTTGAACTAACCAGAACCAGCACCATAACGACCGCCTCTGCGACCACTATAACGACCACCTCGAGGGGCACGGGCCCCATGTGCCACCGCCCCTGGCTGGCGCATGATCCCAAGAATGCCCGACAGACGACCATGCACCTGCAGAGAATGCCACTAGACCAGAAGGAGGTATCAAATTGCCTTGAAGATTTTTCAAAAATGCCTCATGATTCTTGGCGCGAGACAAAACATCACCTCAAAGCGGGGGTTGAGGAAGAATTAATCAGAGGAGCAGAAAAATCCTTGAACTCAGACCCAAAAGCAGTTAAAAACAAGATGATTTGATCATCATTAGAAACAGGAGAACCCATAAGGGATAACTACTCAAAAATGTCTTTAAAGTGCAAGTGAAGTTCATGAACAGTACCACTCTTACGTATACCATGGGTATAGGCTTGAAGACGAAAAATGGTGGAAGTGCAGCTGGTCTGAAAAGTTGCGCAAAAACTGTCACGGATATCATTGGCAGTCACACATGAAGCCGGAAGTTTGGAGAGGGCCTTAGGAGAAAGAGAGGAGAATAGTAGACTATAGACCCTCTGGTCTTCATCCATCCAGAGATCATAAGCATCCTTGGCCATATTGTAAAGCGCCTGAGCAGCCGTGCGATCAGGAGGAGGAGCACGGAGGGCAATGACAAAGGAGGAAGATGTTGAACTAACCGTCGGTAGAGTGGGAAGAAGAGGGTGTGGAATCGACTCATCAAGATATCCGAAAAGCCTTTGAGGGTGAAGAACGTATTCAATCTGGCATTTCTCGAGAAGAAAATTGGTCTTATTGAGTTTAATTTGTAGCATCTGAAGAAGACTATTAAAGGATAATTTTTCACTAGCCATGATGAGAACTGAAGAAGGAGTTCGGCCACTGGAGGAAGAAGGAGAAGCAGCGGCCGGAAAAAAATTAAGGTTTTGGAAGGTAAATCAGAACACTGCTCTGATACCATGAAAAGATGTATTTTGCGTAAGTAATAATGTATTGCTGAAAGGAATATATAGAGTACAATAAGGTGATAGAATATGAGTAGAACTCTAGCTTAGTCAACATGACTTATCTAGAATCAATTGTAATCTAATCAAAAATATGATTTACCCTAACATTAACTAATAAAATATTGATCTAGTCTTACAAATTATTACAAACACTGAAATATTGATCTAGTATGACCAATTATTACAATCACAAAAAAAATTACAAATTGTGTGGTTGCTTGCTTAGAAATCACCCATTGGTTTTTTATTAACTAACCACCCAAGAAACCACAATTGCGAGCTTGTGTGGTTTCTTAGTGTTGATCATTAAGAAACCACCACTTCCTGTGTTATCCATGGCATGAATTTCATGAATTTAATTTAGTAGAGTAGTTTTATTTTCTTGGAGGTGTATTTGTATTCATGATTTGATTATAATTTTTTAGATTCTAAATTGCCCTAAATTGATTAAGAATATTGTGCATGATTTGAGGTTTCTATTCTTATATGATTTATATCATGATATGTTTTATGATGCACTCGAGATTTTATTTATAGTATAATATCGTCCTAGGCTAAAATGCTAATTTGGGAGTGTTAGATTATTGATATTGTAGTCTTGAGAGTACCGAGGAGATGAGTGCATTAAATCTACCGTAATAGTGTTAGGACGATCGTTAAACTTTAATTCCATTTGGCTAGTTGGGTATGTGATCACATGTTAGGAGCGGCAGACCGGTGGGTCACTGTATGGAAATTCCTGACGGGAAAAACCTTGCTTGCCCTGATAATTGAGCATTTGTAGCTTGTAGCGACTCGAGTCTTATCGACCCTAGAGTCATCACAAGGCATCAATTCATTTACCTCTCTAGGCCTAGGGTTGGTGTCCATAGTGGAGAGTCCGGGATGTATTAGGCTCACTCTTGCATCTAACGGTGTTGCTTGTGGAGGCTTAAGTTCCCTTGAGAAGAGACTCGTTAGGATCGAAAATGAGATCACGAGGATGAAATGTGGAGTCTGAAGGATTGGAGCGCATCCCTAATTTTTTTAACCCATAAGAATGGGAGGGATATTTATTAGGCTCCCCAAGCCTAATAATGCAAAAAGGATTCTTTTACAATATGTTGCTTCAAAAATTATTTTGAAGACTTTGTACAAAAGGGTAAGTTTCTGCAGTAAAAATTGCCCGAACAAAAATCTACTTAGGGCGATTTTGTCGATGATTCCATTTCTCATGTCTCCACCCTTCATTTTAACATGGGTAAATGGCCAGATCAATAAAAAAGCTCTAAGTATGAAAAGGATCAGGTTTCCATCCATTGTCCGTACTTGTCTTCACCGCTACCTGTTTGTAGGGTTCGCCGTTCGGGACCTCCATGCTTGAGGTAGGATCTTGTAGGATTGGAGGCATGAGGTAGGATGTTCAAGGCCTCGAGGATATTGGAGACCTCGAGGCCTGAGGCAGGATCTTGGAGGACTGGCAACCTGAAGCAGGATGTTGAATGCCTCGAGTCCCCGAGGTTGTTCGATGGCCGGAGGCATGAGTCTTGAGGAAGGAGTCTCGAGGTTCGAGACTGGAGTTCAAGGACTCGAGGCTGAAGGCTGAAGGAAAGTGTTCATTTACTAGAGCCTCAATGCTTGAGGCATTCGAGTGTTGAAGTTCGAGTGCTCGAGCATTCTAGAGTTGAAGTTCAAGGGCTTAAGGGACCGGGTTCGAGGGCTTAAGGGACCGGGTTCGAGGGCTTAAGGGACCAAGTTCGAGGGCTTAAGGGATCAGGTTCGAGGGCTCGAGGTACCAGGTTCGAGGGATCGAGGCACCCAATTACTGAGGTGGCAAGATAGTTTAATAGGAGAAGAACCTCTATGTGGCATAAAGTAGGAATTCACAACCATCTCCATACTATGTGACATAAACATGATATTAGGTGTATATGTCTATATGTTATCGTACTTGGGATCAAATCCCTAAATCTGTCATGTTACGCAAGTACCTCCAAGATTAGTCAATCCATAGTATATTTCTCTTTACTTGCATGTTAGTAGTTGTTAGTTCACAAACATTCCCCTTATCTGTTTAGTACTAGCTATCCCCGACTCACAGTTGGGGTGACGCCCGATTGTGGATTGTGTCAGGCTAATTTTTAAATACTAGTATCATGTGGATGAGCCAATTGGGTTTAATATTGGGTTTGCAGATTTGAACGTGTTTTAGGTTTTAGGATTTGGGTTTATTAGGTTTAGTTTGGGCTGATTAGTGGGTTTTAGTCTTGGGATTTAGGTATTAAGGGCAATCATGTTAATTCAATAATGATTTTTTGTCAAAAATAAAAAATTTACAAAGTGTGCAGATTTAAACGTAATAGACAAAAACAGAAAGTGAGCAAATGCTGCTAGGAAGGAAGGAGCACTATGCTAATTTAAAAGGCACATATAACATTAATTCAAAAAAAATGATGTTCCCTCTGCCCAACTAAAAATTGCTTAACTGCTTTTTCACGGTATTCAATGATCATATTTGACCGTTAATATCTCTAATTACATTATTAACTTCACATAAAAATTAAATATTTAGAAAATAGATGTTGAGATAAATAAAAAAAATCTCACATGATATATATATATATACATATATATATAGTTGAAATTTAGGGTCAAACATTTTAATTTGAAAATTTAATTAAGGATTTTTTAGTGGGACGCATGAGCATTCGAATTTTAGTTAATTATTCACAATTACTTTTGGAACAAAACTCTTCTACTGGAACATTTTTATATTTTTTAAAGTTAACCCATAAGAATGGGAGGGATATTTATTAGGTTCCCCAAACCTAAAAATGAAAAAAAGGATTCTTTTACAATATGTTGCTTCAAAAATTATTTTGAAGACTTTGTACAAAAGGGTAAATTGCTGCAGTAAAAATTGGCCGAACAAAAATCTACTTAGGGCGATTTTATCGATGATTCCATTTCCCATGTCTCCACCCCTCGTGTTAACATAGGTAAATGGCCAGATCGATAAAAAAGCTCTAAGCATGAAAAGGATCAGGTTTCCATATGTTGTCCGGTCTTATCTTCACTGCTACCTGTTTGTAGAGTTTGCCGTTTGGGACCTCCATGCTTGAGGCAGGATCGTTTTTATACATGACTATTCTAGTGGAACTCAAGTAGTATCTAATACAAGTGATATCTTATCTCAATTTTAAGTACAGTCTACATGTAATAAATGATATTAGTATATCAATATTTACTACACTTTTAAAGGTAAAGAAGTATTATCGCAGGTTAACATATATTAGTAAATTATATAAGAAGTGTAACAAATTTTAGAGCAAAATGCATATATAACCCTACATAGTTGACGAAAGTGCAGATATAACACTGTGATAATTGAAAGTGCAAATATAATCATAGATATTTAGGTTATGTGCAAATATAACTTTTTTTTCAAAAAATTCAGACTCAAATTGAGTGAAAAGATTATTTTAACCCTCTGAAAAAAATACATTTACTATTTTAACCCCCTAACCCTAATACCTCTTCTTCAACTGGCATCGCCGATTATTCTTCAACTGACGATGTCGCTTTATGATTCATTGCAAATGGTTTGTTTTCAGGTTTTACCTAGTAAAAACCTGGAACAATACAATTCATAGATTGTTTGACTAATGACTAATGGTTGTGTGTCATTGTGGTGGCGGGCGGCGGAAATCTAGAGCTATTGCAAATCCGGAGATGGGCTGATGGAGATGGAGTCATTGTGCATGACCAGCACCCGTCGAAGCCGCTGAGGAAGACCATAACCTGTCGGCAAGATCTTGTCTGAGAAACTCGCCAGAGTGAAGAGACGATGGCGACGCACTCGATCTATACGACCAGGACCACGATAGCTTAATCACCGTCGCCGAGATCCACCAGATCTTGACTCGCCTCGGCAAGCGCTGCTCCGTCGAGTGGGTGGCCTGATTTTGCAAATCGACGCAACGCTATGATTTTAAAGGCAGAGGCCGGCAGCGGTGCTGCCAGAGTACAACAACAACGTGGGGAAGGCAAGATTCCGGTCGACGGAGACATCTCTCCTCGACGATCTAGAGTACAATAGCAACGTGAGGAAGGTAAGATTTCTGTCGACACTTGCCTGATTTTTCGAATTGTCGGAAGTTGGAGTCCTAATTTTGCAAATTGTCTCAACAGTGGTGGGAATCTGGAATTGGAGATGGCTGGTGGTGGTGTTTTCAGGTGAGGCGGGTGGAGCTAAAGGGCATTTTAAATTTTTGTCTTTTAAAATTTTGTTTTCGGCCCAAATGGCATTTTGGTCATTTCCAGTCGATTAATGACCGAAAATGGCCAGTCAATGCCGAAATAAAGTCTGTAGGGTTATTGCACTTAGTTAGGGTTATATCTGCACTAAAAATTATCTCAGGGTTATATTTGCATTTTCTCAATTATATAGTGTTATATTTGCATATTTCTTTAAATTTTACCACACTTAAGAATGTAATTTTTAATGGGTAACTAAAATTATGTAGCTAATGGACTCTTTTTTTTATAGTGTTTAGATAACTACGTAGTGGTATTTTTGCTCATTTTCGGAAGACTAAATTATTTTTTTGTACCCCTACAAACTATCTTTTACTATTTTTTTGTCCCTATTTGCAAAACAACCCTTAGATAGTACCCAACAAATTCAAAATGATATGTTTTGGTCCCCAGAGGTGGTTTTTCGGTAAGACTAAATGGTTTTTCGGTATAGTCAGGGGTATGATGGTAATTTTAATAATTAAAAATATTTTCAAATAGAAAAAATTAATTTTACAATTTTCAGATTTTTTACTTCATCCTGAGCCCTCTCCCCTCGAGCCCTCGAACCTCTCCCCTCGAGCCCTCGAGCCTTCGAACCTCTCCTCTCGAGCCCTCGAGTCTCATGCTTTGAGCCCTCGAGTCCCATGCTTTGAGCCCTCGAGTCTCATGCATCGACTCCTCGAACCTCTTGCCTCGAGCTCTCGAACCTCCTGCCTTGAGCCCTCGACATCCTGCCTCCAGATGATGTTTTTTTAAAAAAAATTATTTTTAAACCTAGGGGTATAATGATCATTTTACATATTTTGACCAATTTTACCGTTGACTTTCCTTGAAAACCACCTCTGGGGACCAAAATATATCATTTTGAATTTATTGGGTACCGTCTTAGGATTATTTTGCAAATGGGGACCAAAAGATAATAAAAGATACTTTGTAGGGGACCAAAAAATAATTTAGTCTTTTCAGAATGAAAACGCTGAATTTTCCGGGGTCAACACAGGTCATGAGTATGTTGGGTAAAACAACACAATTTATTTTTCAAAAATAGAGTTATTTCAATAATTTTAAAATACAAGATTATTTCAGCATACTAATGGATTATCTATATATTTTTTTCATTTAATTTTACTATTTAATTGGAAACTGAACGATGTCGTAACACTGTTTGGTGTATTTTTCCTTAATTTTTAAATAAAAAAAGAGAGAGGAAAGAAACGTCAATTTCATTGTCCTCTCCAAAGGCTCTTATGCAAATGGAACATGTTAGAAATTATGGACATATTGAATACATCAGAAGATTAATATGGGATTCCTAAAAAAAAGCACGGGATTAATGATCATGTTCCAGCACTAAAAAAACAAAAGTGACGCATATTTTGTGGTAGATAAGGAAATGTCACAATTTTTGCTCCGCTTTAAGGTGTGACTAAATATTTCTGACATGTGAACATGTCACTGAACTAAATTACTACATCAATCCACAAAATTTAATGAATTTTTTAAATTGACTGCAATTGGACTTCAATCCAGATCCAGATCAAGGGTTTTTTTGTCCATTTTTCAATTAATTTCCCATCAATTTTTCGCCACCTACAATCTGCAAAAAAAATTCATTTTTTTAAAATGCAAAAAAATAATAAAATATTGAAGCAGCATCAGCATAAAATAGCAGAACATCAACGAAAAATCATAAAACATAACTGAAAAACTGCAGCAAATATATTTAAAAATTAAATAAAACAGCAAAAAAATATGAAAAATAAAATAAAATTCAACAAAAAATTGGAAAAAAAAATGTCGCCTACGACTAAAAAAAATCAAATGAAAATCATAAAAACTTCAACAAAGCTAAATCAATATTATTTTAAATAAAAAAACTACAAACATCAACTATATCACCCAAAAGCTAAAAACATCAATTATTATCATCTAAACTTCACCCAGAAAATGAAAAATGTCAACATAAGGAAAAAAACACTACAAAACATCAACCATGTCACTCAAAAGCTAAAAATATCAATTATTATCCTCTAAACTTCAACCACAAAATTAAAAATGTCACCATCAGGGAAAAAAATACTACAAAAAATCAATCATATCACCCCAAAAGCTAAAAACATCAATTATTATCATTTAAACTTCAACTGAAAAATTTTAAAATGTCAACATAAGGAAAAAAACACTACAAAAATTCAACCATATCAATTTAAAAAATACAAACATTAACCCCCATCACCTAAAACTCATCTAAAAAATTAAAAACATCAACATGAGAAAAATAAAATAAAAACATCAACAAAAAGCTACGGTACCTCAAGAGTATAAATTTTTCACTCTAAAATCATAAAACAACAACGAATTTTTTTTAATAAAAAAACTACAAATATCAACCCACATCACCCAAAAACCACAAACATAAACTCCTAACACCCGAATCTAATCCGAAAATTTAAAAACATCAATATAAGAAAAAAGACACTACAAACATTAACTCCTATTATCAAAAGCTCAGTCGGGAAAATGAAAACCATCAACATGAGAAAAAAACTACAAATATCAATTCATCTCACCAAAAAAAAACTACAAAACATCAACTCATATCAATTAAACCTCACAAGAATAATAAAAAAATCAACATAATAAAAAAAATCTAAAAACATCAGCAAAAAGTTACAGCTACCTCAAGAATAAAAATTCTTAAAAAATAAAGGACCTAATAGAATTTAAATCCCGATCTCTAACCTTAAAGCGTAAAGCAATAACCACTAAACCAAAATCTCGTATTGAACATAAACTCAATCAAATAATATTAAATGTCAACAAGATCAAAAATATAAATTCTTAAGGAATAATGATCAAGTGAGACTCGAACCCAAACCTCTAACCTCAACAACATAGAACCGGCAAGTACATTGCAGAGTGCATTAGTGCAAGTGCAAGCATTTCTCTCCAGCATTAATATCAGTGAATTGCCGAGTGCATCAGAGCACAGGCAATGGAGGTTTCTTAACTTTTACAAACCGTTTTAGAAATCGAAAACACCCACGGTGGTAGTTTCTAGGACGATTTCTTAACAAGAAATCGCCCCATAGTTTCCATGGAGGAAACTAGCTGGAAACCGGTAGTGTAAAGCATGCACATGGGCATGAGACCGCATCCTGCGGCCCATATTTTTTGTCCCCAACTGAGACACATAGCAGTCATGTATTGGCTCACGTGTACCACTCAAATGTTACATTTTTTTTTTTGCAAAATAGAGGGACACGTAGCACCCTCTGGTTGGGCCACGTGTCACTATCTTTGTTTTTAAACTTTTTTAAAAATTTTGATTTTTTTTATTTGTAAAATTTAATTTTAAAACGTTTTTAAATTAAAATATTGAATCATTTTGAATAAAAATTTGGAATAATTTTTGAGAAAATTATTGAAGTAAAATTGTTGAAAAAAAATTGAAATTCAATTTTAAAATTTATAATGTATCATTAAATTTTTATGTTCAACTTATTTTGGGTAGATAAATTTATTTAAATTAAATATTAATAATAAAATTAATGAATAAGATAGAAAAAATCAAGTGGGGTACATGAATAGTAAAAAGTGGTTTCTTACTATTGTGGAGAAGAAAATGAGTGGTTTCTTAAGTAATTTTTTAAAGTGAGGTAGAAGAAAAAGAATAAAAAAATAATATAATTAATTGGTAAAAAATCGATAGTGATTTCTATCACTGCACTTGGTCTAAGTTGGTCTAAGTGCAAGTGCAAGCGATTCTCCAGCATTGATATCAGCGAAAAAACAATCATTTCAACACTCACGGGTGTACCCCAGTGGTTGGGAGATGGGTGTGTAAGTCAATGATCCCAGGTTCGATACTCGACAGCGGCAGTGTGGGGAGCCTTGCAAAGCTCCCTTGTGCGCACCGAGTCCATACCAAACCCATTGGTCCTGGTGCTGGGCTACCGTGATTTACCTCTCATACGATGGCCGGGATGTCGGCTGGTATGGGCCGCTGACGACGAACGGATGATCGTCGAAAAACAATCATTACAAAGTGATTATTGCAAGTGCTTCTCTCCAGCATTGACATTAGGAAAAAAACGAAATTCATTTTAAATCAGCAATAAACCACACCTGCAACGAATCGTCGGAATCCTCAACAGCGCATATTCGCCCGTGTCCTCCGAGCTCTCCGATTGCTCACTCATCTACAGCAAGAGACCGCCGGAACTCGTCGGAATTCGATCGATTCGTTACGAATCGGCAGCGTCAAACAATCCAATACTCTCGTCGAAAAGGTCCGACGTGTCGCCGGATGATAAACGTCGTCTTTCTTCTTGCCGCTGGTGAGATTCTGGAAACTTCGATCTGCCTTTCTTCTCGCCTAAAGCGTCGCCCAAAACTTCGATCTGCCGTTCTGCAACAAGCGTCGGCAAGTCCAAGACATCCTCCCCCGTTCTGCAACAAGCGTCGGCATCGTCGGGATACAAACTGAATTTCAGTTTCACCTAAACTCTGAACCTTAATGCCAAGTTGTTTAACAGTTTGGTGTTGGAACACCAAGATTAGTTTGGTGTTAAACGCAAAACTAAACACGCAGTGCACACACAACTTGTTTACGCAGTTCGGTGTAAATACACCTACGTCTGCGGGGCCTTGCCCAGATCAGAAACCATTCACTAGAAAGCAGTCTTTAGTACAAGAAGCTTAACTTAAATACTAATCCATTGCTAACCTACAGAGTGAATGTCGTGAGCTCCCCTCACTGTCGATCCTACGCCGTTGAACCCTCACGATCAACACGTCTCCCTGGATCTCCTCCTCCCGAGGAATTAAGACTTCCTTGTTTCTGATCTTTAAGAACTTGGTCGGTTGATTTACGAACCTCCAAACAAACACGGCAGATCGCTCCAAAGTTCTCAACGTAGAGAATAAACGTGGAAGCGTAGAGATGATTGCGTTGTCTTCTTCTTCTATTTATTCCATCGCAATCCTGCCTTGAATCAACTTCCTTCCTTGTCTAACTCTACCATAAATAGACTTCTAGACTAAGGAAAACTCTGATTCTAATCTGGTACTTAAATGGACAATCCTGTTAACAATAGGACTTGTACCATAATTCAACTACTAAATCAATTCCCAACTATTACAGGAATATTGTTTACCAGAATTAATCTTCCACGTACTAAGATAATATCTTCCACAATATTCTGATTTGATCACATCAATATACTCCATAATTCCGTGGATAAAGATTGTATTTCCGGAAATCTTTAAAACCTGCAAAACGGTGTTTAAACACCAGATTTCCACAATTCACAATTTGCCATAAAACAAGTCCAACTCCCGAGGACTTTACAATCTCCCCCTTGGCATATTGGTGAATTCCTTAATGCACACAACAGAGAACACCAGAATACCAGAATCCAAAAATAGCACACATATCCAGAATCAAATCAGAATGTAGGATCAAAAAATATAACATTCCAAAACTTCTCCCCCTGAATTCATGAATATGACAAGAAGACCAACAAAATAAGAACCCACTAAAATCAATTAAGCCAAACTGGCGTCCGATTCGTCCGGAGTACCAACATTGGACCCGTCTTGAGTTTCTGCCAATAAAGCTTCTCTTTCAGCCTCCAAGTCTGCAATCTCCCCCTGAATCTTTGCAATAGCAGCCTGATGACGACTAAGTAGTTCATGACACACAACTGCCCTTGCCTCAATTGCTCTCAGCCTAGCTGCTCCTCCATCCAAGCCAGTAGTCGCCGGAGGCGTCCAGGGTAGGTCCTTCACTATCCGACCGCTCAACGTCCTGAGTGTTGGCCGTAAAGGATGTGTAGAGATTATCTCATCTGTTTCCCTTGCACCTGCTCCTCCTTTCAGCAGTACCATGGAAATAATACTCGGATGGACAAGAGATTCCTTCCTAGTTTTACGAGCACAATCCAGAATGTCATTGAATATGAGTCTGCCCAGATCCACTCGTTGCCTCGCACCCAGACTATACAGCAACGTTGCCATTTCTTTTGTAACCATAGTGCTGTTTACTGAAGGAATCCAGTTATGCACCGCAACCACATATAGACAGTAGTACCTGGAAGTCAGGTTAGAAGCTGGTATTTGTTGTCTCCCAGCAAGTGGCCAACTAGTTTCCACTCCTCCTGTCAACTCAACTGCAACCTCATCAAAGTTTTCTGGAACTTGGTGTTGAAACACCGACTGAGAGTTCTTGAAACTGCCATGCTGCAAACACCTACTTACAGCCTCAGGGGAAAAAGCAATGATTTTACCTCTCACATAGACTCTGTGAAACCATCGAGAGTCTTCATCTTCAGATTCTTCCTTCAAATTTGAATAAAATTCCAGCACCATTTGTTTGTTGAATTCTGCAAAGCAGGTGGCAGCTCTAAACACCTTAAGGTATTTGAGAAAAGCAGTAAAGCCACACTCTTCAAATTTCTTAGCATCAGCCGGTCTCTCGGCTAGGATTTTCCTCCCACTGATGAATTCAAACTTGTCTTGACTATCTTTGTCATACCATTCACTGCTAATGGCTTGACTGGCTTCAGGTGCAGGTAGGACTTTAGGCTTCATTTTCTTAGCTGACTGCTTCATCTTTCCTGCTCTTATTCTCTTCAGTTTCTGCCCGATGGGTTCATCACTGTCTTCACTTTCAACTCCACTCCTGTCTCTGCAGCGTTTTGATCTGCGAATTTTCTTGAAGGCTGAGGCCGAGCTTCCATCAGCTGGTGTTTCAATACCAACTGCCTTTCTTTTCCTCCTAAGTCCCTGGAGTGGACTTGTCTCTGGTGGAGTTTCAACATCACTTCCAAATAGCGCAGAGATTTGCTGCTCCTCAGTCAAATCTTCTCGTGGTGTTGGAACACCAGAACCCAGCACTGCAGTATCGTCTTCCACATCAGTGCTAAACATATTCACTCCTTCTGATTTCTCCTCTTCAGGCCTTTCAGTATTTTCATTCTTATCTTCAGCTACAGTTCCAACAGTATCCTTCTCTGAATCTGATGCCACAAAAGCTGCCAGGGCCTCTTCAGATCTCATAAAATCTTCCAGAGCGTCATCCAGTAAATTTGCCTCTTCAGTCACATTCTTCGGGGTTTCCTCTGTATCAACTCTCTCAGTACACCCTTCTTCTTCTTCACTGTCACTAATCTCCAAAACCGGAACAGGCAAGTTTCTGAGTGTCTCTTGAGTCTGATTCAGGGACTCATCAACACAAACCATCTCCATAGCAACATCAGTGGATTTCACCACTTTTATCCAGGGCTGAATCACAGCATCATCACCCAATTGTCTGAGAATAGGCCTGTGCAGGGACCCTATCCGGGTATAGATAGTAAAGTATTGGCCTAATTCATCTCCAACTTTATAATGTTCACCGAAATCTACTCCAACTAGTTTGGCATTATAGTCACTAATCTCCTTAATTTCTCCTATGCCACCAGTCAACAATTCATCAAGTTTAAATTTGTTAATCTTGCCACGCAAATTTTCATACTTTCTAAGGTCTACATAACCCCTGTTCTGCACCATCCACTCTATGAAATCAAGAACAGAGCTAAAATACATTCCATCATAGATGA
Source organism: Rubia yunnanensis (assembly GCA_037428765.1). NCBI lineage: Eukaryota > Viridiplantae > Streptophyta > Magnoliopsida > Gentianales > Rubiaceae > Rubia > Rubia yunnanensis. The sequence continues at coordinate 10,996,125 of CM075067.1, forward strand.
AAGAATGATCAAACCTAGCTTTCCGTCTCTGAACTTTTCCACCCCACTTGGCTAGTGTCTGCACTCGATCTCCACACAGCTCGTCCACATTCGCATCCAAATCGAGCTCTTCAAATCGCGGATTCTCCGGCACCCGCACCTTGACAAATTCTCGGACCATCTTCTTGAACTTGGAGCTCGCCATTGTTGCAGGGTTTTGAGTGGGTTACAAAAATTGAGGGTTTGGCAACTGTTTCTGATGAACAGAGAGCTGTGAGCTATGAGGAAGATGAACAGTCGAGTGTTTGAGTTTGTGTGGGAATCAATTTGTCACTTTCTCCTTTTTCCCCCCTTTTTTCTGAAACCCAAAAGACCTTCTCTTTTCCTTTCCTTCTGAATCCAAGCCTAGGCCCAATAAGTTTTCTTTCGGCCCAGCTGATTTTTCTCCCTCTGAAGTCCTCGGTGTTTAAACACCACTTCACAAATTTTTGGTATTTTTGGTTTTTCATTTTTTTTTTCACCATATTAACTAAGAAACAAAGCAACAGTAAATAATACAATAGAAAGTACAGATCAGAGTACCTCACATTCGACAGACACCCAAGTGTTGTCTGAGTACTTCAAACGTCTCACCATCCAGAGGTTTTGTAAAGATATCGGCCAGTTGTTCAGCTGTTGGCACATACTGGACTGTAACTTCTTCTTTTTCAACCAAGTCCCTAATAAAATGATGACGAATATCAATGTGCTTCGTCCTCGAATGTTGCACAGGATTCCTGGAAATATCAATAGCGCTTTTATTATCACACAGCACTGTCAGACTCACATCATCAAACCCATAATCTCTCATCATCTGCTTCATCCACAAAAGTTGTGCACAACAACTCCCAGCAGCTAAATACTCTGCTTCAGCCGTAGACAAAGATATGGAGTTCTGTTTTTTGCTATACCAGCTGACTAGATTCGGTCCAGCAAAGAAGCATCCACCTGTAGTACTCTTACGATCATCAGCATTCCCAGCCCAGTCTGAATCACTGAATCCTACTAACTGTGAATCCTTGTTTCGAGAAAACCATACTCCATACTCCACTGTTCCACTTATATACCGAATAATCCTCTTCACTGCCGACATATGTGATTCCTTTGGATCTGCTTGATAGCGAGCACAAATACCAACACTCAAACAAATGTCTGGTCTACTTGCTGTTAAGTACAACAAGCTCCCAATCATACTCCTGTACATTTTCTGATCAACACTTTGTCCATGCTCATCTTTTGTCAGTTTATCAGTAGTAGCCATTGGAGTGCGTATTGCTTTTGCGCTTGTAAGTCCAAATCTCTTGATCAAGTTTTCAGCATACTTCTGTTGATTGATGAAGAGACCATTCTTCTCCTGAATAACTTGCAATCCCAGAAAATATGACAGTTTCCCTACCATGCTCATTTCGAATTCATTAGTCATTAAATCAACAAACTCCTTTAACAGGACTGAAGAGGTGGATCCAAACACAATATCATCTACATAAATCTGTGCAATCAGAATGTTTGAACCTCTGTGTAGTACGAACAGAGTCCGATCTACTCCCCCTCGACGATAGCCCTTTTTAATCAGAAAGGTTGTCAGTCGCTCATACCATGCTCGGGGGGCCTGCTTGAGGCCATATAGTGCCTTATTCAACCGATAGACAAAATCAGGAAACTGTGGATCTTCAAACCCTTTAGGTTGCTCCACATACACCTCCTCCTTCACGACCCCATTCAAGAATGCACTCTTGACATCCATCTGGAAAAGAGTAAAGTCCAGAATGCACGACACAGCCAACAACAGTCTGATTGACTCCAATCTGGCTACAGGTGCAAAAGTCTCATCAAAATCTATTCCTTCGACTTGCGTGTATCCTTGAGCAACTAGGCGTGCTTTATTCCTTGTGATATTACCATCGGCATCAGATTTATTTTTGAAAATCCACTTGGTACCGATCACATTGACATTTGCAGGTCGTTGAGTAAGAACCCAAACATTGTTTCTTTCGAATTGCTGTAATTCTTCTTGCATAGCAGAAATCCAATATTCATCGAGCAAAGCCTCTTTATAATTCTTCGGTTCCGTGAGTGATATGAAACAAGATAATCCTGCCAATTCCCTGTAATTTACACGAGGTTGATCCCGAAGTTGCATTTGTCTGGACGGACGCTGTTCCGATTCAGGTGTCTCGGTTTCTGGTGTTTCAACACCAGTTGACGATGTTGGTGTTTCAACACCGGTAGGGAACACTGGTTCCAGCACTTCACCTTCTCCAACTCTGTCATCCTCAGAATCATCTACCACCACATTAATAGATTCCATGACCGTTCCAGTACGTTGATTAAGCACTCGGTATGCTCGACTGGTGGGAGAATATCCCAAGAATATCCCGACATCACTTCTAGATTCAAACTTAGCTAACGGCTCACGATCTTTTAGAATATAACACTTACTGCCAAAAACATGGAAATACGACACATCAGGTTTCTTCCCTTTCCAAATCTCATACGGTGTCTTCTCAGTAAATGGACGCAAATATACTCTGTTGATGGTGTAGCATGCTGTATGAAGCGCCTCAGCCCAGTATTTAGAATGAATTTTCTTTTCGGCTAACATTGCTCTGGCCATTTCCTGCAGTGTTCGATTCTTCCTTTCAACTATACCATTTTGTTGCGGTGTGATGGGAGCAGAGAACTCGTGGTGTATACCGAGTGTCTTACAGATGTCATTAAACCTAGAGTTTTCAAACTCCTTTCCATGATCACTTCTGATACGGGCAATTCTTGCCTGAGTAGATCCCTTTTCTACGTGTAATTTGTACACCAAGGTCTCGAAAACTTCAGCTGCCTCTGACTTCTCTTTGAGAAAAGATACCCAAGTATACCTCGAGAAGTCGTCCACACACACAAAAATGTACTTCTTCCCTGCAACACTGGGTGTATTGATCGGCCCCATTAAGTCCATATGTAGAAGCTCCAACAGTCTTGACGTTGAAACATCATGAACAGCGTGATGTGGGATCCGAATTTGCTTTCCTTCTTTACATGAGCCACACACAACCTCCTTGCTTTCACCGATTTCAGGAATACCTCTGACTGCATTCAGTCTGGAAATACGTGCCAGAGATTTGTAATTTATATGTCCCAATTTTCTGTGCCATAGAGTGATGTCTTCCTTCTTCGAGCTCAAGCATGTCACATCTTGATCGAGCAAATAACAATTATCTATTGACCTTGTTCCAGTGAATACTCCAGTCCCATGGTTAACAATACATTTTCCTTTGTCAAAGTTAACTGTCATATCATCGTCACATAGATGGCTGATGCTCAATAGATTAGCCTTCAGACCTTCCACAAGCAATACATCTTGAAACACAGGGAGTCCTTTAATCGCCAACTCACCCTTGCCAATTATTCTGCTCCGTTTTCCATCACCAAATTTAACATGTCCACCAAATCCAGGTTTGAATTTTTGCAAGAATTCAGGAACTCCAGTCATGTGCCTTGAGCACGCACTATCAAAATACCACGAGGTTCCTGTATGTGCTCCAAAACATACAAAACTAGAAAAACAAACATTTCGAGATTTTGGAACCCATACCTGGCGTACTGGTCGAATGACTTGTTGCGGATTCAGATTTACCCGTGCGTTGAAAGATCCAGTTTTGTATCCTCCAGTGTTGAATTTGTGCGTTTTATGTTCCAAGTTGGTGTTGAAACCTCGAACTGGACTGGTGTTGAAACATCGATATGGGTTGGTGTGCATACCTCGATATTCTGTGTTGACAGACAGGGTTCTCATCAGTCTAAAACATCTGTTTGTCACATGACCTTGAACTCCACAGTATCCGCATCGTCTGACTCTTTTTGTTGAACCATGCTTTTCAATTATTCTCGGAGCTGATGTATTTTGATCTGTCTGATGATTTCCTTCTTTCACTGTCCTTTCATAGCCAATGCCAAATTTGCTCGTCTGTCCCATCCTTAGACATTCTTCGAGTTTAGCTTTCCCAGTATTGAGGCGTCTAATGGATTGTTCTGCCTCCTCTGCTCGTTGCACCACTACAGCAAATTCCTTCTTGAGTTTTTCCAGATCTCGAGTAGCCTCTTCCTTTTCGCATGCATATACTTTAGCATTCTCACTTAGCTTCTTGTTTTCAGCCTTGAGTTCTTTGTTTTCATCTGCCACTTTTAACCACATTTTGTACATCTCCATGCTTTCTTTGCGAATGTCTTCATCACTAACGCTTCTATTTTCTTCATCTGAGCTACAGATCTCTTCTTCGTTCAGCACACTGAGACTTTCTTTACAGAAGTTGTCTACCTCCACCATTGACACCCCGAAAGCAACATGATTTGTATACTCATCTTCATCCTTAACATCATCTCCTCCATCATCATCACTCCAGGTTGTGGCATATGACTTTCCTTGTCTTTTGAGTGTATTGGCACACTCAGCTTGTATGTGTCCAAAACCTTCACACTCTCTGCACTGGATTTTTCTATTCAGGTTCGGATTTACTGATTTGAATTTTGGTGTTTCAACACCAGTAGATTGACCAAATCGTGGAGTGGAGTTTGCATTCGGATTTTTGCTCCCACTTGACTTTTCTTGTGGTTTCCTGCTCATCTTCTTCATAAATCTGGAGAAATTCCTGGTTATGTTTGCAATTTCATCCGTCTCTTCATTATCTGTAGAATAATCAACCTTTCCAGTGTTTGTGCTTGAAAACGCCATTTCTTTCTTCCCCGTTTTAGTTTGCAACATCTCCATTTCATACGATTCCAGAGATCCCATAAGTTCATCAAGTGTCATTGTTCCTATCCTTCCATTTTCATTTATTGCCGTGACCTTCATGTTGAACCGTGGAGGTAATGCCCTCAACACTTTCCTTACAAGTTTTTGATCTTTGTACTTTTTGCCAAACTGAAACGCCTTGTTTGCAATATCTCGGACTCGTCCATTAAACTCGGAGATAGTTTCATCTTCACGCATCTTCAACTCTTCAAATTTGGTCGTGTAATACTGCAGCTTTGATTCTCTTACAGAGCTTGTTCCCTCATGGTAAATTTGTAACACATCCCATGCTTCCTTTGCAGTCTCACAGTTCGAAATCATTTTAAACTGATCTTCGTCCACAGCCGTAAAGATGGCATTCAATGCTTTTGAGTTGGACACGTGCGCCTTATGCTCCTCGGTGGAATACCTAGAGAATGGTTTAGTGGCAGTGGAGCTTGATCCTTCAGTTGTGTCACTAGCAGGTGGAGTGTATTGATTTATGACATAGTTCCAAGCTTGATCATCTAGAGCTCCAATGAATACTTTCATACGAGCCTTCCAGTAAGCATAATTTCCTTGTTCCAGCAATGGTGGTCGCGTGACTGATGCCCCCTCCTTTGGTGCCATGGTGAAACCTGATCTCACTCTCCCTGTATAGGGGTCAGCAAGTGCCAAGCTCTGATACCAATTGAATTTCAGTTTCACCTAAACTCTGAACCTTAATGCCAAGTTGTTTAACAGTTTGGTGTTGGAACACCAAGATTAGTTTGGTGTTAAACGCAAAACTAAACACGCAGTGCACACACAACTTGTTTACGCAGTTCGGTGTAAATACACCTACGTCTGCGGGGCCTTGCCCAGATCAGAAACCATTCACTAGAAAGCAGTCTTTAGTACAAGAAGCTTAACTTAAATACTAATCCATTGCTAACCTACAGAGTGAATGTCGTGAGCTCCCCTCACTGTCGATCCTACGCCGTTGAACCCTCACGATCAACACGTCTCCCTGGATCTCCTCCTCCCGAGGAATTAAGACTTCCTTGTTTCTGATCTTTAAGAACTTGGTCGGTTGATTTACGAACCTCCAAACAAACACGGCAGATCGCTCCAAAGTTCTCAACGTAGAGAATAAACGTGGAAGCGTAGAGATGATTGCGTTGTCTTCTTCTTCTATTTATTCCATCGCAATCCTGCCTTGAATCAACTTCCTTCCTTGTCTAACTCTACCATAAATAGACTTCTAGACTAAGGAAAACTCTGATTCTAATCTGGTACTTAAATGGACAATCCTGTTAACAATAGGACTTGTACCATAATTCAACTACTAAATCAATTCCCAACTATTACAGGAATATTGTTTACCAGAATTAATCTTCCACGTACTAAGATAATATCTTCCACAATATTCTGATTTGATCACATCAATATACTCCATAATTCCGTGGATAAAGATTGTATTTCCGGAAATCTTTAAAACCTGCAAAACGGTGTTTAAACACCAGATTTCCACAATTCACAATTTGCCATAAAACAAGTCCAACTCCCGAGGACTTTACACAAACCACCGATGCTCGGTTACCGTCGCTGGAAAACAACTATTTGTCGCTGGATCAGCGAGCAGCGAGCACGTACGTAGGTCGTCGCTAACGCCTCGCAATGTTCTCTGGCGTCGCTCCTTCTCTGTCGCACAGAACCGCCAGTATGAAAACCGAGTTAAAGTAAAACAAGAAAAAGAGATAAAAGTAGAGGAAGAAGGAGGTGAATTTCATTGATCACATCATCAGAATGAGGTAAAAAAAATTACAGAGAACATGAGTTGGGATTGTTTGCTTTATACGAGACAAAACAAACCAGCAGAACCAATTAAAAGGGGACACATATGCTTGCTAGTAACATAAACCAACAGAAAACGAAAACAGTAGCTTATGGTTGTGTTTAGCTAAGTTTGAAACTTAGGCGCCACAAATTTGGAGGTGATGAACACCCGCCAACTCCACTGAATTAGCTGAGTTTGAAATCATTCCAAAAAAAAACTCATTCAGTCTTCACCCCCTCCTCAAGATCAGCTTTGGGGGACAAAAAGCCGAGCTTGAAAAGATTAGCAGAAAAAGGAGCTGGAGGCAAATTCTTGGTCAGAAGATGAGCCAGCTGCAACCGGGAAGAGACAAAAGATGGAAGCAGAAACCCTTCAAGGTAATAATCCCTAACCAAATGGCAATCGATATTCAGGTGTTTGATGCGGTCATGAAAGACTAGGTTGGCTATGATGTGGAGAGCGGCTTGATTGTCACAAAACAAGGGAATAGGGAAATGAACCTGAAGATGAAGATCCTGGGCTAAGTAACTGATCCACTTGAGTTCATAGGAAGTCATGGACAAGCTTCTGTATTATGCCTCAGCTGAAGATTTGGAGACAATGGATTTCTTCTTAGACTTTCAAGAGATCAAAGCAGAACCCATGAAAACAGTGTAATCAGTAACAGAACGTCTTGTAACCTTATAAGTAGCCCAGTCTGCATCACAGTAGGCGTGAAGACTAAGATCATTGTCTGAAGCATAGAAGAGACCATGATTTGGATCATGGTGAAGATACTTGACTATATGCAAGGCACCAGTGAGATGATGGTGAGTAGGTGACTGCACAAATTAGCTTAATTTATGCACAAAAGTCACATCAGGCTTTGTGTAGTTGAGATAGAGCAATCTGCCAATCAGTCTTCTATATGCACTTGGATCAGGTAAGAAAGGAGAACATTCATCATGTATAACCCAAGTGGTAGGAAGTGGAGTGGAAACGGGCTTGCATTGTGTCAAACCACAATCTATAACAATATTAGAGATGTACTTACTTTGATGAAGATAAAAATCTGTGGCAAATCTGTGAAGCTCTAAGCCCAGGAAATAATGTGCAGCACCAAGATTTTTTATAGTGAACTTCTGGTGCAAAGAATGCTTAATTTCAGATATAGCATCCATAGAAGTCCCCATAATCAAAACATCATTAGCATAGACCACTAAGGCCATGACATAAGTGGAGCTGAATTTCAGGAAGAGACAGTGATCGTGGTGAGACTAAGTAAAATTCAGAGATAAGAGATGTTATGTAAACTCTTTGTTCCATTATCTGGAGGTCTGCTTTAAGCCATAGAGACTCTTAGTCAGTTTGCAAACCAGTGAAGGATCAAAAGCAACATATCCATCTGGTAGCTTCATATAAACCTCCTCATCTTTGGCCATGAAGAAAATCATTATTGATATCCAGTTGATGAATGTGCCATCTGAAAGTAGATGTTGAGGCAAGAAGCATCCTGATAGTAACTGCCTTAGCAACTGGAGAAAAGACTTCAAAGAAGTCAATTCATTCAATTTGATTGAAACCTTTACCCACCAATCTTGCCTTGTACTTAGCAAGAGAACAATTTGCATTAAACTTGAGCTTGTATACCTATTTAGACCCAATAACTTTCTTTCCAGGAGGCAATGAGACCAAATCCCAAGTATGTTTCTGCTCCAGTGCAACTAGCTCTTCCTCCATAGCTTTGATGCACTCAGGTGAGTGCTTTACTTGATGATAGGTGGATGATTCTGGAATCTGTGAAGAATTACGAGTAGTATGTGCAGTTATAATAGACTGGGGTAGGATAGAGTGAAGAGAGGAAAAATACACATAATCTTTTGACCATATTGGAGGTTTAATGATCCTAGTGCCGTGTCTTAGATGTGAATTAGTTGGAGGAGAAGGAGTATCAGGATGAGGTTGACTAGAGAGGATATGTACCTGTGATTCAGAAGGAGATGAAAGGTGTTCTGAATCTAAGTAAGGAAGGGGAAAAGAAAACTGATTAGGGCCTGAATAAGGAAAAACATATTCATGAAACACCACATCTTTGGAAGTGATGATTCTATGATTGTGAAGATCAAATAACTTATAAGCCTTTTTCCCTGTAGGATAGCTAATGAAGATACATGGAAAGACTTTTTCAATGAATTTTTCTTTTTGAGGTGAAGTTTTTGTGGCATAGGCTAGGCAACCAAAAGATCTAAGACTGTGAATATCTGAACTGAGGTTGAAAAGAAGCTGACAAGAAGAATACCAGGGAAGAGTAGGAGATGGAAATAGTTTTATGAGATAGGTAGCGGTCAGAATTGCATCACCCCAAAAAACTTCTGGAAGATGAGATTGAAACAGGAGAGCTATAGCTACTTGAAGAAAATGATGATGCTTCCTTTCAACAACTCCACTTTGTTGTGGAGTGTAAGAGAAAGATCTTTGATGTAGAATACCATACTCAGAGAAAAGGTTTTCACATTCATTGTTGACAAATTCACTTCCATTATCTTACCTTAAAAACTTGACAGAAGCATCAAAATGGTTTTTGATCATAGTCAGAAAAGTTTTCAACATAAATGGTACTTGATTTTTGGTCTTAAGAAGATAAGTCAATGTACATCTTGTAAAATCATCCACTATTGTCAAAAAATATTTGCTATCTGTAGTTGAGCACACTTTATATGGTCCCTAAAGATATGCAACAAAGTGAAAGAATAAGATGTAAAAGAAGTACTGGATGAAAAAGGTAATCTATGTTGTTTTGCCATAGGACAAACTGAACACACATTATCATCTGGAAGTTATTTGATTCACTGCCACAGAAACCCACCTCAAGCACCGGTTTTTTCGTTAAAAAAAACCGATGCCTAAGTAACCGGTGCTAAATTAGCACCGGTTTTTTTTGTTAGCACCGGTTTTTCAACCGGTACTAATTTAGGACCAATTTTTTTGTTAGCACCGGTAGCACCGGTTTTTTAACCGGTGTTAAATTAGCACCATTTTTTTTGTTAGCACCTAAATTGGCACCGGTTGAAAGGTTTTTCAACCGGTGCTAATTTATTTACGACGATGAAAAAAAATCCCTTCCTCTGAAAGCTACAGCGCGCTGCCGCTTTCAGAGAAAGGGAAAAAGACTCAAAATTAACAATTTTATTCCACATTAATTTAATAATAAAATCAACTTCACAAAATTAATAATTTATTTCCACATTAATGTATACAAACACCTTGTCTCACACGACTATGATAAGAATAATAGTCCTAATTATACAATAATAAAACTACTGCAGCACAATTTATGGTGCACTTTCTTCACTTACAGCTCTAGAATCCCAGTTTGTTCTCTACTCTTGCAAAAACTAAGATGAAATGAGTACATAGTTGGGAGAACCAAACCTATCAGCAGTAATTATAATTCCCAGATTCTGAATTGGAGGTAAATAAAGGTACAAGTGGTTAGTGAAACAATCTAATGATTCTGGAAAAATGATTGACAAGAACAAGATGGACAATAAGAATGATTACTCATTGTGGTTAAAGAGATATTCGTTTGAAGAAGAACTGTTGCCAGGAAGTGGCTAAAATCCTTGGAATGAGAATGAAAGAATCTTGAACAATCCATCGGGGTTGCATGTACCTGCACGTTGTAAAAATATCAGTGTATTCAACGTCTCCACCGTGGATAACCTAGCATATTCATTGTTTAATTCACTCTTAACTATATAAAATATTATATCATCCATCCTTATAAAAAGGGTGTATTGTTTCTACAATAGTACGAGAAATATGATCCATCTTGTTTTAGGCTAAGGTGACGCTACTAGTACCTCCAAGAACGCGTTGGAACCCAACACAAGATTCTCATAGAAGAAGCTCTATTTGGCTTACCCAATGACCAGCATATTCCAACACATGCATTTCAACTCCACCTCCCTCTTCAACTGCTTACTCCTCGGCAACATGAAGTCTCTGAAGATCTTCAAGTGCCCACCTGTGGAAACTTCATTCTGCTTTCAAAAAGTTTACATGTACACCTCGAGGGTTCCACTACCTTCTTGCAATGCATGATGAACATCAAGTCACACAAGGGGTCACAATTCAACTAACTCAAACAACATGTTCACGTTCGCTTAAATGTAGCACCTTGTTGATTGTTTATATATCTAAGCCAAGTCAATTCACCCTATGCTACATCAGTTCTCAAAGAAAAAGTCAATAGGTGCAATAGTGAATCAAATAATGCATAACAAATCTAGTACTGGAGCAAATTTACATCCATCAAAATTAAATCACAGAAATTAAACATGCAAACCTGTCGAACATAGGGTTCTCATCATTATAGGCCTCCACCTATAACACAACAAAAAAATAGAGAGAAGAGAACTTTTGATTATGTACAGCAACATCCCCACCTTGATTATGGTTAATGCAATCAAATCTCCACCATCCTATCCCAAAATCAAGGCTATCTATAACCATATAACAAGAAAACACCAGATGTTTAAAACCAAACTAAAGATGGCAAACTTGCAACATAATAATTTCCATCTTTAGTTGCCAAACTCCATTCTTTGAAGCAGTGACAACAAAACAGGGGTAAAACAAAGAATCAAACATTAATATGGAGAAATCACAAAGTTCGGCTTTGTTTTTATTTTTCCACATTCAAAACTTTATAAGTTTAAAACCATCCTCAAATTTAGACCAAATAAAAGTTCCACTTAAACATTACACATTTAATGAACGGAAAAGAGATCTTCAAGACAAGCGCTCACACAAAATGTATAAATAAACTCTTCAACTTCCAAACAACACAAGACGAGCACACCATTTGAAAGCATAGCTGGAAAAAAACATTGCCCGTGTCTTTCTTAATACTGAAATTCATGCAAGAATTTGATTTTACGAGACTACATGGATAATTCTGGCACGTAGATCAGACAACATCACTTTAGAGTCTATGAAGGATAGGAGTATAGGACTAATAATACTACACTAATGCACAATTCTGCTGCTAAAGATAGAATATACCCATATCTTGGTTGCAAAATTCAAATGATAGGCATGACAAAAGCTTCACCACATTAATAACTTACCAAAAAAAATTTGATTGGTTCTTTAATGTAAAGGACTTGAGCTCAAAAGACAAAAAGAACAGCAGACAAGGAGAACTAGCTCGAAATAGTGAAACTACACAATCCCAGTTTGCAAAAAAAATTAAAGATACAAACTTTTAGCAACCAGAAGGAAGAAAAACATAAAACAGACCCAAAACCAAGCATAATCAATAACTAACCTAACAACATTTGCTTCAAAAAATTATCATAGCAATATGTATATTGACATCGGCTCAAACGAACTAGAATGGAACTTCATCAAAGATTCACCTGTGCATTGGTAAGCGGTACCGGCGATGGGAGCTCCGGCAGAGGGGAGTGGTGCGGAGGTGGTGGAGAGCATCATCATTGGTGGTGGGAAACGAAGAGGTGGGTGACGTGCGATGGTTAGCGCAGCGGCAATGGGACTGAGATTGGGAAGTAGAATTGCGACCCAAAATTGGGCTTCCTTGAATCGCGACTGAGATCGGGAAGTAGATTCACGACATAAATGGTGAAGGGATGGACAATATCTTTGGGAAAAATTGGTAGAGGGTTATGGTGGAAAGAGGAAAATTTTGGGGTTAAGGTTATGGAGGGAAGAGGGAAATCGGTAGAGGTGTTGGGGTGGGAGAGGTACGGAAATTTGGGGTTAAGGTCATAAAGGGAATAGGGAAAATTTGGGAGGGAAGGAAAATGATGCTTTGTTGGGCCATTTTAGTGTTTTATACTTTCAATTTTTTTTTGAAAAAAACATTAACCCATATGAATGGGAGGGATATGTATTAGCTTCCCCAAAACCTGAAATCGTAAAAAAAAACTCTTTTACTATGTGTTGGTTGAAAGTTGATTTTGGAGACTTTGTACAAAAAGGTCTACATATAGCTGGCTACTTATAGCAAAAAGGTAATTTGCGGCGGTCCAATTTGGTTGAGCAGAAGTCTACATATAGAAAATTTGATCAAGATCTGATCAGAAACATGATTTACTCTAATAATAGTATAACAATATTGGAAATGATCTGTTGCTGACAGGAAGTATAACAATATTAGATCTGACCATGACTAGCTTAGTAATCATGACTTGTCCAGAATCAATCAAAATCTGATCATAAACATGATTTACTCTAACAAGTATAACAATATTAGAAAATGATCTGTTGCTGACATGAAGTATAACAATATTAGATCTGACCATGACTAGCTTAGTAATCATGACTTGTCCAGAATCAATCAAGATCTGATGAGAAACATGATTTACTCTAACAATAGTATAACAATATTAGAAAATGATCTATTGCTGACAGGAAGTATAACAATATTAGATCTAACCATTACAAGCTTAGTAATCATGACTTGTCCAGAATCAATCAAGATATGATCAGAAACATGATTTACTCTAACTAGTATAACAATATTAGAAAGTGATCTATTGGTGACAAGAAGTATAAGAATATTAGATCTGACCATGACTAGCTTAGTAATTATGACTTGTCCAGAATCAATCAAGATCTGATAAAAAACATGATTTACTATAACACCCATGATTTAAAATCAATCCTAATTTACTATAACACCCCCGAGCTCTCGAGCCCCTCGAACCCCTCCAATCCCTCGAGCCCTAGAACCCCTCGAGCCTCTCGAGCCCCTCAAACCCCTCAAGCCCATCAACCCCTCGAACCCCTCGAATTTGTTCGAACCCCTCGACCCCTCAAACCCCTCGACCCCTCGAACCCCTCAAACCCCTTGAGCCCCTCGAACCCCCCGAACCCCTCGAGCCCCTCGAACCCCTCGAGCTCTCAATCCCCTTTCGCCCCTCGAGCCACTCAAACCCCTTTCACCCCTCGAGCTCTCGAGCCCCTCAAGCACCTCGACCCCTCGTACCCCTCAAACCCTCGAACCCCTCGTACCTCTCGAACCCCTCATACCCCTCGAGCCCTCGACCCTCTCGAGCCCCGCAAACCCCTCGAGCCCTCGAACTCTCAAACCCCTCGATCCCTCGTACCCCTCGTACCCCTCGTACCACTCGTACCCCTCGATCTCTCGATCCCCTTGCCCCTCGAACCATCGACACCCTCGAGCCCCTCGATCCCTCGTACCCCTCGAGCTCCTCAAACCCCTCGACCCCTCGTACTCCTCGAGCTCTCGATATATCCCATCGCCTCTCGAACTTTGACACCATCAAGCCCCTCGAGCCTTCGACCTCTCGATCCCCTCAAACCCCTCGAGCGGAGGCAATTCCCTTGATCTCTCGAACCCCTCGAGCCCCTCGATCACCCTTCGAGCCCCCTTTTCAATTCACCGATTATGCCAATTTTTAGCACCATTTTCAAATCGGTGCTATTTTTTACTAAAACCGATGCTATTTTGAATTCGTTGGTGGGAAGATAGAATTTTACAAATATTAGCACCGGTTTTCAAAAACTGGTGCTATTTTTTACAAACAATCGGTGCTAAGTTTTACTTTTTAGCACCGGTTTTAAAAACCGGTGCTATTTTTTACTAAAGCCGGTGCTATTTTGAATTTTTTGTGGGAAGATAGAATTTTACAAATATTTAGCCCTGGTTTTTAAAAACCGGTGCTATTTTACAATTTTTGGCTATTTCTTTGGCATGAAAAGTAAAGTTTTCAAATTTTTAGCACCATTTTTAAAAAACCGGTGCTAATTGTTTCCAAAACAAGTGCTATTGCAAAATTTAGCACCGGTTTTTAAAAAACCGGTTTTAAAATTAAAAAACCCAGTTTTTAAAACCGGTGTTAAAAATTAAAAAACCAATGCTATTAGATTTTTAGCATCGGTTTTAAAAATCGGTGCTAGAGGGGGGTCTCTGTAGTAGTGATTACATCAAAATTCCTTATTACATAAGAAGAAGGGTGTCCTAATCTATAATGCCAGGACTTAAAAGATAAAACAGCTTGGCTAGTTACTGCACTAAACTCAGGAGTTCTTGAAATTGATTGGGCACAAGCTGACTGAATTCTTTGTTGAATGATTTCTAACTGAAAAAACCGAGGATCAAGTATATATAGACCATTGTTTCCCTTATTACTGCCAGGACTCTCCCAGTCCTGAGGTCCTGCAACACACAATGATTTGATGAGAATTTGAACCAGACTGGCATTGACCTAGGTAATTTACTGACATAAAGAAGATTGTATTTGAAGTCTGGGACATGTAAACAATCAAGCAAGGTGACAAATGGACTTAGACTAACAGTTCCTTTAGCTTTAACCAATTTGGCAGTATGATCTGGCATATAAAGTGGAGTAATATAGCTTATAGATGACATAGAAGTAAACTGAGATATATCTCCGCACCTATGGCTTGATGTTCCACTGTCCACAATCCAATCATCATCATTCAAAGAAAACACATTAAGTGAAAAATTAGTGGTAATACTACCTGTAAAGTCATGATAATGAGCATAGTTTGCCATTCCACCTTGATTATGCACATGTTCTTTTCCCTTATGCTTCTTTTTCCAGCTGAGCCTCCACCATTTTTGCAATCAGGGCCTGAAGCTTTTCATCCATTTCATTTATTATAGTTTCTTCCTCTTCACTCACTGCATGTGCAGAAAACTTCTGATAAGCATGATTAGGCTGGTATGGTTTCTGATATGGTTGTTGAGTGACTTGTGGTTTCTGTGTTAGCTGAACCCTCATTGTCATGTCTCTACCTTCCCACCATTCTAGATATCCCTTAATCTTGAAACAATATTCTTTAACATGGCCAAGATTTCCACAATGATCACATCTCAAATCTGTTCTCTTAACATTTCTCTTCCTTATGCTATTTGTATCTTCATGTTTCTTAGTAATTCCATCTATGAATTGATAAGGTATTTTTGTGTCTCTGTAAACTCTAACTACCACTGCAGAGCTGTTTTGAATCTCCCGGAAGCCTCCATGTATTAATTTTTGCTTCTCAATCCTACTAATCATCTGACAAGCTTTCCTAACACTAGGAAATGGATCCATCAGTAAGATCTGATTACTGGTAGAACTATACTCCTCATTCAATCCCATAAGAAATTGATGAAGTTTATCATCTTCTTCTTTAGCAGGCAGACAGGTATAGCTGATACGATCCACATTACATCTCTTCCTATGTCTTAAATAGGCATATACGTCCCATTAACCCTTCAATTTAGTAAAATAAACAGCCATAGAATCACTTCCTTGTTTCAATTCACATGTGTCTTTCTTTGATTTATGGATCAAAGGTCCATTGTATTCACCAAACCTTTCCTTCAGTTCATTCCATAAAGTATGTGCATCTTCACAAAACATAAATCCTCTAGCTATCTTCATAGAGATTGAGTTCAAAATCAGGAAATTAAGTTTGAATTTACCTTATCCCATCTGTCATATAACGGATCATCCATATTAGGTGCTTTGAGTTATCCTGTTAGAAACTTGAGGTTTTCTCTGGATATGATTTCCACAACCATAGATCTGCTCCATGTGATGTAATTTTATTCATTGAGAGGCTCTGCAACCAACACCAAATTTGAGTTGTCAAAGCTTTGAAGATCGAAAGGATCATCTACTTCACTTCTCCTGGATCTAGTTAAGCCTCTGACAGACCTAGATGGATTTGCAACTGAATTCACAGACTCAGAATTTGAAGACATGAGTTATGGATTTCAAAATGAGTATCAAATTTATGAGATGAAAATGAATAGCACCGATCCACCTAGTGGCTCTAATACCATGAGAACCGAGTTAAAGTAAAACAAGAAAAAGAGATAAAAATGGAGGAAGAAGGATGTGGATTTTCATTGATCACATTATCATAATGAGGTAAAAAAATTACAGAGAAAATGAGCTGGGATTGTTTGCTTTATACCAGACAAAACAAGACAGCAGAACCAACCAAAAGAGGACATGTATGCTTGCTAGTAACAGAAACCAACAAAAAGCCAAAACTGCAGCTTATGGTTGCATTTAGCCAAGTTTGAAACTTGGCGCCAAAAATTTGAAGGTGAAGAACACCTTCCAACCCCACCGACTTGAGCTGAGTTTGAAAATCATTCCAAAAAACTCATCCAGTCTTCACAGTAACTGCCTCTGCGAACCAGAGGAAGAAAAAGAAGTGCGACAGCAGCGTCAAATTGTAGAGCCTAGGGTTTCACAGCGTTGAATTGCAGGAATTCTGGTGAGATTCCAGTGAAATTTCGGCGGAGGCGGTGGAAACCGGTAGTAATCTGGCGGAATCCGTTGGTAACCGCTGCCGGAGGTGGTTTCGACCGGCAGAGAAATAAAATGAAAATGGAAATTCTGATTTTTTTTTTTGTGATATATATAGTACATGGGTCATTGCACAATAGGTCCCTAAATACTTCAGCATATTTGAAAAAAAAATTCATCTCAAATGAAACTTCTTATAATTGCACAATAATCCCCGGTCTAAAGTTTAGGCTGTATAAAGTAAGAGTTTGTGTCTTTTCTTTTTGGATTCACGACTTTGAAATTTTTTATTAATACATTCATATTTCTTTTCATCTATTATTATGTATTGACTAATTTGTTATTGAGTCCATCTCTTTAAAGACGGCCCTTGCATAAATCATAAAAAAAGATCAAGATTTAAATTACAAATTAGAAGAAATGAAGATAAATTTTTGAGTTGCATTAATCGGGACATAGACTTAACTATTGCACATTCTATAATAAATTTTAATATTGCAAATAAAACCTTTTACTTTTCTATTATTCTAATTAAATGGAAAGACGGTCTTTCCCAAGACTTTTCCATTGTTATTCTACAGAAAATATTATAATATTATTTATTCCAATTGATGATTTATTATTCCCCATTTAATTTTACTAACAATATTTATATTTTTTATTTGTGTTTATTTTAAATGTATTTTATTTCTTGGAGTAGTTTATTCTTATTCATCCCGTGCAATTTTATTATTATTTATTAATATTTTATTTTATTTTTGTTTGATGAATAAATAAAATAACAATTCGAGGTAAAAGATAAATTTTCAATATAATAAAAGATTAGAAAATAAATTTTCATAATGAATATAAAGGAAATATTTATAGAAAACTATATAGAGTAAACTATTGGAGTAAATACACTATGACAACGGTAAATCACTGTAGCTGCTGAAAGATAGAGAAAATTATAGGAGTTACTCTAATACTTTTTGCATAAAGAGAAAGGAAGAGAAAGGACTTGTTAAAATTTGGTGGATCCCAATTTTTACCATGTCACCTACATGGGAAGCCAATCAAGGTTGTTGGTTAAGTAAGGAAATTATTGAGTAAATTTTTCCTCCATTTTGGATGGGGGACCCTTCCTACTGGAATTTTTCTAAGGGAAGGCCCTCAACACACAAATTTACCGTCACCTGCAAAAGATTTTAAATACTACCAAATTTTGAAGATTAAAATCTTCTATATAAATATCTAGAATCCAAAGGCATAAATCACGGATATTCTGACGAACGAATGAATACACAAAGAAACATGAATTTGGCATCTGAAAAATCCTATATCTAGAGGGGGAAAAGAAAACCCTCATGTCAAATTTTAAGCTTCATCGAGCCCTATCTATCTCCCGAAGGAGCTAGTGGCTCTCTAGATAACTGCATCTTCCCTTTCATCTTTAGGTTTTGTTTCATTTTAGGTCAATGCAGGTAAAGAATTTGACTAATAAATTGAGGCAACATTTGGGGGGCATTCTCAGAGGCGGAACTAGGGGGGCGAGGGGGTGCTAGCGTCTCCCCTAAGATCCGGCGGCCCGGAATTTAGGCCTAGAGCCACCGGAAGCCGCAGGATTCCGCCCCCCTTGGGTTGTCGTCGTTGCCGGAGCGTCGGGAGCGAGGAACGGAGGAAGTGGCTGAGAAGCAGAGGCGCGGCGCAGAGGAAGGAGACGGGAAGAAGATGATGATTTCTTTTTTTTTTGGTATAACTAAATAAAACGACGTCGTTTTGGCTAAGTGAAACGACGTCGTTTTGCTTAGCTGGGGGCAAAAAAAAAGAAGGCCAATTGGGCTCAGCCCAATTGGCCCAAACAAAATTGGCAAAACCTAACTAGAGATCCGCCAAAATTGGCAAATTGGCAAAATTGGCAAAATTGGCAAAGCCTCTCCAACTCTCCAAGACTCCAACTCCAAGCAGAGATCCGCCACCACTGGCTCCAGCCACCTTCCGCCGCCGCCTACAGCCGTCCCCTCTACAACCACTATCAGTAACCAAGGGCAAGATATCAATGGACTAATATATTTTTGTTATGTAATGTTGAATAACTTGAATTTGTATGAAATTGTGAATATTGAATATAGATATGAATAATTTAGTGATTGTGTTGAAATTGTAAAATTGTGCTAAATATAGATTTGAATAATTTGACATATTTTTGACATATTTAATTAGACATATTTAATTAGATATATTTTTGAGACATATTTAATTAGACATATTTAATTAGACAAATTTAATTAGACATATTTAATTTGACATATTTAATTAGACATATTTAATTAGACAAATTTAAGTAGACATATTTAATTAGACATATTTAATTAGACATATTTAATTAGATATATTTAATTAGACATATTTAATTAGACATATTTAATTAGACATATTTAATTTGACATATTTGATTTGACATATTTTTGAGAAATTGTGAATATTGAATAGCATATACATATTTAATTTGACATATTTTTCTTATTTTATGTCAAATAGGATATGGATAAATTCTTAATTCGAAGTAGTGGATCATCTATTTTTAAGAGACCGAGTGAATCAAATGAAGAAAGGATTAATGAAGAGGGTAGTAGTCAAAAACATTCTCGTGTTGAGTTCAATTCGGATGATGTTATAAATGATCCCGGGAAACGTAAACCTATTAAGGATTTTGATGTTTCTATTAGAGATCAAGTGATGAGAGAATATGTGTTAAGAGGTCCTTGCCAACCTAAGGGTCATTCTTTTCCAAAGACAAAGCAGGGAAATGACTATAGATGTTTTCAACCTTCGTGGTTTGAAAATTTTGATTGGTTGGAGTATAGCGCGTCAAAGGATGCAACATTTTGCTTTTGTTGCTATCTCTTTAGGAATTCACATAAGGGATGTCGAGATGGAGAGGATGCATTTACTGTAACTGGGGTTAACAATTGGAAGAAAGCGCTTGATATATATAAGAAACATGTTGGCGTAACGGGTAGTTCTCATAATGATGCAGCTGAACAATTGTATGCATTTAAGCGTCAAAGACAGAGTATCCTTCATTCTTATCAGGCACATGGGCGGGAATCGGAGATTGCATATCAAGGTATGGCTTTTCGTGGCCATAATGAAGGGCTGGATTCTCTGAATAAGGGCAATTATCTCGAAATGATTGACTAGTATTGCAAGCGAAATGGTGTTGTTGCTAAGACCATGAATGAAAATGGCCCTGGAAATTGCAAGCTCACATCTCCCAAAGTACATAAGGAACTATCAAGTGCTTGTGCAAGTGAGGTAACAAATCTTATTGTTAATGATATTGGAGATAGTTATTTTTCTCCATTGGTTGATGAGGCTAGAGATGCATCAATAAAAGAGCAAATGGGGGTTGTTTTAAGATATGTCAACAAACAAGGATGCGTTCTTAAACGTTTTCTTAGTGTTGTGCATGTGCGTAATACTTCTGCTATTAGTTTGAAGAGTGCTATTGATGAATTGTTTGCAAAGCATAAATTATCAATGTTAAAGTTGAGAGGTCAGGGATATGATGGAGCCTCAAATATGCGAGGAGAGTATAATGGACTGAAAGCTTTGATATTGAAAGAAAACTCATCTGCAAGGTATGTCCATTGTTTTTCCCACCAACTTCAATTGGTGGTTCTTGCTGTTGCCAATGATAATCGAACTGTGTGTCAGTTTTTCGTTTATCTTGGTATGATTGTGAATTTAGCTAGAGCTTCATGTAGAAGAAAAGACATGCTTCTTGATTTAGAACATGCTAGAATTGTAGAGGGATTGGAGAGTGGAGATATTGTGAGTGGAAGAGGCCAAAATCAAGAGACTAGTTTGAGAAGGCCGGGGGATACTCGTTGGGGGTCACATTATACTATTATTATTCGTTTCATTACTATGTTGGAATCTATTTTGCAATTGATTGAAAACGTCCACGATGATGGTGATGAAAATCTGAGTAAATCTTCAGCGAGCGGTTTGCTTGAGCAAATGGAGAGTTATGAATTTGTTTTTGTGATGCTTATGATGAAGCGTTTGTTGGGAGTTGTAGATGCTTTGTCCCATGCTTTGCAACAAAAGAATCAAAATATTGTGTTGGCTGTGAGTTTGATGAATACAATGAAGTTTGAGTTGCAACAATACAGAGAGAATGGTTGGGATGAGTTGTTAAATGAAGTCAGCGCATTTTGTGTTAATCATGACATCTCGGTAGTTAATATGGAAGATGAACGAACAATTCGTGGTCGTAGGAAACGACTTACGCAAATGCAGACCCATGGTGATTTCTTTCGTGTCGATACTTTTCTTCAGGTATTACTTTTATAATTTACATACCTTATTTGATTTGATTTGCATTTTTTTTTCACTGCTACATGCTAACCTTTTATTTTCTGAATACTAGGTTGTTGATAGGATGATTCATGAAATGAACAATCGATTTCCGGAAGCAAATACGGAGTTACTCACTTGTATGGCTTGCCTTGATCCAAGAGATTCATTTTCTAAGTTTGATATTGGTAAGTTAATTCGTCTTGCTGAACTATATCCAAGTGACTTCTCTGTAGAAGATTGTTCCCGCCTTCATCAACAACTTAGTACTTTCATTCATAATGTGCAATTTGATCATGAGTTTTTGGCCATTGAAGACTTCGGAAGTCTTGCTAAAAAGATGGTTCAAACAACTAGGCATACATGTTTTCCACTGGTATATCGTCTTATTGAGTTAACCTTAGTTCTACCAGTTGCAACTGCTTCTGTTGAACGAGTTTTTTCAGCCATGAAGAGAATCAAGACTGATTTACGCAACAGAATGGGAGATGAATGGATGAATGATGTTATGACAGTGCATATTGAGAAGGCGATTTTTGTTGGGATTGATAATGAACCAATTTTGCAACGTTATCAGCGTATGCAACATCGCAGGACACAGTTGTCTCCTGCGGTTAGTGTTTCTAGTTCTAGCAACCCAAGTATTGGAACGTAGTTTATTATGCAGTGGTAGTTCTTTGTTGTAAAAATCAAATTATTATGTATTCATATTATTATGTAAACGTTGTTTGTTAAAAATTATTTTATGTAGCGTTGCAAAAAAAAATTTTAATCTCATTTTCGCCCCCCCCCCCCTAAAATTTACTCCTGGTTCCGCCACTGGGCATTCTTGTTGGAGTATAATCGCAACGGGAAGATCCAACATCCATGAAGGGTCGAGGTAGCAATCCTGTTCAACTTTCGATTCGAACAGTGAGTACATTCTAGTCGAGGGCAAGCAACAACTGGCATATGGGGAACTATTGGACTTGCGTCATCGGGTGGTAAAGGCCATCCTCCGCACAACAAGAAACCGATAGACTTAGAAGCACTAAAAGATTCGCTTGAAAATTTAAGGAGAGCCTTTAGAAGTACAACTAAAACTTTACAAATAGGAAAGAGTAACGTTCAAAGAGCAGTGACATCCAAGGTGATCAGAAGTCACACAAATAGCATGATACCAACACTGACAACAAAAGGCAAGATTTCAAGGTTTTTTTTTGCTTATAAAAATTAGATGTACAGCTATGATTCAAGCCAGTGGACAATATTTTTCATATCGTTGAAAATTGGTTCTATCTCGGCCAACAAACAATTAGGTATTTATTAGCATCTGATGAACCAGAGCCACAATGCACATACAAACACAAAATCACATGCTTATTTGCAATGTAAGAAGACCATTTTTTAGGGAAGATGGTGACATTATTTGTTATGGCAAACTAGGAATATTTCCTTTTGTGCAACCAAAGGTAGCAGTGAACAATAGCAAAAGCATGACATCACGTACTATGTGGACTATTCCACTCCCCAAAATAACATGAGATGTAACAGGGAAAAAGATAATTGAAGAGGTAATTCCACTTAAAAGGCAAGGTGAACGACACATGTGAGCAAGGCAATATTGATTCAACAAGATAATGCAACGCCACATATAAAGAGTATTGACCCACACTTCTAGGCCCTGGCTGATTCTGATGGGCTTAACATAAACCTAGTAAGTCAACCTTCTAATTATCCTGATCTTAACATTCTTGACCACATGTTTTTTAACGGCATACATGCATATCAACAAGAAAATGCATCATCTAATGTTTTGGAGCTGCTCGATGTTGTAAATGTCGCATATGAAAGGGAAGATGAAAGAACATTGAACAAAGTTTTTGTCACTCATCAAGTAGCCATGATCAAGATACTTAAACTACAAGGTTGAAACAATCACAAAATGCCTCACATGAACAAGAATAGGTTTATAAGGAAAGGGACACTACCCATGCTTCTACAAGTAAGCAATGAGGTAGGTCATGGCAGCATAGAGCATCTAATCACAATACAAGAAAAAAAATCACATTCAACCTTTGTTAAGTTCTCTAGGGTCTGCATTCTGATTGCAATAGAAATGATTTTGGGGATTGGGCATAGGTGAATTTTGTAAGCCCTAGAACATTTCAATTTTGGTGTGAATGAAATGTTCCATCCCTCCCCCGATTAAATGGTTATTTTGTAATCAACACGAACAAGTATTAGAATTATATTTTTATCGTATTAGCATATATTTTAATAGGACCACCACTTTAATCAGCACAACAATTAAACCAACATTTTAAGTAAAATCGGTAGCGGCGCCAATTTCCACAGAGAACCGTGTAATTAAAATTCAATATCCAAAAGATCAAATTTGGTGTAGCCACCATGCTTTATTGCAAGAGAGTGATGTTTATCAACTAAGAAAATAAATAATAAAACTTAAACTACGAAGATATTATCAAATAGAAAAACAATTCGGCACTCAAATAAATCCACACTAGTTTGACCCGATCCTTGGTGCAATAATTAATTATTATCTATAAATCAACCAGTTATAGGATAGAAAATATTTGATGAACTACCCCAATTCTTTCTTACCTCGTCGATAGCTAGCAAGTATTTGCCGAACTAGCTACCTCCCTTATCTGTATACATCTAGCCAGTATTCGCTAAACCAGATTAATACTCCAATAGTATAAACACAAAAAGAACCCAATACAAATAAATACCCAAGTATTCACAAGTAATAGTTATCTACCCAATTATTCACTACATCCATTACGACAGTTTGTTATTTTTACGGAAGTTTGCCTCTTATTAACCCTTGCCAACAATTACCGATTGATGCAATAAATTAGCACTATCTCAATTAAACTCAAGTTGATCAGACACAAATAAAATGAGAATAAATTATACTAAAAACAATCAGAAACTCACAGATGATAATTACAAAATCAATTAGATCTCACAAATTCATTAAATTAGTGATTCATTATTTTACGAATAAACAATTAGCTACTCATATTAATTAAACAAAACAAACAAATAATAAAAAATATAAACATAACTAATATAATATAATAAGGTAAAGTTTTGGAAAAGACCGCGTATTCATAGGCATATGAAAAGACGGGGTTGAATTAAAATTATAAAAAGGTAAAAGGTTTTAGTTGCAATTTAAAAAATTTATTATGCAACGTGCAGTAGTTATATGTTTATGATCCGATTAATGCTACCCAAAAATTTTCTTAATTTCTTATAATTTACAAAAATCGTATACGGACTCTAATAATAATAACAATATTAATCAAATAAACCAAACCAGGAATTGGATGTTGCGCCTGCACACAAGTCTTGCTGACGAACACCGAATAATGCCAAAGAAATTCAAGTACAGTAACTAATTAATCCCATCACATGCAATAGCCGCTAAAAACCAAATACTAAAATTAATGAAGTGTAACTAAAATTACTCGATCTCCGTTTGCATTAAAAATGGGACTCTTCTTCAAATGTACAAATACTATTCATAGTGCTCTTATATGTTACAACACTGATGGAACTTTATTAACGCACAACACCAATGAAATTAAGTTACAATTCATGAGATCTCATTGGGGTACATTTATAAAGGTGGTTTTGAATGCAGGAACTAGATATTTAATACTTTCCACTTAATGGCATTTATTCATTTAATTGAGTGGCTCGTAACACTCCCCTTTGAATGGTAAAATCTTGAGAAAAATCGCATTTTAATAATTTTATGAAAAAATGTGGTTTAATTAGAATAATAAAAAAGTAAAAGGTTTTAGTTGTAATATTAAAATTTTATTATACAACATGTACTAGTTATAAAGTTTATGACCCGATTAATGCAACCCAATTTTTTTTTATAATTTACAGTTTAAACTTTGATCTTTTCATAATTAATGGAAAAACTGTCTTTCAAGAGACGAACTCCCTTTGAATAACTAAAATATCTTCAATTATTCGTTTTTTGCCCCAATACTTCATAAATTGTGCTTTTAGCTTCTTTCCTTCATCTGTGGAATAAGAACATTTTTCATAGAGCACATCGCCTCATTAAAAATTTGAATTAAAAAATTCAGTGGAAAAAATTTGTTGGTTAAAGGAAAAAGATTACAATGCATAGCTCCCCCTCAAATTATTCACAATCTATACATTCCTGCACCAAAAAACACCTAAAGTGAAAATTATATTTGAATAAAATCAAAATAATCCCACAAAATATGAGCACAATAAAACATAAATCAGACCCCCACTGTAATCAACATAACAATTAAACCAACATTTTAAGTAAAACAGTAACTCACATAAGTAGGGACAGAAGACAACAATGGGAAGATGCACAAAAATATTCCCCATCCAAACATGTATATATACAATCTACCCCATTGAAGGGCACACCAGCATCATAAAAAACTAGTGTGTCTATCAAAGATAGAGATTTATAGTTGTTCCCTATTACTACCGAATACCCAACAGTGGTAAGTTGGGTCATCCTCGGGGAAAAAAGGTTTATACGATAGTTTCACGTAGAAACACACACACAAGCATCAATAAGTGTGTTCTAGTCACCGAGAGGGTGGGTGGGTGGGTTGTTGAGTAATTAACTAAAAATTACTAGTATAGACCTAATGTGAAAACTAGCATGCGAATCTAACAAAGACTGTAAGTAGAGAGCCTTATGGGGCATTTGTGTCACTGGTATATTATTAGAATTTGATCCTTGATTCGTGTTCAAATCAGCAAGTATGTCCTAATCTATACTTAATCATACATTGTGAATAGCTTGAAATCATCGGAGACTAGCTGCGTTCACCTTCACTTTTGGTGTCCACCGCCCCTTATGCATATCTTACCTTATCCGGTTTACTTACAAGGAGCGCACACATGGTCACTGATTAAACCAATAATGCCTTCAATCATAATCTAACCAAAGAACCAAAAATCATGCATAGTTGTCACTCATAGAAATGGCCTTCATGTTGACCTTTGACCAAAATGACAAATAGACAAAACTAGCCCAGGTTCATTCCTGAGTCTAGCACCAAATTATGCAATAATTGTAATTATTCTGAAGCCATAATCTTAATCATGCATGATCATGGCATCAAAGCACACGTAATAATGACAATCAAGCAATAGCTAGGAGGAATCTTAGAAACTCACAAATCATAACTAAACATGTTTAACAAAAGCTTTCAAGTACAAATCTAAGCTAAACATGAAAACCCAAAAGAGATCTACAAGAATGAATGGAAAAAAGTGCAAGAAATAAATCCTAATGAAAAACTAGGGTATGGAGGGCCAATTCGGGCTCAAAATGAAAATGAGAAAGATGGAGACTATTTATAGGTGAAAGAGAGAGAAAGAGTGAAAAGCCAGCCCAAAAACCCTATTCAATCCCCTAGCACGAAACGTGCCCAGAAATATGGCTCGTGCCAAAGTTTGGCAAGACCAGTGCCTAAAAATACGGTTTGTGCCCAAGGGGGTTGAAACAGGTTGTGTTAAAATGCACATTTTGTTCTCCAGACCTTGAAGTTGGCCTTGCAACGCGCTCTTTAAAATAGGGTCCATGTTGCTTAACACGGTCCATATTTTTTAGTATAACTTAGCTTCAACTTCTTTTCGCCGCTATAGGTTGATCTGTTTCGCGAGTTCTTGTAGTCATTTTTATAGTACCCGGTGACAAATCCAACTAGGCTATCCATGTACACCAGTTCATCTCTTCATTTTCTGCACCCGACTTCAAAACTCAAATCATTCTTCATCGGCTATTTTTGCCTTTTCTTTACTTCTTCAATTTATCTTTTACCACTTTGGAAGTGGTTTTCCTTCTTTACCGTTCTTGCAGATGGCCTTCTTCGCTATTCTACCATCCTTGCGAATGACCTTCTCTATTAATTGATCTCCAAAGCTAACAAAACATCAATAGTGCTCAAATCAAAGAGGCAAAACACACTAGACACTAAATGCTTACAAAATAGGGAAACTTGATGCTTACTATCTACAACTAAGTAGATAGCGGCAAGTCGGGGTTGTCCACGAAGAAGAGGGATCTTCCTAAGCGTTTAGGCACAAAAGGTTGATATTAGGCTAGAAGTAGATATATATATATACATACATATAAAAGCATGTAAATTGGGGGGTTTGGTTGTTTGGTGGTCCTAACTTATGAGATTAAAAAGACAAGATAACTAGCAAAGTCAAGTAACTAGGCTAATCATCAAACAAAACTAAGAAAAGGGGGTTTAAAACTACAAAGATAAAGCCTTGGGGGCAATTGATATCCACTTCCAAACTTAATGTAGATCATTAAACCATTCACTCATTCTATCACATTCATTACTTGACTTAACATTAACATACTTATCTAGCAAGAATCACAACACATTATGCACAAGAAATTCTAAGTTCATGTTCATAAATTTTCATGCAAAGGAGCTAAGGAATTTCTCACTTTCCTAACACCCGAACACTTCAATCATAAAAACACTTCCTATTCTCAAACAACCCATGGCATAAATAAAGTGAAACATAGCATCAAGAATACATAAATGCTAAATAATAAAGGCTTCAAGAACGAGTGAAACAATCTATTCACTACTTCAATTCTTCATGTCTTCAAAAAGCTCAAATCCAGGTCTTCAAATCTTCAAAGATATTCTTCAAAGTCTTCAAAGTTTTCAAAGTCTTCAAACAAATTACCTTGTCACACAAAATTCTCTAAAAAGTGATAAAAACGTAAAAGTCGCTTTTAACCATCCTTAGATAATTTCAAGGTAAAATGTCACATTTAGAGCACAAAAGTGTACAAAAGTTAATCCCAAAAGTCCTAATATAACCGTATAAAATGGGCACATCAGGGGGGGTTTCAAATTACAAAAGACAAATATTTGGGGCCAATTGATTTCCACTTTCAAACCTCTTATCTATCATTGAATCTACAACCTATTCATTACTTTAAATACTTGTTGTGAAGATAAAAATTCTATCCTTCTTAGATAGTAGTTTGCAAGAGTGAATTTGACATCGCTTGTCAAACCTCACTAATGACTCCTTTAGTCGATAAACGACTAAAAGTATCCCATTAATGGTGTCGGGCACAAAGAATCAACAAGCTTAATATTAACTTTGAGAGATACGGCGATGACTTCCCAAATTTTGGCGCCGCTGTCGGGGAAGGGGCGTTTATTTTTAAGTGTTTAGGTGTATTTGGTTTCATATTAGCTAGTTGTTTTTATTTTCCACTCCTTGGTGGTTGTTTTTGTTCGGAGTAGGTTTTTCTTGAGTTCTTGGTGAGTTTTTATCAAGAACACTTGCAATATGATTTTGGAGTTTTGAAAAAAAAGAAGAAAAAAAATTTAAATGGAGCATCTCACCTTGAGGGAACTCATGATGAGAAGAGAGGCTCAACAAGCAAGGTTTTGTAGGATGTGTCATTCTGACCAACCTACCGAGTCTTTCTATTTGTTGTGGGAAAAGCACTATGAGGGAGAAAGAACCCTTGGTTTCCAAAACCAATGATATTATGAGGAGTGCTACCAAGAGGTAGGAGATGTTGGTTTTCAAGGGAAAGATGCTCAAGAATGGTATCTATGCCACAATCCTTACAATC
This sequence comes from Rubia yunnanensis, assembly GCA_037428765.1. Lineage (NCBI taxonomy): Eukaryota > Viridiplantae > Streptophyta > Magnoliopsida > Gentianales > Rubiaceae > Rubia > Rubia yunnanensis. The sequence continues at coordinate 11,025,020 of CM075067.1, forward strand.
CGAAATGGAGTGATAGTCTGGATTGGTGGTATGAGAATGAGCCGGAAAATCAACAATACGAGTAGACTAGTTGGCCATCACCACCTTATACCATACCCCAAAACCAATCTCAACAAGGACATTCAAGTTTGACACGTGAAGAAGTCATGAATACAATAGCGAACTTGAACTCCTTTACTAGCGAGGAGCCGGACACTCGGCTCTCCTCTAGTGTTGAGACTATTGAGGGGCATGTGAGAAGTATATTAGAAGCGTTGGCCCGAATGGAAGCTCATGATTCCAAAAATACACCATCCCAAATCAAACTCGAGGATTCGGTGAATGAGGTCACCATAGAAAATGATTTTGAGTTCGAAGGGGATGAGGAGTTGGTTGTTGAGGATAGAAAAATGGAGGAAGAGGTGTCCATGCTACATTCATTAGCACCGTCACCCCTTCTCCCACTTAGTGAACTAACTCTATCATTTTCGAAAGTTTTGAGGGAGACGAGAGAGGAGCCGGAAGATTATCCCAAGCCTCCTAACCACTCAACTCCCTTCAAACCTTCTCCACCTCAACAAAACTTTCCTCTTGAAAGTTTTGTACCCCCACCTCTCTACTTTTGGAAGCTCATGGTGAAGGGGTTCAAGCCTTCACCATATGGATAACATTAGGGTCATGCCGACGACCTTAAATATACGAAGCTTTGTCGTGCCGACGACGTAAATAAATTCGGCCTTTGTTTTAGTTTTAGTTGTTTAGTTTTTGTTATTTAGTCTTGTTCTTTTTATTGTATGTGTCTCTATGATTTTGTAGCAAAGTGTAGTGTATTGCATTAGAGGATATGAAGGAATAAGATCCATAAGAGAGGGGAGAGAGCTTAGTAAGAAAAACAATTTCCAAGTGCTGGGAAAACCTGTCGTCGCGATTCGCGATGGCCTCATCGAGAGTCGCAACGAACAGGGGAGAAAAATCCATTCCCAGCACCAACATTCTGCGAGCCGCAACGACGTCGCGACGGCCTATCGCGAGTCGCGACGGCCCATCGCGAGTCGCGACGAAGAGGTCGCGAGTCGCGACGAAGAGGTCGCGAGTCGCGACGTGATCAGAAATTTTATGCTAAAATTCTACTCCCAGCCTCAAAATTTCGCGAACCGTGACGGCCTCGCGATGGGGAGGTCGCGAGTCGCAACGAGATCAAAACTTGTGTGCTAAAAATCTGCTCCCAGCATCCACATTCCGCGAGCCGCGACGGACCATCGCGAGTCGCGATGAGACCGTCGCGAGTCGCGATGGATACGTCGCGAGTCGCGATGGATACGTCGCGAGTCGCGATGGATACGTCGCGAGTCGCGATGGATACGTCGCGAGTCGCGATGGATACGTCGCGAGTCGCGATGGATACGTCGCGAGTCGCGATGGATACGTCGCAAGTCGCGATAGCGTATTGCTCAATCTTTCTTTTGCGATAAGACCGTCGCGAGTCGCGATGGATACATCGCGAGTCGCGATGGCGTACTGCTCAATTTTTCTTGAACCTTCAATCTTCTCCATTTCGCCGCCTCTCACCATTTCACCTCCACTCATTCCTCCACCATCCTACATATATTGACATATGAACATTCTTGCATCTTTATAGTACCTTTGAAATTGGTGATGATGCGGGAAATTCTTTCTGCGTAGTGACGGTTCCCGGAATTAGCTACGGTAAGTCCTAGCCTCTTTGAGTACCATCAAAAGTCCCTGTGATGGGCCTTGGGGAGGAAGGTCTGACACTCAAATTAGCATTATTTTTGCTTATGCATATTTTGGAGTAAAAGTCACCTCCTTTGTCTGGTATACTTTGTCTTTATTTATATAGTCTTGGACATGTGATCGTGGCCCGCATTTTAGGCTCTCCTCACTTAGATCGTGGTCTAGCTGAGGGTATTATGACGAGTAGTGCTTTCCGCTATTCTCGTGTTGGGTTACTTGAGGGTGAAACGGTGTGGGTGGCCCTTTGTGTATTTAGCAAGCCGATTAGATCCGACGAAGCGGTTGCTTCACAGCTTAGTTATGAGGCTGGGTAGGTTGTAAATATCAGAAGCCCCCAGCCACGGAGTCATAAGGAGCTTAGTATAGAGATGTTGTTTTAGAAAAGTGAGCGATGTAGTTTTGAAGCAAAGTAAATGTAGGATTAGGGAGAAAATTGTAACCTAGTTCTATTCGGTAAAAACATAGGGTAGGCACAAAGTAAAAATGACTTGGCATGAAGAAAAAAATAAAATATATTGAGAATTTGGAAGGTGTACTAAAATTTACTTGGAGGGTGTACAAAAATTGTTTTGCAAAGCAAGTAATATTTATGGTAACCGATTAATATTCCTTTAATTTCGAGAAATGGTTAGTAGTGTCCAAAAAAATGAGGGAAATTGATGTCTAAATGAAATGACAAACAGAGTAATCATTACGAAGTGTTATTTTTTAAAAAAAATTAACGAGTGAAGGGTCCAATTCTTAACTGACACAAGTTATAGTCTTGAAAATGTGTGTTTTTTAGACAAGTAACTTTATCGATTTGAATTCTTAGGTCTTTCTATAAAAGCAAGTTCTCGTTCAAAGAGTTTACTTTGCACGAAACTGATTTTGTAATCTTCACCTCAATACTGTGGTTCAAATCATAACATGAAACGAGCACCATTTCCATACCTAACACGGACCCCGAACATGTTGTCACCTACATACCTAATGTACATAAGGTCATTACGTGTCAATTGAATTCTATTGACAAAGATGAACCAATATGTTGTTATGAATGCACCAGGATTTTCACCCTTGGAAACGAACTTTGAATGCACCAGGATTCTACGTGCCTCTTGTAAAGTCAAGGACTTATTTAATTGGCAATTTTGTGTGAACAAAATCGGACCATGTTGGAACACTGCTGGAGCAGAGTTTACGAGCAGAATTTACGCCAAGGGTTTAACGGATTCAAGCCGAAAATATTGAAGAGTTTTAGAATTTATGGTAACTGTATATTTGGCTATATATTGGGCGTAAGAAGCATATTTGATTTATGGTAAAATCCCTACATATAAGGAGGAGATTCATTCGAATATATGGGAGAGTTTGAGATAAGGTAAATCCCTTGATTATGGGATTTGGATATGCTTCTGTAATCAGATTTGGAATAGGAATATTGTGGAGATAATCATGGATATTCAGATCTGATTTGTGGATATAAATATGGGATAAACACGGCTGCAAAACTAACGATTTTATAGAGCAAAATCTGCACCCAGATTTTGAGATCTTACGAAACTTGCTAGAGCCAATATACTGTGTTCCAACACTGTTCTGCTGCACAAGTTCAGAATCGTATGCCTTAATTCCTCGGGAGGAGGAGATCCAGCGTCGACGGAGTTCGAGGTCAGAGGGAGTCTGGTCAAAGCGGATCGGTAGCTAGGGGAGCTAGCAGAGTCCACACGTCATAGTTAGTTAAAGATAAGTATTTTGTATGCTGTACTCTGTACTATCTTTCTAATTAGTGGATTCATTCTGAACTGGGCCAGGCCCCGCAGATGTAGGTGATTTACACCGAACTGCGTAACCAAGTTGTGTGTCTTTTACGTTTCACGATATTTTTACACTTGGTTAAACTAGGTATGTTGGAACACACTAGTAAGAACTAGGAAAATTGGTAAAACTAAATTTCAATTGGTATCAGAGCTGAGTCACTTATTGTTCCCTTGGTTGTTTCAAGGAAAGTGAGATCCGGTTTTACCATGACGACAAGAGAAGGAGCTTCAATCTCTCGACCACCACTGTTAGAAGGAAACAACTACAACTATTGGAAGGCTCGTATGAGGGTGTTTATTAATTCCCTGGACGAACTGGCGTGGTTTTATGTTGAGAATGAATGGAATCATCCTACAGAAGATGCTACCAGCTCTAAGGATGTGGAAGGGGAGTCAAGTCAAAAACTCAAAGACAAGTCTAAATGGACTCCAGGTGATCTTAGAGAATCTCTAGCAAATTCAAAGGCTCTTAATGCAATATTCACGGCAGTTGATGAAAACCAGTTCAAGCTTATATCTACATGCCACCAAGCGAAGAGAGCATGGGACATCCTACAAACGGTTCATGAAGGAACCAATCGAGTGAGGGAGTCCAAACTACAGATGTTGGCTACCAAGTTTGAAGAACTCAAAATGGAGGAGGACGACATCATTGCCACATTCAATGGAAAGCTTAGAGATATCTCCAACATGGCTTATCAACTTGGAAAAGTGTACAAAGAAACCAAGCTGGTGAAAAAGACCTTGCGATCTCTACCTAAAAGGTTTGCAATGAAAGTAGCAGCAATAGAGGAGGCAAGAGATGTATCCACAATGAGCCTAGATGAACTAATGGGGTCGCTGCAAACATATGAGATGACATTCCAGCAACCTACAAAAAGGGTCTCCAAGGATTTGGCGTTTAAAGTTTCTTCAGCCAAAGGAAGTAATGAGTCTGACAGCGATGATGAGTTTGAAAAACTGGCACTTATTACAAAGAATTTCTCAAAGATGTTAAAGAAGGTGGTCAATAAGAAATCTCAGGAGAGGTTTGGCGGAAACAGACAAAAGCAACAAGATTCAAACAACAATCGTGGATTGAGGTTTGAACAAGGAAATATGCAGTATGGGAGAAATCAGTACAATGAATCAAAACAGGCTGGAAGAATTCAATGCAGAGAATGTGAAGGATTTGGTCATATTCAGGCCGAATGTGCTAACACCCGAAAGAAACAAGGAAGATCATATGTTACCTCTTGGAGTGATGATGAAGAGAATGAAAAAGATGAGGAAGAATTAACCAGTAATTATGTAGCCTTTGGAGCAAAGGTCCATGATACTTCAGAAAGTCAGTGTTCCAACACACTGAACAAAGGGAAAAGTGTAAGTTATGATATGAATCTGGACGAGGCTCGCAGTGATGAAGATGATCTTTCTGTAAGTGATGAAGAGATATATAGCACATACGAACAAATGTATGCCATGTGGGTTCAAGTAGCAGACAAAAACAAAGAACTGATTGAAGAAAAAAGGAAGCTGATTGACAGCGAAAAGGAGTTACGGTCCACGATTGCAGAACTTGGAAAACAAAATGAAGAACTGAGTCAGAAATTGATAGCTGCAGTCAAGAGGGCTGAGATATCTGAAGCAACTATCTCAAAATTGAATTCCGGGAAAGCGAAACTTGATGACATTCTGGATATGGGAAAGAACTTTGGTGATAGACACGGAATTGGATACAGGAAAGAACCAGAGGTTGAATTGCATGAAAAACCAGTAACTCTCAAAGCAAGGATTCGAGAAATAAAACGGAAGTATGGAAAACCGTTTCAAAGAAAGCCTCTAATATGCGGATACTGCAGGTATCAAGGACATACTGAATATCAGTGTAAAAAGCTGATCAGAGATCAAATGACAGGAAGAGAACTGTGTTCCAACACAGTCGATACTCATACAAGAATCAGGAAGATATGGGTCATTAAAAGGTCCAGTACGTGTATGGTCGCACACACTTCTTTATCAGCATATTCCAGTGACTCATGGTACTTTGACAGTGGTTGCTCTCGCCACATGACGGGCAGTTCAAAATACCTTACAAATCTTACTCCATATGATGGCGGGTATGTAACTTTTGGAGATGGAAAAAGAAGCAGAGTAATTGGCAAGGGCGAATTAAAGATTGAAGGGTTTTCTGTCTTCACAAGTGTATTATTTGTTGAAGATCTAAAAGCAAATTTGCTAAGTATAAGCCAGCTGTGCGATGACAACATGATAGTTGAGTTTCAGAAGGACAAATGTGTAGTGAAGCATGGAGAAAACAGGGTTCTGTCTAGAATACGATCTTCAGACAATTGTTATCTTTTGGAACAAGAAGTTCGATGCATGCTTTCAAAGCAGGATGAGGGAATTCTATGGCACAGGAAACTCGGACACATCAACTATAAAACACTGGTGAAAATTGCTAACATGAAAGCTGTACGTGGAATGCCTACCTTGACCGGGAATGATGAAATCATGTGCGGACCATGTCAGCAAGGTAAACAAACTCGTGCTCCTCATTCTTCAGTTCAGTTTATTACTACTTCTAGAAATCTGGAATTATTACATATGGATTTAATGGGGCCAGTGCACACACCTAGCATAGGAGGAAAGAAATATATTTTTGTATGTGTTGATGACTTCTCCAGGTTTACATGGGTAGCCTTCTTGAAAGAGAAATCTGATACGATTGAGGTATTTCGTAGCCTTGTAGTAAAGCTACAAACTGAAAAGGGAAGTCCTGTAGGAAAGATAATTCGGATTCGAAGTGATCATGGCAGAGAGTTTGAAAATGAACAATTCAGTTCTTTCTGCAATGAACTGGGGATTCAACATGAGTTTTCGGCTCCTATCACTCCTCAACAGAATGGTATTGTCGAAAGAAAGAATAGAACTCTTCAGGAGATGGCTCGAGTTATGTTGGCAGAGAAGGATGTTCATAAGAAATGGTGGGCAGAGGCGATCAATACAGCGTGTTATACAATTAATCGAGTGTATCTTCGACCATTCACTGATAAGACAGCCTATGAGATCTGGAAAGGCAGGAAGCCAAATGTTTCGTATTTTCATGTGTTCGGAAGCACTTGCTATATCCTCAGAGACAGAGAACAGTTGGCAAAATTTGATAATCGAAGTGATCCAGGAATTTTTCTAGGGTATTCTATCAACAGTCGTGCCTACCGAGTCTTCAATCATCGAACTAACACTCTCATGGAATCCATAAATGTCATTGTGGATGATTCAGGAAAGGAGCAACTTCCAGAAGCAGTAGAGGAAGAATCCGCCAACACTCATGTTCCAACACTGTCTCAAACTCCGGACAGAGAAAAGCCGTCAGAACCAACTGAGCACCAGGATCCTCACTCTGCTGAAGCGGACCATGTTCCAACACATGACCATGTTCCAACACTGCTACCTCCTACTAATGACCGTGTTGCACCACACATTCAACCTGGCTCAAATTTGCGAAATACTCGATCAGTTCCTCGAGTTGATTATCGACGACTGGCTGGTCTACACTGTTTTGTGTCCCTAATTGAACCAAAGAACTATAAGGAAGCTTTACTTGATGAATATTGGATTGCTGCAATGCAAGATGAACTCGGACAGTTTACCAGGAATGATGTTTGGTACCTTACCCCTCGTCCCAAAGGCATCAATGTCATTGGTACAAAATGGATCTTCAAGAACAAGTCCGATGCAGATGGCTTAATCACCAGGAACAAAGCCAGACTTGTTGCTCAAGGATATACGCAAGTGGAAGGTGTTGACTTTGATGAAACCTTTGCACCAGTTGCCAGGTTAGAATCTATTCGTATTCTACTAGCTATTGCCTGCTTCTTGAACTTTACGTTGTATCAAATGGACGTTAAGAGTGCGTTTCTAAATGGAGTGGTGAATGAGGAAGTCTATGTGGAACAACCTAAAGGTTTTGAAGATCCTCATTATCCGCATCATGTATATCGCCTCAAGAAAGCCTTATATGGATTAAAGCAGGCACCTCGAGCATGGTATGAACGACTTACTAACTTTTTGCTTCAGAAAGGTTATCGTCGAGGGGGAGTAGATCGCACTTTATTTGTGCTTGACAAGTCATCAAAGTTTCTAATTGCTCAAATATATGTTGATGACATAGTATTTGGCTCTACTTCACCATCTATGGTACAGGATTTCGTCATCACAATGCAGTCTGAATTTGAAATGAGCATGGTTGGAGAATTGACTTACTTTCTGGGGTTACAAGTCAAACAAGGACGGAATGGTCTATTCATCAATCAAAGTAAGTATGCCTTGAACTTGATTAAAAAATTCGGACTTAGTAGTGCTCGTGCGGTTCGAACTCCTATGGGGGTTTCTGATAAGTTGGTGAAAGATGAAAAAGGAGTGTCAGTCGATCAAAAGTTATATAGAGGAATGATCGGAAGTTTGTTATATCTCACGGCTAGCAGACCATATATATGTTTCAGTGTTGGAATATGTGCTAGATTTCAGGCTGATCCTAAGGAATCTCATCTTACTACAGTCAAGAGAATTATTAGATATGTAAGTGGAACGTCAGAATATGGTGTTTGGTATTCAAAGAATCAAGATTCAGAATTGATAGGATACAGTGATTCTGATTGGGCTGGTAATGCAGATGATCGAAAAAGTACTACCGGCAGATGTTTCTTTATTGGAACAAATTTGGTGTCTTGGTATAGCAAGAAACAGAACTCGATCTCTCTATCTACTGCAGAAGCAGAGTATCTTGCAGCAGGGAGTTGTTGTGCACAATTATTATGGATGAATCAAATGCTGAAAGATTATGGAATTCATCAAGGCCCCCTAAAGATTTTATGTGATAATACAAGTGCAATCGATATTTCGAAGAATCCAGTTCAACACTCAAGAACCAAACATATTGACATAAGGCATCATTTTATTCGAGATTTGGTGGAAAGAAAAGAAGTGGAAGTGGCCTATGTTCCAACACACGAGCAGCTTGCCGATATATTTACAAAGCCACTTGATGCTACCACTTTCGAGAGCCTTCGACAACACTTAGGTGTTTGTCAAATCTGAGGTAATTTTTACCTTTGATTAATTCTTCGTGTAAATAATTTGTTTGTGTTTGTTATTTACGTCAAAAATTAGAAAAAGAAAAAAAATGGAAGGAAGCAAAGGCTGACCAAAAATAGGAGAAGTTAAATAAAGTGTTGGAAGTTAAATGAGGAATAACTCATTGATGGGACAAGAAGAGGAAAGGCTATCATGACAACTTTTGGGAAATCTAAAAAGGATCTTCGCGGGAAAAGAGGTAAGTTTATGAAGAGTTGAAAGTTGTCTCAAACTCTAAAAATTCCCTTTCGCATTCTGTTACCTCTGGCCGATTTTTCCCCAAAACTCTTGCCAAAAAAAATCTTGCCTCAAAACTCTCCTCTATCTCGGCATTGTTCCAAATAATGGCAAACCCAATTCTCCGATAAAAGAAGCTTCAGTGCCGGAAAGTTTGGAAGAAGACCGGAGCTTAGTGAATTCGGGATTGGTAGTGTTTGATGAGCCGAGAAGGTATGTTGAAGTGGGTGAGTCACAAACTCAAGAACAGAACAAAGTAAGTGCTATCCATGAAGAGGATGAGGAGATGGCTGAAGCAGAGCCTGAGAAAACTGAAGAAGAAAAGGAAGAGGAAGAGACATCTGTCAAGAAACAGAGTAAAAATTCAGATGCTCAAGAGCATGCGTCTGGAGGCAAGAAACAAGAAAAACCTAAGGTAACTGGTCCTGACCCTCGACCATTCAAATTCTTGGGCTTTGAAAGTAGAAGTGTGGATGATATTTTTGAGTGGATACAAGCTAATAGATATTCTGTGGATTTAAGCAAAATCAAGAGTATAAGAAAGGATTTAGAAGTATTGCATGTCAAAATTAAGGAGTTTGTGTCTGGTCACTTTACTGATGTCTGGGATATTGAGTATAAGACTGTGAAGTTTCTGAGAGGGATGTACGGTCAGTTGAATGGGAAAGGGAAAGACAAATTTCATGTTTTTTGTCGTATGACTCCTCATAGTTATGTGTGGATTAGAGAAGTCAATGAGGAACAGGCTGTTGGGTTAAAGAAAGTAAAATATGGAGATAAGCTACAGGTCGGATTCTATGATGGAGTGAATGCAAAGAGGATGGATAAATTGAGAGAACCTGTGTTTATTGAACTATCTGATGATGAGGAGAGTGTTTCAACACACTCAGAAGAATCTGTGTATATGGAGGTCGAATCTGATGCTGATCTGGGGGGTACACAAGGTGATGAGGTTCAAGAAGAGTTGAATGATGGAGCCACTGATCAGTCTAATGAAGAAGGGAATCAGGAGATGGAAGGAGCTGATGAAGATCTACCAGTTCAGGGCAGTGATTCAGAAGAAGAGCAGGCTGAAAGAGCTGACAGTGTTCCAACACAGGACACTCCAGATTTGACTTACTCCAGTGACGAGGTCCTGGATAAATTCTTTCAAAAGGCTAAAAGAAAAAGGAAGGCCAGCGCTCCCATGAATATCGAGGCAGGAAAAAGGAGAAAGAAGAGAAGTGATAACACTCAAAGGAAGGTCTTGCCACCACCATCTATCTCCCAGGCTTTCTCGACGGATTACTTTGATGTGAAGGGAGCTGAGATGGAAAATTTCTTCTCCGAGAAGAAATTTATTGCTGAACGACCAGTAGACTTGAAGGCCTATCAGGAGAGCGGATTCACCAGCTTCTTAAAGGCAATAGGGATGACGAAGGCTGCCACACTTCAAAGGCAATACAATCGACAGGTGGTACTTGAGGTATATGCTAATCTCATGCCTGAAAATTTAGACATTTTATCTGAGTGGTTCGGGAGAGTTTATGTTCGGGGGAAGGTTATTGAGTTGTCTGCTTCAAGGATAAATATGTTGTTTGGGCTCAAGACTCCGGACATAGGGGGAGTTTTTCCGGATGATTTAGAGTTGAATGATGATGAAATCTTGGCTGTGATTTCTGGAGGGTATAAGGAGAAGTGGCCGGCTGTGGGATATTCTCAGGCATCATGTTTGACATCCAGGTTCTTCGGACTGTATCAGATTGCAGTTCATTGCTGGTTGCCATCTAGCAACACCACGGCATTAACCAGAGAAATGGCCAAGTTGCTCTACTGTGTTGGAACACAGCAGGAAGTCAACCTTGGGTTATTAATTCAGCAGCATTTGGTGCGACGGGCCATAACTCCGAAGGTAAATGACGCAGTAATATACCCATGTTTGATCTCAGCACTAGCCAAAAGTGCAAAGGTGAAGGGAAAGGCTACAGATGTGATAGTTGACACGGAGTACTTGCGGCTGAACAAGAAGACATTCGGACTCAGACATGTGCATGATCTCCCGTGGAAGGCTTCAGGATCAGCATCCTCATCAGCAACTGCAGACAAGAAGATGCGGTTGATGGCAATACAGGCTAGGCTTGGAGCTGTAGGAATTCAGATTGCTGCCTTACAAGCAGAACAAGCAAGGTTGGAACAAGAAAAATCAAAGCTGGAAGGATGATTCAGGGGGAGTTTTTTTTAAGAACTGATTTTATTTTGGTGTTTTGGGTCCCTTTGGCCTTTGTATGGCCCCAGGGGGAGAATTTGGATTTTGGATTTCTGGTTTTCATTCTGGGTTTTGAATATTTGGTTGTATGACTTCGGATTTCATTATTTCGGCTTTCATTAATTCATTCCGGTATCATGATCATTTTTCTGCTCTTTGGATGTTGTTGACTATGTGCTCGTAGTCCAAAATATTATGGGTCCACAAAAATGCCAAAGGGGGAGATTGTAAAGTCAAGGACTTATTTAATTGGCAATTTTGTGTGAACAAAATCGAACCATGTTGGAACACTGCTGGAGCAGAGTTTACGAGCAGAATTTACGCCAAGGGTTTAACGGATTCAAGCCGAAAATATTGAAGAGTTTTAGAATTTATGGTAACTGTATATTTGGCTATATATTGGGCGTAAGAAGCATATTTGATTTATGGTAAAATCCCTACATATAAGGAGGAGATTCATTCGAATATATGGGAGAGTTTGAGATAAGGTAAATCCCTTGATTATGGGATTTGGATATGCTTCTGTAATCAGATTTGGAATAGGAATATTGTGGAGATAATCATGGATATTCAGATCTGATTTGTGGATATAAATATGGGACAAACACGGCTGCAAAACTAACGATTTTATAGAGCAAAATCTGCACCCAGATTTTGAGATCTTACGAAACTTGCTAGAGCCAATATACTGTGTTCCAACACTGTTCTGCTGCACAAGTTCAGAATCGTATGCCTTAATTCCTCGGGAGGAGGAGATCCAGCGTCGACGGAGTTCGAGGTCAGAGGGAGTCTGGTCAAGGCGGATCGGTAGCTAGGGGAGCTAGCAGAGTCCACACATCATAGTTAGTTAAAGATAAGTATTTTGTATGCTGTACTCTGTACTATCTTTCTAATTAGTGGATTCATTCTGAACTGGGCCAGGCCCCGCAGATGTAGGTGATTTACACCGAACTGCGTAACCAAGTTGTGTGTCTTTTACGTTTCACGATATTTTTACACTTGGTTAAACTAGGTATGTTGGAACACACTAGTAAGAACTAGGAAAATTGGTAAAACTAAATTTCACCTCTAGATTCCATTAGCAGCCAATAGTCATTTGTAGCCGATGTATGTTTGGGGTTATATCTTAATGAACACTAGTGGAATCTTAAACTCTTCTGTGACGTTCGCCTCCATCGTTACAAGCTTTTTTGGGGTGATTTCCTTCATATCTTATCCGAGGGACCACTATGATCCTCAGCAACGCCAGTGTCACCGCCATCTCCGGCGGCGAAAGCGGAGAACTAGGCGCTCCATTGGTGGCCAAGGGTTCGGCGTGATGCTGTTTGGTGGGATAAAAGATCCGGCATAGCGACAGCGATAAAGATGTGGTCGTACGCCGCCTCCGCTTCTTCCACTGCCCTTTCTGCCGCTGCTAGAGTTCGGTCCCCTTCGTGAATTAGAGCTGGTGAGCGACGATAAATCCTTGGACTGCAAATCGTGCTTCTGGATATGGCCATGCGCGTTGTGCTTGGGCTTGGTATTGTATATCTTCAGCCGCCGGACGGTGGCGGCGGTACACGTGCCACTATTTTTTGTGGCGAAGGCATATTTATTAACGTCTAGGGAATGATTGGGCTTCCCGGAGACATTCACCAACCTCTCATTCTTCTTGGCATCTCTGGAGTTAATGGCAAGAGTAGCAGCCTAGGTTTTTGGAGAGAGATAATGAGTTCTTAATTTTCCTTCTTATTCAATCCAGGGAATAAGAAAAACCAGTTGGTACCGGAGTGGACTGGCGAGTGACTATGAGAGGGGAGTGTTTTAGTATTGGAAAAGAGTAGCTATGGGTGGTGACAGGATAATGACGGGCGGCTAGGAGAGAGGAGGGTTATAATATTGGATGTGGGTGGGGGCTAGGCGGCGAGTGGCTGGGAGAGAGGAGGGTTATAATATTGGCTGAGGGTGGCTGGGCGGCAGAGGCGAGATGGTTTAAATGATGAGGGATAAATTGGGCAAAATATTTAGTTTAAGGCCGAAGCTATTTATGATCTTTCAAGTTTGGTCAACGCCAAAATCCTCCAGTCAACGCCGAAATTAGGACAAAAAGTTATAACTGCAAAATGTGACATAAAGTTATGGCTATTTTGGTACCTTCTCATTTTACAGAGTTATATTGGCACTTTCAATCTAAAGTTAGTGTTAGAAGTGCAAAATTATTATTGTCAATAGATAGTTTTTCTCTTCTCTGGTAACGATTTGTCTTTAAAAAAAGTCATAGGATAGGATGTTATTGAAATGCAAAAATATAGCTTATGCATCAATGAATTTGGCAACCGCCGAAGGCGGATGATGAACGCTCTCAAATCGTAATATAACTTATAGAGAAATCTCAGGAATTGCGGCATTTCAATAAGGTTATAGAAAGTTCTCAGGGGCTTTTGCTTTAAATGTTGTTGACAAAGTAATTTTCCATAATGATTATGATTAATGATGAAGAATATATATAGAGTACAAAGAACACTAGTCTAAATATAACTCTAGTACTAGTCATTAACATGGAATAAAATATTATCTAATCATCTACTTTCTTTATTCTAACACCCCCCCTCAAGCGAAGCGTCGGATGCTCGCCGACGCAAAGCTTGGATCTGAAGAATTCGAACAACGGACGAGGAAGACCCTTGGTGAAGATGTCAGCAATTTGAAGAGAAGTCGGAACATGAGCAACACGCAGCTTGCCGAAAGTCACCAGCTCACGAACAAAATGATAATCAATGTCAATATGCTTGGCCCGCTTGTGCGCCACCGGATTCTGAGCCAAAAAAATGGCACTACTGTTGTCATATAACAACAATGGCGAGCCAGAAAGCGGAACTCGAAGATCACGAAGCAAATGAGTGAGCCAGACAACCTCAGAAACAGAGTTGGCAAGAGCACGATACTCAGACTCCGTACTGGAACGAGAAACAGTGGGTTGTTTCTTGGCACTCCAAGAAAGAAGATTCCCACCCAGGTAAACTGCATATCCATAAGTGGAACGTCGAGTCTCTAGACAGTGGGCACAGTCAGCATCAGAATAGCCTAATACATCTGGAGTGCTAGCAGAACTGAAAACCAAACCATAATGAAGAGTACCACGAACATAACGCAAAATTTGCGTAAATCAACGAAGATGAAGAAACTAGACCAGACTTCTGCAAACTAGAAATAACTGTCGACGATGCATGACCCAAGCGAGCATGCCAAAGCTCATAAGATGCCCGTCATTTATTCTGCTGTAAATGCGAGAAAAATGCTGAATCACCTCTATCCAAAACATAGAGACCACCATCACTGTGGCCCCTGCCCACGACCGCCTTGGAAACTTTGTTCTGAATGACAAAGTTTCGATCATCAAAAGTGACAAAAGCATTTAAATCTCTGGTCAGTTTACTAATAGACAGCAGATTCTTAGTAATATCATGAACAACTAGAACATCATAAAGGCATAAATCATCAGAGAGTTTAGTATCACCAATATGAGAGATTGGAATAGAAGCACCATTGCCAACAGAAACAGTAGAATTACCAAAATATGGAGCGACAGACTCTAAACCAGAGGCGGAGGATGCCATATGACTGGTAGCACCAGAGTCAATGAACCAGTCAGAAGATCGGGCAGTAGGCTCTAACTGCAAGGATGACTGAAACCGTTCCGCCAGATGAGTGGAGTCTGTACGACGAGTCGGACCCTGAGAACCAGTCTGAGCAAGCATCCTGTAGCAAGTCGCAACATAGTGACCGAGACGACCACACCAAGTGCATTGTGGCCGACCACGACCAGCCTCAGTCGAGGACTGAAAACCGGCTCCGCCGCCACGTCGACCGCCAAAACGGCCACCCCTGGTGGCGTGTGAGCCGTACGCGCCACCTCCCCTCGCCAGCGCGTGATCCCACGCGCGAACGATCGAGGGAAATTCTGCAGATGTGAATGCGGCAGGCCCAGTGGCCGGGGCTGAATGGTCCTGTAAGTTTTTCAGAAAAGCCTCGTGGTTTTTGGCACGAGATAAGACATCGGCATACAACGGAGTAGGAGATGAATTAATTAATAGTGCAGAAAAATCCTTAAACTCAGTTCCAAGAGCAGTCAAAAACCAAATAAGTTGATCATCATTGGATACAGGAGAACCCATCATAGACAACTGCTCAAAAATATCTTTAAATTGGAGATGGAGTTCATGAACTGTACCAGTCTTACGTATACCATGGGC
The DNA here is from genome assembly GCA_037428765.1 of Rubia yunnanensis. NCBI lineage: Eukaryota > Viridiplantae > Streptophyta > Magnoliopsida > Gentianales > Rubiaceae > Rubia > Rubia yunnanensis. The sequence continues at coordinate 11,040,385 of CM075067.1, forward strand.
AGCAACACGAAGACGAAGGACTGATGAAGCACTGCTGTCGTGATAAATCGACTGAAGATTGTCCCAAATTTCCTTTGAAGTGGCACATTCAGGCAAAACTGCCAAAACCTCCGAGGTGAGGGAAGAAAAGAAAAGACTGCAAACACGTTGATCTTCATCAACCCAATTTTCATAATCAGATTGAGCCTTCAAGTAAGCCTCCATGGAATCAGGCTTGGAGGAGGAGCCTCGAACTGGAGTGGAAGTAAAAGCCCCTGCATCGGAGACGGAAGCGGCGGCCAGGGGGGCGAGGAGGAACAGTCGGACAGGGCCTGGAACCATCAAAAAAATCATACAGCTTCTGAAGTCGGAGAACATAACCAGCTTGACGCTTCCACAGCAAATAATTGGATGATGACAATTTGATAGTGATCATGTGGAGCAAGGTATTATAAGATAATTTATCGTCAGACATGATGAGAGGAGAAAATAAAAATAATAAAATTTTCGAGGGGTGAAGTAATGGTATTCCGGAAGTAGAATCTTCTTGTCTAAAACAAGGTGATTAATCAGATTATCAAAACTAGATGAAGAGGGAACCGTACATTGATGAGTACTCAGAAACAGAAACAGAGTAACTCCAGCCGTACATTGATGATTAGAAGCTGCAGCCGAAAAGAAAACAAAAGAGAAGGGTTTTAGAGTCAGATTTACTCTGATACCATTATAAAGTAATTTTTTATAATAATTCTGATTAATGATGAAGAATATATATAGAGTATAAAGAATACTAGTCTAAATATAACTCTAGTACTAGTCATTAACATGGAATAAAATATTATCTAATCATCTACTTTCTTTATTCTAACAGTTGTACTTTTTTTATTAAAATTAAATGTTGTATTTTATAAATTAAATCAAGTAATAATATGTATTTGGGGGTGAAAATATAAAAATATATGATATAAAAAATGTTTTTAAAAATTTTAAATTTTGTATGTATTTTAACAAATGAAGTGTATAAGGTAAAAAAAAGGTGGCATGTCCATAAGCTTATTGACAGGCCGCATGTCAGGAGATTCACTCTAACTTTTATATCAACATACGAAAATACAATGTCGTGGAATTTGTGGTTTGCTATATCACGCCATATATTTTACTTGATTACACCATATATTTATACTATTTAGAATACAAAATATATATTTTAATTTAATTTAAATCATTTAAATATATTTAAATTAATATTAAATAAATTTTATTTTTAAACACATTATCGCCGGCCGTCTGCCGAGCACCGCCGGCCGCTGTGCACCTCTGCCGCTGTCCACCGTGCACCGCCGCTGAGCACCGCTGAGCACTGCCACCGTCGTCCACCGCCGAGCACCGCTGTCCGTCGTCGTCTATCATGCACCGCCTCCGCTGGCCGCCGGTCGCCGTACGCTGTGCACTGCCACCAAGTGCACAGCCGTGCATCGAGCACCGCATGCACCGAACCCGTGCACCACCAATGTTCACCACCGCCGAGCACCGTTGTCCGTCGCCGTTTTTCGTGCACCGCCTCCGCCGACTGCCAGTCGCCGTCCTCTGTGCACTGACACCAAGTGCACAGCCGTGCATCGAGCACCGCGTGCACCGAACCCGTGCACCGAACCCGTGCACCACCGTTGTTCACCACCGCCGTGCACCACCGCCATGCACGGCTCTCCTTCTTCGATTCTCTTTTGCTAGATCCCGAGCCTCTCTCCTTTCCCATCTCTCCTTCTCCGGCTCTCCATTCCCCTCTCCATATTCGGCTCTCCTTCTCCGGACTTCGAACGGCTCTCCTCCTCCGGACGGCTCTTCTTCTCCGGCCCTGCTTTGCCCTTCCCCAGCCTCCTCTCGTCAGCCGTTCGAGAGCCCTGCCCCGGCTCTGCTTCCCTGGGCTACGGTGGATAGCTGGGGTCGAAGGCGGAGCATCGTTGACGGGTGGCTGGGAACGGGAACGACGAGCTAGGGAACGGTGGTGGCATCGGGGACGGCTGGGGACGGTGGTGGCAAGGAACAATTGTGAGGATGGGGACGACAGTGGCAAGGAACGATGGCGGGGACGAGGACAACGGTGGCAGGGAACGTAGTGAGGAAGAAGATAGGGATGGGGACGGTGATAGCAGTGTGGTGCAGGCACCGGCAATGGCGGTGGTTCAAGCGCCAGGAAAATTATTGTTTTTATTTTTGGTTTTATTTTAAAATTAATATTATACATATATATATACATATTATGGCATAACTAATAAAATACAGGGTGTACTATTGCAACACCCTGGAATTTCCTACCTAATACGACTGAATAGCTTGAATTGACTAATCCACCAATAACACCCACGAGTCTTGACATAATTAGCTAATTTATGCAGAAGAGCAAAGCACCCACGGGTGCCAACGTATGTCAATCTCCAACTTCCACTGCCACACAGCTGAGTACAGCATCTCTCTCTTACAATGAATCCCAACTTCATTTGCTAATGTTGTGTACAACATCAAAACTCCTATTTCATACTTACATGTTGGTCTGCTATCTCTGGGATGTTTCCTCTGCTATATGCTCAGACGATTTTGCTTCTGCTGTATCAAGCTCGGACAAAGATTCGGCTGTTTGAGAAAGTACATCACTAGACCCATCTTGGATGTTCTCTTGTGCCTCCAAAGTGCCAACCTTGACCTCTGCTTTGGGCTGCTTTACCGATGGAGCATCAGAATCCAAGCCTTTACAAAGACACGCATACTTGAAAACGAGCTCTTTGTACTGGTTCAAAAGGTCTTCAACAGTGGCAACAGTCAAGTCACCAACCTGTGAGTACAAGAAAGGATAATCATGAAATACGTTGCTCACTTTATCCTCCTTTAGAAGCAAGCTTGCCCCTTTATTTTCTAGATCTGAGATTGATGGGATTTTTAACAGGTGATTTCCAGGTAGTTGCTCCTCATCCTTTGTTTTCATCCCAGATGATTCAAGGGACTGATTTGGCAATTTCAACAGTGCATCCTTGTTATCATTAGAATTTTTAACAGCTTCAAAATTTTGATCAGTTTGACCAGGCACATTGTCTGATCCCCTGGACAATCCCAGATTCACGGCATGGGCATACTCCATATTGTTTTCATATTCAGTTTCGTCCATAGAAATGGCTTTTGCATTGATATTTGCAATAAAAGTCTCAGCTGAAAGCATGTTTGTGAAGAAGTACGCTGATTCAGAAACCAAACGGGTCTGTCGCCTGTATCTCTGTATGTACAGTAAGTTGGAATGCAGCTGTGGAGGGTTGGCCTGTTTTTAGGCACTAAAAGGAGTTAGTAAGGAGCCAACTCAAATTTGCCATAAAAGAAATATGTTATAGCGCCAATACCAGGGATTTCTGATATAGCACAAAGAATATTAAAAACAAAATGAAAATTGAAGATTAGATCCTGCTCTTTCTGATAATAACAAATTGCTATTTCTGTTGCAGCTGCTCGAAATAAGATGAGCAGAAAAATAAGCATCTTTCATATAAGTTCTCCTCTCGCAAGAGACATGCATCAGTTGAAACATTATTGAAAAAGCTTCAACAGCAAAAATCACTATAACCATTAAAAATGAATCAAATCATCAACAATCGCATGCAAGTCTAAGCATTTGAGTACAAGACAATGGACACCCATTTTAACAACCCATTTTCAAAAGATGCAACCCACATTAATTTTCAAGCTCACAAAGGACTTATTTGCATTTCAAACTCAACTTAAATATTTTGAAACCAACCCAAAAGGCATTTTTAGAAACCAGAATGAATGTCCAAAAACACCCATATCATGATTGCTATCACAGTAGCTATATATTTTGAATATTATTCTGACCATATAAATTCTAACCACTGTGTTAAACGGTCCTTCTAATCCATGCTCCAATGTCCCCCCATCCCAATCCTCCTTAAATATTAACCCCTTTTTTCAATGATTAGAAAGTCATTTCTCTACCCAGTATAATTATTGAATACAACAAGACTATACAATTAACTTGGTGGTGAACTAAGACAATGATTGTCTCCAGAAGAATACAGATGCAAGCATTCGCCGGAGAAAAACTAAATAGAGATCAGGAAAGATGCATCACCTATTTCTCATGGATAATCTAAAAGTTTTAACAAACTTAATCAGCGGAGGAGATTTCTCCTCCTTGGTTAAGTTTGGTAAAACGAATACAAGAAGGTCTACTACAATCTGATCTAATCAGTTAACCTTGCAAAGGGGGACTACATGCATATTAATGGGGGAGAAAATGACAGACTGGAAGGGGAGTTCAAAAGAGATAAATGCAAACATCAGTTCACCTTTATAGTAACATATATAAGAACAGGAAGAAAGTCATCGGCACCAGGAGGACTCTCATTTGCTGCAGTGGCAGCATTTAGGAGCAGATTATTGATAACCTTGCAGCAATTCAGAATGCAAACAAGTTTGTCTCTTGGAGCCCTGTACATGTTAATTTTTTGTAGCTCCTTCTGAGCAAGCTGCGAAAAAAGAACAAGAATAAGGGGTTTAAGAAATAGAAAAAGTTTGGTACCAAAGGTTGAAAAACAAAAGATGCTAACAGATCTGAGGTTAGGCCAATGTTTAAGATAATGCAATATCTAGCTGTAGTTTCTTCTAATAAGAAGCAGCCGCACAAGATGCAAATCCTTACTATACACTTTATGGGTGAGTCAGCAATATCCATCAGATCTTGCTATTATGTTCTACTGAAACACACATTTCCATTACTACAGATACACCATATGTTCTTTTGATAGTACCTCTACAAGTGATTTCAGGTCTTCCCATTCTCCTTTCAATTTGAGTTATCAATTATGCATTATCATCTACAAGGCTCCACACATATGCCGGACTGATTTACTCCAATTCAGTACAAATCAAATCAGATAAAATTAGTAATAAATTGTATCAATTCAGCTTAAAATATGGAGACCCTTAACTTACCAACCATGATGTCTCATTACGAAATGCAGGCTTGATATCCAAATTTTCTGGCTGAATGAATTGTTGAATCAAAGCAATTTTGTTCGAAAGATGGTTGTCAGCTGCAACATCTTCCGGAAGTGTAGCAAATACCCGAGTGAACAACTTGGTCATCACATATTTCTCCAACCCCTACAAAAATGAAGGAACATAAGCACAAATTCAACAGATACACACCAGTACGTTTTTTCTTGATTCTAGATCCCATGGGATCCAGAATCAAAAGGGAAATGAACTAACCTCACCCGCGCTCTCCAAATCTTCGTCAGAAGAGCCAGCCCAAAGCGGATGAGCTCTGAATGAAGCTTCCATATTTCCCAGAAACTCTTGCACAGCAGCACTGTCTCTCTCTCCATCCGCCTCGCTATTCAAAAACGAGACTATGAAGCTTTTTATGTCTTTCACAAATGGGGCGGCGGAGGGGTGGCGCATGCGCTCCATGAAGTCGTGCCACGTCAGCGGTGCGGTTGATGATCCGAAACCGTCGACGGTGGCGTTGTCCATCCCGGCCGTGGTCAACGTTTAGGGCAAATCAATTCTTTTGCAATCATCATCCGTCCTAGGAGTAGAGTGTTTTGTAACTTTACAAAATGACTTTGCAGCCCCCTAACTTGACCACTCCAGTCAATTTTACCCCTAACTTTATAAACAAATACATTACGTTATAAATACTCCCTCCAACCCAGATTAACTTATAATGTAATTATTGCATGACGTTCGAGAAATATGTTTAACCGTTAATATGTTAAACTACGTAAAATAACGGCAAATAAAAAGTTACTTTCTCCTAACTACTTATTATGACATCATAAAGTAGATGCGTAGTTTAAATTGAGACAAATTGAGTAGGGCGAATGAATTCAAGGGCCCCTGAATCTCCTTCATGTTACTCTTTTAGCCTCTTATCTTCTTTTTTAAAAATACTTCTGGCCCCTCAACTTAACAAAGTAGTTTAACCGTAACCCTCATGTCTGATCAAAATATTAACTATGAAGTTTCCTCCATTAATTGAGGGCAAAAATAATTTTTCATCTTTTTATTTATAATCCAGTTCCCTATATCTATTTTTAATTGCAAATAAGCTCCTATCTACACTAATTACAACTAACCCCTCCCTCATCTTTTAATAATTAAAACCCAACCACTAATACTTTTCTTAAGTATAATCCACCCCTTTAGCTTCTTCTTCTCCGACAATCCCACCTCCGCCTTCTGCCCTCAACCATTTTTTCCAACCATTTTTTTCGATCCCCACCGCCCTCCTCTACTGCCGCCGACGCTGCTGCTCTCTGCCGCAGAATCCCAAAACACACACAACACACACTCCTCCTTAAACCCACGCATTTTGGTTTTTCTAAACTCACACCCGTACAATCTCTCTGACATTCGAGAATTCAAGAAAAAAGAGTACTTTTAGTAAAACCTCGGAACCTGCAAAATGTTGATTCTCCCAACTGTTTCATTGTTTTTCCTGCTCATTTTTGCTTCAATACGAGTCGGGTTTTCTCTGACCCCTGATGGATTGAGCTTCAAAATTGCCAACAGTTGCAGAGGCTGATTCTAGCTTGGAATAAGCTCGGCAGCGAGATTCCGGCCGGAATCTTTTCGGAGCTGGTGAACTTAGAGCAGCCCGATCTCTCCTCCAACACCTTCACCGGTCAAATCCCAGATGATATGGCCAATTAAAATTGCTAACCGGGACCTCAAACCTTTCCTCCAATAATTTCATCGGTTTGATCCCTAAATCTTTGGATGATTTTCCATTGACTGTTAGAATTGATCTCAAGAACAATAACCTCAGCTGCGGGAGTGGTTGGAGATTGTGGTCGGGCCATGGTGGAAGATGTTCATTCGGTGGTTTAATTGAAACGGCGGGAGGAGGAGTAGTATGGAAAACGTTCTCCGCTTGGGACGTGGTCGGGTATGCAGCGGAATTTACACACCCGAGAGAGCATGGCTCACACACACAAGCCAACGAAGTAATATAAGGCCCAACAACTGGGAAGCAAAGGCTTATATTCAATATATCACAAAACGGTAATCGGGTGTAGAGAGAGACGATTGAAGAGAAGCAGAGGAGAAAAGGGGGAAAGAAAAAGAAGGAAGAGGAGATAATGAAAAAGGAAATATAGAAGGAAAAATGGAAAATGAGAAAAGGAAAAGGAAAATTGTGAAATGAATATTTTACCCTTAAAATTTAACAATTTTGATTAAAATTAACGCTTTGATCGGATGAAAGGGCCGCAATTAAATAATTTTGTTAGTTGATGGGCCAAAAGTATTTTTTTAAAAAATAAGGGGCTAAAATGGTAAGATGGAGGGAGTTCATGGGCCCCCGTTCGCCCTTATAAATATCACAAAGTCTTGTTTTATACTAAACCGATGAGATAATTTCATAATTGATATAATTAATGGGGGCAATGTTTGTTTTTAACTATTGCAACAAGCTTCAAATAACTTTGAAAAACTGTTAAAATATATCGCATTGTATAAATAATTATAACTTGACCATAAAAAATTTTAAAATAAGATTTTTATGGTTGGCCTAATCATTAGTGTCTCTAATGTGAGACTCTCTCTCTATATATATATATAGGAATTAGTTTGTAATAAATGTAACTCAACTTGACTAGGAGGACTAATAAAAGAAAATAATAATTTCTTTCCTAGTATTTTTGTATTGATTCCTTCTTGAGTCTTTTTTAAAGGAGTTATTTGATATAAAAATGGGTTTCCTAATACTGCATCATAAGATACATTTTCTATTAAAAATGAGTGTTTAATACAGTAATCATTATTACATATAAATCCATTAGATAATTTCTTTTTAATAATCATTGGAGTACCATTGACTGCTGATAATTATTCATTAGTTTTTTCTAGATATTTACTTGGAATGATTCCTGACCTAATGCAGGATTGGTCTGCTCCACTATCAATTAATGCTACTAATGTTATACTAAAATCTTGAACACCTATTGTGATTAAGGAATACCATTTTTCCAAATTAATTCTATTGATAACATTAAAGAATTGTTGCTTAGTTGGAATTTCACTTGAAATGGGAATAGTAGAACTACTGGATTTTCCTAATGATGTAATTTGTAATTCTAAATCTAAATCTTTTTCCTTTAAATTATTCAATTCCATCTTGATATGACTAATTTCAGTTTTTAACAGAGTAATTTCTTTTCTTAAGTCTTGAGTATCAGTTGGACTGATTATAGATTTTTTTCTTTTCTAATTCTGAATATTTTTTAATTGTTTGACTTAAACTAAAAGCCTCTGTTATTTTTGGTTTATTATCTTCTAATACCAAATTTTTTAATCTTTGTATATATTCCGTTTTATCCTCAGAATTTCCTATTTTATCTATATCTAATAATTTTTTTTTCTTATTATTTGTACTATTTAGCATGTTAATAGTTGGAATCTTACATTGACATACATCATCAAAACCACTAGAAGATTCTGATTCTGACTCATAATTTGAATGTTCAGTGTCGAAATTATCAATTAATATAGATAATAATTTATTTCTTAATTCTGTATCTTCTAATGCATTAATTTTCTTTTCTGTTTTGCAATAATTTACAGTATGACCGGATTTTTTACATTTGTAACATTGAATATTTTGAAATTTATTTTGTTTTTTATTTACTTTTTTCTTTCTATGTTTTCCATAATCTTTTTTTGTAATATGATTTTTCATAATTAAAATTGTCTCTTCTATCTCTTTTATAGTTATATTTATTTTTTCTATAATTTTTATATCTATGTTTTCTTTCAAGTTTTTGTTGAGATGAAGGGGGTTTTATCCCTGTTATACCAAATTGCTGACAAAAAAATCCCATTTCTTTTCTTTCAGATCCATATTTATGTTGAATTTTCAAATCTTGACATAAAGTCAAAACTTCTTTCTTTACAAAAGCAAAAATTTGGCCGAAAGTTATTGTACTATAGTCTAATTTATCTGTTCCTAATGTTTTTTGTAAATTTGTTATTATTCTTTGGGAAAATAGATTTGGTAATCCTGTAATAAATTTTTCTTTCCAAAATGGAGAGTTTGAATCTGTTCTTCTAAACACTTGGGTTAAAAAAATATCTTTATACCATTTGAAATCGGTTAACGTTGGACATCTTAAATTAGTTAAACATATTTTTGAACTTTCTAATGCTTCCTCTAGATTTCCTACTAAATACATTGATATGGTATATACTAGAAATACAGATCCATCTTGGACCGTGACAAAATTTATGTCATCTCCTTCTCCTTGAGCTTCTTCTGTTTCATGACTCATTATTGCTTGTTTATCTTGTAAAGTGAGATGATTATCCCACTAACCTTTTAATTGACCAGTAAATCCTGTTACTAATAACATGACTATGTCTGGTTCAGTAGCTTTCAAATTTGCTTTGTATGTCATTCTGGCCATTCCCATTTCTTGTAATATATGTAATATTTAATATTCTGATAATCCATCTATGTTCCACTGGTATATGGATGAACCATCATAACTATTGAATGATTGATATTTTTCTTCATATTGAATATCCGGGGGAGTAGGTCTAGGGTAGTAAGCATTTGTATTATGACTTCTCCAATTGTTATGAGTTTTTAATTTATTAATATGCATTTCAGGTTTTTCTTCTAGCTGTTCCTGAAATTGTTGTTCTATTGAATAAATTTGTTTGCCAAAATCATCTTCTGATTCTTCTTCTGATTGTTCGGAATAGGAATCGTCTGATTCTTCCGATAGCATTGGGTTTATTTGAGATATTACTCCTATCTGCTTAGAACTACTAGGTTTATCAGTTTGTTTGAGTGATAAAGATTCTTCCATTTGTTTTGAAAAAGGTGATACTTGAAAATGGGGTTTAGTTAGTTTATTTTGAAATGTTTCTTTTTTATTGTCTAATTTAGTATAAATAAAATCAACTTGATTTGCTATAGTGTGTAATATTTTATTGGAATAATTATTTTGTTCATATACTTTTTTAATATCTTCCAAATTTATTGATTCTGTATCAGCCCCTGCTCTACCTGTTTTTATAGGGGAGGCTATTACTGTAATATTATCATTAGTGATATTTAATGATTGTAATGGTGGATGTATGGAACTAATGACTGTATTATTTTGTAGTTTCCATTTTTTATATAAATTTGACTGAACATTTATTATTGGAATTTCTACAAACTTATCCTTTTTCATTATATGCTCTTTTTTTAACTAATATTCTAACCACATAAAAAATTTCATTTGTCTAATTTTTCTAGTCGTAAGTTCATTATAAAATTCGTTTTTAATTTGGTCTTTAATATCTATACTTAGTTTTTCGAACCAAATTCTATTCGTAGTGTTTTCTGGACTGTAGTAATCATTATTTAAATATACTTTATCTATTATAAATTCATTATCATTATTCATCATATTAATCTCAGATTGTCTCATTTGACTAAGAGTTGGAGAACCTATTGAAGAATTAGTATCTGGAATAATTTCTGGTAATGGAATAGAATATCTTATTCTTGTATCAGTAAAATGTGTTGGAATATCGAATGTTGAATATCTATGGGTTCCATAACTATCTGTATTTGAATATCTGGAAAATGGTCCTGGATGGAACCTACTAGGCATGGATTTATTGAATTTTATTAATATTTTTCCATCATTTTGTTCTTCTATTTCTGATGGCTCGGTAATTCTTACATTCCTTTGAATTCCTAATGCTCTTTCTGCTAGTATTTCAGCTGGAATAGTTATTTCATTATTTTAGTAATTTAGGTGTCTCTATTGATATGTTATCAGCATTTGTTGTTACATAAACGGATTCTTCTTTTTCTGTTAGATTTAATTTTAATGCCGTTGGAATCATTGACTGCATCAGTTTGAAATATACTCTATAAATTAATACAGAATGTTCTGTATCATTAACTATTCTATCTTGTTTTAGTTGAATATCTAATTTTAAAGAATCCATAATATGTGGGCCAGTTAAACTAACTGAGTAATTTGGAATACAATCAAATCTTATTGTTCCATTACATATATTAGTTTGTACCATTGCTAATATGAAGTCTTTATACCTTATTAATATATCATCTCTAAGCGCCATGAATATGGGTGTATCTATTCCTAGTCTAACTAAAGGATGTAATGCAATTTGTACTAAGCCAAAATGTAAGAACTTATAATTTTGTTCCCTATATTTTTGAATAGCCTGGGATGATAATAATCTAATTGATTGTACTTCTTGATTCATAGGTAGTATTTTCTCATGAATCTTAATTGAATATGACTTATTGAATTCTAGTATGCCTTGTTGATATATCGATTTTAGAGTTTTATTTGGTAAAATCTGTTGAATTTCAAGACTTTGTAAAATGTTTGAAGATGTAGATCCTGTACTAGTAGTACTGGAGCTTCCGAATAGAAATCTTTTTATCCTTTCTCCCACGTTAAACTTATTATTAATTGATCAGCTTTCTGATGTACGAATCACGTTTATCTTACCGGGACCACACCTATACCACACGTGGACCACCCTTTTTCACTCTTTACGGGCTGACCAACCGATTTACAGGTATAAACACAAATAGTGCTGACCAACGCTAAGATTTACAAGTCCGTAGGTACAGTAAACCTTTCAAATGATAATAATTCTAACATTGCAGTAGGGATTAAAAGATTAACACACTTGGCTCTGATACCAATAATGGATAGGATCTAATAAATTTGTTAACAGTAAGTGAATAGTAAAAGTGAACAATGATTGTGAATAGTAATTTTGAACAGTAAGAATGAACAGTAAAAATGAATAGTAAGATTAAATTGTAAATAATATAAAACAGTAAGAACAAATTAAGATAGATATATATATATATATATATATATATATATATATAATTTCTAGAGAAAATAATGACCAAGTATGTTAAAGGGAAAAGGAAATGTCAAGAGAGATAGAGGAGGAATGTTCTCTCTTTTTTTCATTTTATTCAAGATGGTCACATATCCATAGTACTCTACCTCTTAATTAATAAGAGTACATCAATATCAACTTTTAAAGGAAGTGAATGTATTTGTAATTTCACTTCATTCGTGACCATATCCTTATTTTAATCTCTTAAAAGTTTAATGCACATTAACACACATCTATTACTACATGCATTGATGTTTTATAACACTCCCCCTTGAGTGTCAATCCCTAGAAGACTACATTATTTTTTTTAATGGCCTACAAAGTATCTTATACCATGTTTTGGTCCCTTTTTGCAAATCAACCCCGAGACAGTACCCCACAAATTCAAAACTATATGTTTTGGTCCCCATGGGTGGTTTTCAAGCAAGACTAAGTGGTTTTACGGTATAATCAGGGGTATAATGGTAATTTTAATAATTAAAAATATTTTCAATTAAAATTCCTAATTTAAAATTTTTATTTTTCTTTATTTTTTCACCGATGCCTTCTGCCACCGCCACCAATGTAGCCTTCTGCCAGTGCTTACGATCTAGCCATCGGTTTCTATGGAGTTCGAATCCCTCAGTTCGACGCTCCCTTCGAGTTTGCCGCCTCTGGCACCATCACTCTCAGTTCATCGACCGAGTCGGAGCCGTGCGTGATGGTGCGCTAGTGGTGCCCTAGAAGTCGTCGAACTTGTCGGAGATGTGCGGTGGTGGTGCCCTCGAATCTCGCATTCGCCTCTCAAAGAGCTTCGTCATCGAGCCTCTTTGCCGATGGTGGGCCTTGAGCTTGACAATGCCTCGAGCTTGACAGTGCCACTGTAGTCCTCGAAGCAGCGGAGACCACAAATTCCTGCCTGCGGCGGCGGCGGCGAAGCGACGGCGGCGGAGACGAAGCGCGAAGAAGAAGGTGATTTTTCTTTTTCTTTTTTCTTTTTTTTAAACTCAGGGGTATGATGGTTATTTTACATATTTTGACCAATTTTACAGTTAACTTTTCCTAAAAACCACGTTTGGGGACCAAACTAATTGTTTTGAATTTGTTGGGTACCGTCTAAGGATTGATGTGCAAAAGGAGGTAAAAACATGGTATAAAATACTTTGTAGGGAACTAAAAAAATAATTTAGTCTTCCTGGAATAATCTATGCTTACTATTAAAAGAGCAACCACTTGCTTAAGTGGCACCCCCACACTTAGCCAAATCACCGTTCATAAAGGTTTGACACTTGGCATTCCCAAACACTGCCACATCAGCTGCTTTAAAAAAATACTTTAACTAATATTTATTCTGACATTTGAACTATATCCTTCTTCTGTAATGAAAGAAAATTTATTTATTACAATTAAACATGTATCAATTAAATCATAATCAAAGGAAATTATTTTTAAAAATACTATACGAAATTAATCAAAGGATGCTGCAAAGGAAATATATTTATTATACAATAAAATCGTAATCAAAGGAAATTAGCTTTAAAAAATACCACTACGAAATTAATCAAAGAATGCTACAAAGGAGATTTATTTATTACAATTAAACATGTATTAATTAAATTGTAATCAAAGGAAATTAACTTATAATTCATCGGCAAGGGTATATTGCATCGTATGGAATTAATCAAAGGATGTTCTAAGTAGAAAGGAAATAAAACGTTGGAATAAACAATATATAGCCAGTCAGATTATTCCCCTTCATATTTTCTCCTGTCCCTACCTGTTTTCCATTCAATTAACCTTATATTATGGCCAAAATCTATACTATATACTAAAAGAGCAACTTCTTAGTCAAGTGTTACCCCCACACTTAGCCAAGTCAGCTTTCACCAAAAATTTTTTTCAAAACAGATCTTCAGCATTGACGTGACTCATTATAAGAATAAACAAGTATTCAAAACGAAAATACACTACAAAATCGTCAAATAACCATGTGTTTTCATAGTAGAAGGGAAAAACTCCAGGAACCACAAAAAAGATCAGATTTAGTCAAACAGACCAAAGCCAAGGTCGTCATCACTCTCCTCAGCAGGCTCTTTCCTTCTCTGGTTCTTTAGGAGCTGCAGCAGGAGCAGCAGCACCCGAATCAGCATCTGCTGCAGGAGCAGTTGCGACAGCAAACTTGGAAGGGTCCTCTAGGTACTCCTTCACCTTGTCGGCTAGAGGGAATGAATAGTCGGTTTCAACCGCAATAGACAAGACATTCTTGTATGCATTGATGAACATATGAGGAGCGGCAGCTAAGGTCGGGTAAGATACGGCCAATGAGAGTGACGTAACCAGGGAAACACCCATAGCGAATTTCTCCATGAGATCCTCTTCAGTCAAATTAAGCACCCCCGGGCTGAAGACAGACCCATTGTCGTAAACAGTTTTGACTTCAAGCCCGTAAGAGAACGGCCTGATTCCAAGCTTTGCGAGCAAAGCAGCTTCAGAAGATCCCACCTTATCACCCTTCTTGATAAGCTCAACAGGGGTGATAATTTCAACTGTACCCTTGTTAATCTTAGTGGGGATGTTAAGAACCTGGAAGAAAGAGTTCTGAGATGGATCAAGGCCAGTGTTTCCTGGTGGCACAACCACATCAACTGGAGCCACGAGACCAACACGAGCAGGAGCTCCAACCTTGTATTTAGCAACCTCCTCACTGACTTCCTTCAAATCACCTTTGGTGAAAATCATTCCAACATTACCCACAAGGAGAGGAATCAAATTGAGGATAGTCTCGCTCCCAATCTTCTCAGCATGGACTCTGATGGACCTCTTCATCATGGTGCTCTTCCCCATCAGAACCACGGAATCGCCGCGCAGCCCCTTCCTGATGTTCTGGAGCTGAGTGAACCCCACATTGTCGGCCACCGCAACAAGCACCTGCGTGTACTCGTCGAGGAGCTGGCAGAGCTTGGCGTCGTACGCGAGCTTCTTGTCGGCCTTGGAGAGTTTGCCCATTTTGCTGCTACGTGAATTACAGTGTAATAAAGCTACAAATCTAAAACCCTAGAAATGAAACTGAAGAGATGCCTAGCTTTCTGCGGGGATGCAAAAATGAGGTCCAAGACAGAGCAGCGGCTTTGCCAAGGTGGACAGCGGCGGCGCCATCACTTTAACCTCTTCGATTCCGAGTTAGGGTTACTGTTTGACCGGGACGAAGATGAAATGCTTACAGTTGGCGGTAGCTTTCACCAAATTTTGACAAGTGACACTCTCATATTTTAACACATGAGCTAACTACATCACCTTACTATAATTATTTAATATTTATTTTTTGAATATTGTGCATTATCTATAAATGATGATTCTATTTACCTGAACAAATCAGAAGTCGGCTTATTCTTGGTGACATAATTATCTCATATCCGTATAATTTTATTAATTGTCATTAGTTTGATAGGGCAATACCCACTAATTATTAATCTACTTAAATATTCACACCAACATTTAAAATTATATTTCAACACTAAGAATACTTTTGTCTTTTCTTTCAAAGGACACATAATTTTATAACTTTAATTAAATAACTATTGATTCACCATCAACATATATTTCATAATCTTATCATCATATTTTTCTATAACATAAAATATATTTATACAATCATTAACATTATCCTGTGTAATATACATATAGATTATTTTTATTTAAATATAAATTAAAAAATTATTATACATCAACCAATATTATGTCAATTTATTTTTAAATTTAAAAATAGTAATAACTTATAAATTTATTTTACATACTGCATCGTCTAAAATTTTCATATAAATATAAAAATATTATTAGTTATTGAAATTATAAATTATGCTATATTATAGATTTTCGCTTATAAATATGTGCATCGGCATAGATATTATCTAGTGTTTCTCTAAAACCTTACAAGGAAAATCCAATGTGGAAAAAACCTAATGAAGGAAAAATAGTACATTTTCCATTGGAGCACACTGCCTCATTAAAAACCTTATCTGGGAAATCCAGTGGAATACCCCATAGCTGAGGGAAAAATAGTACAATGTATAGATCTCCCTCTTGATCACATCATTTAATATTTCTCAATTGCTGCATTCCAATCTTGTGCACTAGTTTTTCAAATGTTGACGTCGGTAGAGATTTGGTAAAGAGATCAGCCACGTTCTCACTGAAATGAATTTATTGAGCACAAATTTCACTATTTTTTGTAGGTCATAAGTGAAGAAGAATTAAGGGGAAATGTGCTTTGTTCTATCTCTTTTGATGAATATTTTCTTCAGTTGAAAAATACAAGCTAGTCTTCAAACAAAGTGATGGGAACTATCTTGTCCAATTTCAAACCAAAAGTTCCTCGAATAAGGTGAATTACAAATCTTAACCAAACACATTCCCCACTGGCTTCATGAATCGCTAATATTTCAGCATGATTAAAAGAAGTGGCAATCATTGTTTGCTTCATGGAACGCTAAGAGATATTTTTGCAAGCACATGTAAATATATAACCCATTTGCGACCGAGCTTGATGGGGATCAGATAAGTATGGTGAATTTGTGTGTGGGTCGTATTTTGCGAAGAGTGGATGAGGAGATGCTCCATCATCTCGTTGCTTCTTGTAAAAATGTGATATGTAAATGTGGGTTGCATGAAAAGTGTGGGCTTCTCAGTGGGTTTTTATTTTTATTTTTTAAAAATCTTGTAGGTTTTTGGGATAAGCGTGTCACGCTAACATGGTATTTTCAGATTGTTTTGGTTGGAATATGTGGAGTATTAATGCGTTCTTTTTCCCAAGGTTGAATAAGTGGTTAGTCAGTTTTGGAAAATGGGGGGACATGACCTTTAAGGCGTTTTGATAAAGTATATTTATTTTACCTAGGCTAGCTTATGCCTATAAAAGGGGGTTGTACCCTGAATATTCATTTAGTCTTTGTATTTGTGTGCTTTGAATAAGTTGTTCTTAGTGTGTGTTGTGTAGGTTTTGTGCATATGTTAGCTTGTCTTAAGTTGTGATTTTCCTATGGAATTGGTGGTTTGGGATGCCAGGGCTATCCCGGGCAGGGGCGGAACATAGAAATAGAATTTCTTTTATTTATTTTTACTGCAAATATACGTAGAATATCAAAGAAAGTACTTTAAAATGTTAGAATTCTTTGTTAGAGACCAATCGAAAATAGAATTCCCTTTTAATATTTTTTACCTTTAATATTTGTTAAGTTATACTTGGAAATGGTTTTAACAAAAATTAATTTTTATCTTTAAATATATATTTGTATCACGGGCTTTAACAAGGATATTTTTCCTATATAGGTTTTAACACAATAACATGAATATTTTATATTTATCTATTATACATAGGTTTTATTTAAATGAAACAATTTTATTTCCAATTAAGATTTAAGTTTTTTCTTAATACCAAGATAGTATAAATAGGTGAAACACCTTTCAAGAATAAAAAAATATGATTTAGAAAAATATAAATATTCAAATAAGATATCAAGAATCAGAAGACAAAAAAAATCAATGAAATGTATTTAATTCATATTTTTTCATCAATTATTTCTTTAATTTAGATTGTTTAAATTCTCTAACTTTAAATTTGACTTCATAATTGTATCTTGTTTAGGTCTATTCTAAAATATGTCAAAGGGAACAAATTACTTCTTACTTCATAATTGTTACTTGTTTAGGTATATTCTCAAGTTATAATTTTGTATTTTCTTTAGAACTAGTTTGTTTTTAGTATTTTTTTTGTCCTTCAAATTAAATAATCCACTACAATTTGTTATTTTGATGGTCGATTTAGAAAAAATATATAGTTTTGGTCCCCCCCTATACCAAGTTCCTGGTTTTTCCCCTGATCCCAGGTATGAGTTAGGGATCTCACTGGTTATGTGATAACTTGTTTCGTATAGATATGTAGAGAGAGTTACTCCGATTGTTAGTGATGCAATTTTAAATTATATCTCTTGTGGGATGTTCTAGAAATATTCATGCTTGTTGTAAGTGTGTATATTTTAAGTATTTTATGTTTTCATAGTTTTCATTGTCTGATAATTTTTTTGGTTTCAGCACAAGATCAGCGGGTGCGATTAGCGAACGTGAGGTCGGGATCGAGAATGATGAAAAAACTCCATTCACTGGACCCGTAGGCATGGGAGCCGGGGAGGACCGGCGCGAGAGAATGTCCAGATTCATGATGGTTGAGCACTAGGGAAAAGATGGGTTGCATAGTTAAAAGACCTGTAAAGGATGACTTGACTGGATTCACAAGTCCATTCAACTGTAAACTACGATAAGGTGGGTGTGCCAGCGATTGATCAGATGTAATTTTCCCTAGGGGAAGTTTTGTAGTTTTAGGAAGGTGTTTTTTTTTTGTAATCCTTGGTTTTTGTATGAAATTTTAAGATTAATAAACATTTACTAGTTATACGACCAAACCTTATTGTTGTATTGTGTTCGCGTTTCAAACATTGCTCTATTTACTCAAGTTTCTTTTCTTTTTTTGCTTGTAATACTTAGTCTAAGGCTGATTTGGTTGTGGGAGCTTAGCTTGGTATTTGAATCAAGGTTTGGGATGTGTTTTGCGAGCTACGTTATACTTCATTGCTTTTCCTTATGGGGTTTGGTTGTTTCGCATTGTTTCAGCGGCTCACTTTATTCCTTAATTTAAGTGGTTTGTTCTTGCGTAAATACGCAAAACTTCACGTAGTCGATGTTTTATGTGTCTGTTAGTGACTTAGCACACCTAGTTTTGTGGCTAAACAAATCTATGACTACGTTTGGGCAGAGGGGCTTCATAATTACGACCATTCCTTATATGTGAGCTAGTGGCTCTCGTGAAAACGTATCTTTGCCACATGCCTACTTGCATGTGACCGACGTGTAAGCGTGCGCTTGTGACATTGCTGCCATCTTTCTGGTCTATAAAGTTAGTTCGCTGTTTTCTAGCTTAGCTGGGCGGGAGAGTTCCCACGTGCTTGCTGACTGGGTGAGACTTTGGCATGGGCTCCGGCCTTTCCCAATAACTATAAACACTTGGAAAGAAAAAATATCTCCTCACAGAGGGGTCGAGTGATCATAGTTCCCAAAATAAGCACGACAAGTTTAGCCTCCTAGAATACAGGCAAAAAAGGTCCCCAGGAGTGTTCCTCGGATGCCCAACTCAGGGTTACTTTTCTTATTAACGTTTTTCTTAGTTAAGAACCACTAACCTTGTTTGTTGTTCTTTCTCCTTATTTACATAGTTTGGATAGTGTGATCGTGGTCCACATATTGTGTTTCTCTCTTCTAGATCGTGGCCTAACATGGGCGTTTGTGGTGAGTGGAGCTTTCCGTCTTCTTCTAGAATTAATTATTCTTATTCTTGGGCGAGGTTCCATGAGTGTCTGGCGAACTAGTTCGTTTGTGTGAAATGATTATTCATGTACTAGATTTTGCCTATCTAGAATTGGGCGAGTTATGTATATACAATTATGGTAATTAATTTAATTCCAATAAAAAGGTAATTTGATTTACATTCAAATCATTTTGTATTAATGACATCCAACATTTAACATTATGCTTTGTTGAGCGCACTGCTTGACTAGCAGCTTACGTGTCATATGCAATAATGATGATGAACGTGTTATAATTTTTTAAAAAATATTCAGATGGATCCAAAAGTAATACTATTGAAGATGCTTCAATGGGAGAGGGAGGGCAATGCTTCTGATGAGAATGGGGAGTAATGGTTTGTTCAGTTGATTAAAATGATAACGCCAATGATAGATTACTGCTACTTTGATCCCACAATAACTTTCTTACTTTTCTTTTTAATCCATCCCATAAATAACTTCCTATTTATAAATTTATATATATAGTCATTCAATCTACCAAATTTACCTTCATTAAACCCTCAAATTTATTATTATTTATTGCTTTTTGGCACTATTAACAACATCAGTCGTGCAAAATCTTACCAAGGTTAATTTTTCTACCGCAAAAGATGATGCTGGACCAACTTGCATTGAAAAATTAAGTTAGAAGCTGATAGAATGATTTGCCGTAATTAATTGTATTATTGATAACTAAATATATAGAGAGTACAATAGAGGTATAATAAGAAAAGAACTCTAATCAGAATAAATCATAATCTAATCAGGAGTCTGATTTAGTCTAACACCCCCCCTCAAGCGAAGCGTCGGATGCTCGTCGACGCACAGCTTGGACCTGAAAAACTCGAACAGCGGACGAGAGAGCCCCTTGGTGAAAATGTCTGCAATCTGAAGAGAAGTCGGAACATGAGCAACGCGTAGCTTTCCGGATGTCACCAACTCGCGAACAAAATGATAGTCGATGTCGATGTGCTTCGCCCGCTTGTGCGCCACTGGATTCTGAGCCAAGAAGATAGCACTACTATTGTCGCATAACAACAGGGGAGAACCAGAAAGGGGAACCCGAAGATCACGAAGCAAATGAGTGAGCCAAACCACTTCCGAGGCAGTGTTGGCAAGAGCACGGTATTCAGACTCAGTGCTAGAGCGAGAAACAGTGGGCTGTTTCTTGGCACTCCAAGAAACCAGATTCCCACCAAGAAAAACCGCATAACCATAAGTGGACCGACGAGTCTCCAGACAGCGAGCCCAATCAGCATCAGAGTATCCTAACACATCAGAAGTACTAGCAGAGCAAAATCGGAGACCAAAATGAAGAGTGCCACGAACATATCGCAAAATCCGAGTCACAGCAGCAAAATGGTCATCTCTAGGATCCTGAAGATACTGACTCACCGTGTTGACCGAGAATGCCAAATCTGGGCGAGAGATGGTGAGATACTGGAGGGCACCAACAAGAGAACGATAAAGTGTAGGATCCCGAAATGGAGGACTGGTAGAGCTGTGAAGCTGAGAACCAGCAACAAATGGAGTAGAAACTGGTGCCGCATCAGACATACCGGCCCGATTCAAAATATCCCGAGCATACTTTGCTTGGCCAAGCAGTAATCCTGAGGAGGTAGGCGAAACTTCAAGACCAAGAAAGTAATGAAGAGCACCAAGATCCTTGATCGCAAACTCCCTGTGTGTTCGATCAATGAACTGGCGAAGAAGAGTCGAGTTATTGCCTGTAAGAATGATATCGTCCACATACACAAGTAGGTACAGTAATGACGACCCTCTCGAAAGGACGAACAAAGAAGTATCAGCTGAGCTGCACCGAAAACCAAGCTGTGTCAGATAACTGCTGAAACGCTGGAACCAAGCCCGGGGAGCCTGCTTAAGACCATAAATGGCCTTTTTCAAACGACAAACATAGTCTGGATGGACAGAATCCTGATAACCAACGGGCTGCTTCATGTAGACAGGAACATCAAGAACACCATTAAGGAAAGCATTCTTGACATCCAACTGATGAAGTGGCCAGGAACGCATGGTGGCTATGGCGAGAACCGTCCTAACAGTGGAGGCTTTGACCACAGGACTGAAAGTGTGGTCAAAATCAAAACCTGGAATCTGCGAGAAACCCTGCGCCACAAGTCTAGCTTTATGACGCTCAATAGTGCCATCTGGTCGATACTTGAGCCGATAGACCCATTTGGAGCCAACAATGTTGACATTTGAAGGTCGAGGCACCAAATCCCAAGTGTGCTGACCACGGAGAGCATCCATCTCATCATCCATGGCTGAAACCCAGGCTGGATCCTGAAGAGCAGTGCGATAATCAGTGGGTTCTGTCTGAGAGAGGAGTGCAGCAGTGAGACCATGAGCAATAATATCCGAATAATCCCGCCGCTGAATGGCACCAGTAGAAGACCGAGTGGCCATCCGATGAGTACGAAGCTGGGGCGGCGAATCTGGAGGAGTCGAACCAGCTGATGACACGGAGGAAGATCGAGCTGTGCTGACCGGAGAGTGGTCGTCGGAAGTCACCGGAGAAAGAATAGTCGATACAGGTTGAGACGTGGTGGCCGGTGGCTGAGACGGTGGCTGAGGAGTGCTGGCCAGCGGCTGAGACATGGTAGGCGTTTGACGAGGAGCCGGGTCCAGGTCGGCCGTCCAGATGGAAGATGGTGGTGAAGGAGGGGCAGCTGGAACAGGCATAGACACAGGCGTGGTGGCCCCGGCTGATGAAGTAACAGTTCCATCAAAAAATGATGAAATCTCCAGATCTGAAATCGAACGACTGTCCGTGGAAGCTGAGACATAAGGGAAGAAAGTTTCATCAAAACGAACATGGCGAGAGATATAGATGCGCCCAGACGTCTGGTCGAGACACTGGAAGCCCTTGTGACGAGGGCTATAGCCAATAAAAACACAGGGAATGGATCGGGGTGCAAACTTATCAGTAGCAGTGGCACGCAGACATGGAAATGCACGGCAACCAAACGGGTGAAAGAGAGTATAGTCAGGCACATGACCAAAAATAACCTCAAAAGGGGATTTGCCACTCATAACTGAACTAGGTAAACGGTTAATAATGTAAACCGCAGAGGAGAAAGCTTCCACCCAATAACAGTGCGGCACAGAAGAGTGAAAAAGCATGGCAAGACCAGTCTCTGTGATGTGACGATGCTTCCGCTCGGCCCGGCCATTCTGAGCAGGTGTATAAGGCGAGGACATCTGATGATGAATGCCACATGATATGAGATGAGTCTGAAGTCGGTGGTTAGTAAACTCGGTGCCACCATCGGTCTGAAAATTTTTAACCCTGGCAGAAAACTGATTCTCAACGAATTTCTGAAACTGGATAAAAGTGTCATAGAAATCCGACTTATGCCGCATCGGAAGAAACCATGTGAATCGCGAAAAATCATCAATGAAGACGGCATAATAAGAGAAACCATCGACAGATAAAACAGGAGCTGGTCCCCACAAATCACAATGTACTTTATCCAATAAACCAGTAGCGCGCTTGTCACTGGGGGAAAAGGGAAAAGGGCAAACGGCTACTCTTGGCCATCTGACAAGGAGAGCAACTGACAGGTGCAGGCATAGCCGAAGTGACAGAAATAAGGCCCCGTCGATTCAATAACTGAACAGTATCATGAGACACATGACCAAGGCGAGAGTGCCACTGCTCAAAAGAAGCATGAAGCTTTGTAGAGCGTAGTTCGCCTAAAAAACTGGAATCACCAGTCTCAAGAAAATAAAGACCAGACTTATGACGGCCTTTACCAATTATCGTCCCTGTAATCTTGTGCTCAATGGAAAATGCATCGGCGTCAAATATAACACGAACAGGTAAGTCACGAGTAAGCTTACTAATGGACAATAAACTTCTAGTAATCTTAGGGACCACAAGGACATCATTAACAGAGAAACCGGATAAATGACATTGGCCGATGTGAGAAATAGATAATGATTCACCACTTCCAACAAGAATAGAATCAGAACCACGATAACATTGTACCTGATCAAGATGACTGGTGCGAGCAGTGATATGAGATGTAGCACCTGAATCAACGATCCACTGATTCGACGAAGAATGGCGGTTGTGACCATTCAAATCGGCCTGAAAAAATGCCTTGTCCGCAACCCAATTAATAGAGCAATCTTCCCGAGATGTAGGGCCCAAATAAACCATATCAAAAGACCAAAAATTGCACAGAAATTGACCGGGTGCTGATGAGAATATGATAAACTCGTGAGAAAACACCTTAACTCGCGAGAAACAACCTCAGAACGCGACAAATTGAAGAATATCGCGATACGGTATCTGATCGCGATTAATTCCGAAAATATCGCGAGATAATGACCGTATCGCGAGACGGTATCTCCCCTTTGGTTCGCCCGTTGGTTCGCGCGTGCGAAGACGCGCCTTCAATGGACGCGCGCGTGATCTTCACGCGCTCTTCTGTGAGTCTGTGCGTGTGGACACGCGTCGTCTTCTTCTTCGACAGAAACTCTTCGTTGACTTCTCGTCGCCGGAGTTGTACGGAGCTGAAGATCCGGCGCTTACTAATGAAGATGGTGCTGAAATCCGGCGCTGGAAGACGAGGGTGACGAAGCGCTGGTGACGCCGGTGTCGAAGCGCAGGTGACGCCGGTGACGAGCCGCCGGAAATTTGTCTGGTTTCAAACCTAATCCCCTTCGATTCGATTCCAGGCTGGTGGATCTCGGTAAACCGTAAAAAAAATGTTTGGAGCTGGAGGCAGAGTGATTAGCAGGCTGCGGGAAGTTGCCGGGATGTGATCGAAAGTTCTGGGAAGTTGCCGGAAGTTGCCGGGAAGTTGCCGGAAATTTGTCGAAAATTATTGCCTTGATCGGAACGTGTGATTAATGATTTAGGATCAGAACTTGCTCTGATACCATGATAGAATGATTTGCCGTAATTAATTGTATTATTGATAACTAAATATATAGAGAGTACAATAGAGGTATAATAAGAAAAGAACTCTAATCAGAATAAATCATAATCTAATCAGGAGTCTGATTTAGTCTAACAGAAGCAAAAAGGAACTAGGGACGGAGGAAGTATATACCATTGGGATGTGGGTGATGTAATTGGAGCTCTTTTCCAACCCATACGAATAACAAATTAACCATTAAGCGGACAAGTTGACAAGCATAAGGCACAAAATTTCCTCCCCCCTGTTTTATGACTAACTATGGGATTGCTAATCCGTTGTCATTCCCATTCTCCTGCACTACAAGTCCTTCTTTCTCTCCAAGACTCATATGCAGATCCTCTGCCATCTCCAAGTTAGTGAGCTTCCTGGCTTTCAAAGACTCCCCTTCCCAGTCCGTGCAGGAAACCACAGCATACAAAATCGAAATGGCACAGGCGGCTTGAGCCGACAACAGCCCGAACCATAGTCCGCTGAACCCGACATGGAACCAGAAGGCCAAACCAACAGCTACGGGGGTGCCTACACAGTAAAAGGAGCCGAGGTTGATCCGTGCACCCACCGCAGGCCTTGCAGTGCCGCGTAGAATGCCACAGCCAGTGGTTTGTGGGCAGTTACCGAGCTCACACAGGCCGACTATGGGCAGAACCGATGCAACTAAGGCTTTGAGCTCAGTGTCTTGTGTGAACAACCCGCCCCACCTCTCCTTGAATATCACAGTCCATGTAATGTTGACAAATCCAACAAGAACGGCGCAGCCTAACGCAACCATTGCAGCTAGCTTTGCTTTGTATGGCTTGCCTGCTCCCAGCTCATTCCCAACCTGCAATTGGAAAGCACGTTGGGAGGAATAAAGGTGAAGGACAGCATTGATCTTTGAACAGATGCATGGGATGAAGGAAAAGGACAGTAACCTAGGAATCAAATCTTTTGAACTTGCCATATGCCATTCCTTATATATTCTTAGCCAGGTGAATTTATTAATACTGGTAGTACATATTCTTCACCATGCTCAAGTGTGCAATTTAACTAGCACTCCAGTATTTAAGTTTCAACAGTACTTCAGACAGCACATGGACTAATCTGAGACACTTCAGAATGCGGAGGAAGAAGATAAAGACATTGACATTGTAATAATCTAAGAATGTGATGAGTAAGACACTTGGCTGAAATAATTGAATCAAGATATATGACTGTGAAAGGAATAACTAACTAGTATCAATGTGGTTGGACGAATCAGATAGGGATGAATCTATGCGTCGAAATTGAACTCCGTCCGCTTTTCGAGCATGAAGATCTGCCTCTCTATTCTACACAAATCCACTCCACGTAACATCATTTTAAATGGCTACAATCCTCTTAACGTAAAGCTTTTTTTGGATTTTCAAAATGCTCCATAACATATTGTGAAAAACTTGGTTCATCGGGTTTGAGGGGCTGAATATATGGTTATTGGTTAGTGTGACATACATACAATGATACAAAGAATGAATTGAATCCTTTGGTCATGAAGGCACCAAACTACTATATGAATCATGAATGTAACCGAGTAAGATAAAAAATATATGAATTGGGCATATGGAGCGACGTACCCTCGCAGAAACACAGCCGGACAAGGCCATGGGGACAGTGTACATGAGGCTAGTGGTCTGAATAAGGATTCCAGTGGCAGCCACAGCAAGCTTAGGATTAGGCAGGTAGCCCGAAAGCACAATGAGTATCTCATACCACCACCATTCCAAACATATCCCAGCACAGCTCGGCACGGCCAACTTGAGCAGCGGCCCCAACCCGGCGCAGCACATCCCAATCCCGCCCACCCTTCTCCACTCCCACCTCCCATAGATGCACAGGTAGCCCATCATCAGCACCATCATATGCAGGTTGGTCAGCACGGACGCCATAGCCACCCCGGGGACCCCCAGCCCCATGGAAACCACAAGCACGTAATTCAACGGGACGTGAAACATCACAGCTACAAAGGTACACCACATCTGAGGCTTAGTCACTCCCTGAGACCGCAGATACACCCGGAGGGGCTGCAGCAAGGTGTTGGTGAACAAATCCGGCAGCGAGTAGAGGCAGTAGGTAGACGCCATTCGAGTTATGTGGACGTCTTGGCCGAGGAACAGCATGACGGATTCGAGATTAATCCACAACAGGCTTATGGGAATGATTGCTACAACAAGTATGAAGACCATGCGCTGAAGAGAGAGAGAGAGTAAGTCCCAGTTCTTGGAACCGAAGGCCTGGCTACAAACAGGCTCCAGACCCGAAGCCAGACCCACTAAAACAGAGTACCCCGTGATGTTGGTGAAGCCGATTGACAGGGCTCCTCCCGCCAGCTCCAGGCTTCCCAGCCTCCCCAGAAACAACACTGACACCACTGCCCTCACGTAAACCAGCAAGTTCATCGCCGTGATGGGCAAAGCCATGGACCACAGCTCCTTCATCTCCTCCACAACCTACGCAACAATTCATATCACATCAACTCCACACATATACTATTCAAAAAACAAGGTACAACCTCCTCCGTCCTGCCCAATCCGCACACTTTTTTTATCAACTTTCTTTCTCCAGGCCCGTTTAACCATAAATTTATACAGACACCGGTATTGTGTGATTCCTAGCTCCGTTATTGTACGTAACTAAAGTCACTGGCGGTCAAACGTAGCCTACTATTCATGAAACTACTACTGCAACAAAGCTTGCGGGAGTTACCTGAGCGGAGGAGGGGAGTTTGTGCTCCATCTCAGCCATGGAAATGAAGAGTTTGGATGTGTGCAGAGCGTGGAGAGAGAACTATGAACAGAAATTAATGGTGCTGCTGCCCATGGAAACAGAGAAGCGCGCGCAGACTCACTTTATTTCCCAATAAGGCGTTTCCTTTCCCTACGGTGGTGATACAAGGAAAAGTGGTGAATGTGAAGGCACCAGAATATTTGTAGGCTACTATTTATTAATTCTCCAGCTTCAGTGCTACCATTAGCTATCAATATTTATGTGTAAAGAGCTCGAAACTTGAAAGAAACACAGAAGACGAATAATCCAAAGGGCCCACCCGGCAGGCAAATGGAAAAAGGGGAGTCACCCAAGATTTGGTTCTCCTTACTCATTGTGCCCACTACAACTTTCTTTTCCAGTGCAACAAGTTGACGGATTTACGTCATAATACAAACGAAATTTGTGTGATTAAGGTGCTCCACTCTACTTCTTCCTACTCAGGGTGAGCTATTGTAAAATTTAACTGATAAAAAACGTATTAAAATGTACTCCCTCTTTTTATTAAGTTGAGCTCATTTACCATGGTTATATTTTTTTAAAACTTTATCACATTTCCTTTTATAGTAGAATGTACATCATTCTCAACCACTCATTAAACTTTTTTGCTCTCTTCACTCAATTTCCTCCACACATTTCAACTTACAAAAAAAACACCTAAACATATGGTGTCAAATATAGTGAAACGGAGGGAGTGCTAGTTTTTAAATCAATCTGATTAAATAGTTTAGTAAACGTTTTTTCAATTCAAAATTAATAAACATGGAAAAGTCTCTTCTAGACCGACTAACAGTTATACCAATTATAAAAAATCTTATTTTTACTAAGGTCGGACTATAATTATTTATATGTTGACATTCATTTTAAAAAGATTTCATAATTATAGATACCTCACAATAGATAAAAATAAATATCAAATTATCCTATTAGTTATTACTAATTATGAAATGACCTCAACAATACCAACAAGATAGGGTTCCGCTACATAGCAGAACTAAACAAAGCTCCTCCATTTTCTTACGCTCATATGCTCAATAAAACGCTAATCAATGCCCTACCCAAGCCTTCAAGTTCTCCCTTCAAACCAAAAGCCAAAATCGATCATCTAGGCGAACATGGTCTGCGATTCACGGACGAAGACAGATTAGAGGCCTTTCTCCGGTGGACTCTGGTCACAAGCTCTCCAGGAGCATACCGCATATGGAGAGGCTACACAGAAATTTATAAACGACGAGTTTCGAGGGTTACACAAACATCTATCTTCTTGATAATCGCCAACTACTCATTCACTTTACACTGTCGGACGATTACTACCGATGCTAGATGTACACAATCTGGAATTTCGGTGCATATTCCATCATATTCACCAAATGAGTGCCAAATTTCAATCTGAACGTCGACTCCCCAATTGACCAGTGGGTTGCATTATACGGTCTCCCACTTAAATTTTCGATGAGTTAGTTATGAAGTTGATCAGGATTTTGATAGGCAGTAAATTAAACACGGGAGTAGCATAACTCACTGAGACCTCCACCACAAACACCCACTCTAAGTCCATCTTGTGCCACTTAGAGAACTAGTACTTACTAATTGCCCACTAATAGTTTATCAGATATAATTTACCACAAACACGAGATATGACTTTCGAAAATATACTATGTCCCCAATAAGATTAATATGATGCACGGAAGTATGTGGTTGGGTCACTCATGTATCATTCATAGCCTAATTCAATTAAGCCATCTAACCTAATTCAACCAAAGAATTAGCATTCATGCATAGTTGTCAGTCCTAAATACGACATTCACATTAATCTTTGACCAAACCCAACAAGAAGGAAAAAATACTCCAGGGTTCATTCCCGAGTCTAGTGCTAAGTGACTAAGTCATGCAATGAAATCAATTAGTTGTACATACTAGCATAAAAAATGCATAATCATGGTCATTAAATCAAGCAATAATAATAACAAGAGCATAGAATAAATGAATCGAGTAATCTCCCAAATCAATAGTCAAATATGTTTTAAAATGCTCCCAAGATACTAAACCTAAGCTACCATAGTTTAACCCAGAACACAATTTGGTTTTAGAGACATTAATGTTATGTAATGAATGAAGGAAGAAAGGAAAATGTGTAGAGAGAGTTTTAGATCTGCCTCCTCTCCTTTGTCCAATGGATAAGGTTGCTTTATATAGTTGGGGAGAGAAGCCTTTACCCGTTGGTCAAAAACCTAGTCAACAAGTTAGCATAGACCATGTAAAATCACATGGTTTATTCTCTAGAATGGTCGTGCGAGAAAACTGAGCAACACGAACCGTGTACAATTTCACCGTCTATTCCTTGTGGGCAGTCTTCGAGCAATCTGATTTACCCAAATTGTGCAAATTAATTGCATGGCCTGTTTGCTGGGACATGGTTTTCTGTCTTTTAATTTACACCAGACCTTATAAAATTACATAATCCATTCCCCGGTCTTCATATC
The DNA here is from genome assembly GCA_037428765.1 of Rubia yunnanensis. Lineage (NCBI taxonomy): Eukaryota > Viridiplantae > Streptophyta > Magnoliopsida > Gentianales > Rubiaceae > Rubia > Rubia yunnanensis. The sequence goes on from CM075067.1 coordinate 11,069,905, forward strand.
TGGGCAAAATGATCGGCATGGTCCATGCTTGATGAACATTCATGGCCCTTTGCTTGAAAACTCTCTCTTTTTGCCTCTTTCTTCTCCTGATCACTTATATCTTCTACCATTTAATCCAATGGCCTTCAATTATACTATCAACCTTTTGATTGACCTTCTATCTACTACCATTCTTGTGAATGGCTTTCTCTGATGATGATCTTTAATAAGCTCACAAAAACAACAAATAAACCAACTCGTGGAGGAAAATCCTATTATATTACAAATGCTTCACAAAATAGATGAGTTAACACAAATAACAAATCTAACACACTTAGAACTTTACTTGTCCTCAAGTAAGAATAAGCAAAGTTCTAAGGTTATACCTACGAAATGTTTCCAAAAGAACAACCAGCACTTTGATCCTAGGACTACCCTAACTCAAAACACGAGAGTTTTAAAAACTCTTTCATCCTTAAGGAATTCTAAACCACCAAATCGTGCCAATTATAAGAATGAGAAACAAATATCGAAAGAATGCAAGTGACAAGCCTACTCGTAAATTTTTTGTTTTCTCTCAATTTCTCTCATTTTTCCTAGGAGTCCTCTCGAGTTTCATCCCAGCTACTCTTTTATTTCAAAACTCACACCTCACATTTTTTCACACCTTTAAGTCCTCTCATTTTTTTCCATTGGTTACCTTTTTGGGTTTTCAACCTATGTAGGTCTCCCAATTTTGCCTAAGTCACCCTTTCAGGTTTTCAACTTAGTGGTTTTTTTTCAACTTAGTCACCCTATCAGTCTGCATCCTCACAAGGATGTCCTCGTGGTCCTCGTCGTGGTACTGCCGCTCTTTACGCGTATTCTGATCCAAGAAGTGGACCCTACCCTCGAGAGAGTACAGTCGCTGACCAAAATCATCTAACATGTAGCCCATGTTGTCGACACGATGAATCATGTCAAGTAGCTCATTGTCTAACTTGAAAAGGCTATTGACCATGCCTCCAATCTGCTCGCCCTGAATCTTCAGCTGATGGTTGATGGTAAGTAGTATCCTATAATCCTTCGGTTGACCCGAGGTCCCATACTGTGGGTGTTGTGGTAAAACATACTCCCAAAATGGGCTATACCGAGGAGATAAAGGGAAAGGATTTGGAGAATGTGGCGGCTGATAACCCCTTGGTTGGAGATCTATAGATAATATTGCAAATGATATGGAGGGGAAGTAAAGTAATCATCATGGGGGAGAATGATGACTCGAGGAATCTCCCTGATAGAACTAACAAGGGAACTTTTGCGGTGGATGCTCATTCATCGGGTCGGGACCCAGATGTTTCTCATCACCTTGCTCATAGGATCAAAGCATAGTAGAACTCATATCTATACTCAAGGTCTGGCTCGATCATTAATCTCTGAAAGGTTTTGTCCCTCCCATAATTGGTCCTCCACTCTACGAAAGCCTCATAAAGCAGGTGACTATCCCGCCATAGTGCCAGATGCACTGCATTCCCTCCATATTGATCATCTTGGCATCAACCAAGGCACCATGGGTATAGGTGGAGCTAGCACCCTCCGCACCAACTAGATAAGTAGCGTCTGCTTAGAGCTTCATCCCTAAGCCTAAGAAGGTAATCATGCCTCCCATGAAAATACACACTCCCCAATCTCTCCATTTTCCCTTTTCACAGTCGAAAGGAACTCTAATGTCTAACTTCTATTTGTAGGGGTCTGCTTGTGCAAGAACTTGCGCATTTCCAACATCTCCATAAGATACCACACTAGCATACATAACCCCAGATCCTCCGATGTTTCCCTGTCGGTAAACTTTGTCTCTAGGATCACCTTGCCGTGGAGCGTTGCCCACTGGTCCTAATGCGCCTCCTTGAGGTTTTGCAACCCCATAAAGGGAGTGGCGGAGGTGAAAGGCCACAAAATGCTCCTTCTCGACGCCATCTCAAACAACAAACAATGCAACAACAATATTAACAGAAATATGGTAATATGGAAACCATACAAACACCCCAACCAAGTACTCACAACTTAAATAGTCCAAACAATCCCAAAAAAATCCAAAATTGAGCAAAATTGATGTACTAGCATACAATCTCAGCCAATACCCATCCATCTGATTCCCACACTAAGGATATTCACACTCCACGAAAAAAATCTTGAAAACCACAATCGAAACACCCAATATTTTCCAATTAAAGGCTCAAAGAATTGGACGACGATGAAATCTGCAAATTAATTAGTGGGGAATGTGCAAAATTAACTTAGATCAAAGCTCGATGTGCTAGAACTCCTAATTGCCCAAGATTTGCCCAAAATTTTGAGTTTTTGGTGAAAAACTCGAAGTATGGTTTTGTTTTCGTGTTCTTGTTCTTATCAAATTTTGCTTAAATTGGAGTGTTTTTAGATGTGAATTGGATTAGTTTTGTGTGCTGGCTGTATCGGAAGATATTAGGATCAAATATGGAAGGATTTGGGCAAGAAATGGGAATTTTTGAGGGAATGTAGGCTCGATCGCAAATTTGGAAGGAGAAAAGAGTGAAAAACCAATGTTGGGCGTTGGTTTTTATGCTGGTTCCATGCCAGGTGGCACATACCGGATTGGGCGGAGGGTCAATTAGGTTTCATCAGGCACAATACGAGTAAATTGGCATGGTCCGTGCTAGTTCATGTGGCATGTCGCTACAATGTTCATTCTTCTGGCACAGACTGTGTTCTTCTATCCAGTCCTGGGGTGAAAAGCCCAATGTCACTTCTTTTTTAGCCCAAACATATTTCCTTCAACCAAAAATACAAACACTAAGCGTAATTTGGTTCAAGAACAAAAAATTAGATGAATTCTGACGCAGTCGGAATAATCGAAAGAGATCTGCAGACACGAATCCTAGGTTTTGGTTCTGAAATTCACCAGAGAGAAAATATTATTATGAAAGATAAGCCTCCAAAAAATATAAGAGTTCCTTAAATACTAGAATTAATTCGGAAAGAAATGGAAATTCAAAATAAATTCCGAAATAAAACAAAAATAAAAAAAACTCTCAAAACAGTAAATTATCATTTTAAGGCCTTAAATGACCTCAAATGGACAAAAAATACCCCGAAACACAGCATATATGTATTTAGTGGAGTGCTTGTTTAGATGGTTCTAACGCTACCAGAATCGCCTGATTCCGAGTTTGGACGCAAAAGTTATGCTCAAAACCGTATCGGACCTTTGCGGCGATCCATCTCTTCTTGAATCTTCGCCGTTATTCGCCTTGCATCAATCTCCTCCACCGCCAAAGAACTCGACCCCGAGTTCTCTTCAGGATAAGAAAACCCTATCCTCATGGTACTCATAAATATCAACCACATTAAAAGTGTTGGAAATGCTCATAGTATCAGGAAGAGCCACACAATAAGCATTATCACTAATCTTTCACAACACTTTAAACGGACCATGCTTACATGGCTTGAGCTTACTGTACGTACCAATAGGGAACCGCTCCTTGTGCAAGAAGACCATCACATTATCTCCTTCCTTTAAAACCTTGAGCCTTTTACGCTTATCAACGGCCTCCTTATTCTTCTTCCCATTAGCCTCCAAACGAGTCTTGACGGATTCCTTGGTCTCCACAATCTCCTTAGCCATATTCTCTGCCGACTTACTGACTCCAGGAACCTTTGGCAACTTGACCAAATCCACCACATGCTTTGGAACAGTAGTATAAACAAGAAAAAATGGATATTTTCTCGTAGATGAATGCACTACACTGTTATAAGCAAATTCAAATTGAGGCAAAGCCAAATCCCACTGCTTCGGCTTCTCACCACAAACACTATGAATCATATTTCCCAATGTCCTATTCTTCCCCTTAGTCTACCCGTCAGTCTGAGGATGGGCTTTAGAGCTCTTATTCAAAGCACTCCCAAACATCTGCCATAAAGTAATCCATGACTGAGAAATTTTGTATCCTTGTTTGAAGTAATGGACCTGGAAACTCCATGAAGACAAACAACTTCCCGAGAGAACAACTTTGCAATATTGGACGCATCAGCAGTCGTCTTGCATGCAATAAAGTGCGACATCTTGGAAAACATGTCCACCACCACAAACACATAATCACACCACGTTGGGTACGTGGAAACCCTAGCACAAACTCCATAGACAAGTCTAGCAAAATATCTTCAGGAACAGGTAATGGCATATAAAGACCAGTATTTTGAGACTAACCTTTAGAAACCTGGTAGATATAACAATTCTTGACAATAGTGCTCACGTCATTTTTTAAATGCGGCCAATAATACCTCTCCTCCAAACTGGAAATGGTCTCATCTCTTCCCAAATGACCACTAAGACCGCCGCCATGTAAATCCCGAATCAGTTTCTCCCTCAACAAAGATTTAGGATGCACAATTGATCTCCTTTGAAAAGAAAGCCATCACGAACATGAAAATTTGCTCCATTATTATTACCCTCGTTGCACTTCACCCAAATCTCCTTAAATTCAACATCTTCTTCGTACAACTCCTTCAGACATTCAAACCCAACTATCTCCTGTGCCAAAGTAATCAACAAAAAGCCCTCCTACTCAAAGCATCTGCCACCTTATTCATTCCTTACTTATGTTGAATAACGAAAGGAAACTTTTGTAGAAAACTGACTCATCGAGCATGCATCTTATTAATCATCTTCTGACTATGGAAAAATTTCAAAGCTTGATGATCAGTGAACATAATGAACTCCCTCTAAATCAGGTAATGCTCCCACTGTCTTAGAGCTCTAAAAACATCATAGAACTCTTGATCATAAGTACTCCACTTTTGCCGAGCCTCTATCAATTTCTAACTGAAAAACACCACTGGCCTTTTCTCATGGGATAGTATAGCCCAAATTCCTATGCCACTAGCATCACATTCCACTTCAAAAACCTTATCAAAATCAGGAAAAGCTATCACGGTGCAATGCATAGCTTATCTTTGATCAAGTCAAAACTCTGTTCCTACTTGGAACCCCAATGGAATTTTACTTTCTTCAAGAACCTAGTTATGAGAGCAGTCACATCACTGAAATTCTGGACGAAACGTCCATAAAAAGTAGCCAGACCATGGAAACTACGTACCTCCACCACAGACATTGGTGCTGGCCACTCGCGGATAGCACACACCTTCTCCTCGACAACCTGAATCCCATCTTCACCAATAACAAAACCCAGAAAAAGTAACTTGTTGGTGCTGAACGTACACTTTTTCAGGTTAATGTACAACTGATTTTCGAGCAAAACCCGCAACATCTGCCACAAATGCTCTAAATGCTCCCCTCGGGTCTTACTGTAAATCAGGATGTCATCAAAGTAAACCACCACAAAAGAACCAATGAAATGGCATAATACATGATTCATCACCCTCATAAAGGTACCAGGGGCATTGGACAACCCGAAAGGCATCATCAACCACTCGTACAGTCTGTCCTTGCTTTTGAAAGCTGTCTTCCACTCATTTCCAGGCCTGATACGAATATGATGATATCCACTTCTCATATTAATCTTCGAAAATACCTTCGAACCGGCAAACTCATCAATCATGTCTTCCAATCGAGGAATCAAAAATTCGATACTTAACAGTAATCTTGTTAATATCCCTGCTATCAACACACATCCGCTACTGATTTCCTTTCTTTGGAATAAGATGAATATGAACCGCACAAGGACTCATGCTCTCACAAATGAAACCCTTCTTTAGCAAGTCTTTGATCTGTTCCCTAAGAATCTCATTTTCTTTCGGACTCATACAATAGTGTGGTAGGTTTGGCAAGTTAAAGTTGGGAACCAAATCAATCTGATGCTGAATATCCCACATAGGAAGTAATTCATTTCGAAGCTCGTCACCAGTTCACTGTTTGAAAATCTCCAAATTGCCCGAACTTTCACTGGAATCGGTGCCTCCACTTTCTCAGCACTCACTAACCCCTTCATCACCACGGGATAAAAACAGCCGGCTTCAGCAATAGCCTCATCAAGTTCCTCTTCACCTTGTGTTATAACCATAAAATTCGACTGATTTCTTCCCGTGACACTGTCAAAATGCTGAACAAGAGCCATAGCAATTATATGCCTGCCTCATGCAAACAACATGATGTTATCATGCCCCTTGTGAGTAACATCATTATCAAATTGCCAAGGTCGCCCCAACAACACATGACACACATCCATATCCAGTACATCACATATCATGTTCTCCTTGTGATACTTCCCAATTGAAATAGGAACACTACAAGTTAACATCACTCTAACCTGATTACCCTTACCAACCCAACCTAGGGTATAGGGTTTTTCATTACGCTCAGTGGGTAAATCCAGATATTCAACTAACTTTGCAGTAACAAAGTTTTCAGAACTACCATTATCCACAGTTAAATTGTACAACTTGTTATTAATCGAACAGTGGGTTCTAAAAATATTCCTACATTGCCCTTCGTTCTTGGATGACAAAATAATCTATTGAAACACAATGTTGGCCTTCTTAGTTGCCTCATCTTCATCTAACTCGACTGCTTCATGCTCATTCGCTGCATTGTCCTCACCACCCTCTTCCAGAAAAGCCACGGTCCTTGATGGACAAATATTCGACATGTGCCCCACACCACCACAACGAAAACACTTGTCACCAAGTGGCTTAGTATACGGGTTAGGTTATCTCTGCATCGGTGCTCTGGCTGGGAACACCCACTTATCCTGCACACCACCTGAACCACCACCACCAGTACCAAGGTTGGATTCCCTAGTTACCACAGTCTTCTCCTTGCTTCTAGACGGCTCAAAATTGCTTTGGGGCTGAAATTTTCTCAAGCCAGAGAAACCACCACTTTTGTCACGAGGGGAGTTCTCCTTCATCTCCATTTTAATGGCCAAAGTTTGAGCCTTGGTCAGAGTCCACATGGTTTGTAACCTCATCTTCTCCTGAATTGAAGGTTTCAGGCCACTAATATACTTGGCTACCCTCTGATTCTCAGACTTGCCAACCTCTGATTCTCAGACTCGCCAAGTTCATTGCTTTCATAATAACGCATGAATTTAGTCGTGTATTCCTGAACTGACCTACTTCCTTGGGAGCACTCAATGTACAGTTTTTACAAAATTTTCTTGTAATCAGCGGGCAGAAATCGATCCAGCACCATCTGCTTCATCCTTCTCCATGATCTGATTGGATTTTTGTTCTGCTTACACCTTGAGTCAGCTAGTTTGTCCCACCATACATCGGTCGTACTCTTCAACTTCACTATGGCCATTTTCACTTATTTGTCCTTCAAAATTTTCATGACATCGAAAAATTGTTCCGCTTCAATCTTCCAATCCAGCAACTCCTCTGCGCCCATGGATCCATTAAACTAGGGGATATCAACCTTAACCCAACAATCAGGATTATTCCATTGATTACCCCGATTCGTCGAAGTCTCCGTGTCGATTTATTCCTCATCCGAACTTAATGAATCATTGATGATATTCTTCCCCTTCGGATTCCTCCTGGCCAATTACTCACCATTGCTCAAAGTTTGCACCCGCGTCGTCGATGCCTTCATCTGCTTACTCAAAGCAGTAAGTGTTGTGGTAATCGCTGCTCCTTCCGCATAAGTTAATGGTTGATCACTCATTGTGAATCAATAGAAAAGGTCAGGGGAAATATTTCTCTAATACCAATTGATGCAGTCAGAATAATTGAAAGAGATCCGCAAGCACGAATCCTAGGTTTTGGTTCAGGAATCCACCGGAGAGAAAATATTCTCGAAAACATTATTACGAAAGATAAGTCTCCAAAAAATACAAGAGGTCCTTAAAAACTATAATGAATACGGAAAAAAGTAATTCGAAATAAATTATGAAATAAAACAAAAATTGAAAAACACTAAAAACAGTAAATTATTGTTTTAAGGCCTCAAATGACCTCAATTGGCCAAAAACCACCCTAACACATTGCGTATCCATAACTATTGTAGTGCTCTTCAAGATGGTTCCAACGCCACTGGAATCCCTGATTCCGAGTCCAGACAAAAAAATTATGCTCAAAATTGTATTGGACCTTTGTGGCAATCCATCTCTTCTTCAATCTTCATCGTCATTCACCCTGCATCAAATTATTTTCCCCAAAAACACACATTAAAACAACATCAAAACAAGCCTACTAACAAAAAATCAAAGAAATATAAGAAAGTCGTATTTTTATTATTGTCACAACTTTTTTTTCCAATTTCCATCCGCCCTTCTATAACTGTCTTACCATAAAAAAATTAGAGTTGTTGAAATAGGATAAAAATGATTTATGGACTAAAATTATTTCATCTTTGTGTTTCACATTCAAATTTCCCCCCCCCCCCCCCCAAAATGGTAGTATAACACTAATAAAGGGACACCAAATAAGGCAAGTAAGGCAATTATAGGGGGGCGGGGGGAGTAGATCAATTCAAACTTACCTTCGGGTCTCCAGAGTCGCCATTCGTGACTCCACCCACAACAACATACTTGTGGATAGGTCTCCACATTTGTCTCGTTCTATTCACCTTAGGAGACATAAGTTCTCACTATTGTTGGGAACTTTAGGAGTGTCTTTGACTTAGGATGAGGGGAAATGGATTTTACTTCCTTTCCTTGCACCTTAATCCGATGCATGTTAGGATTAAAAATACTAGCACAAAAATCCAAACTAGGCATATGGTTCATAACATCATGCTCGACATCCTTACTATCAACAACAATATCAACAATCAAATCTAGAACATTAACATTTTCAACATGCTCAATAGGTTCAACAAACTCACAAGTCATGCTTAAATCATTCACATCATACACATTTACACCGTTGCAAGACAAAGAGGAAATAGAAACATGATTAGATTTATGAAGGTCAAAACCTACTTTGTCCACATTATCCTCTAGGGGGAGTGTTCCATTGTGAACATCTATTTTGGTTCTTGTCATATTATGAAACAATCCGCCCAAATAGGATTGGGGATGCTTCTCCCTCATGCATCGTGTTAGGAACATAGAAATCGCCAAAAACGCCAATCTTTGCACCCTAACCAAAACATCTTTAACCACTCCCCTTAGAAATAGTTTGTGAATGATCGGCTAGTTGAACAATGACCCTAGTTTCTTTAAGTTCACCTAGGTGTAGACTTTTATAGAGGAAAAAGGGTATAAATTTGTGGATGTCCCTATATCTATCATAGCCTCCTTTTACCAAAGTACCACCCAAATTAATAGGAATCGAGAACGACGTGGGATTACAACATTTTTAGGCAAATATTCATGGCGCAAAGTGGATGCTCCCTCTATTTCCTTTCCTACTTTCTTGAGTGGTTTGGTTCTCTCCTAAGTACATGCATTTCTCAAGAACTTAGCATAACTAGGAATTTTCTCTATAGCATTAAGCAAAGGAATACATAGCTCGCACTTCTTGAAGACTTCACGAATGTCCTTGTTATCTATGTCCACTTCCTTCTTTGCCCTTAAGGCCACCGGAAATGGCGGTTGAGGGTTGACTTTCTTGAGCTTCTTTGTGTTAGGTACCCATGAGAATAAGTGTATTTGGCATCCTTTTGTGCAACCTCCTACACCCTCGGTGCTACCCATAACTTGGACCTCTTTTTCGCATCCTACATTAGTGTCTTTCAAAAAAGAATCTAATCTTGATCAATCCCTTCCTCAGGCTCCATCACCTCTTTCTCGCTTTGCAACATGATGACACTCATGTTTTGCCTTGGATTGACCTCCATTTGAGAGGGAATTTTTCCAGGTTCCATTACTTCTAACCGGCTCACAGAGGTGGAAAGTTGGCCAACTTGTATTTCCAAGTTATTTATGCTCGAGAAGGACCTTGTGCCCAACTCCTTAATAAATCTTCTAGTTCAAGCCACAAAAATCTCATTGCTCTTTGTGACTTGAACAATGGTATCCATGAGTTTCTCTCCTCGACTTGAAGTTGCCACCTTGAGGATTTGAGGTTCCTTCGCCTCTTGGGTAAGGTTGTGGAGGTCCTCTATTGTAGTTTTGACCATTCCCCGAGTTGGGGCATCCATCTTGATCATCTCACCATCTAAAGTTTAGATGATCTCTATAACTCGGGTTGAAGCTATTAGCGTTGGGGTCGTACTTCTTGTCTGATCCTTGGTTCCATTGGAACCCTTGTCCTCGACCTCCTCTATATTACTTGTTCCCTCTATATCCTCTTCCTTCTTGATAGTTCATGCATTGACCTCTTCAACATCATTCTCTTGAAATTATGGACAAGCGTCGGTTGGATGATTGAGTAAACACATTTCATATTTCTTCATTTATTGTATCACCCCTTCATGAACTCTCGTATCATAGAGGCAAGTGCTTGAATTTTTTCCTCTAATTTTGGGGAATTATTGTTCACCTCATCAATTTTCTTTGTTCTTGACCAGGTCTAAAATTGCCCTGCCCCATTTACCATTTCTTCAAAAAGAGCCATATCAGCCTTCATGCTCTTGTTCACTATCAATCTATTCCAAGCAGAGTTGAAAATCTGCATGTCGTCATCAAATAAGCCCTCGAAAAAATAATATACCAAATCCCCATCTTTGTCTTTGAATGGGTAATAGGGACAAATTGCTGAAAGCCTCTTTAACAGCTTCTAATACTCGTAGAGTGTCTCGTTGGCATGTTTGGAGATGTTTGGAAGTTGCTTCTTCAAACGAGTGAACTTTGAGGTGTGGAACAACTTCTATAAAAAAAATTGATCATATCAATACAACTAGTGATGCAACTGGAAGGAAGGTAATAGAGCTAATCCTTAGCAGCATCCCGGAATGGAAATGTCCTAAAATTATTTCCTTCAAGACTCCTAGTGGTTTCATATTTTTGCAAACAAGGTAAAACTCCAACAAATGCTTGTTTGGGTGCTCTCCATCCATTCTATTAAAAGTGAGGAAGCATTGTATCATGTCAGATTTTAACTCAAAAGTTACGTTGGTGGGCAAAGGGGGAAAGATGATAAATAGGGGTTGATTCTCCAAGTTTGGAGCCATAAACTTCCTTAGTGTCTGGTTGTCTTTCGTCATCATATTCTTCTCTTAAATCTCAAAAGGTTCCAGCGGAGCTTCCGCGGTTGCTCTATGTTTCCTACAATTACCTGTAGTATCGGGCAAGTAGTGTAATAGTCTTAAGTCAGCGGTACGAGTTTGTACCATAAACAATGACCAAGAGAATACTATGCCTTAGATAAGAAACAAACACAAAAACATGACGGCAACAAATAACAACCAAAAATATCTCAATAAACAAGAACAAAAAAAACTACTCTACCAAATAATTTCACTAGTTATCTAATAAACACACCCCAAGTACCCAACAATGACGCCAAAATTTGATCGGCACCCCAGGGTCATTGTTTCAATGAGTAACCTGGGGCGCTTGCAAGTTAAAGAAAAGATTTATATGTTGCTCCCTACCTTACTCATAACTACTAAATAGTATCTAGTGGTAAGATCTGGTGTCATCCACATGGACTAAGGGGTATAAAAGATAGCTTCAAACATAAAAGCGCCACCAAATGTATGTGTTGGAAATAGAGAAAATGGGTGGTTTTTGTTTGCAAGGTAAAACTACCAACTAAGAGCATATAAACTGGATGGAGTTGTAAGGATAATAAAACTAGCCTCAGGGGGCATTTGTATCACAGATTTGACATCTAGAATTGATCCTCAATTCCTATTCAGATAATAACAATTTACATATCATATGCCTTATCTCACAAAGTAGAGAAGTTGATTCGCCGGGAACCCCCACAATGACTAATATCATGGTTCCACCCCCTTGTCAAACTCTCACCTCCGTCTGTTACAGCTAGATGAGCACTACCACTGACTTCCTCTAACCCTCACTCTTATGGTTAATAAACCTGCTCCCAACACACAATAAATTAAACACTGCAAACACCCACTCTAAGCCCATCTTGTGCCACTTAAATCATTAGTATCTTATTGATTCCCCCTAGAAGTTCATCCGATGTAGTGTACCACAAACACAAGATATAACTTTCAGAATCAGACTACGCCCCCAACAAGATTAATAATATGCTCGATAGTATGTGTTCGGGTCACGCCTATGTTGTTCATAGCCTAATTCAATTAAGTTTTATCCTAATTCAACCAAAATATTAACAATCATGCATAATTTTTAGTCCTAAATACGACCTTCGTATTAACCTTTGACCAAACCCAACAAAGACAAAATACTCCCGGGTTCATTCCCGAGCCTAGTGCTAAGTGACTAAGTCATGTAATGAAATCAATATGCTTTATAAACTTACATCGTGTATGCATAATCATGGTCATTAAAATCAAGCAACAATATAACAAGGGCATGAGATAAATGAGACCAACAATCTCCCAAGTCAATAGCCAAATATGTTTACATGTGCTCTTAAGATACTAAATCTAATCTACCATAATTAAACCCACAGCAGGTTTTAGAGACATAAATGCTATGTAATAAATGAAGGTAGAGAGGAAAATGTGTAGAGAGAGTTTCAGATCCGCCTCTTCTCATTTGTGCAATGGGTAATGTTTATTTATATAGTTGGAGGAAAGAGAAGCCTTTTACCCAGTGGTCAAAACCCTAATCAACTGGCACAGACATGGACCGTGTCAAATTATATGGTCCATTCTCTAGAATGGTGCCGTGGGAAAACTAGGCAGCATGAACCGTGTAAATTTACATGGTCTATTCTATGTGGGCATTTTTCGAGCAACTGATCAGCACGTCTTTGGCACGATGATCATTCCGGCCTTTTTCTTGAAAACTTGCTCTTTTTGCTTCTTTCTTCTCCTAGTCACTTCTATCATTTAATCCAATGACCTTTAATTCCACTACCAACCTTTCGATTGGCCTTCTATCTACTACCATAGTTGTGAAAGGCTTTCTAGATAATGATCTTCAATGTTGTGCTAAAAACTCGTGAACCTAACTAAGCACCAACAAAAGCATACAAAAATGTGGTGTTAATTGTACTAAGAAAACATGTAAAAATCATCTCATTAAGACCCTTGTCTTCTGAGGGAACGTGCAAGCCACTAAGTAATCCTTCCTTTTTTTGGAGGAGACACAATCCTGGAGAGTGATGTAGACATGATGAATCTGATAAAGAAGCAATAGAGAAAGAATTTGCTTACTTGTTTTGAGGAAGCAGTAGGAGGATTCGAAGGTTCCAGAGCTCTAGAAATATGGAAAGCTTGGAAGACTAAGGATGACTAAGGATGACTCAAGGAAATATGTAAAATGAAGAAATAAAAAGTTGATAAAAGTTTTCAAACGACAGAAGTTGGACGGTTTTTTTAATTAAATGTAATGATGATTGTCTAAAAAAAATATGCGATAACGTGCGCTGCCTGCAAAAATCAGTTTTCCACTCTGCCCAAGACACTGACACTAGGAGCTATTATTAATATGAAAAGTGTCAATTTTCCATATGCTTGTCAGCTTTTAGAGGTCGAGAAAACCTAAAGTCTCTGACGAATCACAACCTTTGACCTTTTGGGGGTTAGTGGTAATGAATGGGCTGAAACTTGTTAGGCTAAGCCGAAGCCAACTAAATAGGTCTTGATGTCATTTCTACACCAAAAGAAGAACAATATAATAGAATTTCTTTACTTTATGTGTTCGTCTAGAGATGTTAGCAATTGGGGGTATTTTGGTACTTTTGCCTTCCTATCTATCTAAACAACGTAGGTTGCTGATTATGCTATTTTAACCTCTAACAATCTTAAACTATGAAATTTGATGCTTCGTGGTTTACATCCATTGGATGTACTTCAATTGGGTAACTTGTTTCTTCTTCCGTTGAGATTCTATATTTAGGATGCTAAGAGAATGAATTACTTAGATTCAGTTTTCAATCTGTTAAGAAGTTTTTCAAGGACATGATTATCCTCAACAAACGTTTCCACAAGCCCAATCATAAAGGTACTTTCTTCTTAAAATTTTATTTTATCCTTTAGGGGTGCCCTAGAATTCATATATGTTTGAAATTTACATAATTTTCCAAGGTTACAGTGCGTACCACAATTGGGTTTGTGGTGATGGAGATCATGGATTCTTCATCAAGCTCGTCTTCATTCCCATTAGTCACATCATTGTTGGATCCTTATGAGCATATCCAAAGAGGAAAGAGCATTGTGGCATAACCTATATGTTATATGTGATTTATACAAATACTAATCACACAATTTCATAGCCACGTACAGGGGATTATTTCTAAGTGAAGACAAACCTCGGATTCAGCAGAAAGAGGGCGTCTCTAGCTTGTCTACCTACAAAACAATCCCCGGGGATGTCCCCGAGAAGAAGCTCTAACGCCTAAGCCAATTCCAGACAAATCTTCCAGGGTGTGTTTCATTTCCTTAGAACTTACCTTCTCTTAGAATTTATGGTCTCCCTTTATAGCTTCTTGATTGTGCATTCATGGCTTATGTTATGTGTTCCCTCTTGGCTAAATCGGGGTTTAGTGGGGGTGTCCTGACGAGCGGCCTATGAGCTTTCTCCACGACCAACTATTTATTGGCAAGTTGGGCTTGGTTCGCTCCTTAGTACTAGATAAACTGATTGTCGTGAATTGGGCTTATTGTTTAGTGTTTCACGGGTTGGATAAACACCATAGGCCTTTTTAGCTGAGAAGTTGAGGAATGCATAGTGTCTAGAGTTCTTGATCAAGCCCAAGACAACATATATGTTTGATTTAGCGAACTATAAGCATGTTTCATGGGATTGATCAGGACGGGTGGGGTTAGCACGAAGCTATGTATAACTTTGTGGTCAGCAAAAGAGAGATTCTATGCATGTATACAACCCTTATTATTAACTTTTTCTATTGGTATTTCTAATTAGGGAATGAGATACCAGTCACGAAGATCAAGGGTGAAATTGACACGCGAGTGTAATAGCATGTAAGGTAATCATTTCAAGAAACATTTAATGAGTGATAGCTCAGATTCTCTCCTAACACAAGAATTATGTTGCTATGACAATGTTCGCTCTATGGGAACAACTTCATATATGCTGCATATATGCATAAAAAATTTGGGGTATTCTAACAGAGCTTACCTTACTCAGCCAGTATGCTGAGGTATTAGCAGGTTCACCATAGTGATCAGAGTTTGGAAGTGTTTCCCTTTTCACGTTTTTGTATCTTTAAGATATGGTTCATTTACGTTCCAAGTCTCCGTCCTCCACTGCCCGGTCTAACATGGGTGAGAGTGGGGTTGCGCTTGACGATGTTTCGTATAAGGAGGAAATGGTCTTTGGAGGGGACGAGGTGGTTGGGGAAGGAGTCAGCCAAAAATATGGAGGATAAGGATTGTGTAATGAACAATGAATCATTCGTGTCCTTGAGCTGTAGTCACCTTTTTTTGGGTAATTTTGAAGTTTAGTTGTCAGTTTCTGGTGAGAGGGTTATGGAATCCTTCCCCTGGATTTTTAGCGTATATGAACATTACTTTTTATATGGTTTGACTTTACACATCTCAGATTTTATGACGTGTGTGCTGGAATTTTATGGGATTGTTCTTGCACAACTACATCCAAGAGAAGGGGCCATAATAAGTAGATATGTTGAGGTGTGTAACAATGTTGGGAAGAAGCTTAAGGTTGGAGATTTTATTAGGTTTTATGACTTGGGGAGCACTTGTAAGGAGGGGTTTTCGCATTCTATATTATTGTTATTGGGATTAAACTTGTGAAAGGTTTTCCCATTAACTGAGACCCTTGGAAAGACAAGTATTTTTATGTTAAATGTATGGAGGATAAGTCCTTGCTTACTTGGAATGTCATTGTTTCTTATGAACAGCAGTTTGATGGGTTGAGAAAGTTATCTAACATGAGCCAAATAGTGAAATATTTGGCTCTGTGTGCCTTGAAGATAAGCAGACCAAGGGTAAGCAGGGTTAGTTGCTCTTTAATATTGCTAACTCGAATTTCATGTTAGTTATTAGGCTTTTGTTCTAGTATTCGCTAACTATTATATTGGTTTGGGATGACTTTGTCACCTATTACCCCTCCTATGTCTAAAGGTAGTGGGAGTGATTCTAAGGTGGCGCACACCTATGTTCCTGTGACCAATATGCCTAAAAAGAAGCTAACGATTGAAGGGGGGGCTAGAAACGTCCCCGTAGTCCAACAAGTTGCTGGAGAGGATTTGGGTTTAGGCGCTCTGAAGCGTGATATTCTGGGTGTAGAGAGTGGAAAGGTATGCAGGATTGGGGAAGTGATCCCTGCTACTAAGTTAATTCTAACAGACTCAAACAATCCTACTAAGATGTTTGCCTTAATGGTCGATGTATGATTTTCATGTGGGTGTATATTTGGCAGGGGTATGTTTTTTAATGAATGGGTTATTCGTTTTAGTTGAGTGGTACTATGGAAGCTATGGTTCATTGTACCTCTAATTATGATGAGGTGTTGAAGGGTTTGAATGAAGAAGTGGTTAAGCTGCGGGTAAAGGTGAAGTAGTTCTAGATAAAATGAGAAAAAATTGGAGAAGGACGTGGGAGGCCCGCAGAATGGGAGGCCCGCGGAATGGGAGGCCCACAGATCTTTAGCGTATATGTGCATCTTGCCAAATTGCAGAATGGGAGGCACGCGGATCTTAGGTAACCTCGAGCTCTATTTAACAAGTTGTTAAAAATGAAGAGTTTCTGCAACTTCTTTGTTGAGATGTACTGTAAAATCATGGACGTCAAGTGCTGGCGTGCATGGTCGAGGATACGTGCCTAGGATCCTACTTTGGCTATCGCGGGGTTGGACGAAACTAGTGCTTTAGCTGAATATGAAGTTCTTTCTAAGAAAGAATTGGATGAGTCTTGTGGGCGGAAGGTTGCAGATGGTGGTCATAAGTTTCGCCTCCTCAAGGAGTTGGAAAATATGCCTAGGCTACCCTTGCTTGGCAAGCTTAAGGGGTGCGAGATTGACAAGTATGTTGATGAGAATGTTGGGGAGGAGGGAGTTTCTATTAACCTGGAGACCGAGACTCCACAAAAGCATGTCCAACCTTCATAAATGTTTAATTATACCAGTTTGTAGAGTAGACATGATGTGGAGATGGCTGATAGTATTGCCACTGAGTCGAGTATAGGGGAAGATGAAGAAACTTGGATAGGTTTAGTGAAACTTTGGGTTGTCTGGACCTATGGGTCATTGTTCCTCTATAAGGTGGGTGTGGGTTTTTTTTTGGCTTTTTATAGGTTTCAGCGGTGTAACCTCATATAGTGGTAAGTGTTGTGTGCTAATTGAAACATGTTGTCCAAGTAGATTTAGGTAAGCTTTTCTTGGGATGGGCTCAAAATCCTCTAGGCTTAAAGCTGGTAGTTGTACACTTATGTCGTTGGCTGGTGCTTTTCCAAATGGATGTGAAACCTATATACAATATTCTTGCGACCTTGCCAAGGTGAGCCACCATACCCATCCTGTGAAATGTATCTCATGACTATTAACATGTGTTCCTAATGGCTTGGCTTGATTGTTTACAAAGTTGGAGGATGGAGGGTTAATTCTCTTTCCGAACTTTGCAGTAAATCTCCAGTTGAGCTTGTTAGCTAGATTTTTCAAGCGTGTGCGAGGTTGTTGGTTGTCTTCATTTGTCCATTGCGAGATTGAGTGATTAATGGTTGTGATTAAGATTATAGTTGGGCTTAGGATAAGAATGCCACGTGGGTATAAACTATTTTGAATTCTAAATGAGAATAATCCAGCATTCAATTTATCAAGAATGACTTTTTGTCTAGTCAGTTTTTGAAAAATGTGTGAACTCATTATTAAAAGTTTTTAAATTATGGCAAATTTGGTATGCCCGAGGCTCCATCATGCCTGTATAAATGGTAGGTATTGAAGAGTTTAATGCATTGTTTTGATAGATAGTGTCATGGTTAGTTTTTTAGAGGGTGAACTTAAATTTCTCAATGGGGGAAAGGGGGATAATTTTCCATTGGATGATTATAGTGGCAAGGTTTTTCATAGTTTTGGTTGGGCACATCATCGGTTATGTGGCGGCTGAATCTAGTTGGAGGGTTTGGTTCAATTAATTGGGGGGGATGCCAAATCATGTATGTTTTGGACCGAGGCCCTTACACCATACATACTTACAGTCAGTGTCATTTAATGTTGATTTACTTGGTTTGTATGTATTTATGTGTTTTGACGTGTGTTCTTTTCCTAGGATTGGCGGATGAGATTAGCGAATATAGGCCTGATGTGGATGGTATTGTTATGCCATCATGTCGAAAGCCCATTAGGCAGGAATGATGAAGGATTCACTTGGGATCAGCGGCCCAAGTCTTCGCAAGGTTGTAGCCTAGAGGAGGAGAAGCATTACGCAGGCAATAGGCTTTGGACCAGTCTGCTGCCCGTGTTTCACGATGGTGGTTTAGGCGTGTAAGCGGGGCAATCTCGTCGCTCTCTTTGGAATGCTTTGCCACCGGGCTAGGAGGAAATGATTGCCGAGATTTTGAAGCAGTGCTAAGCTAGATTCACTAGGCCAGTCAATCGTGGACATGGAGGGAAGAAGTACGTCTCCCATATGTTGTTGGCATACTTGATTTCGAGAAGGATGGTGTCCCTTCATGGGGGGCACTGCTTGGACTGGAAGAGATGCAGAAGAAGAATTGAAACTATTGATCTCTTTCTACATCACTTTATTATACTGCCATCGTAGGCGGGTTAGATAGTAGCTAAAGATTTTCCTATGTAATAGATTTAAGGCTTGTTGCAGTGCACCCCTATTTTAGAGGTTGTTGGATATATAATTGTCCGTGAATTTATTCGTTTGTATAGGATTAGGGTCTATGAGGAGAATATTTTGGTTAGATGTTATGTTTCAAGGTCTATTGTTGGTGTGATTAATCTCACATATGTTAAAATTTTAGTTTTGGCTGTTACTGGGCAATTGAGTAACTGATACAGATAAATTGTTGTTAGATACCTACACAATTAGCATGCCTATTTTTTGTACCTAAGCGCTACCTATCCCAACGTTTTCCAATATGTTGGGGGGGGGGGTGAATAATGGTAATTTACGTACGGTATTGATTTGGACGAGGTAGCTATTGTGTAGGGGGAATTTTTTTTAGCGAGCATACCTTAATTACTTGAAGTTGGGCGTGACTTTCCTCCGTCCAGGGATACGGTGTAGCGAGCCTTAATTACTCAAAGTTGGGAGTAGCGAGCGTACCTTAATTACCTTTTAGCGAGCGTACCTTAATGCCATTTTAGTGAGGTCAGGGATGCAGCCGCTACCTGGGTGTGGCTTTCCTACGTTCATCAGGCTACTTCGTTTGGTCATGTCCTCGCATGGTGGGTTTTCAGTTCTATTTTTGCTCAACTTTGTTGGCTTAGCGTGCTAGGTTTTCTTCCTCTTGCTTGCAAATAATGGGTAATGATCTCGATATCCATTTGGCTCCGGCAACTGGTGGATGTATGATCCAGTCATTTCTATTATTCTCTTTGGTTTGGTTAGAGGGCCTTTTGGCTTATGTTGGCCATTGTATTTTTCCTCCATTCTATGCTTACTTTGTTAATAATGTTTTAGTGTTTCTATATACTTTCTCATGATTGCATGCCATTTTCTCCTTTTGTCTGGCCTTCCTGTCATGTTTGTGCTAAGAGATTATTCTTGGTCGAGTTACGACTTTCTCAGGGATCTTGAAGACCTTGAAAACTTCCAACCATTCCCGGGATCTTTCAAAACCTAAAAATAAAAAATAAAAATCATCTACACAATCACTGCCACTGATCCGTGGAATTCCTTGTAGGTGAAGATAAACTTTGGAGTCAGCACGAAGGGGGTGCAACTAGCTTAGGTGCCTATAAAAGAACTCCCGGGGAGAAGCTCTAATGCCCAAGTCAGTTCCGAAAAAATCTTCCAGGGTGTGTTTCCTTTTCTTATCACTTACCTTTTTCAGCGTTTCATGTCATCATTTATTGCTTCTTGATCGTGCGATTGTGGCTTATGTTGTGTGTCCGCTCTTTGCTAAATTGTGGTTTAGTGGGGGGAGGTGTTACAGCGAGCATCATGTGAGTTTTCTTCAGGGCCAATTTTTTATTGACGAGCTAAGCTTGGTTCACTCCTTAGTACTGGATGAACTGGTTGTAGTGAACTAGGTATGTTGTTTAGTGTTTCATGGGCTAGATATACACCAGTTTTGAATGATCCTAAGATGTTTTTGATTTTGAGTTGTTTTGAAAAGATAATGACTAGAGTGATTGATGGAGTTATTGTGCTTTTGAAAGGGTATACAAAGGAGAGTAGTAGTCTATTAGTCATAGGGATAAACTATCTGACTACTTATACGAGATGTAATAGAAGCTATTTGTTCTAGAAACTTAGTGGCCTCAAGAAATCAGTGAATTTAGTACGTATAACCGAATGGAATCACATGTTGTTGCCTTGTCTCAACATCGAGGGGCTACAAAAGTGACCAAGTGGATGTCTAAGGTGCGGAACAACTCTATCTTGTATGCTAAGCTATGATACTTTGTTTTGTTTTGTTTTGTTTTCTGTTTTATGCAACATTGAAGGGTTTGTCTAACTTGTGTTATAAAGTCTTAATAAATAAATGGTTCTTGCTTTAGAAAAAGGTCTTAATGGTGGTATTTGTGTTTTTCCCGACTTATCTTGTTTAGTTGTTAATTTGTTATAATGATGTGTACAATTCACGATATGGGCTTTTGGAGATTTTTGTTTCTATTCCTTTAAGTTCAACTTTATCTTACAAACATGTAAGCTATAGTTACCTGCTTATTTAGAGGGAATTTAAATTGTAAAAGAAACAAGACTTTCCATTGACAAAAAAACAAATTGCAATGTATGTTTTGCAAGTCTTTCTTTTGTCTTTGGTATGAATCACCACAAGTTGCAAAGGCCTTGTTATCAACCAAACATTTGCACCATAACATAGTTAAGTGGTTTCTTATTATTATCACCTTATAAGGTTAAAGTTTGAAAAACATGGACAACTATAACATTAGCAGCTCAAAATACATACTTATCTTAGGTTCTAAAACTCCCCATTTATCATTGTTGACCAAGTGGTGACTATACCCTTATTGATTTTGCCCGTATAAACAGGGGCTTAAGCTCACCATTGACATTGTGGTTCATCTCCTAGTTAGAACTACCAACCTACTTCTTTCCTATGAAAATAATCGACACGCTAGGATTCTGTCCTAACCTTCCACTATATGCTTCCATATCCTTGCATCTAGATGCTTATCTAGCTTGTAAACTTCCAGATTAGCCCCAAAATTCTTTATCAGAGTCTTATCATGTGGCACACAACACAAATGCTTTTGCTGAAGATAACTACCGACTTCTCCTGCATGTATTTCTTTACTACTTTTTAATTTTGATTTTGATTCTACTGCACTTTCACTTACTTCCTTGTGTTTGGAGAAACTTGTTGCTGTAATACTCTCCAAGGGATGCGAACCAAATTTGGTAACTTACAACATTATGATCATTGTCGCTATGATAACGTTTATTAAGCTAATGATTAGCTTCAGATGTTCTGTATGTACATATGTGTCATCGTTCTTTTGTTGCCATTGTTCTTAGTTCATAGATGAACTTCTTGTGGCCAACTTGTTCTGAACATGAATTCATAATGCTTTTGTCCTTTTCCTCTACCCTTTTAGTAATTTATAGTGTTGTTGACTTAGCCTCATTGTTATTTTACTTTGCCAACAAGTTTGGTGATACTTTCTTTTGTATGCATTGATATGTTCGGATAGAACTACACAAGGATAGTATGAAAGAAATACATTTGGCACAACAGTGCTACTTAGATACTAGGAATGCATCAAAGTATGCTGATGTCTTACTGAAACTGCTATCAGTGATAGATGAAAATATGTTTATCTTGATAGGCGAACCTGACATGGAAGAAATAGGAAGTCCAAATCTTGATTCTCATCAACCTCACCTTTCAGATTTTGCTAATTGTACTGGGGCACAGGAGGAAATACATGGCCAATAAGACGGGGATTAGGTTCTTGATTTGGTTTTCTAACTTGTTGGTTGATAGGGTTGCGATTGTTGGCCTCGGAGTCCTTTCTCAGGGCACTCTTGGTCAGCACTCGGAATGAAGTTACAAACTTGATGAGTCGGAACTCATGTCGTTCTAGGCGCTATTTCTTTTGCTCCATATTGGCGGTCCTGACACCATAAAAACTTATGCATTATAAGGATAATGAGCTATGGTTGAGGTATTTGGTGGGACTCTTCATTCAGACTGGGTATGCTTTATCTATCCTACTTGTTGCTTTGCCCAGTTCTTAGCTTCCAATTTTGAGTATACTTGTGTTATGTTCTGGTTTGATCAAGGTTGCGGAGAGAACTTTGGCTCTCAAATCAGCAAGTACATATTATCTTAAGTCTTGATATTCATGTCACCTGATCTAGGGCATAATTTATGCCAAGTTCATGGAGGAGTTTACATTGAAGAAGGTCGTGGGATGCTATGTTGAAGCTTATGAGGTTAGAGAACATCTTATTCCTATTGACAGTGAAAACTCTTATCCCGCTGATCCCAAAAAGTTGATAATTGTGGCTCATGATAGGTTTGAGCGGTTCAAATGCCTTTTCGTAGATCTCATCTTTAGTTTTCGAGATATGAACATTAGTAAATCCTACTTCCAGCCTCTTAGCTCCTACAGGCTTTCAAAGTTGTCAGGTTAAACTCAGTTTTGTATTTGATATCCTCTACACTAAAGTCCATGTAGTGTATTCTATTGAAGGCTCCGCTTCATGCCTTATCACCTTTTCAAGCACTTTCTTGGCTGCTGCTCTTTGAGAATGATACATACCACATCATTAGCTTGGTTCCCTCTTATTTGCTGCTCAGAGTGGCTATACTTCTGGAGATTTATGCTTCTCCGATCATTCAACAGAACTCGGAATGAATAACTTATTTTAATTAAATAAAATACTTGAATTAAAAAGCATAGTGAAACTCCAATAGTATGTGTTTAATAGAAATTAATAGGAAAAAAAAAGAAAAAAGAAAAAAGAAAAAAGAAAAACCACACTTTCACACGTTTTGTGTTTCCTAATTCGAACTCAAACCAGTAGTTTAGGACATTATTAATTCCCCCCTCCTTCCCAAAACAACCCTTTTCTCTCTCCCTCTTGAAAGTTGAAACTGAAAAATCCTCATTCAATCTGCCCTAAAATTCCCAGAACCTGCCAACATTCCCCTAGCTGGTACCCTGCCAATTCTTCCCCTTTTCACCATCTCCCATTCTTCCATGTAATTGCTTTTAACGACATTTCGAACCCGGGTGCAAATACTGCAACTTTGGCAAGCGTTTAGGGTTTATTTATAGAATCATTAATACTAACACCCCCTTTGGAAGGGATAACTACAAGATTAGGGTCGTCCTGTGGTCAACACAAGCACATTTGGATTGTGGGTTGGGTTGGTGTGGCGCCTCCTGAACGGAGTGCTTTGTGGCTGCGAGCTGCTGATTCTACAAACCCTAATTTGATTGACGACGCATTCTTGCTCGCTTTTGGTGGGCCCTACAGGAGGTGGGTGGATTCTTTTAGGTGATTGTGTTGTAGGACTTGGTTATTGTTATGGAGGGGTGAAAGCTGGGATTTTAGGCTTCAACAGTCCATTTTTTGTTTTAAAAGCTGGAGCACACTTAAAATTTGGTACATTGTCAAATGTAAAAGGCAGGCAGGTTTAGAATGATCTAGTGAGCGAAAGCAGCTATTCGTGATAGGTTTGATTCTGAATATGGTCGTGACTGATGGAAAGAAGTGAACCTGCGCTAGTTCCAGAATGGCTGAGATGTACTGCAAATGTTGCCGCTGGCACACCCGGTTTGCCACACTCAGGTATTATTCGCCTCTCTTGCTCTCTTTTGATTCTCGATGTGGTGGTGTTTGTTTATGCATTTCTTTTGCTCTACTTTTAGATGTTTCTCCAACATGGAACACTCAGCGTGCTGCATATCTGGAAAGAAATCATTCATCTAATAGTAGGCATAGTTCAAGCAGTAATGGTTCTACTAAGCATCCTTACAGCAGTTTTAATACGAGCCATCGGGAGCGAAATAATAAAGATAGGTCCGCCGGTGGAGACATATCATTGGAGAACATCTTAGAACTCAGTGTTAAAAACAACTCTCTGCAGCGCTCTCAATCTCTAGTGTCCAGGAGAACTAGTGAGGTGGCATCCCTCAAAACAGAGGACTTGAAAAATAACGGAACTAGTGCGAAAGGAATTATACTCGGTAGAAGCAATCTGAGTGGAGTTCACAAGGCTGCATTTGATAAGGATTTTCCATATCTTGGAAATGAGGGATCAGGCATAGGGAGGGTGTCATCACCTGTGCAGAGTTTGCCCAATGCCACTGCAGGTTTGTTGGGTGGCGAGAAATGGACTTCTGCCCTTGCTGGAATACCCTCAATGATTGCTGACACCAGCAATGGGTCCTCAACTTCTGGTGCTTCAACTGCTGCTACTCTTAACATGGCTGAGGCATTGTCACAGGTTCCACAGCGGGGACGTGCAATTCCCCAGGTGATTTCCCCATCTTGTTTATTTGATGAAATGGTTGACATATTTTTCAAGATTCTAATCATGCATTTGACAGGCACTCGATAAGGCTGTGAGACTTGAAGAATTAGCCATTAAGCAGTCAAGGCAATTAATACCCATGACACCCTCCATGCCTAAGACTTCGGTAAGAATAGACTTAGTTTGATCTGACAGCCATTTCTAATTTTCTGGTTATGCCTCTGGGCAATCAAATTATAAGTTCAGTTGGGGTGTAGAGTTGGACAACTTTGTTTTGATTGGTTCCAATGTGTATTTTTATTTCACAAGTACTTAGGATGTGTTTGGCGGGGTTTATAAGTGCTGAACTTATAAGCTAAGCAGCTAAAAAAGTGCTTATTTTAAGCTGGTCCCCCCCTTCTTTTAAAAGTAGCCAGCATTACTGATAAACATAGTTCCACCAGACACACCCTTAAAGGCCTGCTCAGTTTAATGTCTTTAATTGGTGACCAGCAATTCGGTTCTAAAATTTTACTGGTGGTAATTACCTGATGAATGTCGATTTTTATATGTAGTCTAGACACTATCCAGTATGTGGTGTTTCCTACCCTGAGAAAGGAAGAAGATGTTTCTCCAATTTTTCTTTCTCTTTCCCTAACCTTATTAGCTTTGTGATGATACTAAAACGTGGAATTTTTTCAAACTTATTGCATCTGGATTAGATGTTCAGAAAACTAATATTTTTCTTAGTTGGCAGATAGGTTGCATGGGAGTGTTAGTTTTTTTTTTTTAATTGGCCTCTCTAGGAAAATGGGGCCTTGGAGCAATGTTTAGACATTGCTGCTATTGACTGCGAACTTCTCCTACAAAATCCCCCTCCTAGTGGGATTGGGTAATGTTGAATCTCTATAATCTTTTAGAATCTTTCAGTGTCATTTGTTTGTCTTTTTTTTTTTTTTGGAAACTAGGGAGGTTATGGAAATTATAAAATTTTGTAGTTCAATTTAGAATAAATCAATTCTATCTGTTCCAAATTAAGAGTCACATTTTTTCAATGTAGAACTTTTTAAAGATAAGGGTATTTTTCACTGTAGAGCTTTTTAAAGATAAGGACGGTACATTAACAAGCCTTTTGTCCCTATTTATTTCACTTTTTTCCAAATTGGTTGTTGAATAATTTTACACAATACATCTCCTTATAAGTAAGGCATTAGATATAAAAAAATAGAAACAAGACTCTTTATTATGTGGAGGAACAACATGTGAGAAACTAGACTCCTAACGTGGAACAGGAGTAATATTAAGCTAAAGAAAACTTCTTTATGATACAGTTAAGTTACAAATTTAGATTGAAACTAACAAAATACATATGATTATATAACAATGAATCTTATGTTGTGAATTGCATAAAATTATATCGATATCAAATGTGCAACCACTTTAAATAGGTGAAATAATTGGTAATAGTTGACAACCAAACTTGTGCCGATAATATTGGAAATTTCCATTCCCTCCATTTTGTTTAAGTGTGACACATTATGGCACACAGTTTTTGAAGATACTAATTGTGTGGATGAAATTGAGTTAAAAGAAAAATTAAATGAAATGAGTGGTTGGAAGTACCTTAAACTATGCTAACTGTTTGTAAAGGCTTTGTTCTTCCATGAGTTTATTCTTTTTTCTCATTGGCTTCTTAAAAAAAAATATTTGTGTTGTAAACACCAAAGGATGTGCTGAAAATTGTAAAAAGGGTTTTCAGAATGTAAAGATATTATTCAAATATTATAAGCTAGAAGGCAAACAGAAAAGAGAGGTAGACAAAACCCAATATGTATCACTGTGTAGCATTCATATTAATGTACTCCCTCTGCCCCTCTATTATTGTCTTACTTGCCTTTTTTGGTGTCCCTTTATTAATGTCTTCCATTGTTTGGTAAGAATTTGAATGTGAAAAAAAGATGAAATAATTTTGTCCACAAACTATTTTTATGCTATTTCAATGACTTCTAAAAAAAGATACTTTTTTTTGGTAATAAGACAATAATAGAGGGACAAGGGGAGTACACATTTTCGTTGGTTTATTGCCAACTAATTACAGTATATATGTTGGTGTCATCTGTTATCTTCTTCTGGATTTTAAATGTAATGGTGGATAATTGTGCCCTTTTGGTGAAGTTGCGTGTAATATGCTCATCAACTAAAAGGTTCCACCTGCTGTTTTGGTTTTGTTAGGTGTTTAACCAACTGGGGCACTTGTTATTTTCTAAACTTTTGTTTTACATCCTGGGTTTTAAAACGCATTAAGCGCTAAGCGTAAGGTACACCGTTTTGTATCACAGAGCGCAGAGGAAGACAGAAAGCGCACGCTTTTTGGCGCTTTTCTGCGCTTTTGTTAAAGCGCATAGCGGCCCAAAAAGTGCTTTTGGGCTGGTGGTGTGATTTCTCCTGTTTGTTTCCTTTTTTATGATTCAACTTCTAGGGTTTACTACTAATTTAGGAATACAAACAAAAGAAAGGAACAAGTTTAATCATCCTATACGGCCGTTCATCTTCTCCATCTCCTTCCGATTCCTTCCAGCTTGCTGCCTTGCTCTCAGCACTTCGCGCTTCGGTAATGTTTACCTTCAGCATTTTATGTCGCTTTGCGCTTTTTAAAACCCGGCTTACATCCTTAGGTACTGTATTCTTGTGTGATCTCTTTATGCAGTTTGGAATTAGTTCTTTTGCTAGCAATTAGGCTTTGGAAGTAGTTTTTGTGTGGGTAAATTTAGAAAGGTTTTATAGTAGTATATAGTGTTCTAAAAATCGCCAGGCACTAGTTGGGCGGAGGATGACTAGTGCCTAGCAGCCAAGGGATTAATCGGTCTTGGTGGGAATGTATTTTTAATACATAAAATGGGTATAATAAATTAGTAACACATAAATCATTCAGCAACAGTTGAGTCAATAGACTCAATACACTAAATTCACTAATACAGCCAGCCAAAAAGTTCAACCAGATTGATAAAATTCACACTCAGCCAGAGACACAAGATCCTAAGGGACAAAATTCTAAACCCCCACTCCTGCAATTCTTGCTTCTCTGCACACAATCACAAACACCTCCCTTGTCTCCTCCAGTCAAAAAAAAAAGAAGAAAAACACTTTGAACTTGCTGATTGAATCCATGGAGTCCGCAGGTATACCTTTCAGAGCTTCGTCTTCCACTTTCTTGGCGAAATCTTTGAACCCTTTGAGTTGCATCCCTGAAAACCCACAGCCCTGTTTTTCTTTCTCCAAAACCCCCACCTTCAAATGTCATGGCGGATTCGCTTGGCTGAGAAGGTGGTGCCATGGAGGACTCGGCTGAGATGGTGAATGGGTGAATTTGTTCTATCGGAGCTCGGAGGTAGAAGAATGTCAGAGGAAAAGTAAAGATGCCAAAGAAAATTAGAAAAGCCCTACGCGCAAATCCCTGACTGGCCTGAATTCCCAACCTGCCCAGACCCTGCCCAGT
Organism: Rubia yunnanensis; assembly: GCA_037428765.1. Classification (NCBI taxonomy): domain Eukaryota; kingdom Viridiplantae; phylum Streptophyta; class Magnoliopsida; order Gentianales; family Rubiaceae; genus Rubia; species Rubia yunnanensis. Next base: position 11,097,933 of record CM075067.1, read on the forward strand.
CCAGCCTAGCTCTTGCTAGGCGGGTTTTGGCGCTCGGATAACTCAACATCTGTTTGGAGCTACCGGTTAGAGTATAATCGGAACGGTGTGGTAGAACCGACTTTTAGAACACTGGTTGTATATCTTGAATTTAAGTTGATACCTCGTTTTTCAGGTTTTGATTCCATCAGAGAAATCAAAGCAACCAAAAGCTGCTGTTAGATCAAATGAGGTTATCGTTCCTGTTAGGAGTCTACAGCAGCCGCAGCAAAATTATTCATCACAAGTTTCTAACCAACCTCGTGTTGGACAAGTGAGATCTGATGCTTCAAATGCCTCTCATGCTGGTGGGAAGTTTTTGGTCCTGAAGGCAGCAAGGGAGCATATTACCAATTCTTCTGCTATGGATGCATCTTGTCCAGCTAACAATGGCAACTCTAAGCCTGCAAACAACCAATTTTCTCAACCTCCATCCGCAGTTGCTATCACAAGCAATGTTGCTCCAAAGGCTTCCACTCTTGATAAGAAAGCAGCTTCCTTATTTTTGAATCCAAAACATACTGCTGAGAAGAAATCTTCCTTGTCTCAAGCTCAGAGCAGGAGTGACTTTTTCAACCTTATGCGTAAGAAGACCTTTGTCAATACCTCTTCTGCTGTGTCAGATTCAAGTTCTACAGTTTTATCTCATACAAATAAGGTTGATGGACATATTAAAGAAGCTGAAAGTTCTCCAGCAACTACTTTTGTTACAAGGAACAGGAATCAGATGATTGGTTATGGTGATATCTATGGTAATAATAGTGGTGGACAAAGTGTTATGGACGGTGAAGATAAAAATATGGGCTCTCATGGGGATGTCTATCCAGATGAAGAGGAGGTCGCATTTCTGCGTTCTCTTGGCTGGGAGGAGAATGGGGAAGAAGTCGAAATCACAGATGAAGAGATTGTTGCTTTCTATGAGGAGGTAACTTTACGATTTGCATACTCCCTCCATCCTATTATGAATGTCCTATGTCTATTTTCACACTATTCACACCATTTTATATTGTTAGTATTTTTAGTCACGTATTACAAAATACTTTAGAAAATAGATATTTTAAACTGGCAAGATCTCCACAACAAAATACTCGTACCTAAGATCAATGAAAATTTTACATCTAAATTGCTCTTAACTTTATTTTATGAACGTTGTTAGTGGGATGGGGGGAAGTATGTCTTTTGACATGATATTTGAATGGTTATACTCTCTGTTTGGGAAAGCAGCCAGATGATATGATCTTCTGTCTGGTCTTTAGAGAAAAGCCCATCGCTAAGATTTTCCCCATGAACAGATTATGATGCAATCTACATGATGCTGTAGATAGTTTGTTTGTTGGTCTTGAACTTGAAGATCGTGATAGATAGAGTTATGAATGTGGAATCATATTTTGATTGCCTTTGAAATGTAGACATACAGGTTAGGATTCTTCAGGCAGGAGGTTCTGTGCGTCCTCATTTGTGAAACAGAAAAATACTGTACTAGTATCTCTAAATGGTTACAACCAAACAATATTCTGCTTGTGAGAATGAGCAATTATTTTGGAGTGATCTACAAAGGATTCTGAAACCTGTGCCAATGTACAATATCTCTCAGTTGACCTCAGGATCCATGTTTATCTTTAGATTGATGGTCACCGTAATGTTTATGAATGTTTCCATATACTATGCTTGGTCATTTACATTAGGTATGATGATTACTTTGAATTTCCATCTAATATGATTATAGGATGATTAAGTTGCAATTATGTTGTGTTTTAGCTACTCTCTCATACTGCTTAGATTATGGTAAAGATTTGTTTCATAGCACATTGATGGTTTTTCATTCTTAGCTGTTTCAGAGGTGCAGCAATCCTAAGCAATGCTATAAATGTTTGGTGCCATACAAAAGCCATTTTGTGGAAAACTCCAAAAATCCTAAAGAATAACTAAAGAACAAATAGAAACAAGAACTTATGGTGCAAATTATAAAAACATAAAACATAAATAATCTTTTTGTGCAGCCTCAGCTAGCCTAGCGTCCAGATGCGCTTGCCTAGTATAAACTGCTATCTTGAGCAATGCTGTACAACTCTGCAGGTGTATTTGAGGGGTTTTGCCTAGGCCTAGGCAGTAGTACCGTGCTTCAGAAGTCTTAAGGTGGGCCTATAGCGTCTCGCACTAGTGAGGTGAGGCGAGGAGTAGGCCTCAGTTTTTAAAACATATTAGAAGAGTATCTAAATGGTAGAAATTAATAACAGGAATTTAATGCTAATAGTTAAAAACAAATGTCCTTCCTGCTTAAATTGTTCAAAAGTTATGAAGAAATCAAATTGAAGCATATGTTCCATAATGATAGTATATTTTATTAGTATGATCATAATCATAATCACTCTCTCATATGAACTCCTTAAGGAGGTGCCGTTGAACTTCTTCCTCGTGATCATATTCACTCTCCCATTCAAACTCCTTATTGAACAAAGTCATTACCCTTTCTAACCTCACCCTATGCTACTCGGAGACAAAAAATTTTGGACCGTACCCGACACAGATACTGGTAAATAATACACGTCTGATCCTAATGAATCATCTTGGATACAGCAATCCGAAAGTCAGGAAGAAAGTAAATGATAAACTTACATATTTCAAATTTATTACCATACTTATCTGATTTCCTTTGATTATATATCCTATTTAATTTCAAACCTATCGAACTTCAATCATCCAGCTGTATATACTCTTTCCATATCGCAAAATTTACTTTTCCTTCAATATATATTTTTACGTTCCAGCTTCTCGTCCATTCCCTATTTCAAATTTTCTGAATTAATTGTTCACTCTTTCCAAGAAAAAAGTTAATATTCCAGTGTCTTTTCATCTGTCTATAGTATATTTATCAGTCTCTCACCTTTTCAAAGTATTTAGAAAACCATTGGAAGCCGGACTAACCTCCGGTACCTATCAATGATTATGAATGATGATATTTTAAAGAAATCTATAACTGATTTTCTATAATTATTTCTCTAATCTCAAGAATTTTTATCATAGTTTATGAATAACTATCCCATGCCGTGTCTAATATAGGGCAGTGTCCCCGTACCCCTGTCCAAATTCAGGACGGTGTCCCCCCTATTATGAGTTTTAGAAAACTCGATCGGTAATAGTGTCAGGTACTCGGATCTGTACTAGTGTTGGATCTTGACACCCATGTCCAGGTAACATTGTCTTTCTTACTGAATCGTGGTAGCATTTCTTGGAAATATTTCTTACCTTATGAAGTTGCGATTACAAATATTTCTTGAACTTGACTTTGGACATGAGGCTCTATTTCTTAGTGATAAAGTATGATATAATTTCTGGTTACAAATAAATTTGGTGAAAGTGATATTTTAGCTTGGGATGTCAATGTGATCATTGCTGTCTTTTATCATCAGAATTTCCCTCTCTACACTCTCAATCATGTATAGTTTGAGGATAGCATTGTGACCCTATTGAAAGAGCTGAAAGGAGTACACTGCACCTATTGTTTTGAAACGGATAGGACGTGCGTACAAGTACTTGATCGACATTCCATGTCAATAAGAGGATTTAGGAACAGAATCAGTTATCTTAGTTCTTAGATAATAAGCATTTATGTGATTTTCTTTGGAATGGTTTAGGTTACTTCAAGAGATCTATTCAATGGCAGTTTTTGTGCATTTTGTGTGTAGAAAGTATAATTTTGGTTCTTTACACAGGTATCAGCCATCAGGTGAACTTTATTCTCCATTTTTATTACTTTTAACTATTTTTGTCCTTGTATTATTTGAAATCGAGGTAGTGTTATGGAAAAGTATTGCACAGGAATCAAATAGAGAACTATGTTAGGGATCCGTGGCACCTGTCTTCCTGGGGTTAATGGGAGATCTCTAGTGTTTTTAGGTTCTCTCTATTTGAAAGAGTTCAATGTGAATCTGTGAATACTTTCTAACCTTAGGTGTCAAACTCAGCATTCAGCAATGTGGTTTAGAAAATGGTTCTTTGAAAATGAATGTTTTATTGTTAAGCATACTTGGTTTACTGCTCTCAGTAGGGAAAATCTGATTTTTATAAATCTGATCTAGTTTCTTGCCTGTTTATTGACGTATTGTGTTAGTTTCAAATTTTCATTTGCTCTTAAATTGTGCCAATACAATATATAACAATACAATATATAAAGACCTGAAAAGAACAACAGTAAGCAGGATTTACTAACTTCTACTACTTTGTTCGTCATTTGCAGTACCAGAAGTTCATGCCTTCGTTGAAAGTATGGAGAAGTATTCAGCCAAAATGCTTAATGCTACCTGAGTTTAACTCTCCCAAGTCAGTTGCTGCATCTTCGAAATCAGGCTATTCTGGTTCTGAATTTGATATTTGATATTCACAGACACAGGATGTCTCTTCTCTTTTATTTGGAAAGAGAGCTGATACAGTGAGTACAAGGATGACCCATTTTGATACTGGAGCTTGGAGTATAGTGAAATAAAATCGCCCAGTGGTAGGTCTTAGCAGGCGTTTTCGATGGTTTGAAAGATCATAGTTTAGGAAACATTTAGTACTGCTGATGATGCTAGGAAAGTAGGTCCTTTTGGAAATGATTTGATCTTATTGTTTTTAGTCTTCCTAGAAAACTTTTCTATCAATTTGGTCAATATACAAGGGAAAAAAAGTTGGAAGGCATTGAATGTTTTGGTGATTATGTTCCCTTCCTGGACCAATGCTAGTTCCTGATTACATTTTTTTAAAGATTATATAACAAGAACCAAATTACATGCAAACATCCTATTCTAGGATTAAATTATGAGACAACACTAATGAATTTATTAAAACCCATTGGAGTTTGAAACTTATCGATTCAAATAGTTAGGGACGTCCTCATGAGGTCACCAAGATGTTGTATTACCAACAAATTGCTGCCATCATAACTAAAAGGGTAATATGCATATATAATCCTATATGTTAGAGGAAAGTGTATGTATAACCCTTGTTTTTTTAGTGCAAAAACAACCTTGAGTATTGGATGAAAGTGCAAATATAACCCTCCGACTATGATTCAGGTGTTGTAACGAATTTCGGCCATTGACCCACTTGAAAAGACTAAAATACCTTCTGCCCCAAACCTTAAAGGAGAAGGACAATTCCACCCTCTTCGCCAACCACCTCCACCGCCAGACCACCACCACCACCCGCCTGGCCACCACCACTGCTCCGCCTCCATCTGGCCACCAACCACCACCCCCTTTCGGCTCATGCCACCACCACCACCAGTCAGTCATACAGATCCCATTGGTCACTAAAATTCAGATAAACAAATAAAAAGCGCAAACATCAAATTTTGAACCTTTTCCAACTCCTTCGTCCTCTGACGGCCCTGTCATCGATATAGGTTTCATCACACCGATCGAGTCCCCCCACACTATAGTCTCGAATCGAAACACAGAAACCTTAGATCAGCACGAAAGGTTAAATTATGGAGAAATTATGGCGAAAAAAGAAGAGGAAGTCGCGCCGGAGGACGTCACGCCTCCGTCGAAGAAGCTGCACATCGACGACGCTGGAGTCGGCACGACGAAGGAAGAGAACGTCGTAGGTGGGTTTGCGTTTGCGGGTCTCTTGGGTTGGGTCTGCGTTTGCGGGTATCAGTGATTTTTGGTGGGATGGAGAAGGTGGTTGTGGCGGGGCGTCGATTGATGTGGTGGCGGAGCAATTCCCGTGCCAGAGGACGTCGCGCCGGCGTTGAAGAAGCGCTGGAGTCAGCATGACGGAGACAGAGGACGTCGCAGGTGGGTCTGCATTTGCGGGTCTCTTGGGCCGGGTCTACATTTGCGATTCTCGGTGATTATCGGTGGGATGTAGAAGGGGGTTGTGGTGGGCCGTCGATCGATGTGGTGTGGTAGAGCGTGGTGTGGTGGCAGTGCATGGTGTGGTGGCGGACATTGAAGTAATATTAAGTTTCAGGGTATTGAGATTGAAGATTTTTGAAGACGAAGGAATGTTTCAGAATATTGATGTAATATTAATATTTTTAAATTTTTTTACATAGGGGTAAAATAGTCCTTTCACATAATTTCGGTCTTAAACTGTCAAAAAGTTATATTTGCACATAACTTAAATATTTGGGGTTATATTTGTACTTTCAATTATCGCAGGGTTATATCCGCACTTTCGTCAATTATGTAGGGTTATATATGCACTTTTTCTCTAACTAAAATCACAATGCTCTCACATTCATCGGTCACTTGCAAGTTGAGAATTATTTGTAATAGGGATTTCTAAAATAAAGGTACAGGGTTCAGGATAGTTATTGTTTGAACCCTGGACCTCTATGTTATAGGGAGCGTGAGTTACCGCTAAACCAGATCAATTCACAATAAGAGTTCCTAATTAGTTTTAGCATTTTTGTTATACTATAATTTATATCGATTTGTCTAATACAAAATGCTAAAACTAATAAGGAGCTAGTATTTTGAATTGAGCCTTGGTTCAGTGGTAATTCACACTCTCTAAAACAGAGAGGTCTAGGGTTCAAACCACATCTTTGTCAAGCTACATTTACAAATGCTCTAAGGTACTAGTCTAAGCAAACGTAATCAAACCCATAGCATAAATGGGTTTGGAACCCATAAATGCTATGAAATGAATAAAGAAAGAGAGGAAAAGTATTTGGAAGTATTTCACATCTGCCTCCCTTTTAATTGTCCAACTGATAAGGTTCCTATATATAGTGGGATGAGAGGGAAGGTTTTGCCCCACTGGTCAAAACTCTAGTCAACTAACTGACACAAACCATGCCAAGGATTTTGCGGAATTAAACAGTCCCTCCTCTGGGATATGTTCCAAAATTTCTGAATCTACACAGACTGTGCATGATTATACGGCCTGCCCTTTGGCATATGAATTTCTAGACAGCTTGACCAGTAGGTCAGTGCCCTTTGAACATTTCTGATCCTTGCTTGAACACTTGCTCTTTTTGCCTTCTTCTTCTTCTCCCAACTTCTTCAATCCTCTACCATTATATCCCCAACCTTTTATTTTATTTTTCTACCATTATATCCAATGGCCTTCATTCTACTACCAATCTTGCGATTGACATTCTATCTACTACTACCTTTGTTAAGATAAATCTTCATATTTTTTTATTAACTTTCTCAAGCCATGTTTGACCATAAATTTCAATTAGTATATAATTAATAAAATTAATATGTGAGATATTGATAGATTCCATGCAACACCTATTTTCTAAATATGAAATTTTTATACACTATTTTTATATGTGATTAAAGTTATCGATGGTCAAACATGGCCTGCGAAAGTTGATAAAAAAATAGAAAGTTTTCTTTGGAATAGATGAAGTATCATTCTTACGAATGGACTTCTAGAATGACGGTTTTCATCTGAACTCATAAAATTAAAGACCAACTCACGGAGGAAAAATCCTATTAAGTCACAAATGTCTCACAAAATAAAAGAGTTAATGCAAATAACCAAATAAAGTGATTTTAACCCTCTATCATGCAAAACACTCTTAAACCTAACTAGCCACCAACAAAACATATAAAAAGTGGTGTTAAATGCTCTACGAAAACATGCAATTACCATCTCATCAGAATGCAACATGTACAAAGCAAACCTACAAAACGAGAAATTGATCATACTTAAGAAAAAAAAAAAGATCAATGGCCAAAAAAATTATTGTTAACACGCACCTTACCGAGATATAAACTTACGTGTATCAGTTCAAATTAGGACCGTCAAAAGCACAAATTTTTAATCAAATTTGGTAATTATTACCTCATACGGATTTTAATTTATAATTCCAAATTATCGTTTAATTTTCAGGCCACTATTAACCACTACCCAAAGTTAAAGTAATCATTACTTGCAATTACATTTTCCTATGTATCATTATCTACTAAACCATTTTCAGCTTTGCACCTGATCTGCACCACTATGCATGCTTTAACCAATGCAATTGACGTAGTTTTTATTTACTTTTGGTTGCGATTTTGCAATATTAGTTGAGTTTATATGACAAGGGGTTTAGGCTACCATGTTCGGTTTATTATTCTAAATCTCACGTTTTGTACACTTAATTAGTGATCATTGACATATCGTGTTCACGGACTCCTTGGTCTTCATTATAAGTACCTTTAGTAGGTCGCCCGTGAATGCTATTTGTTACATTACATTCTTGCGAAGGCCGTTTGCTTTTAACGGTAGAAGATTTGAAGGTCATTCACATTGAATGGTAGTAGATGAAGGCCACGAGCATCGATGCATGGTAGAAGGAGATTGAAGCCAAGGATAGGCGACTTCGAAGTTCAAGATGGCAAAAGATGGAAGCGGTAAATCGTGGTCCGAGGAGTGTTACCTTAGTCCGAGAACGATCCAGGAAGAATTAGCCTTCAAGGCTGGTTCCATTGGATTTGTCTTCCTGAGTATTACAAATTTGACTGCTATAACTCCCAATTTGGACTAACGGTTCATCTGTGGTAAGCAAACGAAGGACTAGCGGCTCGTGACAGCCCGAGCTACACAAAGCATTAGCGGCCCGTGAAGATGGTCCCGCCCTACACAAAGGAACAACGCTGGTCCGTGACAATAAAGCCGGGCCGTGAAGCATGGATGATAAAGTTGGCTATGTATGGAAGCCGGTCTGTGAAAACCTTCAAGGACCGTGATGAGAGTTCTAAACAAACACCCATGCTACTAGCGGTCTGTGAAAAAGAGGTCGGGCCGCAAAAACTACTGAGTGGAAACCGTGCTGTTGCTCGCGATCTGTGAAAATGAAGCCGGTCCGTGAAAACTTCTGAGCAAAAACCTTGATGCTGCTTACGGTCCGTGAAAACCTTCACGGACTGTGGCACGAGCTCAGCTTCACAGACCATGGCTTCCCGTAGCTATAAATGTTCACAGACCATGCCAGATCTGGCGGTCCGTGCTTGAAGGCTTCACAGACCGTGGCATCTGAGTCGGTCCGTGAAAACTAGGCGGCTGACCTGGGGTTTTGGCACTTTTGTCCTATTTTAGGCCTATTTCTAGGTCTAATCTCCTACTACTATATATAGGACCCTAGTCTACTAATTTTCACATACATCAGGAGAGAGAACTCATATCTTGTAACTTGGAGAGCATTCGGGAGAATGAAGGACTTCCTTAGTAGGTTTTGTACTTTTTCCTTTTCTTTTCTTCCTGTTTCATCCCAAAGATGTGGAATTAAAACATATATTTGAATTCCATGTCTAGGGAGTAGTTAGATTAAGCTTGAGACATATTTGTCACATGTGTAGCTTTTGATGCTTTATGAGATTCCTTAAATTCCATCTATCTTTTTGTTTATGATATTATTGTGATTGTTCTTAAATGTGACAAATGCATGAACACTACACCACATATGAGCACACACTTGGGGCTATGTTTATGTATGGTGCACTTATTGATTCCACCTACGGAAGAGAAACCTGGATGTTTGGATGGGTGGAGGGGAACGATTCTACGTGAGTGTGTGCACGAGAGATTTGAGGTAACCCTAATCCGCATACCATCACACTAGTCTTAGCTGATTACTTAACCATTTTCCGATAGTTTATGACAGGCGCGAGCGGTCGTCGCGCCCGCGCGCCAAAAGATAATTTATAAGCCCTCAGTGCTTACTTTCTACAACTAGGTAGATAGTGGCAAATTGGGGTCGTCCAATGAGAAGAGGGATCTTCCTAAGCGTCTAAGCACACAAATGGTTGATATACTAGGCTAGGAGTAAATATATATACACACACTTAAAAGCGAGTAAAGGGGGGGTTGGTTGGTTGGTTGGTTCCTAAGTTAACAAAGCTAAAAAGACAGGATAACTAGCAACGTCAAGTGACTATGCTAATCATCAAACGAAACTAAAGAAAAAGGGTTTTAAACTACAAAGATAAAATGCCTTGGGGGCAACGGATATCCACTTCCACATCTAATGTAGTTCATCGAATCATTCACACATTCCATCATATAGCATTCATGACCCAACGCTCACACACCCCATCTAGCAAGTACCACAACACACACACCACAAGGAGTTCTAAGTTCATGCTCGTAGATCTTCATGCAAAGGTGCTACGGAAGTTGTCACGTTCCTACACCTAAGCAATTCAACCACACAAGCACTCCCTATGCTCAAACCACTCATGGCACACATGCAGTGAAACACACCGTCAAGAGTACATAAACGCCAAACAATAAATGCTTCAGGAATGAGTGTAAATCACCTATTCAATACTTCAACTACTTGTCGTGGAGACTGAACTCCTATCCTTCTTAGTTCGTAGTTTGCGAGAGTGAGTTCGACATCTCTCGTCAAACCTCACCAATGGCTCCCGAGTCGCGACCACGACTCAAGGCGACATTGGTGGCATTTAGCACGAAGGACCAACAAGCTTGGCAATGCCTATGACCACTACACCGCGACTAGGCATTGAACCAATTCATGCAATTACACGAGATTGGATGAACGTGCAACGCACATTCATCCGCGAGCATATGACTCTCTCGTTTGCTACACAAACGAACGTGACGAAGAGTTTGACATCAATCACATTCGCCTAGCACATTGTCAACACACTAACACAATCAAAAGCTCTAATTCATACTCTCACATTGCTAACAAGAACAGGGGGGAAATTAACCCAAATCCCCCAAACCCTAGCTAGCAATTAATCCAAGCATTTCATATCATCAAGCTCTCAATAACATCAATGCAATCAACAATTAACATTCAAAGCACAATAATTGCACAATAGCAAAAATACCAAATAAATAGATATAAATGAGTTCTTGCCACATAGATAGTGGAAGCTTCAATCCTTTGCTCCCAAGAACAAGAACTACTCTAGAACAACAAGAAAAGACATAATCAAACTAAGAGAAAGCTAAGAAAAGAAAGAAGAAGAAAAACCTAAAAATGGCGCCCAAAACCAGAGAGAAGCGGGCTCCAAGAACTGGAGAAGAAGAGGGAAAAGAGATGGTATTTATAGTGCAAAGAAAACACACTTGATTTCTGGCCGCCCGATGGTCGCGACTCGCGACGGTGTTCGTCGCGACTCGCGACGGTGCCCCGGCTCGCGATGGTGTCGCGACGGGGTCGCGACGGGGTCGCGACGGCAGCCACAGTTTTGCATTGTTTCTTTGTCTTCTTCATAGCCATCCCTCTCACTCTTCAAGTCTTCAACAGCTCCAAAATGGTCTTCAACGGCCTCCGGTCTTCATGTCTTCGAAGTGAGTATCCAAAAGTTTTCGAAAGTATAGTCTTCAATGTCTTCCGGTCTTCGTTGGTTCCGTGTTCTTCCCTTGTCACACAAAATCCACTTAAAAGAGGTAAAAGAGTACAAAGTTGCTTTTACCTCTCCTAAGTGAATTTCAAGGTAAAACACAAGCTCTCGATAATAAAAGAGCACAAAAGTGATCCTAAATACTACTAAATAATGCGCCTAAGATGGACACATCAGTTTACATGTAGATATAGTTGATAGTAGCAAGCTAGGTGTTGTGTTGAAACCCTAGTATCACTGATAAGGTGCCTATGAACCTGAGGCCTTGTGTATAGAGGACCACTGGGAATTAGTGCATTCGTGGTGGAAGCCTGGGACGTAATAGCACAGGGGAGAAACATAACCATAACAACGACCGAACCTTGTTGTGCTCCTCTAATTACGATGACGGTGTTAATAGAAGGTTGCATGCACACCCACCTTGACAGTGATGAGAAATTGTATGCCATCGGCCACACCACGTGTTGTGAACACAGTGATAGGTCTTTTGTATGTCTACATGTGAATCAATCGAGGATTGAAACATTAGAACTACCATGTTTCTTAATTTGTCCCAAGTGCCTAGTATAAATAGTTTACTTGTTTGTTTATTTCATGCTTGTAGCTGTTAGTTGAAAATACCAACCCCTCCCCCAGTTTGCATGTTTACATCAGTAACTATTCCTTTCACTCGTGCAGATTGACAACCTACACGAGGCTGTGTTTTGACTTTTATTTGAATCCTAGCATCTCTGTGGACAAACCCAAGGCTTGCCGCTTACTACCTTTTGGTAGCATTAGCAGCGAGAACAGGTGTAGAATATAAATCTTATCTTTGACCATCCCACAGGACTAGTGTCTCGGCTTGGGTTAATTTATTACATTGCTACGATTGTGTTAACAAGCCCGGGTTGAGGCAGGTCAAAATTTTGGTGTCTCTGCTGGGGATGCTTTCTAGTTTAAGTATTAGTTGAGCATAGAATTTTAGTAAAGTAGTTAGTAGTATCTTTTATTTTTTGTCTTTTGTTTTTTTGTTTGTTGTGAGTTGAGCTTTGTTTCTTGTACTTTGATCCTTTTTGCTATTTTATTGTTGGAAGGATAGTGCGACCCTAGTTTATGCCATACTAGGAATCTGGGTGTTTTGCATTCCCTAACTAATTCCAGAGGTAAGTGGAGGAGAAGGAGGAAGAGAGTTATATCGGAGGTTCAATTTAGAGGTTTGAGGAATTACCACACAAAATGGCGGATGGCAACCACACTTTGAGAGAGCTTATAGCTCCTAACTTAGAGAATCAACCACTATGTATCACATTCCTGCCTTTGCCTCCGAATGTGACTTGTGAGTTGAAAAGTGTGATGATACACTACCTTCCTACATTCCACAGTTTGGCCGGAGAGGATCCGAACAAAAATTTATCGGAATTCCATTTCGTATGCACGAACATGAAGCCGCCGGGAGTGCCGAAAGATGACTACAACTTGAGAGCCTTCCCCTTTTCACTACAAGATGGAGCAAAAGATTGGCTATATTATTTGCCACCGGGGTGCATAGGGTCATGGATGGATATGAAACGACAATTTTTAGAGAAATATTTTTGGCCTCAAAGTCTGCTGGTTTAAAGAAACAGTTGTCCAACATCACTCAAGAAGCAACCGAGAGCTTATATGAGTATTGGGAGAGATTCAAGAGGCTTCTCGCAAGTTGACCCTATCATCCCTTCAAGGAAGGTGACATGGCCTATTATTTCTTTGAGGGCTTGTGTGATGAGGACATAAGGATGGTTAATGCCGCGTGCAACATTTCTGTCACCAACAAGAGCCCAAAGGACGCTATGGAACTTTTTGAAGAGATGGCCAACGGGATGAGGCAATTCGGTACAAGGTCGAGGGTTAAGGTCTTGGATAAACCCGCACACACACTGAAGTTGGATGAGCAAGTCCAAGCTCTAGCATTAATGATGAAAGAGCTTTTGCAAGGAAAGGTGCACCAAGTCAAGATGTGTGGGGTTTGCAACCTTGATCACCACTCCGAGAAAGTCCCCGAGGTCGTTGGTGATATGCTAGAGGTGAATGTCGTGGACTACACAACTGGGAGAGATCTCAATTTTCTAGGGGTCAACAACAAGGGTTCCAGGGGAACCAAGGCGATGCAAGACCGGTATGCAAACTCATTCAATCCAAGGTATAGGGATCATCCCAGATTTTGATGGAGGGATGGCAATCAACCTCAAGGGTATTGGGGTGGACATGCACTGCCTCAACCTCATCCTAGAGGTGAAGGGCCATCCAACAATCATATCATACTTTACAAGTTAGATAGGGAGGAGATCTTGGATGCCATTGGATAATAGGGGAAGAAACATGAGATCTTCACGGAAAAGACAAGGAGAGAAATCGAAGACCTTGGTACTAGAGACTTATCAAGTATCAAGAACCTTGGGATTCAAGTTGGACAACTTGCCACCTGGATAAGCCGACTTGAAGCGAAAGAGTCTGGCAAGCTACCTTCCCAACCTGAGGTGAATCCAAGAAATGTTAGCACACTCAAATTGAGAAGTGGGAAGGAGGTTCGCAAAATCGAGGAGAAAGTGACACAAGAGGATGATCAGTTAGAGGAGGCTAGAAAAGCGAAGTTTGAAGAAGAAGAGATGGTTTTCAAGGAAGCACCCTCTAAGGAGCTTCCACCACCCAAAGCTCAATTCTCTATTCCACCTCCATTTCCAAGTGCTTTGAGGGGAAGGCCGAAGGTGGAGACAAATGAGACGAACATTCAGAAAGCCTTTGAAAAAGTGGAGGTATCTATCCCTATCTTAGAATTGATTGACAATATGCCTTTATATGCTAAAGTTTCATGTACTAAGAAAAGGAGAAGACCACCTAAGAAGTTAGGGAAGCTAAGAATTAGGGAAGTCGCAATTTTGAATCATAAGAATTTGCCTAAGAAATGTGATAACCCCAGAATATTTTCTATCTCAATTTCTTTAGGTGGGACACTTGTTGAACATGTCATGATAGATTCAGGAGCTTCTATCAATGTGATTCCCTTTAGTCTCTTTGAATGTCTTGAAATTGGTGAACTAAAGGAGACTAGAGTCATTGTTCCACTCGACGATCATTCCCAAGCTATCCCTCGAGGGCTAGTGAAGGATGTAATGGTGCGAGGGGCAAGTTGGTTTTTCCGGCGGCCTTTTATGTCCTAGATGTAGCGCATGATGGTAGTGCACCCCAAATCCTTTTGGGGAGACCTTTTCTAAAAACGTCTAGGACTAAAATTAATGTCCACTTGGGTATCTTGACTCTAGAAGATAACTTAGACAAGGTGGAATTTGACATTTATAAATCTAGGCATGATTCAACAAAACTCTCTTATGTGAAAAGGTGTGACACTTTTTGGTGAGCATGATAATCTTGAACCTTCTTGTGATGCAAATGAGCATGAATCTTTTGATGATGAATTTGTTAAGGATCCCAATGGATTGCATGATTTGATCAATGATATGTTCGTGCTGAATTATTTTTCTATGCTAACAAATTTGCAGTGGGAAAAGGAAAGTGTCGAGGAATTAATACCTCCTCGATCTCCCCCTAACCCCAAGGTGATGTTGAAATGAGTCGATGTTGGCAAGAAAAGGAGAAACATTTCTAGGTACCACAAGGGGTACAAAGGTAAAGATGGCTCATCGTGGAGACCTCTCCACAATGACGTCATCGTGGGTGGAGTCGCCGATGGCAATTTCGGAGGCCCACGTGTAAGTGCTTGAAAGTTGAATGCATGAAAAGGTAATAAGTTGTGATGACGATAATAAGCATACGTGGATCTTTTTGTTTGCTTGTTTTGAGTAGTTACTTGGTAGATTTTGCATGTCATGCTTGAGATAAATGATCCATTAAATGAAATTACTGCTTGATTTGAAAATCCAAATGTGAAGATGTGTGATTATGTGTAGATGGAATGGATTTTGATGGGCGACATAGTTTTCTTTCAAAAGTTGAGAAAAACCAAGAAATATGGAAAATCTGGGGTTAGCCTTGTGACAATGGTTGTCACGAAGGGCAGGCCTCGTGCCATGATGATGGGCACAAGACTCTGCCTCGTGAAGATGGAAAAACTGGGCAGAAATCATTTTTGTCAAATTTTGATTTTCCATCCCCCAACTTGTTTAAAAAATGCAATTTTTGAAAAGGAAGTTTGAATTTCAAAGTTAAAAATGCATTTTGGCTCAAGAAGTGAGATTTCCCATTTCCTTAGGATTTTTTATGCAAATAGTACTTCCCAAGTTAATTGATTGTACTTGTCCCCTAATTTGAAATTTTATCTTTATCCAAATGGTACCTCTCTCTCTCTCTCTCTCTCTCTCTCCCTCTTTCACCTATGCTGAAATTTTATTCTCATTGTACAGCTCTTCACCTAATTTCATCATCTACACATTCTTTCCTCTCAAGAAACACTCACTCACACGCTCTTGGGTGAACACGAAAGTTGAAGCTTTTTCTTCCAAAAACTAGCAATTTTTGCTTCTTCTTGTGTGGATCTTACACTTATAGGCTTCAAATTTTGGGTAATTCTTTGATCTCTTTGTCTATATGCTTGATTGACATTGTGATTTTTTTTATGAAAAGTATGATTTATGAATGAGCATGTGTTTTCGTGATGTTGTTTGGGTTTGTGTGATCAATCTTATGATGATGAAATTAGGGAAATTTTGAATGTGCCATTGATATTGAGTGATGTGTTCTTCATGTGTTGGGTGATTAGAGGGAGCATGAATCTTGTTTGCATGAATCTATTGATGGGTTGGTGAAAGGAATACATGATGTTGTTTATTGATGAGGAATATTATTGTTTTAAATGGTCTTTATGCTTATACCATCATGCTTTGAATGTGTGGTCATTTTGGGAGAATGTTATTTGTTGAATGATACCATGGGATACGAATTGTTTATTGTGACATTACCATTCTTCTCCCCCTCAATTTGTTAGGATGGCTTCAAAGAAAGGTACTTTGGAGAAAGAGAAGTCGTCAAGGGGTGAGAAATGGAAGAAACCGGTTAAGGGTGAAAACCCTAAATTGACAACTTCCGCTCCCTGCAACCCTAAGCCTGTGGGTGACAAGTTCTTAGAATTAACCAACATCATCGGGACTGCAGCCCAGAGATGGAGAAATTTGAGGGAACCAAGGAAGAGCATTTTGGAGACTAGTTTTGCTTGCAAGAGCACCTTGATGGCTCTAGGTTTAGTTAAACCCGTGACTTTTCTTTTGGGTTGGGTAGGCCTAGACAGTTTTCTCGATGTGCACTCAAAAACCTACATAAGGTGGACCTTAGAGTTTCTAGCTACCATTTGGAAGGTCACATACAAGGAGGGTCACAAGGCGATTAAGTTCAACCTGGGTGACAAGGAGTACCAAGTGACCTATAGAGAGGTGGCATAAGCTTTTGGGTGGAAGACCGACCAGAACATTCCACGGACTAATCGCCAAGGAATGTCATTCTCTCTTGGGTTCTTTTGGGAGCAACTAACCAGGACTTATAGGAAGAATCTGAGCAAGAGCACGACTATAGTCCACCCAACAATCCATTTTGTTCATCGACCCCATTCTATGGGCGTTCTATGCCACGGTGAATTGACGCATTGTCCGGGATCCGATGTACACCTTCTTTGGGCAATGGCACCGACATGGAACATCTACCCAGACTTGGTTAGTGTCATTGTTCAAGAATGCATAGCGATGGGAGAGCAAAAGAGTGGGAAAATCTCCATGGGAGGCATGGTTGGTCTTTTGGCGGATTATCTAGGTCACCCGGTCACACAAAGAGCTATTTCTAACTTACGAAGATCGGGCACACGGTACAATATTGAGAAGTTAGCTAAGAATCTATGGTGAGACCGACGACATTAGAGGGTAGATATGTATGGCTCTATGGCGGCGCAAGCATATGTAGCTTCATGATTCTTCTACAATTGGAGTGCACCACTATTGACCATAACACATGTTTGGATGACCTACTTATTTTTCTGGATATTAAATTTGAGAGAGAAGCCTACAACATTATGGCCAACCAAGAGTTAGACCTAGAAGAGGCCGAAGGGGAAACATCTTCGAGAGCACTTGTGAGTCGATCTCATCTTTCCACGGCCATTATGGATCAACCACACCTACTTGGGGAGTAACTCTCGAGTTCTTCCCAAGTTCTTCAAGGGATAGTTCAAGCGAATAGAGGAGTAAATACACAAGTGGAGGATCTCAACACGAGGGTGGGTTGCCTTGAATCCACAATCCAAGCGATAGGGTTCGTAGAGAGGTGTTTCACTAGCCATGAAGAGGCCGGCCCTTCGGGGCCGGAAGTGTAGGTATCACTTATCTCCCTTCCTCACTTATGTTTTGACATTCTTTTTGTGCATTGTACGCAAAGTGTGGGGAGGGAGTAGTGAGCACTTAGGAATTCCCTTTCTTCGATTTCTTCGTGCATGCATGTTTTGTTTGTTTTTTGTATTGATTGTTGGTAGTTTTAGTTCTTATTTTTTGGGGATGATTTTGGATGAACATTTGGTGGAATGGAATGCTATTGAACCCACAAAAATGCACAAAAATGCTATGCTAGGTTACCTAGTTTTCATAAGGTAGAAAGTTTTAGTTATTGGTGGAGTATTTTTGTGTGTTTGATTATCTTTGTAGTATTGAACCCACTCTTGGGGCACTTTTTGAAAATTTGAAAAAATGAAAAAAAGATCAAAATTGGGACAGGTCGAAAACCTGAAAGGGCGACTTGAGTAACATTAGGAAAAACCCGAATAGGTTGAAAGGCCTAGGTAAAAGTGAGAGGCTTGGCCCGGCTAGACTTACGAGTCCAGGCAAAAATGAGAGGCCGTGTGGAAAAAAGGTGAGAGGTGAGCACATTTTGTGGGATAACGCTAGGTGAAAACCTGAAAGGGTGCCTAGGAAAAATGAAAGAAATTGAGAGAAAAAAAGAAAAAAGAAACAAGAAACTAGGTTGCCGATACATTGGACTCCTTGTTTGCAACTAGGTTGAGAATCTAGATTTATCCCTATGTTGCAAGCAAGTCGACAACTTTTGGATTTCCTTGGTGGATTGTTGTTACTTGAGGATTGCTCTTTGATTGCTTTTGGGACTTCTTTGGGGAATGTAAGCTTGGCTTTATTCCGATCTTTTGCCACTTATCTTTTTCCATACACATTTACTTGCTTTGGGTGGTTTGGTTGCCTTAGGAACTTTGGGGAGTGTGAGAGTTGTGAGATTTTCATCTTCTTGAGGGAACTAGGGTAGCTTGGGAATAAGTTGGATGCAGTGGCTATTTTTGCATGCTTCATGTCACTTGAACCTTTTTCTTTGATTTTATTTACTTGAGGATGAGTAAAGGTTTAAGTATAGGGAGTCTGATCTGCACCATTATGCATGCTTTAACCAATGCATTTGTCGTAGTTTTTATTTACTTTTTGTTGGTGGCTTGGAAACATTAGTTGAGTTTACATGACAAGGGCTTTAGACAACCATGTTCGGTTTTCTATTCTAAATCCCACATTTTATACACTTAATTAGTGATTATTGACATATAGTGTTCACGGGCTCCTTGGTCTTCATTATAAGTACCTTTAGTAGGGCACCCGTGAATGCTATTTGTTACATTACATTCTTGTGAATGCCGTTTGCTTTTAACGAAATATTTGAAGGTCATTCGCATTGAATGTTAGTAGATGAAGGCCACGAGTATCAATGCATGGTAGAAGGAGATTGAAGCCAAGGATAGGCAGCTTTGAAGTTCAAGATGGAAATAGGTGGAAACAGTGAATCATGGTCCGGGGAGTGTTTCCTTAGTCCGAGAACGACCTAGGAAGAGTTATCTTTCAAGATGGGTTCCATTGGATTTGTCTTCTCAAGTACTATAAAATTGACTGCTAGAATTCCTAAGTCGGACTAACGGTTCACCCGTGGGAAGCAAACGAAGTTCAGCCGATGAAGGACTAGAGGCTTGTGACAGCCCATGCTACACAAAGCATCAGCAGCCCGTGAAGATGCCCATGGTCTGCCCTACAAAAAGAAACAGTGCCGGTCTATGACAATGAAGACGGGCCGTGAAGCATGGATGAGAAATTTGGCTGAGTATGGAAGCCGGTCCATGAAAACCTTCATGGACCGTGACGAGAGCTCTGAGCAAAAACCCATACTGCTCGCGGTCTATGAAAAGGAGGCCGCTCCGTGAAAAATTCTGAGCGAAAACCTTGGTGCTTCTCGCGGTCCATGGCACAAGCTCAGCTTCACGGACCATTGCTTCCAATGACTATGAATGTTCACGGAACGCTCCAGATCTGGTAATCTGTGCTTGAAACCTTCATGAACCGTGGCATCCGAGCCGGTCCGTGAAAACTAGGCGGCTGACCTAGGGTTTTGGTACTTTTGTCCTATTTTGGCATATTTTTAGGCACAATCTCATACTACTATATATAGGACCTGATGTGCCTATTTTATATGGTTATTTTAGGACTTTTTGGGTTTACTTTTGTACACTTTTGTGCACTATATGTTGCATTTTTCCTTGAAAATCTCTAAAGAGGGTTAAGAACGACTTTTACGCTTTTATTACTTTCTAGTGGATTTTTTGTGACGAGGAAATTTTTCCGAAGACTTTGAAGATTACATTTGAAGATTTGAAGACTTGCATTTGAGCTTTTAAAGACTTGAAGGATTGAAGAAAAGTAAAGAGAAGAGGGGGACTTGAGATAAAAAGAAGGCAGAAATCAAAGTGCTGGATTCTGCATCCGTCACACGGAGCAATGAAACAATCGTACCGTGCGATGGAACCATTGCACGATTTGAAAAATGGGTGGCAAGACTTCTTTCTTGCTTTTTTGTAATATAAATACTCACCTTATCCTTTCTCTCTTATCTCTCTTCCTCTCCTGCGATTTTCTAGGTTTCAAACCTAGTTTTCTTCTTTCTTTCCTTAGTTTTTGTATGATTAATCATGCCTTTTCATTATCTAGCTTAGTTTTGTACTTGAGAGCAATTGATTGAGACTTCCTTGCTAATGTATTGAGAATTATTTCTATCTCTATTATTTTCTCTATTGTGCATTTATTGAATGTGGATTGTTAATGGAATTAATGTTGTTGGAAGTTTGAGTTTATGAATTTCTTATATGATTTCTTGTTAGGGTTGGGAGAAAGTAGCTAATTTCCCATCTTTTAATGTGGAATCCAAGAGCATGAGTTAGAGCTTCTAAATTATGTTGATGTGTTGATAATTGTTGGATGAATGTGATGATGTTGAACTCGTTGTCATGTTTATTTTAGGTAGCAAATGAGAGAAGTCTATGAATGTCGATCGTTCTTGACTAATCTAGTGTAAATGCATGAATTGGTTAAATACTTAGACACAGTGTAGTGTTTATAGTGTTGCCAAGCTTGTTG
This sequence comes from Rubia yunnanensis, assembly GCA_037428765.1. Lineage (NCBI taxonomy): Eukaryota > Viridiplantae > Streptophyta > Magnoliopsida > Gentianales > Rubiaceae > Rubia > Rubia yunnanensis. The sequence goes on from CM075067.1 coordinate 11,118,664, forward strand.
ATTCTCCATGCTCAATGTTATCAATGGGATACTTTTTGTCATGTTTGGACTAAAGGATTCATTGGTGAGGTTTGACAAGAGATATCGAATTCACTCTTGCAAACTACTATCTAAGAAAGACAGAAGATTTATCTTCACAATAAGTAGTTAAAGTAATGAATAGATTGTTTCACTCGTTCTTGAAGCTTTTGTTATTTAGCATTCATGTGTTCTTAATGCTATGTTTTACTTCATTTATTCCATGGGGTGCTTGAGAATAGTAAGTATTTGTATGATTGAAGGGTTAGGGTGTTAGGAAAGTGGCAAATTCCGTAGCTCTTTGGCAAGAAAATCCAAGAACATGGACTTAGAACTTCTCGTGCATAATGTGTTGTGATTCTTACTAGATAAGTATGTTAATGTGGATTGTTCTCATATTTATCCTATAGATGCAATGAAAGGTTGAATCTTGAGTGGTTTGTTCTAGGTTTAGCATAATGAATGCTATATTTGGTTAAATGGCTATGTCTTTGGTAGAAGACTTGTTGTTATCAAATCTATGGTCTTTCGTGTGAAATGCCATTGATGAAATACCTCTATGGTGTGGTTTTCTTAGAGTGATTGTCAACGAGGTTTGCAAATGGTCGTTGTTTGTCTTTGCAAATTACTATTAAGAAGGAATGAACGTTGATCTTCAAACAGGAAGTGATAACCTTCCCTGTAGGTAACAAATGTGATAGAATGAGTGAATGGTTCAATGATCTACATGAGGTTTGGAAGCGGATATCAATTGCCCGCAAGGCTTTATCTTTTGTAGTTTTTACCTCTTTTTCTTGGTTTGTTGATAATTAGTGTAGTTACTTGGCTTTGCTAGTTATCTTGTCTTTTACTTTCATAATTTAGGACCAAAACCAACAAACCCCCCCCCCCCCCCACTTGCTTTTATATATCTATATATATCTACCTCTGGTCTAATATCAACCCTATATATTCAAACCCTTAGAAAGATCCCTCTTCATCGTGGACGTCCCCGATTTGCCACTATTTACTTAGTTGTAGTTAGTAAACATTTAGGGATTATAAATTTATCTTTGAGAGGTACGGCGTTGACCTCCCAAGACCCTAATCTACTCATTTTCATATACATTAGGGGAGAGAATTCATATCTTGTAACTTGAGTATTTGGGAGAAGGAAGGAGTTTCTTAGTGGGTTTTGTACTTTTTCCTTTTCTTTTCTTCTTATTTCATCCTAAAGATGTGGAATTCAAATCTATATTTGAATTCCATGTCTAGGGAGTAGTTATATTAAGCTTGGGACATATTTGGCACATGTGCAGCTTTTGGTGCTTTATGAGATTCCTTAAATTCTATTTATCTTTATGTTTATGATATTATTATGATTGTTCTTCAATGTGAAAAATGCATGAACGCTACATCACATATGAGCACACACATTGGGCTATGTTCATGTATGGTGCACTTATTGATGCCCCCTGGGAAGAGAAACCTAGATGTTTGAATGGGTGGAGGGGAACAATTTTCGCATAAGTGTGTGCACAGGAGATTTGAGGTAACCCTAATCCACATACCATCACGCCAGTTTTAGTTGATTACTTAACCATTTTTCAGGGAGAGATAGTTGATAGTAGAAAGCTAGGTGTTGGGTTTGAAACCCCAGTATCACAAATAAGGTGCTTATGAACCTAAGGTCTCGCGTATAGAGGATCAATGGGTATTAGTGCATTAGTGGTGGAAGCCCAAAATGTAATAGCATGAGGGAGAAACAAAACGACAACAACAGTCAAACCTTGTTGTGCTTCCCTAATTACGATGGCGATGTCGATGGAGGGTTGCGAGCGCACTCATCGTGACAGGGATGGGGAAGTGCATGACATCGGCCACACCACGTGTTATGAACACACTTATAGGTTTTTTGTATGTCTATATGTGAATGAATCGAGGATTGAAACATTAGAACTACGATGTTGTTAAATTAGTCCCAAGTGCCTAGTATAAATAGTTTACTTGTTTGTTTTTTTCATGCTTGTAGTTGTTAGTTGAAAATACCAACCCCCATCCCCTTTCAGTTTTCATGTTTACATTAGTAGCTATTCCTTTCACTTGTGCGGATTGACGACCCGCATGAGGTTGTGTTTTAACTTTTACTTGAACCCTAGCATCTCTGTGGACAAACTTAGGGCTTGCCGCTGACTACCCTTTGGTAGCATTAGCAGCAAGAACAGGTGCAGAATATAAATCTTATCTTTGGACATCTAACGTGACTAGTGCCTCAGCTTGGGTTAATTGATTGCACTACTGCAACTGTATTAATGACCTCGGATCGAGGCAGGTCAGCACCCAACTTTTTATCAAACTGACATGTAAAAATATTCTCGTTCACCAAGTTGTGCTCAATTATACACTTAATTCAATTAGATAAAAAATTTTCCACTTTGCTAACCATGACTCTGTGGCTGGGGGGTGTCTTATGGTATATACCACACTTACCTAGTCCCAGTTATGCAAAGTCTATCATTAGAATAATCAACCCACGGAAAAAATTGGTTCACCGATTATGCATGATGCCTCGCTCGAGATTAATCGACCCCAAGAACACTGGAGAAGTGCCACTCACCAGGAATACCCTCTGCTTGACCACGATCAAGGAAAGTGAGGCACAATATGTGGACCACGATCGTACAATCCAACTTCTGTAAATAAGGACAAGAGATGAAAAACTAGGTAAGTAACTTCTAACTTAAGAAATACCGAAAGACAACCCTAACTTAGACATCAGACCTTTTTCTCCTGGGACAACCCAAAGGACTTTCTTGCAGTTGTTCGAAGAGGATGGGACATCCACCAATTCTGGAAACTATGCTTACTCAAAAAGATCCCTCACATCACCCGTAAGTATTCATCATATATATGTGTGTTATTAAGTGATATTTTGCAACTTGGGGAGGATCTAGTACCCTTCGGAGATTTCCTTGCCAAGTTCACCAAAAAGGAGGGTCCATGATAGATAGAAGAGTTATAGGAAGGTCTTGAAAATAGTGTGCTGAAATTGGTGAAGGAATGAAGTCTTTTCCAAAAACAAAGTAAATTGAATGAGGTATCTACGGTGGAGATCTAGACGTTGAGACGTGAAGGTCATTCTCATCCCAATTATCCCCATGTGCTAATAAACTGTGATGTCAAATCTAATGGGTTTTTCAACTTTTTCAGAAAAGTGTATTCTAAAGCTGCAGGTGTGGATCGGTGTAATGCCTTGCTGGATATTTGGAAGAAGAACTGGAGCTTCCAATTGAGGGTCTCGCTATCAAAGCTACCATATCAATGGCGTTGGAAAAAGGTGAACAAAAAGTATACTAGGTGTATGTTGAGAAGATTAAGGATGATGGCCATCCAATTCCTTTGATTTAAGAGTTGGGGAATTGGCAATCACTGCCTTCAATGCTGGAGTTTTGCGTGTATATGGAGAATCTCCATTCATCTTTTGGTGTTGGTAAGGAAAAGGATATTGAGGTAGTGGAAATTGCGCATAATGAAGCCCGATTTCGGGAAGCAAGTACTTTTTGGTACCACAGGTGTGTCAATTCCTCGGAAGGAAGAGGTTGTGAAGCCACCCACAGATGTTGATGGATCAACTATTAGTAATGTTGTTTAGCTTCTAGTTATAGGTTTTGGTTAATTATTATTGTAGTAGAAGTATTGAAAAAAATGATAGTTTAATGAATATTTATATTTCCTGGCTTTGTTATGTTATGTTATCATTGTGACTTCTAGGAATTTATCCCCGATAATTGCATCTTTTATATTTTTCAGCAAGTGGTAGTTGGAGTTGTTTGTCGAAAAATAATTGTACCAAGCACTAACTTGGATATGAGCGGAGCATCATTGTTGTTTAATGTTAGAGAATATATTCCGAGGGAGCTAGTATCAGATGATGTTATAGTGACTCATGTGGGTGAGGAGTACGTAAAATTGGTAACTAGATATGGCTGCGATGAACCGGGTATTATCTATGAGGATTGTCAAAAGATGTCCAAAAAGGTTGTCACTACAGATTTTATGTGTAACCATGGATCTGATAGGTTTATAAAGGGTTTATTGAATGCTGGAGGTTTTTGTAAAGAACGAGATGCCTGGAGGCAAGGTGGTTATGCAGATAAGTATGACACATTGTTGCGTGCCTCTTTCAAGGATGAATTTGGAAAAAAATTGAAGGTAAGTATAGTTGATTTGGAAGCTTTAAACACCTATCTTTGGACCCTGAACGTTCCATCTAATCTTAAGGAGTGGGCGACGGAGCTAGGCTACCAGATAAGCAGGTTGCTGCTCAAGTTTAGAAATTTGGAAGTAGAATGGAAGATGAAGTTTGAGCCAAGTGTGGCTAAAGTAGACGAGTGTGATAAAATTTTCATGGAACAAGATCCTCTGATTAATAAGCTTAAATGGGAATTAATTAACATTATGTGGCAAGAGAAGGAGTTGTGGGGTTCTTGGTGGAGAAGTTGTCGGATCGTATCAAAGAACCGTTCGATCAGATAAAGGCGCTTCGGGTTGAGTTCCACCACTTGGGAGGGATCTGATGAACGACAAAGCTAATATGTGGAGGAGCATGAGTATATTGTTCAATTATTGACTAATTATAAAGATATGGAGATGAGAATCGAGATTCGAGAAGTTCATTGTTGCCAGCTGGAAGAACGATGTTGTGCACTTGAGATGTCTCTCAAGGTAAACCATGAGTTAAACACAAGACTTCCCGAAGAGATTGCTATGGATTTATGCATGAGACGCGGATATTCTAATGAAGTGTTAACTACTCATTGTTGTCGTTAAGAGCAACATATTGAGGAACTACAACATATCCTAGAAGCTTACACATAATATGTATATTTGACGGGTATGCAACTTGGTTGTATAGACTGTCGGGCTATTGTTGACAATAAGTCTTACTACGTGAAGAACATGAGGCAAATGAAGGTCGTTGGTGATACACGCAATGAGGTGTATCTACACATGGGTTGTAGGTTGGTGGCAATTTTACAAGATGAAGAGAATTTTTTGATGGGTTCGTCATTTGAGCTTTCTTATTGATGTGCATCTGGAAGGGATAGTACGCCACACAATCATCTTGGTTGATGGGCTAGCTTGGTAGTCTAGAATTTTAGTATAATAATGTAATAAGTTTGCCTTTTCAAACTTGTGTTTTGTTATTTCCTAATAAATACATCATATACTCTTAGTGGATGGTTAGTGTTTTAGTATTAAAATGGTGGATTATCGTATCAAATTTTGGGTATTGGTAATGTTTTATTTGATTTTACCCAATTCCAGTTTTGTATGGTGTTATAAAATTTTTTTTACAACTAAGTATGTAAGATATGTAATTACTTGAAGTATTGAGAGATATGGTAGGCTAAAAGTGGCCTAGGACATATTATTAAACTTTTTTACTAGTCACTTTCCTAAAAGAGAGTGTCGTAGTGTGTAAATTTTCTGCCTTTGTAAAAGGATTTGCATATATGGGGAGGACGTAATATGGTAATTAACAAGGTCTTTATATGTTTTGGGTGTGGGACTAGGGTGTTGCAGCAAAACTGCATGATTATCTTCCACTTGTGCTGTTGGACAAGTGATTTTACGATCATCTGTGAAGTTGTGGATGCTTTTCCTACCTTTTTCTGCGAGATGGGGTTGTCACATGTACCATATGAAGCTGTATGTGATTTGCGTATTTTATTTGCCTACTTGTTTCACATGCATGGGTGAGGAGTGGTTTTAGTGAAGCAAGGTCGTGAATGTAACTATGTCTTTTGGGGAATGTGGTGAGCTATCAAGATTCTGTGTTGGTTATGGGTGATCTTTAGTGGAAGTGATGGTAGAAACAATTATGGTTAGGTACTGCGAAGTTTAGATTGTGGGGTGTCTGTGTGATTATTGACGTTATTGTTGTGGTTGTGTAGTTTGTAGTTGCTTGGAATATTTTTAGAGGATTGTTCGTAATACTTATGATAGGTTTATATTTTAAACCAGGGGAAATGGGTATGGGTTGGTTTGTGGACCTAGAGATAAACGAATTTCCGTATATCCTGTTATGCGGACTTTTGAGTGGATAAGTTTTCCACCTAGGCATAGGCTTTTCATTTTCTTTGAGTTGGAACATGTAGAGTATTTTAGTGTTTTGTTTTCCAAGATTTTAATAAGTGGCTGGTTAGTTTTTTGAATAATCGAAATGACACGTTCTTTCCGAGGGAGTCATTGATGGTGGTTTCTTTTGCCGAGACTCTCTAGACCCCTGTAAAAACCACTATTTTCCTAGTGTTTTTCCTATGTTAAGTCTTTATGTTTTTTTTTGTACTGTAAGGATGTGAGCCACTAGAGAAGAAATATTTAGAGCTCTGAGTTCTTTATGGATGTATGTATGGTAAGAAGTGTTCATTGGAAATGGTACCTATAGTGGCGGTGGTTCGTGATGTTCCCGGGATATATAGGTTTACTAGGTATGATGGTAGGCATGCCAGAGCTATCCCAAATTTGGGTTGGGGGTCTCGTCAGTTCCATGATGAACTATCATGTGTGAGCAAGTTGGAGGGATTTCCCCAGTTAGTAGTAATGAAAGTTTGGATTATATCTGATAAAGGATGTCCTGAAAATCTCCACACTTACTGTCAGCTTTTTAAATTACTTTTTAAGTATTATTTTTATTTTAGAAATTAACATTATTTTATGTTTATCTTATCTTATGAATTTTGGTAGTATCTTCGGTCGAGATTGACAAACTAGGGACCGTGGTGAAGGATGACACAGATCTTTCTCCTATGTGGGAGCTACCAAGGGGCATTCCCACACATAATGTTAAAGTTGGGGAAAAAGATGAGCTACTCTGTTGATAGACTCTTGGAGGAGGATTTCCTTCATGAGTTCGTTTGACTCGGTTATGGGTGAAGCAGTTGCAGTGGGAGAATGGGTGACCATTGATTGCCAGTACACCTGCTCTACTTGATGAGTATGATGGTGCCCCTTCACGTGTTCATGGGAATGTGGTGCAGTAGGAGAATGAGCAACCATTCTTGCCTTCGCTCCTACCTCACTTAATAAGAATGATGGTCTCCAAAGGCTTATTCGTCCCTTGGGACTTTCCGATCCCTGTGGATAAATTTTGCAAGAAGGATTCAGCTTCAAGGGGCCGTTCTACAGGGAATTATATATTCTTAGTTTTATGTTGTAGGTTCGCATATGACTATTTGTAATCCTTTCTTTAGAGATATTTCCTACGTTTGAGCAATGAATTTTCTCTAATCCTTAGTTTTTGTATGAACCTATAATTTGATTTAATGAAATATTTCCGATGTTCTTAAAATTATGCTATGAGCTTTTTATTTGTGTGCATTTTGAGTGACGCTCACACCGCTTACTATCATTGTGCTTACTATATATGTTTTTCACTGATTAAACCCTAATTCAGTTTGTATAGTTATGTAGCTAAGCAACCTGTATAATATTCGCCTCTACATGAATTTCTTTTCCACGTAGCCTAGCATAGTGTGTCTACTCTTCAACAAGATTATATGGTAACACAGGAACAACCCTTCATTGTCGGTCGTCCATTGTAGGAACAATTTGTGATTGTACGAACAAACCTTTGTTGAAAATTTTATTGGAAAGGCATTCTTCGTCCTTCACTTATCATCACTTGGGTACAGAACTATCGATTTTATTTATGTATCTCCTATGTGGGTGGCAGCTCCGGCATAGGTTCCGACTTTCCCCAGAAACTGTGAAAACTCAAAAACGAAAAATTGTTCCCCACAATTAACACCACTGATGCGTGAAATTCATTCTGAATGATGATAGAGCCCGGAATTAGCCCAAGGTGAGTCCCCGCCTCCTCGAGTACCTGTAAATATCCCCAAATGGTCCCGAGGAGAAAACTATGCCGCTTAAGTTATCGTGATGTAATCATATATATATATATATATATATATGTGTGTGTGTATGTGTATATTTCTGTAATAACTGTCACTTACCTTTTTTTGGTATTTCTTTTCTCTATTTATAGTTGTTTGACAGTGTTATCATAGTTGAATTATCACACTCCCACCTATGGATCATGGTCATGGGTTGTAGTGGTGAGTGACATCTTCTGCTATTTTCATGGTGTACCAATTGGCGACGACATTGTGCTTAAGACATCGTAGGATGGATGACTAGTCGTAGTTTTGCGAAGTGGTCACTTTGCATTCTTAGATTTAGATAAGTTAGACAGGGTAGATTATATATATACTAGGTGCCAACACCGAAAATTCTTTCAAACGGGGAGAAAAGCACACATTAATTCGAAACACTGAAGAACAACCGCTTAATCAATTGCTCAAAGCCAGAAAATCAAAACAACAACAAAACTAGGACAATCAAACAAACTGAACCAAACAAAGAACATACCAAATGAAGCCTATGGCAATTTTTTAGTTTTCAGAGGAAGATTCGGTTTCTTATGCCTCTTTTTATCAACGCCATCCGTTAGATCGCCTGCTCAGTAAGATACCTAATTCGTGCGAGGCATAACCTAAAAGCAATGGAACCATATATTAAACGAAAACCAAATCAAACAAAAATTGAATAAAAATACATTTGGAAAAAACCCTTAGATATTCGACATACCTCTAACTGACAAACGCTGCAAACCATGAGAGGAAAAAAAATGAAACGGTGACGATGGAAAAACATAGAAGAGGCAGAGACATGAAGAAGAGGAGGAGAGAGAATATAATCTTAAAATTGTGAGAAATAATAATGTAAGTCAAAGTCTTGTATAAGACCGTCTCATAGCGAGATCGAGGATTATTGTGCAATATAATGAAGTTAATTAGAGATAGGGTTCCAAATATAATTAAAGAAAGTTTGTGAGAGTAAGGAGGGATTTGGGTGAAAATACTAACTTTTGGGGGTGTGTTGGGCATAAATATTTGGGGAAATAATGATCCCGGATCATAAGAAACTTACTAGTCAAGAATTTGGGTCAGAGAAATTCGCGGATCAATTTTTCCCTCATTTCCACGCAATGCGCGGGTTTTTACTATCTGGCTTGATGTTTCACTTTCATTACTTGATCTTTCAACCAAACCTTGTGATGTTTTTTAAAATCCCCCTTTTCACTAAAATCATGTGTTTTAAAATTAATTTTGACCCTTTATTGTAATATCTTTTGTTTATATGTTGAAATATCTACACTTTATACACCTTGACACTAGTTAGTGATATTCTATTATCTTATTTTTAATTTTTATTATGTACTTTCATTTTGATTTACACGTTAGTTTTTCGTCGTGCCATTTTATAAATTAATATTGATGTTTCTTATTTTTTTAATATTAATTTTTGTTTAATGTATTTTTAATGTTTCAATAGTGTGAATTGGATTTTCAAATTTGAATATTATTGATGTTTTCTTTTCTGACGTTAGTGGCACATTTAGGTGCATGATAGTGTGTAAATCCGTATGGGCCTAAATACCTATGCGGTCAACCTTAACTCCATAGCTTTGCCCTTTGGGTAAAGCCTTTTGGGCTGGCCCAAGGTCAGAGTACTTGGTCCACAAGCAAACAAAATAGTTTTCCTACTTGCCTACCTATATGAAGGCCAAAGGTAAACCTACACAACTCAACTATTCATTCCTAATTACATTTGGGTATCTTACTTGTTTACTTGGCCGTCGGAGCCTTTTACCCCCGAAAATCACCAGGGGCTGTCTTTGCAGATTCCAATCACCCACGGCGGAGCTGCGGCTGCAGTAAATTGGGGCGCATCAAGTGGCATGCCCAGTGAGACCATTAGTCAGATTAGCAATCAAATACTTGCTGTTTATGTCCACATCTATAGCAAGTGCCTTCTGTTGGAGTGAATGGTTAAAAGGCAAAGCTTTAGGCGTTGACAAAGAGGTACAATTCCCATACCAGTAAATGAGAGAGCGTAGATCCAATATGCATCCAGGTCTCACTCCCTCTAGTGCCGGTATTGAGCCTCCGAAAGCTGGCCAGGGCCAGGTGCCAGAAGGTAAGGGTCCGGAAGCTCTTTGTGAAGAAGCTGACGCACCCACATGGACCATTGAGGCCAGCGTCGAACCTTGGGTAGGTGGAGCTGAAGCTCCTATCTCGCAAAGTCAGGCGCGTCAATTAAGGGTGAACGAACCACAATTCACGGAGGCTACGATAGATTTGCAAATAGAAATCTCAAAAGGGGTTACTCAAGCATCAAGGGGTACGAGCAAGACGGGCCTCCCGTCGTAGCAAGATCTAGCATTATGGGCTCAGACCCTCAAATATGTTGGCTATCAAGTGAAGCCTCCGATGCTCTACCATAGGGAGATACAACTATAGATGGGGCCCCAACCTTCAATGCCCCTGGTGCTGCAGCTAAGATCCGAGTCATAACCCCCCTCCCCCAAGAATATCCATCAAGCTGATGTTAGTGCCCTTACATGGCTCCAGCCGACACTCCTGAGCATGCCGCAAATGATAGCATACTCTGCGCCGACCTTGATACCTATCTCGATGCTCTCAGCGCCAAGACAGACAATTCCACGTTTGATGATAGGGCCGATGGAATCTTTCCTGGGTTTCAAAAGCCAAATATATTCAGGACTCCATCTGGAGGTTCCCCCCTACGAACCTTACCAGCTTGGATTATATTATGGCTTGCAAGGGGAGGGTCGCACTCAGGGTACCTGGCTTCCAATCATCCCCTCCCTACGCCCACAAGCTTTGATGCCTCGGTTTGGCCCTGCCCATACGGAGACCTGTGGATGGGAAGGGGGCCGAGCAACTGTTTAACTAGAGAACTCGATAGGTTGATTGGGTCTTCAGGCCAGATCACAATATCCCCTTTCAATCTTGCGATAATGATCACCCGATGGCCTAGTGAAATGAAACCACCTAAAGGGCTCCCCACATACAGTTGAGATTTTGACCCTCGCGAGTTCATACAGATGTTCCTTAGTCTGATGAACTTGAGGGACTTTAATGAACACCTAACATGCAAGTTGGTCGAAAGTTACCTTCGAGGGAAAGTCCAAGAATGGTTCAACAAGCTGGGAAAGGGACGCTAAACTCGTACAGAGATTTCAGAAAGGCACTTTTGAGCCAGTTTTTTTTCAAAAGAGGAGGTTTACAAAAACCTTAACAGAGTTGTACCAAAACAAGTAGAGGTCAGGTGATTCGACAGAGGCATTCTACCATCGATAAGTGGATGAGAGCCTAAGTGTAATTAATCGGACCAAGGAAGAGGTAATTCTTGGATATATGAATGGAATGTCAAGCCTCAACCTGTACAAAAAACTGGTCTCGAAGAAATTGGAGACCCTACAGCAATTGCAGGAAATCGCAGAGCAGTATTCAAAAATCGAAGAGGCCACAAATAGGAAACCGGAGGGAGATAGATGGCTCAAAAGGGACCTAAACACTCCGAGTCTAGGTAAAAAAGGCTTGACCACCCAAAAAAGGGTTCAAAAGTTTTATTCCCTTAACCAAGTCCCTTGGAGATACACTCCATCTATAAAGGGATGTTTCAAAGCCCCCCTCTTAGAAAAGACTACCAATGGATGAAAGATTCCCCAAAATTTTGTGATCTCCACAAAGAACGGGGCCATGATACAAATGAGTGTACCCATTTGAGACAGGAAGTGGAAAGATGTGCAAGGGAGGGTTTACTCCCTAACTGTAAAGAGAGTCCGAAAGAAAAATCCTCTTCGAAGGGCCGAGCAAAATTCCATTGGAAAGGAGAAAAGAGAGCCAATCGAAATAGTAGAGAATAGTAGGAAAATGACAAAAACCAGGTCGGAAACCAAGTAGGGGTCCAAGCCGAAGCCGAGGCTCGACCGGACAAAAATTGGAGGGACGGGGCAAATCAGGTGATCAACTTCATCAATGAACTTTTAAGAAATCAAGCTTTAAACACAATTATCGAAGCCTAGTTTCAATATGTCCCCCCCCCAAAGAACCTTCCCAAAATTTTTTTTAACCCGAAGAAGCAATTACCTTCTTGGAAGCTGACCCGGTCCCCAGCCGAACCCCTCACACGGATTCGTTGGTGATCCATAGAACCATGGGAGATTGTTATGTCAAAAGGGTGTTTGTGGACGATGACAGTGGGGTCAAAGTAATGTTTGCCAACTTTTTTGACTAGTTAGGGCCCGGGCGTGAAAGCCCAAGGAGAACAACCACTCCCTTGTCCGGCTTCACTGGGAAAATGGTGCTACTCTTCGGGGTGATTACCCTCCCAGTTAAAGTAGTTGAGGGAGACAAGGAAATCACAATCGATTGTAGCTTCGCAGTGGTTGGCATTGTGTCCCCATACAATGTGATCCTCGGAAGGCCTTGGATGTGCCAGGTGCGAGCGGTATGGTATCGCTATCATTTGACCATGAAGTTCCCCACGAAAAGGGGAATAGCAATTATTAAAAGGGATCAACTAACGGCCAATTTTTTTTTGGTTCTAGCCCTCAAAGAGGCTGGAAATGAGGATATGATGGCTTCGATTGAGGGAGAGTTTAAACTTACAAACACCAAGGCAATAGCCATTCAGGACAGGGGAACAGTCCTCGTAGGAAAAATATTCCACCCCCAACAAAGCAATAACTGAAGGACCTCTTAGACAATTTCGCCAATGTGTTTTCATGGGACACCTTCAACCTTACAAGGGTACCTAAGAAATTGATGGTCCACAGGCTGAATATGGACCCCTCCCAAAAGCCAATCAAATAGAAACGTAGATCTTTCGCTCCTAAAAGGGCTGAGGCTATAGAGAAAGAGGTCCAAAAATTGCTGAAAGGTGAGGTTATCGAAGAGGTATTCTACTCCGAATGGATAGCGAATCCTGTGATGGTCCCCAAGCATAATGGTACTTAGAGGATGTGCATTGATTTCACAGATCTCAACTAGTGTTACCCCAAGGACAGCTATTCCCTTCCTTGATGTGCTAGTCGAAGCCATAATAGGATATGACATCCTGGATTTTTTCGATGCCCATAAGGGCTATCACCATATACTCATGGCAGAAGAGAACAAGCACAAAACATCTTTCATAACTGATGGGGAACATTCTGCTACAAGAAAATTCCATTCGGATTGAAGAATGCAGGGGCTACCTGTCAAAGGTTGGTCGATAAGCTCTTCGAAAAGAAAATTGACAGAAACATTGAGATATATGTTGATGATATGGTGGTTAAAAGTAGGGGCTTTGGCCAATTTCTTCTAGACCTTAAAGAGACCTTCTGAAAGCTCTAAGAAGCTAATTTTAAGCTAAATCCCGATAAGTGCGTCATCGGAGTTGGAGCAGGTAAATTCCTAGGATTTATGGTTTTGGAGAGGGGGATCGATGTCAATCCTAAGAAATTTGAAGCATTGGTCAACATGAAGAAGCCCCCAAAAATAGTTAAAGACATCCAGAGGCTCACAGGATCGTTGGCGGCACTCAATCGATTCCTCTCGAAGGGGGATGAAAAACACCTGTCATTCTTTGATGTGCTTTGAAAAGCAAAGAAATTTGAATGGACAAATGACTATGACAAATCCTTCCAGGAGTTGAAAGAGCACTTACGAAGTTTACCCACCCTCACGAAACCAGAAAAGGGGGAAGATATGTATTTATAAATCTCTGCATCCTCCCTGGCAATAAGCGTCGTTCTAGTAAAGAGAAGGAAAAATCCCAATTCCCTATATACTTTGTAGGCAGGGGACTGAATGGCTCAGAGACCCACTACATTACCTTCGAGAAAATGATCTTGGACCTTGTCTATGCTGCAAGATGCCTCCTGCCATACTTCCAAAGCCACATGATAGTCCTGCTTACTAGTCATCATATCAGGCAGGTACTTCTAAAGTCGGAGGCCAAGGGAAGAATGATGAAACGTGCCATCGAATTGGGTGAACACAACATCCAGTTCTGCCCAAGAACATCTATCAAGGGTCAAGCATAAGCATACTTCATTGTTGAAACCACAAAATCGATAGTGATCAAAGATAACAATGAACCAGATGAGACATGGAAGTTGTACGTTGATGGGTCATCTCACCTCAGAGGTAGTGGGGCTGGAGTTTTGCTCACGAGCCCCAATCAGAAAGATTACCCCTATGCCTTACACTTTGACTTCAAGGCCAAGAATAATGAAATAGAATATGAAACACTAATCACAGGCCTTCGAATTACCAAAGATTTCGGAGTTCAAAAACTCAACATCTTTAGTGATTCCCAAATTGAGGTCTTCAAGTCAAGGGGGGAATATGAGACTAGGGATAGAAGTTTGCAACACTATTTGGAAGTGGTAAAACCCCTCCTCAAATATTTCCACCATTATACCCTCAATCAAGTCCCCGGAGAAAATAATCATAAGGCTGATGCCTTAAGCAATTTGGCCTCGTCAGATTTAGACCTGCAGTCTCAGGGGCATTTAATGGTGGAGATGCTAAGTAAGCATAGCTTAAGGAGGAGGCAACAGTGATGGTGATTGAGGAATAAAATTTGTGGATGTCGCCTATCATAAGCTACCTTCGAGATAAGAATCTTCCGGAGGACCCCCATCGAAGCAAGGAAGGTCAGATTAAAGGCTCCTAAATATGTGATCCATGAAGAATTCTTATATCATCGAGGCTATCTCCAACCACTCTTTTGATGCGTAGCCCCCTGTGAAGCCGATTACTTGATTTACGAAACCCATGAAGGGGCCTGCAGAAGTCATCTTGGGCCTCGATTGGTAGCTAAGAAGCTTCTCATGGGTGGATATTTTTGACCAAAGATGTTCGAAGAAGTAAACAAGCACATCCAAGCCTGCCACCAATGCCAAAGGCATCCACCAATCACTTACATCCCTCAAGAGGAAATGATGAACATTAACAGTTCCTGGCCATTTGACAAATGGGGGATCAACTTAATGGGACCTTTCCCGGAGGCCCCTGGCCACTTTTGGTACCTGATTGTGGACATAGACTACTTTACAAAGTGGGTCAAGGCCGAAACCCTGATGGGTGTAAAAGGAAAGGCAGTGATTAGATTTTTCTGGAAGAATATTATATGCAGATTTGGGATCCCTCAAACGATCATAAGTGACAATGGCGCTCAATTCATCAATGACCCATTCAAAAGCTGGTGCAAGGAATACAAAATCCACCATAGGGTTCACCATCATTTACCACTCAGGCCAATGGGCAGGTGGAGGTCACTAATCGAACCATTGTCAATGGCATTCGATCAAGGCGCAAAGGAGCAGGCGGGAACTGGATCAAAAAATTACCTAGCATACTTTGGTCATTTCAAACAACGGAATCCTCTACTACGGGACAAACCCCATATGGTCTGGTTTACGGTTTGGAGGTGGTCATTCCAGCAGAGATAAGATTGCCCACCTTTTGAAGGTTCGCTATAAGAAATAGATGAGAGGAAGCCATTCACGAGTAGTGCCATTTGGACCTGGACCTCCTCGAAGAAAAAGGGGAGAAGTAAAACCTCCACGAAGCTAGGGTTAAAGAAAGGGTGAAGCGGTATCACGATCGGGGGGTTTGAAAGGTCCAGTTTTCCCCGGGAAACCTCGTAATGAGGAGAAACAAGAAGAGTCATAGAAAGCCAGAGGGGAAACTGTCAACAAACTGGGAGGGACCCTACCGAGTTGTTGAAGCCGGTCCAGGGGGGAAATTCTGTGTTAGAAACCATCCAAGGCGAATTGATTCCACCCAGATGGAACGTCTCCAACCTTAGGAGGTATTATTATCCAAAATCCCAATAGACTCGGGAATTTTGAAAAGAGGCCTACTTAGAGGTATCCATGGGTCAGAGGACGCCCTTGGCCCAATAGCATTGTAAGCTGAGCTCTACCTTTCACAATCTTGTATCGGAATGTGTTACCTTCAAACAAGTTCATGATTCCCACTCTCCTAAAATTGGAGTAATTGAAACTCGAACGTGCAACAAGCACTCAAGACACAGATCTTGTAAAATATTTGAATGGCCAACAAAGCCTTATCGAACACACAACAAGCGCACAAGACACAGATCTTGTAAACTATTCGAAGAGCTAACAAAGCCCTATCGAATGCGTAACAAATGCATAAGGCACGGGCCTTGTAAAAAGTTTGAAGGGCCAACAAAGCCTTATCGAACGTGCAACAAGCGCATAAGGCAAGACCTTGTAAAATATTCGAAGGGCCAAGAAAGCCCTATTGAACGCGTAACAAGCTCCAAATGCTTAAACCTTGTAAGATGTAAGAAGGGATAACAAAGCCCTGACCGAACCTATAAACCACACAAGTATTAGACCTCATAAGTCACTCGAAAAAGTCATAGAAACAAGTTAAAGAAATTTAGCTTGGGGAAAATGTCCCTACCTAAAAAAGGAAAAAAAATGTTGTGACAACAACGAAGAGAATAATGTATTATTATTAGGCCAGCACGGCTTACATTTACAAAGAAATTAATTACAACTATTTTAAAAAGTAGGAAAACTTAGGGAACTCCAGATGGAAAATATAGGAATCATTAAGGCTTAGCGTCAGGGTCTCCTAACTAAAGGTTCTTCTTCATCGTCGAAGGACCGTAGTTGGCTTCGACCAGCAGTAGACGAAGAACCTCTTCCTCAGACAGCGATGGAGTTGGTTTGAGTCGTGTTAGTTCTCTGATTCGAATCCATATGAGGAGGGGCTTCACCTGATCCAGAAGCCTCGCTTCTCCTAGGGGCAGTACGGGAACTTGAAGCTCCCGCTTTCACTTTCTGCACTCTGTCTAGCGACCTCCTAGCCTCTTCTTATGCTTTGAAACACTTGGGATTCCGAGTAATGTGCTTTTTCTCAATGATATTGATAGTGTCTCAAAGAAAGCCTTTGAAATCTTCAATCAGTGGAGCTTCAACTGTCCCAAGTCGGAGCCCGTACACTAGAAGGTTGTTGGCCATTTCCTCGTATGTTGAATACAGATCAGAAAGTTCTTTATCAACCTTCTCTTTGTCCCAACAAATGACAATAATGAGGGCCTGATTCACCTTAATGGTTCGTTCCAATGCTGGAACCAGGTCTCATTGATATGTCTGGACTTCTTCCTTCCACTTCTTAAGTTTTTTTGTAGCAGTTGCTAGAGCAGCTCGAGCCACCCCTATGTTTTCCTAGGCCACATGAGCCTGAAAATGGTAGCTTTTTATGGACTCATTTAGTCGATAAGTTAAGGCTCCCCCAGTGGCTCTGTAGGCTTTAGTAGCCGAAAGACATTCATGCATCGGGGTAACCATGACCTTGGTAGTTATCTCTTCGAGAATGTTATTATGCCAAGCTTTGAGAGATTGAAAATCTCCTAAATTTTCATCCTTAGCAGCAGGTTGCTCGAAGCTTCTCTTCAAGCCGGATAGACTTGTACCAAAACTGGGATGACTTTATTCGATCTGGTGATACCACTCCTTCATGATTTGAAAGAAAAAATTGAAGTACCCTCTTGCAGATGGGAGGGCGAAAGGGTACCAAGTCTAAAGTCTATGAAAGACAAAATAAAAAATAGATAAGTATGAGAAAATGAAAGTCTTCATTAATAAAAAGAAAATAAGTACATCAGGAGCCCCCCCTCCAAGGAAAAACATTTCATACATTTTTTCCTACGCTAGATGTTTCCTGAGAAGAACTCAAAGTGGCAGGCCTGCCCCGAGACCTCGGAGTGATGAGGGGATCTGGCTCTTTCCACTCAGTGTCTTCATTCACCTCTAGGCCACGGATCTCCTCTGCTAAGAAATACTTGCCAAAGGCCTTTAAATGGTCGAGCAAGAGGAGTTTGATGTCCCCATCTCGGATAGACTTCCACCAGAGATGGCTCAGCTGTTTGGGCTTTGAATTGTTCTTGTAAACATTCAACACAGTAGCGTACTTAGCTGTGAGGTCCTTTGAAATGGAACAAGCCAAATTGTCCCAGGTAACCTAACCAAAACCGTGGAGAGGGAGGAGAAAAAATCCTGGAACCCCTGGGTCTTCACCACCTTATTGGTATAGGCCTCAAAGGCGGAAGCCTGTTGCTCAGGAGAGCAAAGGCTAGAGAGCTTGGAATTTTCTGACTGGGCCTCCGAGAGTTTCATCTCGAGCCCTTTAAAAAGATTATCTTTCTCAGCGGCATGTCTCTACTGCTTCCTTTTGTAAACAAGTGCATGTTTCTCGAGATCCCATTTGTAAATAAGAGCCTTTTTCTCCAGCTCCGCCTGATGGGCAAGGGTAGCGATAGCATGCTCGGCCTCGTAGTCGTAGGCCACCTTCTCTAGGTTTTCCTTGTAATGGGAAGCGGCCTCGTGCAACTATCCTTCAAGCTCTTTAGACTTAGAAATAGCCTGCTCATCCTCCTGAACCTTCATCAAATAGGCCTGGACAACAGAGTCCAAGGCAACGGAGAAAGGTGCCTCTAGGACAAGGGTTAAGCGACCATCCCTACTCATAGGAGGGAGAGGGGGCCAGTCTCCGGGCTGGTGTTCTCAGGGGGACCACGTTCGGCCAGGTGGTTAAACAGAGAGGGAGGCATATTGGTTCTTGGCCTTCGAGTGGAAGGTTGGGGCATCGAGGCACAATCACAACCCCATTTGCTCCTACCATTTTCACCCTAGAGCTATGATTGGACCTCAGATTGAGCTTCTGGTCGAACAAGGCTGGAAGTGGGCTGGCTGTGAGGGCCCTCTAGAGAGGCCTCTACAAACATTGTCTCAGCCTCCATCTCGTTGTCGAAGCCAAGAGTTGCAGCAAAATCCACTAAACAAAAGAAAAAGGGAAAACATGAATTAGCCAACATAAAGAAAGCAAAAAGAAGACTACATAAAAGCAAGGGCAGAAAAAAATTAGTGGTGGCACAAACACCTTCGGAAGGGGAGGAAGAAATCCCAATGGGTGACTCCCCAAAATTGCTTGCCCATGCAGGCTCCGGTTCTGCCCCCCGCAGGCTTCTGAGCAGGCCTGGAAATTTTCAAGTTATTGGTCTTCTTCTGCTTTTTTTCAGCTTTTATAAAGCCTCTTCACCATCAATAGAATAGGTCTTCCTCTTTGCGCTTGTGTTCTTAGGTTGGGCGCCTCCAGACCCTTCCCCCTTCTTATCATTTGACTTGCTATTTTTCTTCCCTTTGACGGAAGGAAGCTTCACGGTCTCCGCCGGAGGAAGGGGTTCTATTAGGACTGGCTTCTAGCGATAGATCCAGTCATTTACCTCCTACTGCCAAAGGAAGTCAAAATTCCTCAAAATGTCCAGGGGCTCACTCAGCAGCCGATCCCTATCAGCTATCACATCCTCCAAAGCAACATATATGGAAGGGTTCTCAAACTTGGGCTTCGGATTCCAATCGGGTACATAGTACTCCTCAACCTATTTCTCAAATGTGTAAATGGGGGTTCGATGCCACACGTTACAGTTAGAAGAAAGCTTCACAGGATGGTCTGGAAACTTATTGAACAAGGTTACGATCCCTCTGAGCTTTGTATCTTGACCCCTATCCGAATGCACCACAACTCTACTCCCAGAAAGATAATAAAGAGATCGAAAGACCTTATAGTGGGGTTTAATGCCCAGACTGTTACATCGAGTCAGGAAGGCCATAACGAGTAGGATGGTGTTTGAATGCACTTGTGTCTGGCTTATCCGGTGCTCCGCGAGAAGATGAGAGAGGGTAGGGGGCAAGAGGAAACACAAGCCAAACCAAAGTTAACGGTCATAGACTGCACATCAACTGGGCCTTGTATGCCTCGAACTTTCATCTTCTCGAAGCACCTCCAACCGTAAATCCTTTGGGAGCCGGGCCCACAAAGGTAGCGTCTTTAACGGCTCAGCAACTTCCGGATCCACGTGGTGTGGAGGGCTTTCGAGGATGGGAGTTACAATCTTTTTGAAGAAATAGGGATGACCATCCTTGTTCTCCTGAACCTTGGACCAACTCGGAACCTGGGACTTCGAAGAGACCCACTAACGATGATAACCCTGAGGTGGGGCCGAGAAGCTGGTAGAAATTCCCCCAGCCTCCGGACCCATCGTAAGGGAACTAACTGCTGACAAAGGAACATCGCCGAAGTCCTGAAGGCGAGAACTTTCTACGCCACCAGCGGTCAAAATGGTTGGGAAATAGGCCGGAATGGAGTTTCTCCCTGACGACGGTGTTTGCGACAGTATAAAATTGAAATGAGAGGTTAAGGGAGAGGGAACATACTAGTAGAGTGGCCAGAAAATGGGAATTGAATGTTTCTGAGAAAGATCGCCAAAAAATCGCGCGAAGTGAAAAAAGGGTTTCTGAGACTTGGGAAGTGATTTTCGAGAAAAGAGTAAAGCATGAATAGTGTAGATCTCTGCCTTATATAGAGTACATTAAAATGTAATCATTACCTTGGGCCGCCACGCAAAAAGTAACTTTATGGGTAAACAGGCCACATGGGAGAGCCAAACCCAAGGCATTTATGGGAAAAATGGCGCACATGTGGAATCCAACAGGGGATTCACGTTCCCCAAAAGAAGAGAGTTAACCCCACGCTCGCGACTCCTCCACTTCCTACCTTGAATTTGAATTGAAAAAATCGAGGAAACCCCACATGACCTTCCCACTTCCCACTTCCCACTTCCCACTATGAGTTCGAACCCTTCAGGTTCTGAAACTGATTAGGAGCCCGAAGGTCAAACCCTTCATTTGTCTTATAATTGGATTCGAGCTCCGGGAACGCTAACACATATTAGAACCCTAGAAGCCCGGAGCCTCTATGATCAAACACGCATATTCAAGCTCTGAGAATGCTAACACATATTAGAACCCTGGAAGCTCGGAGCCTCTATGGTTAAACACGTGGATTTGAGCTCTGGGGACACTGGCACAGATTAGAACCCTGGAAGCCCGAATCTCTATACTTAAATACACAAGTGCACACCCTCCAAACTCTAGCACAGACCAGATACTCGAAGGATGAATGCACTATACCAAGGATGCGGAATCCTAGGATTTTGGCACAGTTCAAAAGGTGGGAATTTGAACCCTATACAATCAAAAACTCAAATTCGGACATACCAAACTTCTAATGCGGATTGGAAGGTTAACGTCCAAATCCATCCTGGGCTCCAGGAATTCGAACAACCATGGGCTCAACACATAGTTAGAGACCTGAAGGTCATACCCCCTGGGGGTGAAAAGATAAGACTGGCATAATCTTGAGCTCTAGCGCAGAATAGAAGCCCCGGATTTTGAGGCGCCTTATATTTTCCTACGTACAATAGAATTTGAATTTCTATGTCTCCTAACTAAGATTAGAAGACATAAAATCAAACTTCATGTTTCCATCATCGGGGCTCGAAGGTCCGTGGGTCTCTAACACAGATTAGAAGACCCAAAGACCGGATCCCTCGGGAAGAATTATCAGGGAACCGAAGGCCCCTAGGGAGATAAAGAGAGGCAGGATTTAGGCCCTTGGGTGCTAACACGGACTTGAAAGCCAAGGGTCAAACCCCTGACACATTGTTTGGCTTGAACGGTAAGTTCGAAGCCTGAACATGGAACGAACCCTCAAACGCATCGCCGAGGGTATTATCATACCCCTGGATGTGTTAAGGGATATTGGAGGGTAAACCCTCGCTCGGATGTCAGTTCAAAGTACCCCCGTCAAGAGGGAGTTATGATGAACTCGCAGACTCAGGCACAAATTCGATCCCACGACCCCTGGAGGAATTCGAATGCCGAACCCTAAGCTTTCTAGGGGCTTCTTGATAATGTGTAAATCTGTATGGGCCTAAATACCCATGCAGGTAACCTAAAGTCCATGGCTTTGCCCTTTGGGTAAAGCCTTTTGGGCTGGGCCAAGGTGAGAGTACTTGTTCCTTAAGCAAACAAAACAGTTCTCCTACTTGCCTACCTATATAAAGGCCAAAGGTAAACCTACAAACCTAAACTATTCATTCCTAATTACATTTAGGTGGCCATCAGAGCCTCCCCCCCCCCCCCCCGAAACCTCCGGGGGCTTTGTCTTTGCAGATTCCTATCACCCATGGTGGAGCAAAGGCGGCGGCCAATTGGGGCGCATCAGTGCACAGTTTGATGTTTTAAAATTCATGTGTACTTTATTCAATATATGGCTGATGTTTCAATAACATGAATTAGTTTGTTAAATTTTAATATTGATTATATTTTTTTGATATTAGTGTCACATTTTGATGCATAATTTTATGTTTCAAATTTTGTATACTCCATCCGTCCCAAGATTATTGGCCTATTTACTTTTTCAAAGTCAAACATGGTAAACTTTGACCTTAAATATAAATTAATATATGTATAATAAAAATATCATGTGAGATATTGTTAGATTCATCTTAACACCTATTTTCTAAATATCAGTTTTATATGCAAAAATATTATATGTAGCTAGAGATATTAACGGTCAAACATGATCATTGAAGACTGTGAAAAAGTAAATAAGCCATTAATTATGGGACGGAGGTAGTATGCATTTATTTGAAGTTCAAATATTTAAATATATTTTTGTTAGACTAAGTCAAATAGAGGGCTAGGGTTTATTAGAGTTAGGGTCTAAGTTACTTTACAACTCTCTCATGTAATCATTTATTTGTAATACATGAATAAATAAGAAACACATTATGGGAATCATCTAATCTAACATGGTATCAGAGCATCTATGATTCTGAACCTAAAATAATTCCTTTTCCTTTCCTTATTGCAACCACAGTCTACATTTCCAGGTGCCTCCGCTAGCTCCTCCAACAGCGTGACAAAGTTGCAGCTGATCGTGACGCTTGGATAGCTGGCGATTGTCAGCTTTATGGGCTTCTATTTGCCACTCTCACGGACGAAGTCATGTTGACAATGATCGGCTGTAAATTCTCCAAGAAATATGGGATAAACTTCATTTTTTGTATCAGAACACGAGCAAGTCTAGCGTTCTACAGCTTTGTGATCAGGTAATGAACCTGCGCCGAACTGGGTATGTTGTTGAGTTACATTATAAGTTTAAATCCATTTTTGATAAACTTTCCATTATGGGACCTTATGCTTCTAATGATTATCAAGTGCTATGGGTTTTTTTTGTGTTCTCGGTCCTGAGTACAAGGACTTCAATGCCCCTCATTTATCACAGACCCCGTCTCCTCTATATGCCAATGTCGTGGCTAAGGCTAAAAACCACGAGGCTTTTCTACAGTCTTTTGCAGGTTTCAGTCTATTTTCGGTATCTGGGTCTACCCTAGTTGTGTTCAGTGCATCAAATCATGTTGATAAGGGTTACGCGTGTGACCATGCTCGGTGAGAGCTGCTGTCGCGTAGGGACCACACGTCGCATGTGGTGGTTGTTCTGGTGGCTAGCGTGGGGTTGTGGCCACTAGACTTATTCTGCAGGTGCCTCAGTTGGTAGGGTCCGTCCACAGTGTACGTGGTGCGGTTGCCATGGTTATTTTGCTGCTACTTGTTATTGTATATTGGCTCGGGGATGACTTCTGTATTTGACTCACTTGGCTGAATCTTTTCAGTCCTCTTTGCAGTTTGAGGTCTCTTCCAACACTCCAGGCTGGCATATTGACTCTGGCGCTACCAACCACATGGCATTCTCTGTCTCTGACCTTGAGGGTCTCGCTCCATATGATGGTAACTCTCATGTTTATATTGGTAATGGTGAACCTATTTCGATTTCTCATATTGGTGGTTCCCGGATTTATTTTACTTTATGGTTATCTGATCTCTTAGTTGTACATGATACTAAGAATTTTCTATCTATTAGTAAGCTAACCAGAGATATGGTTGTTATTATTACTTTTGATTATCGTAACTTTGTAATTAAGAGAAAAGTGTCCAAGCCAGTCGTGGGCAGAGGCCACAATGAGGGTGCCATGTACATTTTGGATCAGGGGGATGGTCGCTCTTGTTTATTTTCTATAGCACATTAATGGATGTGCATCATTTGAGCTTTGGCATGCTCAGTTGGAACATGTGTTAAATAACGTCATCTCTAGTTTGTAAAAGTCAAGAGTACTTTCAGTTTCTTCTTTATTACCCAAATCAAACACCCGCGCCCCTTGTGTTATGGAAAATGGTCAACAGTTGTGTTTGTTGAGAACCTTAAACGCGCTTTTTGTGTATTCTATTTAGTTTATTTTGAATTATGGCCCTCCCCCATTTTATTTTCTAATGGTTTTTCTTATTATGCTTTGTTTCTGGATGATTTTTCTCGATTCACCTGGTTGTATCTGCTTCATCGCAAGTCAGATTTCGTTGATGTTTATCTGCAGTTTGAGGCATTGGTTGAGAACCAGTTTTTGGCTAAGATTAAGGTGTTTCAAAGGGATGGTGGTACTGAGTTCCTCAACATCCATCTTCGCTCCCATTTTTCCTCTAAGGGCATTCCCCATCAAGTTTCACGCCCTTACACTCCGGAACAAAATAAACAAGTTGAGCGAAAACACAGGAATGTTGCGGAAATGGGGACCGCTATCACATTGGGATGATGCTTTTGCTACAGGGATTCACACTATCAACTGTTTACCAACCCCGATTTTACATGGCTCCACCCCTTACAATCTATTTTTTTCGTGATCATGTTTACTCGAACTTCGACCCTTTTGGCTATTGGGTTTTTTCCTATGTCCATCCACTTGCTCCGTAAACTATCTCCTTGTAGCATTATGTGCGATTTATCGGCTATGGTTTGCAGTATAAGGGATTTTGCTGCCTTGGTCCATTTTCTAGCCGAGTTTATGTCACCCACCGCGCACACTTTGATGAGTTCTATTTTCCATTTGCTCCCTCTCCTACCCTAGCGGCTAGTTCTCCCTTTTTTACCTTGGATGTTTCCTCTTTTATTGATATCGAGTTGGATTCTTTGGAAGAGACGTCTAATCCCTCTCTGTCTAGCTCATCTTCTTGTACAACATGCTCCTTTGACTCTGATTCCCCGGTGGTTCCTCCATCACCTGTTGTTCTGTGTCTCATCTCCGGTTATTTATCCACCTCTTACTCCCCCTGGCTCACCGACTCTTCATCATCATTGTCTTCATCGGCTGGTTCTCTATGTTCCCCACCCTCACGAGCCCATCCAGTGATAACTCAATGTGCCATAGAGACTATTCAGCGGCGTGACTACTTGGATCATACCGCACATGGTTTTCTTGCTGCATTACTCTCTCAGAATGAGCCTACAAACTATCGTTCTGCTCTTCGTGATCCTTCCTAGGTCTCGGATATGGTTGAAGAGATTCATGCCATCTTTGCTCTATCTCATTATCTACATTGATGATATTATTCTCACTGGGAATGTCTCGACTCTCCTTCAGTAGTTTATCACTCGCACTTATCAGGAGTTTGCTATCAAGGATTTTGGTGTTCTCCACTATTTCCTTGGCCTTGAAGTTTTGCCCACTACTTCTGGACTTCTTCTTAGTCAGGCGAAGTATGCTTGTGATATTCTCACTTGTGCTAGGATGTTGGATGCTATCCTGGTTTCCACTCCTTTTTTGCCAAACTCTCTGCTTTTTAGCAGCACAAGTCCTCGATTCTCAAACCTGGCCCTTTTACGCTCTCTGGTTGGAGCTTTGCATTATTTGATCATCACTCGCCCTGATTTGGTTTTTGCGGTCAACTCTGTCAGTAAGTTTCTACATAACCCTAGAGGTGACCATTTTGTTGTTGTTACTCGGATTCTCCATTATGTTTGGGGCACTATTCACCTTAGTCTTACCTTCTGAGTTGGTAGTTCTCCTGAGGTGTAAAGCTATTCAGATGGTGATTGAGCTCGCTACATCGAGACTCGTCGCTCCACTTATGGATATGCTCTTTTTGCTTGGAGGTAATCTAGGGTCGTGGAGTGCCAAGAAGCAGCCCACTGTTTCTCGCTCTAGTACCGAGTCTGAGTATCAGGCCTTGTCTAACACTGCTTCTAAGGTTTTCTGGTTATCTCACTTACTGCGTGATCTTCGGGTTCCTCTCTCAAGGGCCCCACTTTTGTTGTGTGATAACAACAGTGCTATTTTCTTAGCTCAGAATCCAGTTGTTCACAAGCAAGCCAAGCACATTGACGTTGACTACCACTTCGTTCGGGAGCTAGTTTCTGCGGGCAAGCTTCGTGTCGCTCATGTTCCAACTATGCTTCAGATTGTTGACATCTTCGCCAAGAGTCTCTCTTGTCCATTATTTGAGCTTTTCATATACATGGTTTGCGTCTCTGAGCATCCGACACTTCGCTTGAGGGAGGGGAATGTTAGACTAAGTCAAATAAAGACTGGAGTTTGTTAGAGTTGGAGTTTAAGTTACTTTACCATTCTATCATGTAATCCTCTATTTATTCTGATGAATTAATAACACACTATGGGTATTATCTACTCTTAACAATTTTTTTATTGTATTAATTTATTTTTTAACTATTATAATTTGATGTGTATTTTTGACTTTAATGTTTTTATTTGTTGAAAGATATATCCCACATCGGTTTCTTACAAAGTTAATGATTTATATATAAGGTCTTGGGTCACCTCCACTTAGTACCAATTGGTTTTAAGATGGAAGCCTAAGATACCTTGAAATTTAACATGGTATCAGAGCACGGGTTGGGTTATTGGGCCGATGTGTGGATCCCCTTTAATTTGGCCCGATGTGAGTCGTGGAGTGTTTCCACGTTGCACGTGAGGGGGCGTGTTGAAAGATATATCCCACATCGATTTCTTACAAAGTTAATGATTTATATATAAGGTCTTGGGTCACCTCCACTTAGTACCAATTGGTTTTAAGATGGAAGCCCAAGATACCTTGAAATTTAACATTATTTGATATATAACTATTTGTTATGTGTGTTTTTAAAAATTTTATTTGATGTTTAATTATTTTTAGTTGACGCTTAACTTTTTTTTAATGTGTATTTTTAGTGTTTTTCATTTGATGTTTAACTATTTTAATTCTGACATGAACTGTTAATATTTTTATTTAATGTTTAGCTATTTAATTTAATTTTATTGACAATTCAGTTTGATATGTTATAATTTAAATCTGAATTATGAAGAATAGGAAAAAAAACTATAGTCCATTTTGCAACCTAAATCTCGACTCTTCCATATGCAAGCCTAAATGCCGATCCAAATTTCCATTAATTTTCGATGAAACTAACTCATGGAAACCTGAATGTCGATCCGACTTCTTACCTAATTTCGACAGGATTCCATCGCTGAACTCCAGAATTCATAAATCCAAAATTCCATCAAGAACTCCAGAATTTCATTGCTGAACTCTGAAGGGTCATCACGTCGACCTCCATAATTCAACTAGGATAACTAGTCAGACTACCTCACCCAAAAGTAGCGCGCCCGGATGGCGAAATCCACTGTTTCCGGTGCTGACGTCAATGGAACAATGAGTAGTAAGTATTAAACTTTTCTATTAACTTTTATTTTCAATTAGCAAATACTAGTTTGATAAGAGAATTTGACATGATCTACAGGACGAAGTGCTACCATGATGCCTGATTTTGCTTCTCCCTTACTACACCTACCTTTAGCCCTCACTTCTATCATTCGACATTGCTCTCGACTTCCTTGATAAGGAAATGCTGAGATAGATCTAGAGTGTTGTCGTTCTAGGGTAGCTACATCGGTGACGAATTTATCTCCCCAGCGTCCGTCGCCGACTCAATTTCTCAGTGCGACATCTAATATCCTGACAAATTCGAGGACCTCCGGCAACTATTGAAATGACTTTGTCGCCGACCGAAGAAATCAGGTGATTATCGAAATGGCTTTGTCGCCATCCCGAATCCTGCTGAAAGCACAGAGAAACGTAAAATCAGTGAAAACTGATCATAAGGACGATGAAGAACAGATAACAACACCGGCGTTGGCAATGGTGGTGAAGGCGAGGGTTTGAATTTTCTTCTTGTTCTTTCCTATTTGCAATTCTATCCCTAAACTTTGTTTCAATTTTAAAAGAGGCCCCAAATTAAAAATATTAGCCTTTTAATTTCAAAATTCTAAGACTTACTATTGTATATTTTCATATTATTCCTTAGGCAGCTGGTCTCACTATGAAACGGTCTCGCAGAAAATAGACTCGTAAGTCATAATGTAATTATTGAAATAAAGTAGATATTTAATTAAAGACCTAAACTTTTATTAATTACAAAATAAACTTCATTTTGCAAAAATAATCCTTGGCAACCATAGGCTTATGGATACGCCACCTTTCTTGAAGCTTCCTCTTTTTAAATTAAACAAAACACAAATTATACACAAAGTCTTTCTTTAGGCCACCTAACAATTAGACAAAAACATTTGATGTTTGTTTCTATTTATTGAAATGAGATTCCTACAATTTTAAAAACCTTTTGAAATATATCTCGAAATATAAGTAATTTAAAAGTTTAATGTATAAATTCAAAAGTAGCAATGGATAAGTGATGATAGTTGAGCAAACTGTAAATTGTTCACAAACGCCGCCACAAAACATTTCGTATTTTTGGGTTACAATGTACATTCAAACCTTGTATGAGCGTATCCTATATTACCATTTAGAGCACGTCTTAAACAAGGATGAAGGAATCACACATAAGAAGCTGTGAGAATGCAGATTTTGAAAACTTCAGGTCTTCCATAACCATCTATTTCTCTTTAACTTGGATGGAGAACAGGCATTTGTACACAAGGCATTTTGTACATAAACGCCAAGCTTGATCAAGTAAATACATGCACACAAGTTCCAAAATTAGTACGTTTGATCCAGCCTTGCTACTCTGAATGTGATGTCCAATAAATCAGGCCACTGCAAAGACAAAAAAAATCAGATTGAGTCAATGCTGCAGATGAGTACCTGAGCTAAGGAGAGATGCGTAACAGATCAGATTTAACACAGCATTTGCAAAACAGATAAATGCAATCACCCTATATGAGAAACAAATTTCTTTGTCAAGATTGAGGAGGGACCAAATTTTATACATGCCGACAACCAAAACTGCTAGCTTATCCTCCTAGAGAACACACATTTGCTCACATGGAGAGAACACGTGATGATTTGAGAAGTTCAAATAGAACCCCATATAAATGTTAACTACTCGCCATACTATAAATGGTGACACAATATTAATAAGTAGTAATAGAAAAATCAACCCAAGAACCCTAGACTTAAGCTTCAATTGATTAGACCAAGCTGATAAATTGAAGAAATTGAGGTCATGCCATAAAAGACACAAGGTTTGGTAAGACGATAACGGAGGATTGAGCAATGTATATGATTTTAAATTATTTTAAAATGCTATTGTGGACCCATTGTATATGATTTTAAATGCTATTGTTAGATGTAGTTTGAGGACAATAAATTTAATCAAACATGTAAATATCACTAAAGAAAACCAACACTCTACAAGAAAGTAATATTGAAAACTAACCATTGAGATAAATAAAGTTGAAAAAAATGAGCCGCAAACTACCTCAGCTGAAATTTTAGGAAATCATCCTATGATCAGTAATGACATCTCGTAGCGGCATAGCCAACTGATGGCTTTTTGGAAATTGGCCAGTGTGGTGATTTTGGCTCCTTACACAAATAATGCAAGGTGAGGCTATCTAACTCAGGCCCTTAGGCTGGGCTCTCCCCTCCCAACCCCACCAAGTGGGATTGGCAAACGTTGAATAAGGGAAGGAAAATAAAGATCAAAGGACCTCCAAAACTGTAAGTAATTATTTCTAGAAACCCTTAGACATCACATTAGGGACCTTAACTCATCATACCTAAGGCCAGGTTGCATCATGCAATTCTGGAGGAAGAGAAAATTATTACAATAATTTTTTTGTCGACTTAAGCCTGCCCTACTTTTTTAGAGAGCTAAATTATTTACAGACTAGAAAACCAATCATACTAATCCTTGTCAAGCATGGGTTATATATAACAGATCTCAGATGCTTTCTTCTAGCTATAGAATGGTACAAAATGGGTGCAAATTATTTTAATGAATGTTAAAAACTACAGAGTAGTTATAACTTATTTCGGAATCAGAACTACATAATTTGCTGAGTAAGGCAGCAGATTTCTGTATTAATATAGGTGTGGGAGAAAGGACGTGTGATCTCTTTTGGTGTAAGCTTTAATGTGATTTAGTTTTTCGGAAGAGGAGTCTTAAAATAACTATAAGTCAACCATGGGTTGCATAAGACCTTAATGGCCCAATCCTCCCTACATACACAAAAATGCAAGAGCTTTTAGCTGGGGCCTTCTAATTTTCTTATCGTTTTCTAGAGAAGGGTTTCACTGTTTTACAGCCTTTAGGACCTGAACTCCATATCTTCCCATTAAATTGGTGTTTTAGATGGAAAATAAGAACGAGCAGCTGGAAAATAAGAACTACGGAGCTCATACAACATGCTAAATTCTTACTGCTGCATAAATCCATGTGCAGACACATTATAGAATAAAGAACCCTCTAACCAAGGGAAGATGAAAGCATGTAATAGCAAGGCCTGTGTAAAGTAACTGTGAACCAGTTCAAACCAATTAGTTTAATTTGCAGCAAAGGACAGCTAATGAACGATAAAGTTCTTCATTTTTCTTATTTCTAATATTTACATACATATCCTTCGTTGTTAAACAAGTGCAAATCTTCACAATTCTAAAATAGAAACATTCAGGGCCTGCCTTTCTAGCTTTCCTGCTGAGCCATTAGAGAGATTTGAATTGATAATGATAGATTTTTGGTTCACCAGTAAGGTTATCTAGACTTAAGTCCCCCATCTATTCCTATTTTGCTCATCTTTGCTATTTCTCTACAAACTGACCTTACCAACCATTTGTATGAAGTAATTTGTGCAAACCTTTTCCTATTTTGCTTGTGTTATAAAGATGGTAAATGGGTAATGACCTCATATGCTCATTAGGTTTAAATTTTGACTCTGTTAGATAAACTGGTTTGAATCAAACAAATAATATGAGAACAGATGAATAGATGATTCCACCAGACTACCAGAGTTAAAGCTCTACATGATGTCAAAACTAACTTAATCAACCCACATAAATGCAGGTTTCAATTGAGAGAAACCTCCAGCAGGCTGGGGTGGAGTTAATCAGTTCCATTCAAAGCCAGTCCTTTGTCAATTCATGATCCTTAAGAGTTAATAAAACAGAAGCATAGAGACAATGAAGAGCAGGAAAGGTGGCAGGGCTGATAAAAAAAGACCCATGTCATGTGTAAATTTTATGAGGAATCCAGCAGTCATAGAGATGCACAGTACAGTATGTCTATGTGACCGTGCCCCAATCCTAGTTTCACAGTACCTAAAGAGATGCACTCCTGGAGCAGTTGCAAAATCATATTGCAGGGCTATGTGAAAAAAAGATATTGCTATCTGTGTGAACAGAGTGATGGCCTAAATTTTGTAAATGATTTGGTTGATTTGAATAAAAAATATTTCAATCAAAAAAGAAAAGAAAAAGGAAGGCCATAGTCATACATTCATGCAACAGAAGTGGATCATACTCGGTTTTTGTTGTGTGGATTTACCAACCCCACAAACTGGGAAAATGAAAATATTCCCATTTGTTCCTCCAAAATTCTTGGAAAGTTACAACTCAGCTTTTCCACAAGTACAAGATGACTCACCAATAGTTAAAAAAGGTTTAAGCAAATTTATTGATGGCAGACAGAGAAGGGCAGAAAGCTTATTGTTAAGAACGTTCAAGGCAATGAATATACATTGAATATCTATTCATAACACGCGGCATATCTAGTTTTCGTAGATAGAACTTAGGTGTATATAAAAGCTCTCCTATATTATGTGAGATATTTTACTTAGAAAAGTTTTAAGAGGGTAGTTTTCATATGAGGATTCCTTGCCTTTGGATGATAATTGATAATTTATGTTCGGTTGTTCACGTACTCATGTGATTAATAGTTAATAGGGTTTGAATTATAAAACTAGACTTAGTTAATTCCTCAAGCTGATCTTCCTGGTTCTCCCCTTTTTAACGAATAATTAAGTTTTCTGCGTGTTTATATCATAAAAAGTTTAGCAGTTGGGAAGTCTTTTACAAGTCATCTGAGGTTTAACTTTTTATTTAGTTCTTTATTTGTTAAAAGGGTAATTATCCAGAAGTGGTCATTTTACTCTTCAATTTTTCGATTTCCTTTGCCCTATAAGTCTACAGTGTCAAATATTCTTATAAACAAGTGCTGGCAAGATCTCCATTTTTACAACACCTATATAAAGTGTCGAAACATTCAATAGGGTTGAGTATAGACGTAGAATTCTAAACCTTGAAACTCCCCAAGTACATCAGTGAACATAGAGGGGGACATGTTGATAATTAAGTACACACACATTAAGATAAACCACACCTGATCAACACAAAAAAACATTGCAGCACGCCCGCAACTCCGGTCCATGCAGAAGGGCCTGTCTTGACAAGCGAGTCTTGCACTAAGAGGCCTACTGAGGCCGCCAATGAGACAAAAGACACAACATAAGCAATGAAAAGCCAAAGCTTCAACCTGCAAAAAAACAATTACCGAAACTTCAAAGGCGGATGATATAGATAAGACATAGTAATTAAAAGAAGTACTAGCCCTAAAAACAAAGCACGGCTCAAAACCTAAAACATCTGCTGATTAAGATACCGCGAATATATAGAGAAATTCAAGGGCATCTTGCATTGAAAAATGAAAGCTGATGATCCAAAACACAAGCAGTTGAAAACTAGGCTAGTTCTTTTGGAATTAATTCAGCTCAAATATGTTATCAGTAATGAATTGTACAGAGCTCACGTTAGTCAAAAAGAAGAAGAAGAAAAACACCTCCATTCGCCTTCTTCATAAGGGGAATAGTCTATGTCTTCTTTCTTAACACAGTTGAACATCAAGGCCGCCAACGATGCAAATATACCTGCAAAATTTCCAATAATTGAGCATACAAACTTCAATTAAAGTTCGCTAGAATACATGTCGCTACAATACCTGGAAGGTAGTGGAGAAACGAGACTTTCACGTCGCTGCAAACCACTGCGTCCACCCAAAACCACCACCCTGCACCGAAAACTGCTCCGGAAACTCCCGGTCCGAATATGGCCCACAGCTCCGCCAAATCCATACCGATCACTTCAATCGAATATCGATCAATTGTAGGAGTTAACTTGTCAGTTTGCTTTGTATTGCTTGTGGATTTTGCCAGGTATTTTAGCGTCGGTGTTTTCCTTTAAAAATCGCTTAGGTGTAAAATTGACAGTACTGTAAATTCCAGGTTTAAAATATCTCTTAATCTTAAATTTCAATTATCTATTAATAATGAGTCCATCTCTTGAAAGACGGTATTTCCATAAGTCATGGAAAGACCAAGTTTTAAAGTGAAAATAAGAAAAAATGAAGATAAAATTTTCGAGTTGCATGAATTGGATTATAAAATTTATAACTACTACATGTTGCATAATAAAATTTTAATATTACAACTAAGACCTTACACATTTCATTATTCTAATTAAACCACGTCTTTCCATAAGGTTATGGAAATGTCGTCTTTCCCAAGACTTTGCCATTAATGATTATAAGAAAATCTCGGGAAAGATGGGTTTTTACCTTAAATGTTGTAATTTTTTTAAAAATTTAAATATTTTACTTTATAAGTTAAAACAAGTAATAATATGTATTTGAAGGTGAAAATATAAAAATATATGATCTAAAAACATACAAAAATTCTAAATTTTGTATGTAATTTAACAAATGAAGTGTATAAGATAAAAAATAAGTGACTCGTTCATAAGCTTATGGACCTATCAGGACTACAATCACTATTAAGTTTTAACCTACTAATCATATAAAAAAAATTGAGAAAGTCATAAAAAAGGTGGTTTTTTTATTTTAGAAAAGTGATTTTGTAGCCCTACCCCTTCCATCCCAGCCTATTCTGCACAGAATCATTTTGTAGTCAAAGATGCCAAACTTTGACCATATATTTGAATAAGTATATGAACAATAACTTTATCGTATGAGATATGGTTAGATTCGTCGTAACATGTAGTTCTAAATATCAATTTTTTGTGTGACATTATAGTCTGTAACTACACATATTTACAGTCAAACATTTTTATTGGAGACCGTGAAAAGATTATGTGCTGAAATGGTTGGGACTGAGGGAGTACCTAATTGACATAAGTGTCATTATAACCTTCCAGCATTCGAAAGTGACAATGTAACCCTAGATAATCAGTGAAAGTGCCAATATAACCCTCCGACAACTTTTAGCCAGAATTTTATAAAAAAATATTTTTGCCCTTCTGAAAAATATAAAAATACTAAAAAAAGAAAATGACGTTATTACCCTTATAGTCATTAATATCCCTAATAATGTCATTGGACCAACGCGAGACCACCATAAGACCACTGCCTAACATAGGACATTATGAAAACTAGTAGGGTTAAATCAACACTTCCTAAAACTTACAAGGCTATATCAACATATTCGTAAAAAGTGTAGGGTTATATCAGCACATATTATAGAATATAGGGGTTTTGATGATATTTTATTTATGTTGTGTTTAGTCCGGATTGATAATTGGATGATTTTTGGTGTTGTGTATGAAGTTTTTTATGTGTTCTTCGACTTAGGATTTTTAATGTTGATGAGCTTTGAAATGGGGCTACGATATGGGAGAATGATATTTAATATGAATGACGGGGTTATGGTGTCGAATTTTATGGTGTATGAGATATTGTTATGATGGGATAATGATGGATATAATGATGTGGTCACCCGTTAAGGCCAACCGAGTACCACACACTTAACTTTTATAATATGTGCTAATAACCTTACACTTTTTATAAATGTGCTGACATAAACCTATAAGTTTTAGGAATATGCTTATACAACCCTATAAGTTTTCATAATGTGTTGATATAACCCTACCTGTTACGGCGGTGGTCCGATGAACTATAAGGGTAAAATTATCCACTCAATTTCAGATTTTGCCTCAAAAGGTATTTTGGTCAATTAACATAGAGTCAATGCTAGAAATTCGAAGTCAATGGTTTTCAGTTTTGTACTACGGGTGGGTGTTGGGTCGGTTTATTCGATTTTTGTTTTATTCGGTTCGGGTTATCCGATTTTGGCCCTAAAAAACTCACAACCGAAACCGGTTCGAATAACCCAAAAAACTGAATAATCCTAACCGAACTTGAAATTTTATTTTCGGTTTGAATTCAGTTTCATACCAAATAAACCGAATTCATGGGAAAATTTTAAAAATATATACTCCCTCCGGTCCTCTAATTATGTCTCTCTTTCCTTATTGAGATGTTTTTTTTTTATTTTGGCCCCTTCTTCTTTTGGTAAATACTAGGTTATTTTCATCAACACACCTTACTTTTTATACTCCCAATTCAATCTCCACCTCTCCTTTCTCTTTTCAAAAAAAATTGTGCCATTTTCATAAGGTATATAGTGGACCAGAGGGAGTATCAAAATTACATAAACCAATTTAAAATGGCAAAGTCTTGGGAAAGACGGTCTTTCCATATGCTTATGGAAAGACGGGGTTTGATTAGAATAATAAAAGGTAAAAGGTCTTAGTTGCAATATTAAAGTTTTAGTATGAAACATGTAGAAGTTATAAAATTTATAACCCGGTTCATGCAACCCGAAAATTTTATCTTAATTTCTTCTTATTTATACTTTAAACCTTGGTCTTTCCATAACTTATGGAAAGACCGTCTTTCAAGAGACGGACTCATTTAAAATTCTATAAAAATATGTAATTTAATTTCTAAATCATCAAACTCAATTTTTTAAAATAAAAATCAACAACTACGATACAAATTCAACCATAACAATTTTAGAGTTTTAAAATTATATTATCAATATATATAATTAATTTATTTTTAATTGCAATTTGGTATTCGGGTCGATATTTGGATTGAGTTTCAATATCCAAAACCAAACCAAAAACCATATTCAAGAATCGGTTTACTCAATTCGGTTATCCAAAAATTTGTATTTTAAATTTGCTTTGGGTTATTCGAAATTGAATTATTTGGTTTTCAATTCGGTTTTTGGTTTTCGGTTTTTTGCCCACCCCTAGTTACTTTGATTTTCTGGGTTTGAACGTTGGACATGCATCATTTTTCTGTGTTTTGACTTGCTCTGTGCATTTTTCTCTGATATGGTTTTGATTCCCCTCTTGTTGTTACAACAAACTTGTTGATTGCTCGTTTTAAATTAGAAATTGCATATATTTATTTATATGTTACATCTATTATTATCCACTGTGAACTTGTTAGTTGTACTATGTATGACTTTTTCTTTTTATTTGTTGTTAATTATTCATCTTGAATTAGCAATTATATCCATTTACTTATATGTTGCATTTGTTAGTATTCAGTGTGTACTTGATAGTTGCATTTGTTAGTATTCGGTGTGTACTTGATAGTTGCATTGTGTATAACTTTTTATTTTCATTTGTTGATTGTTCATTTTAAGGAACTATAATTGTTTCCTTATATATTGCATTTGTTGGCATTCAATGTGTTAGACTTTTGTAAGAGTTGGATCTACACTTGAAGATGGCCATCCGCGAACAGGTAAGCAATTTATATGGTCCCAATGAATTGCCCAGTTTTGTAGCAGCACAGGTAAGGTTGGATGCTGATGGACTCCCCCATTTCAGAACCTGCATTTGATAGATAGCTACTCCTAAATGTAATTCACTTTTGTCTAATTGATTGAGGCTGTTGATCTTTAGGATAGATTCAGGATTTATGTTTAGAATTAAGATCAACAGTGAATCATCGAGGTACGGTTATTATGCCCCCCTCTTTTATGTACCATTTTATTTTAATTAATAAACGGGTAGGGGTCTGCCAAACCCCCCACCATCACAGGTGGATTTATTAAAAAAAAAAAAAAAAAAGAAGTGGTTATAACTTTTAAGGAACCGAAAAATACTTAATATTGTACTTCACAAGACGTTGCAACACGAGGAGGATACAAATAGAGATGGCATTGAACTCGAGGAATTCTAAGACGATTCACACTTGAAGATTGATTATTGAATCATTATATTAGAGGTTGTTAGTTGATCATGATTAGAATACTATTGTAATTGTAAGTTCCTTAATGAAAGATTTATGTTCAATGATTAATGAATATACTTCTGTTTAATTCAATGTTCTTTCCATATCCTACACTGGTATATGTTTTAGTTTGACACTATTATTTTTATCACCAAATCTTTTCTTTTCCTCTTTTCTTTTTTGTTGTAGAACCACCTTCGGGTCCAACAAGTAATAGGACTGATAATGTCGCATTTAGAGCTATTTGGATGACTAGCACACGAGCACTTGTAGTATTTATCCCGTCTGTTTCCTTATGTTTTGTTGAGAATCCTTCGTATATCTGAAACCAACAACATTTGCATGTTTTTATAACAAAATATGCAATACTTCAAAATTTGTTACTTTCACACCAATTAGACATTCTATGACATCTCTTTGATTTAAACCAGTGAAATATACTCCTATGTTTGAAAACAAACGGTTTTTCTAACGAGTGCCCATGGACACTCGTTAACAACTTCAGATTCCATCGAAAACTGTGTTATCAAATGTAAATTCATCGAAAACTGTGTAATAGTACATAGGGAGTGTAAGTTTTTTAGGGATGTCATTAATCATTAACTCTATTTGTATTTATTTAATAACACAGTTTTCGATGGAATCTGAAGCTGTTAGTGAGTGCCCATGGGCACTCGTTAGAAAAACCGGAAAACAAATATGAGTATTAATGTAATTAGTACGTGTTAACTTATGCATGTTTTAACAAAACAGAGAAGATTCAGAAGGTAACTTAAGCATTTTCTACTGGCAAAGTTTTGTTGATCATAAAAGGATAAAGCGGTCTTCCTCTATTTTGAAACCATCGAGCACATTACCACATATTGAAAGTTATCTCAACATCTTTAGACATTATAATACGGGATGCTTTTATCATTACCATGTTATTTGCGACTACTAAACTAACCATCTAATACATACTATGTCTCTGTTTGTGATCACAAGAATTTCGGTCCAGTCTGTTCTAGTAATGACTAATTTGAACTACGTAATTCGGAGTATGTGCTCACTCACACACAAAATATAAAAGAAGTCAGACCCGGTTTGACCATCAAACCAACTCCAGAAGTCATAAATTCCATTTGTCTTAAACAGGAATTACCAAAACTTATAGAAACAGGCTTAATTAAAATATCTTAGAAGCAATCAACGGCAGAAATACAGTACAAGCATACAAATATGTTGCATTTTTAACAGTAGTTTTGAAATAAACCCAATTGACTCTGTAATTGGTAAGAAGCTATCAAATTCTGAATTAAACTATCTATAACTTATCATCTTTATGTTTGGAATATAATTGTAGTTGCAATTCCAAGTTGCGCGGTGCAATCTTACTAGTTTGTTTATGAACTGTGTATACAAAAGGGGTGACGCAGGAACATGGACTGAAGCAGATCAGGAATTTTAGAGCCATGAAGAGTGGATGAGGGTGTTACAAAGAAGAAAGAACAAAGATCAGTTTTCTAATATGCTCCAACTTTCTAAAATATATGGCTTGAAAGAAGCAGAAGATGCTTTCAAAGTAAAACCATACCATCCAAGGTTTTATCATTTATGCCATCTAATCAGCATTTTGAGTAGAGTTAATGTTTTTATTTCTCTTATGTAATTATGTGCAATAGGTAGATTTTTCCAGTCTAAGTAGGGATCAAATTTGCTGTTTTGTTGATGAAATGAAAGAGCAAAACCTTCCCATCAACAACAAAAAAAAAAAACTTTACTATAAAAATTTGCATCCTTCCAATATTTGCTTTAACAAATTTCCAGACAGCTTTTGCATTCTGCCATGGATAGCAATAGATATAAACATGGACAGCATCACACCACTACACAGAAATATAAACATGAAAAGCAAACCAAACTGCACAGAAATATAAACAAATTATAAACATGAAAAGCAACCAGACTGATTGAAATGGGACTGATCGAATAGATACTACGATAACTCAGTAGTGGATCGACCAGATACTATTTCATATAAAATCAACTCATATACCATACAGGACCACTGAAGTAGAATGTCAGATGAAGGAAATTTCAACCTACCATATCATAGAGGGAAACTCCATAGAAATGAAAATTTCTTTTCACAAATGTAAGCTGCGTGCTATAAAGAGGTACAAACGGATCATGTCATGTGTTAGCTACACCATACACTGAGAAACAAGACAGTGTGTCTAACCTTAGAGATCAAGCACCTCCACTGTACGTGTAAATTCCACAGTCCATCCCCTAGCACAAATTCAACCTTCAAGCTGCATCCAAAATTCCAGGGTAGAGAGAAGGAGGATGAACATAAGATTACCAAAAGTTGAAACAGAACTAATGGAAACAGCACAAAAAATGGAAACTGATCCCAATTACTAATATTCATGGCAGAGACAAGCTGAGACTTGTATTTCAGAAATTAATTGATGGTGCAAACTAGGGTCGAAAATTGCTTTCACTGGTTACATGGTAAAATATGTACATCAACTTTACAAGGCCCAACAGTAGGCATTACAAACAATTACAAGAAGCAGGAGCTTCTACAACCCGCTTTCAATATCAAGGAACAGGTAATCTTTCCCAAACGTCAAACCCATAGTCCAACCCACTATGTCACTGAAACAATGACCCCAGCTTCCTCACCAGGACCCAACATGAGTTCCTTTTACAAATGCACGAAGGGCCAGCTCCTGGCCTCAAATAAGCCATTCTCTGTAAATAATTGGGGCTGTCATCAGAAAAGGATGGGCAGCTCTTCCAAATTCTAGCAATTAAAAGCCACAAAACATGTCTAATCATCTTCCGGCGGTTCTCGAGAGCATGCATCAGGAAGAGTCTCTTTCTCTTTTGAAAGATATTGTATAGGGACATAAACAAATCCCTTGGGTAGCCGTTGATTCTTTACTGATGCTTGGTCAGATGTCATAACCAGCTCCTTTTGAAAAGTTTCCGGATGCTGTATTATATTTGACAGAAATTAGCAAGCCAACTACAAGATCATTCACAGTAAGATATGCCACAACTTACCTTCATGAATCTGGAACGCTTTTCAGCATCCTCTGAAAGATTTCTTGATGCAGGTGCAGGTCTATACGGGACTTGTTTACCAGAAGATACCATCCGCTCACTAGGTTTTGGTGTCATGAAGTGCTGGGAAACAGAACTGTCATCTGTCTTCTGGTCACTGTCCACAGATACAGGAAGCTTAATACGCTTTTTACGTGCAATTGTACTGTCCACTGTGACATCATCTGATCTCTGTATTGTATCACTTCCTGATCTGCCATCTGTATAACCTGGCGTGGAGGTTGTAGCTGAATCAGAACTTAAATCAGGCTGATTCGGAACATGACGACTGAGTAAAAACACTGCAACATCTCTGTTTGATGCCAGGATATCATGTGAACAAATAACCAATTCCCGCTGCAACCACCAAAGAAAAGGATCATGAAGTGCTATAGAGACACAAGAAACATCAACATATCGGACACGTGCATTCCAAATACATGCAAATGAAAATAACTCACTACCAAGGCTACTTAAACTGGAAAACTACAAAGAAACAAAACAAACTAGTAAATCATCTAAACACTTGCTCTATCATAGAAGCCCAAGGGTAAAATAACCATCCTTGACATTAAACAAAGAAATGAATGCCTATACAAGAATATTGTTATGGACCAAAAAAAGATACAAATTACAGATACAGCAGTAATATAGCATAGGAAATTAATACCAACTACAAGAAAGATTTGAGTCATGAACCATAGAGAATTCAAAATTTCCTCCAGAAAGGATTAGAAGGGCCTAAATTCAGAACGAATTTTCTTTTCTTTTTTTTTTTGAAAAATAGAATAGATATTCATTAACATTAATAAGGAAAACTAATTATCTTTTTGAGGATTAAAATAATTCCAATTAGTGAGAGAGGCCAAAAGGAAAGTTAGCACCCTACTAGCAGACATAAGTAAAACTGACAGTGAGAGCACACAACAACAAAGCGGACAACCAAATGAAGCAGCTATTGAAAGATTTACACAGATAAAAGCTCATAACCAAAAGCACCAAGTTCAACAAAATAAATCTAGAGAGTGGGCACCGACATTACTAGTCGAAGTAAAAGTTAAAGGTATTCCATGTTTACCCCAGGACCACAAATAACAATTACCTATAAAGACACACAGCAATCCTACAAATGAAGTTTCAACTCCTCTACATGATATTTGAAAAACCATGCCAAGAAGTAAAAAAAGAGGAGGTAGCATGTTAACAGAAAGCAGCAGTAAGAGGATACTCAGCCTGCAGTCACTTACTTTCAGTTTTTCTCGCTTTATAATCCTTTCGCAGAGAAGACGTAACCTCTCCAGTTCAACCTGCATAACATTAGAGTAGATAAGATAAAGTAAAAGCTCATAGGACTTCTATTTCATTTTCATGTATGGCATGCCACTTCCTATCAGATAAATATGAATATTAAGAGACCAGTGATTTTAAATTATCAAAATAATGTCCATACTGATCCCAATTTTCTGTATCCTTTCATTTTACACAAAATACCGACGCAGGAGAAATTGTCATCAATTGCAGAACGAGAGTTGTACTGGAAAGAAAGAAATTCGTTGACTAGTGTCTCTACTCTTATGTGATCCAAATTGAAACGAGGTTTGACAAATGGCTCACACTGGCTGTCAGCCTAACACAACCCTACTCCGGGCTTCGGGCTTCGGGCTGGAAATGCATAACACCCAAGTGTATTATTCCATAGGCTAGTTTTTTACTGTTTCACTCTTCACAACTACAAGACAGTCTTTTCTTCTTATTATTTTGTTATGAGAAGAAACTATCTTAAGTAAGACTAGTAGTAGAAACGATCTCAAATAATACTTAAATTACCAAAAACTAATAAAGAAAATCTTCCATAATGTAAAGACAAAAGGTCCAGACTTACTCTGACTTGCTTAAGATTTCTGAATTCCTCAATTCCATGCTTTTGTGTCTCGGCCTGAAAAGAGTCGATGATAAACTTAAAACTATGGGAC
Organism: Rubia yunnanensis; assembly: GCA_037428765.1. Classification (NCBI taxonomy): domain Eukaryota; kingdom Viridiplantae; phylum Streptophyta; class Magnoliopsida; order Gentianales; family Rubiaceae; genus Rubia; species Rubia yunnanensis. The sequence continues at coordinate 11,160,758 of CM075067.1, forward strand.
ATGAATATTAGACCCTTTAACAGTGAAAGCGACCCCAACCTTTGCCTTCTGTTCAGTGCTATGCTTTCCACAATAAGCCTTATGCTGTAGTTTCCCACCAATGCTTCTTACGCTCATATAGAACCCAGCACTGCGAGCACAAGAGGCATGAAAGGTACTTTGACAGTTTCCATAGCTACACTGCAAATATTAACAAATCCTTTATAACACTACCAGAAAGCTTACAGCCAACAATAGACTTATAATTGCCAACCTTGACGCAGACACCTTGCTTCCTAGAGCAGATAATGCACAAATCATTCCCCTTGGTGAGTGACTCCTGGCATGTAGAAACAAATCAAAACTTTTAACGTATAACAAACTATACATGAAATGAAATAAAAGGTAAAAAAAGTATCTCATGCAATAATAGCTGACATATCCAGTTAAAAAAGACTTCTTAGGCTACTATAGGACTGTAAAAACACACATACCATTCCATTAATTGGATTTACTTGTCCTCGTCTGAAGGTTGACTCCAACACCCACTACATACACAAAGAATTGACCTTAATTCCAGAGTCTATAATACAAACCAATGTCGACAAAAACACAGCGATACACAAGCAATGGTGAAAAAATTAACACTTTACTTCAGCACAAAAGGCATGGATCCAATGACCGTCAATTGATTTTCTAAAAGCACCTGCAGTCCCTCCACATAAAGCACATTCTGCAACCACATATGGCTTCCCCCAGGAATTCACAGATGACAACCCAGAACCCCTAGATGTCGCTAAGTCCTCACATAATTCACAATACCATGGGCCTGTGGAACTTTTGACACCACGATAGCAGTCCAAATGAACAGCAACCTGAAGAGAATAATAAGGAGCAATAAAATCTAACCTGAGAAGTACATATATGACTGGCAAAATTATACAATATAATCATAAGGTAAGCACCTTGCAACTCGAACAGACTATGATCGAATTCAGAATTGTCTCACATCTACCACAAATTTCACAAGTTCTAGGGTGACCGACAGAAAAATCTGGTCCCAGCGAAAAAGGATCGGACATCTTTTCTGATGTAAGCCGGCTAGCAGCTGACCTAGAAACAGTCTCCTTCACTCGAGGGTTCGGTTGTGAGTAAAACCCAGGCCTTCCATTTGAAAATTTACCCTTCGGATTTTCCTGAAGTGGGGTAAGCATTTCCCCATAAACGTATGGCCAAAAGCACAAGTCAGAAACCAGCCCAGAATGTACATATAACCCAGGACACTGGAAAAAATAATGGCCACATTGATTCTGCCATTAAAAATATATTTTTTAAAGCTAGCTTATTTCATTCAAAGCTCGCCAGACAACTAACCTCCACATGAGCAGATTCTTCAATGGCATCCTTTCTCAGGGATGAAATTCTAGAAGAAGCTGCTGCAGCGGCTGTAGCAGCAGCCAAAACTTCTTGAGCTTCCTTGTGCCGTCGTTCCTTCCTTCCTTGCTTTCTTGCTTCTCTAAGCTCAAAGAGATACTGGCTGAGTAAAACTGCATCCCATTTTTGCTTCCTAGCAGTATCAATCTCTTGCTGTAGATTCTTTGCAACCTTAGAGATCAAATCATCTGCCAAGACAAAGCAGCAAAACAACTAGTAAGAAGGATTTCAGTAAGAGATCAGCTAAATTGCAAAAACATTAACATGTCGCAAAACACCCATATCTTGGAAATACTAAAAGGAGGGGGGGGGCACAAATGCAGTATTTTAAATAAAGATAAAGAAGGTAACATGGGACGAACCCACAAAAGATTTTCTTCTAACAGCATTAGACATTAGCTTATGTTGATAATAGATGAGCTCTCCTTCAACTTCATCTGTTGGACAAAATTGCAGCACATCCATTTTTCTTGTCATGGCCAAATTTTCAAAATTTGCGCCACTAAGTTTTGATGTCCAAGCAACAGCTGTCGAGGCTTGATCATGCCTATTGCAGCAAATGCCTGAACTTGAAGACGCTCCCAATTGTGAAAATTCTCTCTCCCTTGAACCTGAATAATAATGCGGTAAGATTACTGAGCTCATGGCAGATAAAGGAAATATCAGTACAAGAACTACCTTCATACTCATATTTATCGTCCATTCCATTTAACTTCTGCTGTTCAAAGAGATGAGTGCAAGAAGAATCACCTTCCCTGTGTTATTATAACAACAATAGGGGGGAAAAGTAGTCAGAGAGCTACACTACAGAAAACAGAATATCTTCGGAAAACATATCAAAATCTCGTATAGGTGACATAAAAGCATCATAGCAAGGACTAGAAAGCATCTCGTATAGGTGACATAAAAGCATCATAGCATAATGGAATGTCACTAGGAAAACATGTGTCAAGACACTCAAAAGCTTACTTCAGAGCAGACAAATGACCAGAAACAGATGACATTTTTGTTATATTATCATCTGCAAGAACACCATCACTCCATTCAGACATGGAGTCACTACTTCGTGCTGTATTCTCAGTAGTGCTAAAGACAAAAGATTTAGCTGCAATAGATGACATGAGATTAAATTAGAAAAGGCCATGGCCTCAAATAGAGCAGTTAAAAAGTATTTCACCCTCCGGAGAATCAGATAACAAGATATTTTTAAATTGAAAGTTGACTACTGGTAGCAAAAGCCATTCAAAATAATCACAGAAACTTCATCTTAAACAATCTAGGAGGGTTTTTATACAGGAACGAGGTTATAAGCCAACCCACCAGCAGAATAAAGTCATTCACATAGGACTCAATCAACTCCCGATTTCCCGAGAAAGAAGACAAAAATAGGTCCCGTGGATCCAACTTCCAAGCATGACTGGTGAAGTACTGCAGGGAACACAAGAACAGAAGGAACCATATAACTTCTAGTCAGTTACACTCCTGCTTCGTTCCCCACAGCCTTCCTACCCTGACTCATTTCCCTCACGCATACATCACAAACAAATCCAGGCAGGACCAAACTATACCCCCCAACTAGCATAAAACTGCGGAAAAAGGAGAAGAGTCTGATTGTGCAGGAATAGAATCCATACTCAAAATTCTAAAAAACAAATTAGCCAGTTCTGAAACCCAATTAGCACAAGATACTTCCCTCTCAATCGCAAGACTTCTTTAGGCATGGACCAAAACGATTAAGATCATACAAGCAACATCTAGAGAAGAAAAAGAGTATGTTGGTACAATGAGGATTAAACAAACGCATCACATAGGTCAAGGAAACCTTCGGTCATCAAGTAATTTGGCATACACCAAACTCCACAGGAACAAGGAAGCAACATCCAGACAAGAAAAGGACTTGGTATGTACAGTGAGGATTAAACAAATGAAGCAAATCGGTTCAGCAAACCTTCAGTCTTTTGGTGATTTAGCTCGGGATCATGAAACTCAGAAGCCTCTTTCAAATTCTGCTAAGGAAAGAAAAAGGGTTAAGGATATAATCAGGTAAAAAATATTAAATACATGCCGAGACGAGATATAATCTGCAGTACATTCGAGAAAGAAATAAAAGAGGCAGAAGGTATGAATTATGCCACCACGATTGAAGAGCCCCCAAACAAATTCAAATCAATCAAAACTCTCTATATTGTTAACAATAAGCATTTAGTGGCATTGAGCCTTTCAGCGTCACCCAAATTTTCACATTTACACTAAAACACAAACAATCAAAAAGTTCTCTAAATCCAACACTTGAGTCAATTCCCAAAACCAGCTAACAATCAACACAAATAAAAGTGTGTCAACACAAATGCAAGATACCAGTAAAAATAATCTTATAAAAGTAAACAGCTGAGAAGTTATCAAATAATATATGCTAGGACACGCGCGTTTAAATGTCCCTGCAGACTGACACTGTGTCTTAACTTAAATAAAAAGAGATGGGAAGAAACGTTATATACACGCATCAGAACCTAAAGAAAGAAAAGAAAAACACCAAAGTCAGACTAAACTATCAGCAAGTAGCATGAGTAACTAAGAGAATACAGTCTTAGGTAACTGCCGAACAAATACCCAAGTTTAACCAAGAAATGAAAATACAGAGAGATGCTACAAATGAGTCAAAGCAGGAAGCAGATTTTGAATTCAAACGAGAAGAAGTTGGCATCCAAACTAAAATAACACATGGGACAAGACAATCAGTCAATCAGTATGTTGTACCACGATCCACTCACACTAGGCCATGACTGTCATATGATATTCATGTTTCTGAGGGCTCTTGGAGAGCAGGATTACCAAGTTCTAACAGCATAGCAAAGGAAAATAGCGCACAGTAAAAACAAAATTGTCTTCAATAATATCTATACCAATGGAGAAATTCTCAAAACTTAGCTAATATTACAATTTTTTACTTTCCACACAGCAGAAGATGAAAAATTCAGCAACTAACCAGATTCCACACAACAAAGAACGAAAAAAAAGATGCTGTATAATTCAAAACTTATTAAAGAGAACATAAATTAGACCAGTATACTATCATATTACAATCGCCTTCACACGGGTACTAGAAAATACCTTACTAGAGCAACCATCTCCATTGGACAAACCCATCAGATTTCCATCCATAACCCTATCATCATGTATCATTTCATTGAATGTACATGTGCCTTCATCGATTCTGACATTATTTTTCGATCCTCTATGAGACAACAGACACTTGATGGGAACAGCACAAGGATCATCAGTTTCAGCATCTATTATAGTATCAACGTCAACAGGGGCGGCCATATGAGCCTCAGCCTCCAACGACTTAACATTCAGAGGTTTATGCAAGCTGTTAACATAACCATGGTCTTTCAGCCATGTTTCAACTTTACCATTCAAGTTAGGGAACACAAATTTATCCTGCATGACAATTATGCCCAAATATCAGGAGACATTAATAAGTACAAGGATAAAAACAGCATGCAAGACACTTCAGAGTTGACAATTTGGACAAGAACTAAGGAAATTAAGGTGATAGGTCAAAAAATAGTTAAACCAACTTTATTAGCACCCAGCTAAGTATAAACTAAATAAGCAGTGTGAAAAAAATGACATACGCACAAACTTACAGTGAGTAATGGCGACAGCAAATCAGGAGATACACCAAATTCTTGAGCTAAATCCTTTCCATCAACTTCTCCTTGGTCGATTAACTGAATAACAGATAAGCAAACAAAAGTACCACTATCAACTATAAAATGAAGAAATGGACAAAGCTTTACTCTAGACCAAGGGGATTCTAACACTAACCTTCTTCAATATTGTGTTGAAATTCAAACAGAGAGGTGATTTGGAATCTTTACTTGCATCAGTTTCTGCTGTCCCAATTCGAGCATGCTCCTGACCTTGAATGAATTCTGACTGGGTACAAGAGTTTAACATGTTTTCCATCATTCTATCTACTTGCAACATTTGACCATTGATGTGCTCTTTGTCCACAATCGAATCATTTCTTTCATCATCAGTTGCAACCAAGTCTCCATCTCTTCTGCTGATCTTACAGTTGTGAATATCGTCACCAGGTGTTACTACAGCCTTGTCCTTTGAATCAGATTCAATGAGCAACGACACGTCTCTTGCGCTTTGACCGCTGATATCATTCGGAACTTCAGAATGTTTAGCACAAAATGCTCGCAACTCAACCTGTTAAAAATATTTATGGTCCAAGACAATAAAAAATAATGCTTAGAATAGTTTCAAACTGACACCTCAAAGACTAAAAAAGGTAACAAGTCACATTATGGGGTACAAATCGAGTCATATCCTAAATATCTCGAAATAAAGGACTTGGTGACACACCATAGAGGGATCTGGTATTTAAATTTTGACTCAAGACATAAGAAAAGGGACAGTTTAAATTTTATAACTCAACAAAAATATTATCTGATTGCATTTTTAAATTAAGTTTAAGTTGCTACCAATGCAAGCACATTAACGCACAAATACGATGGGGTAAAATGAAGAGACCAAGCATCACACCCAAACAGCATTCGCATGAAGTTAAATTACTAAAAAGAAATACATCATACTTGATCACATCCAAGTCTACCCCAAATCTCCATTCGATGCCTTGCCTCCCTTGCACATAGAGGATGGAAAGCAGCTCTACAAGCTCCTATTCAACCAAAAGAGAACATCAGCAATAAATAATGAGGCAAAGCCATGCCATGATATGGTAGAAGAAAATTTAACTCCATTCAGCCAAGTACAAGGAAGAGAGCAATGGCAAAATAGATTGAGAAAACCCTGCCCACCACAAAGAGAGAGAGAGGAGGTATATTGTATGTGACAGGTTCAGAGGAAGCACAGATCATAGGATGTAAGAAGCGAGAGGGCTGCACAACTGAAAAAATCACCTAATGATTGGACAAAGAGGCATTCAAGCATTTTACCAAAATGCAGACATGCAACAAAAACAGCCCGTAAAATTCATAAAGGACAAAGCATCATTAACAGTCAGCCATGGACAAGCAACCAACAACTGTGCTGAAAATCAAACTACAATACTACTTAATAAATGACATTGATGGAAAATCGGCAATAGATTCTTATCCTGCTTCCGATTTCATAGTTAAGTCGCACATATATTCCTGGTAAAACCAAGGTCTTTGAAGGTGTACAGGCACTACCATGAAGGCACATACATAAACTGATCCTTATAATCTCTAGTGGTCTAAGGCAAATATGGCCAGAAGCTGATATTTCAATTTCCCAAATTCCCTTTACGAGGATTATATTCTTGACCTGTTTGTAGCAATAAAAATAAGAAACAAGAAACACAGTTTCACATCACAATGCAAGTATTTCTTCTACTTTCAGAGTAATTGACAGAGAGACATTAGATAAAACCCATCAGCCCCTGGCTCTTTTACACAGGGAGGTTGTTAAAAACACCATCAAAAGAATTGATTCCAAAAAAGATAATAAAAATATATAGATCACTAACAGAGCAAAAGTAATTTTCTATTGCATTTCAGCAAGAATATTTTACTGCACGTTAACAAATATCCCTACTACCACAACTTCTCAATTTCATGGAGATCAATTTTGTATAAATCAAGATCTCTAAGACCTGCTCAACTTCAATCATCGTGTTCACCAAAGGATGTTCAAATATCATTAACCTGCCTGCCTACACTGAGAACTGAGCCTGAAAATACTTTAAAAGACAAAACAAGGAGTTGCTGAAACCTGTCATACTTAGGCTCAACTAATCGAGAAGTTCTTAAGGCACACTTCTTAAATTTGTGTTACTATTTCTGGGTTTTGAATAATTCTATTCACTGTGCTTCATATTATTATCATTTCAACTGGTTAGAGAGAGAAGGTTCCCTGTTCCCAATATGTACAGTATAATATTGATTAAAGAATTATGAGAGATAGTAACCAGAATGGATGAGAACCCATTTGGATTGAGAACCCATTTCAACTGCTACGCTGATGGAAAGTTAACCAGAATGGATGAGAACCCATTTGCCCCAATAGCAGAAAATCAACTATACAACATCATATCAGGTGGGATATTAGTCAAAATAGTGGATATCTGGATTTTTTATTTAATTAAAAACTTCAGACATACTGAAAAGAAAGTTATAGGAAATAGGGTGACAATATTGAAGAGTAGATCTCCTGACAAGTGGCATGTCCATAAGTTATATTTTTTAACTTATACACTGCATTTGTTAAATTAATTAGTAAATTTAAACATTCTAAAATTTATATTTTATATTATGTTTTTTAAAATTTCACATTCAAATACACATTATTACTTGTTTATACTTATATAATGCAATATTTTTAAAAAATAATATTATATTTTCAGGTAAAAAGTCAGGGGGTTTGTCCATAAGTTTATGGACGGACCACCTTTCCTGAGACTTTCGCTATATTGAAATTCCAGACACTCCAGCAGTCACAGTATTAATGTGAGCTCTCAAACTATATAAAATTCCTATAGAAGAATAATTCTGTTCACTTTTCTTCAAATAATCATTTCAAATGTTCCAGAGAGAGAAGGTTCCCTCTTCTCAACATGCACAGCAGAGTAATGATTAAGGAATCACAGGAGATTGCTACACTGATGGGAGAATGAAACACTATGTTTGACGACCCATTTCCCCCAATACCGGAAAATCAACTATATGACATCATATCAGGCAGGACATTAGTCAAAATTGCTGACCTCAGGAATTCCTACTTTATTAAAAACTTCAGACATCATACTGGACAGAACATGATAGTAGGTGCCAGGGTAACAAGATTTCAATATTGAATTTCAGTCACACCAACGGTGAAGTTCATGAAAGTGATACCAAGTAGAAGTGTGAGTTCTCATACAGGATTCTTATAGACCAAACGGGATACAATGTCGATAATTCCCCAATGGGCAATCAACGAAAAAGCTTTTAGTGCCACCGTGATGTGAACGGTTTTTTCTTTTCTTTGATAGGGATCAATCCTATCCCTCAACATGTTCATCTTTTTAGCCCCACAATATTCTATAATCAATTATATAGTTCCGGTATTAAATGGTTAATCTGTTCAAAAACCTTGACAGTAAAAACATGCCATCTGACCAACATATTTCTGCAGATGAATGAGCAGTTAAAAACTACCATTATAGATATTAATTTGTCGGGGTAAACAGTATGAAAGGACTAAAAAAAAGATAATTATGTAAATGAAGCGACAACTTGGTTAAAATCTCAAACTTTGTCAAGATCCCGAAACAATACAGAAGTCATTTCAAGCGTCAAAGGATAGTCAAACAAAGGATGGTTCAATAATTAGAGCAAGTGCAGCCATTAAATTAAACTAGCTCCAAGTTTCAAATCAGATTATTTTTATTAATAAAAAACATCTCTTCCTCGCCTACACAAATCCCTGTTGGATAATTTCTTCCAAAAGTACTTTTTTTTCAAGAAAATATTTCACCAAACAAGGTATAATCCATGCGCAACCTAAATTCCGAACTAAGTTCATTATTCAAACTCTAAATTCTTAATGTCTTCAAACTTTACTTTCACAAACAAAAATATATACAAAACCTATAGGAAACGTTAGAACAGCTAACCTACTGAAAAATTGAAACCCATACTCTAACCCAGGAGAATTGAGGGCCAAAAATTCTTTGACAACCACAAAAATATTGCTGCTGAGCCCTTAAAGCAGGGATAATTTCTACGATGTTCTCATGATGTTCATTTCCAAATGGGTTGCTTCTTTGCCTTTGATGACTAAAGTACTAGTGCAGCTGGTAACTATACAACCAACATTACCAAACTGGGGCCCCAAAGGTTTAGCCTTAGGCAGATGACTAACAGCTACTATTGAAACATAGAACATGACATAAATTTAAAGCACTGGGTTCTATGTCCAACTTTTACCCTAACCATGTGTCTACTCCACAGTTTACAGGCTGCAAGCACATACTTACTCAAATCAGAGCATATGGATCAAATAGAAAGGGGGAAGATCTTCAACATCCCAAAAATTTCACAATCATCATTCAAATGCTTCACAATCTCCTTATGAAAATTCCATTATCTATCCACAAGCAGAAACAGAGCTTTGGCACATTAGAAGAAAACACTAACGGAGAAGATAGAGAGGTAGAGGCCAGGAGAGAAGGAGATTGGTTGTGTGGAGGCAGATATAAGACAGGACATAGAAAATTACCAGTGAGAAGAGGAAGTAATGTATGGTCCTTTTAACTCTATGGACAGTATTACAATTACAAATTCAGCCAACTTAATAAATGAATTTCATTTGTTTGTTAATAATCAAAGTAAAGTAACCTGATGATGTCCGAATATAATAAGTCTAAGCATTCATTGAACAAGCTTTAACAAACATGCAAAGAGGGTGTTTTATGTTGAGCATCAGTGCCTTTATTCAGCTCACACGATGTGCTATATATAACGATGGCCAAGGGTAGCAAGGTTAACGTCACCTTCTTATAGCTTTGTTAAAGAATAATAGCCTAAGCAATAGTTTATTCTGTTTTTTGAGTTCCGTTGGTGTTGATTTCGCTAAGAGCAATGGCCAGAACTATTGTACTTGTTTGGATGATTTTGGTGAAAAGTTACTTTCATCCAAAAAAAAATTGACCACTACGTTAATTTACAGATAGCGTAGCCAGTTGGAATTTAACATAACAAATACACCAGCATTTTGAATAAAAATGGGAACAAAGAAAATGCAAGTAAAACCATCCATAAATAAATACAAGATACAGCAAGAAAAGCACTCACTATACATACCAGTACTGCAACGAACACAGACACCACACTTCACCTTGCACAAGCAACAAACTAACTTGCGCCTAGAATCATTTACCCCGCCGATATTCATTATTGGCTCCATTGTCCTGATATTTTCCACATAAAGCTCAGGTGCCCACTGACAACAGAACAAGTGAGCAAATTCGAGAACCCCGCTGTCAGACTTCTGGGCAGGTTTCAGCGCGCCACCCTGCTTAGGACAAAGCACGCACGGTCTCTCGCTGCTACGAACATCTTTACTTTGTTTACACCAAGAGCACAACCAAGTTCCATCTGTATCATTCTCTACTCCATAGCACCTCTGATGAACTGCCACATTACAGGAGCTGCATATGATCAATCGATTCAACTGGTCACCCATGTCTCCTGTACTACAATAGTGGCATAAGGATGATGACCCACCAACTGGACAAGTCACAAGTAGCTTTTCCAGCCCTGCATCCCCTCCCAGTAGCTTTCGCTTCTTTGAAGGTCGCTCTGAAGTCAAATATATCTTATGCCTAGTACCTAATAGCCATTCAAAACCACTGATAGCAACACTCTTACTACACTTTCCACCATTGTCCAAATTAGTTCCTTCCACTCCCTTGACAACTTCTTCTGCCTTCAGTACTTCATTTCCATCCCTAGTGATATCAACATCCATAAATCCCTGATCATTGTCCTCTTTCACCTGTTCCTCTATTCCTTCTTCTTTAATCGCCCAGCCATTATCCACAGTACCAACTGCAGTATTCTCCCTACTACCTAAATTCTCCAAACTCCATAACTTGCACACAGTCCCTGCAGTTTCAAGACACCTGCCCTCGTAGAGCTTATCTATGTCCTCTACGGTCAGCTCCCTGAAATATTCCTCAGTTTCAGTCCAAATGTTGGAACCACGAGATTTCTCTGGCCGAGCTTTATGCTCCCCAGCCGAATGCGACCTCTTATGCCTCTTCCTACCACCGTCTGCCTGCTTCAACAACAAATTAGCCAATCCACTGGGCAGAAAAGTGGTTGAGTGCGCACTAGTAGAAGCCGACTGAGAAGAAGCATCATCCGCATCAAAAGGAGAGCGCAAGCAAAGAGCTTTCCGAGCTTGGGTGAAAAAATCAACTGAACAACTGGAGGTTTGCATTGGCACTTCCAAACAATTCGAGGACTTATCCACGATTTCGCCTGCAGGTAGGGACCTACCTGCAATACTACTATTCGAGACGGGGCAATGCTCCTCGGTGCTGCAATCAACACCGGCACCTCTCCCTCCCGTATTCATCGCCCTCCACCGCTGCCCTCCGCCGCCGGTCATCGCCTCAACCAGCAGCGTTACAGAGTTCCATTACCTTCCTATTTCCGTTCCGAAACCCTATCCCTAATCCTATCCACCTTCCAGCTACACGAATTACTTATAGCTATCACCCTTGAAACCCGTATGCCCAGCGTCTATGAATTCCTAGCCCACCGGTGTAGAAAGCGGAGGAGAGTGAAGGAGTTGCAGATTGGGGGTGTCGCGGCTAGGGTTAGGGTTTTTTGGGGGTGAAAATGCAATTTTGTTTTCTCGCGTTGATCCGATTTTTTCCTTTTTCTTATTTCATTTTTGTCGCGTTCCGCACGGCAGGAAATGGGGGTGTGTTGGGCTTTATGGAGAGAGAAGGAAAAACTGACAGACCGATATTTATAACACAGGTGTGCGTTTCGCGTGTGGTGGTGATTAATAAGGCGTTTCAAAAAGACTGCCCCTCTATTTCATTAATACTTATACATTTTTTAATTTGGGATATTTATTTTATATTGATAATTTTTATGTGGTAAAGTTTTGGTAAAGACGATCTTTTCATAAACTTATGGAAAGACATGATTTAATTATAATAATAAAAATTTGCAATATTAAAATTTTATTTTACAACGTGTAGTAGCTATAAAGTTTATGGGAAAATCTCAGGAAATGCGGCATTTCCATGAGCTTATGAACAGTCCTCAGGGTATTTGCCTAAAATGTTGTAATTTTTTATAAAATTTAAATATTGCATTTTATAAGTTAAAACAAGTAATAATTTGTATTTGAAGGTGAAAATATAGAAATATATGGTATAACAAAATATTTTCAAAAATTTTAAAATTTGTATGTAATTTAAGAAATTCAGTGTATAATGTAAGAAATAAGTGGCATGTCCATAACCCACTCAAAGTTTATACAACCCAAAAATTTTATCTTCATTTCTTCTAATTTGCACTTTAAACCTTGGTATTTCCATAACTTATGGAAAGACCGTCTTTCAATAGATGAGTTCTTTCTATTTATGTCAAATTTAAGGTTATTATATTCATTCATTTTACTTTTCTTTCTTTCATTTCAATTTCATCCACTCATTTTACTTTTTTTTTCTTTCATTTCAATTTTATCCGCTCATTTAGCATCTCCTAAATTCTAATACTCAAAAGTAGTGTGCCACTAATAGAAAAACAGGGAGAGTACTTTATAATCGGAGTTAAAATATATTTTTGATACTGAAATTAATAGAGGTGATCTTATGATTTCCAATTAGACAAAATTTTAGAAAAGAATGCATAGATATACATATACAAAGATGGGGTTTAACTAAAATAATATGAAATTAGTTATTTGACTCTGCAGTAATTGCAAGTGAAACATTTGTGTTTTTATTAGACGCATTACATATCTAGAGTAAAACATACCAATCGAATACTTCATCTGTTCCAGCTATTTCTTCACGTTTTTTAAAAATAAAATAAATAGATGTATATTAATATTTAGAAAGGTTTACATATGAACCTCCCTAGATTTAGGGTTGTTCATGTACATCTTGTAAGGACTTCTTCTAAGAAAGGAGAAAATGAATGTAGAAAAATTAAGCTTTAAGAAAAGTATGATATCATAAATGATGCTTTTAATCTCCCAAGGCGCTGCATCCGGATTTGCTATAGTATTAATAAGGATGGTAGAATCCAAGAAGATTCGAGTGTGACCCGTATGTACTCTCGATGCTGCTTGCAGTGCTCTCCAGCAAGATTGAGCTTCCGATTGAAGTGTGGATGAACTGACAAAGAAATATGATCCTGTCAAGACTTCTTCCATTTGATCCGTGGTATTGATCTTAATCCCTATCCATGCTCCTGTAGCATTTCCTTAGCAGAGATCCCCTTTCCTCTTGGGATGAATCGTGTTGTACTTCAGGTGGTACTTCCAAGCACCTGAAGTTCTCATTCTGAAAGTTCCAAGCATCTATCGCCGCCAGCCAACTCGGCATAGGATCCACATCTAGATTTTTTGAAAACCTTGCTATTTATGTTCTTCCAAATTTCCCACATTACAAAGGCAGAAAGATTAATATATGTATCCTCCGGTGCTGACTTCATCCATTGTTGAAACCATTATTTAAAGGGGATTTGAAGGCCTTGATCAAAGTCATATCTCAGTGAGGATATTTTCCAGGTTCTCTTTGATATATCACACTTCAAAAAAAGATGAGTGATGTCCTCTTCTTCCTTCCCGCATCTGGTATAGATTGGATCTCCCGTCAACTTTCTTTTGTATCTATTTCTCTAAATTGGCAGAGCATCTGAGATTAGTTTCCACAAGAAGATGAGGATTTTTTGAGGCAGTTTTAATCTTCAAACATGATTCCACGTCCTAACACTGGCGTCAGAATGGTTTTGAGACTAAGAAGTTGTTGCCCTCATCTGTTGCATAGCAATGTGGTATCCCTTTCTGACTGTGTAACGCCCGTCTTTATTATGTTTCCACATAGGCTGGTCTTCACCATTTAATGTCCTAATCAGGTGTATGGAAAGTATGCTTCTCACCATTGGTGGAGGGAATAAAGCTCTTATCATGTGAGTTCTCCAAGTGCGATCCGCATTTAGTAAATGAAAAACTCCGAGGTTGGTTGAGGTTTTTAACACTGAATCTGAGTGAATGAGGTCTTGATCTGGTATCCAACAATCATATAATCCGGCCTTCTCCCATGTAACAATTCTCCATGCCAGATTTTCAGTCGCAATTCCTTTTGCTGATAGAATCGATTTCCATCCCCAAGAATCTCCATTTCTTGCCTTCACCTGCATTATATCAGTATTCCTCATGTATGTAGCCTTATATACCCTTGTGAGAAGGTTGTGTTCATCCGATATGATTCTCCAAGCATGCTTCGCCAGTAGGGCCTTATTCATTCCAAGCATAGATCTCACTCCTAGCTCCCCTTGCATTTTTTAAGATGTGATGCATTTCCAAGATTTCCAATGAATTGAGATGTTCTCCATGGAACCTTCCCATATAAAGGACGTCGTCATCTTGTCCAGATTTTTAGGATTTCCTTTGGTATTTCAAAGATACTAAGGGGGGTAAAGTGCAACTGATGCAAGCACATGCTTAGCCAATGTCAATCTTCCAGGAAGGTTCAGCAATTTTGATTTCCAGAATGAATATCTTTCTCTAAAATGTTGGATCAGATACTTAAAAACCTCCATTTTCCTTGTGTCAAAGATTATATTCATGCCCAAATACTTTCCCCATATTCCTTCTTCATGTATGTTCAAAACATATATAGAATATTGTTGCATGTGCTCTTGCGTATTTGGACTGAATTTTATATCACACTTCTGGAAGTTTAACCTTTATCCTGAGCACCTTGCATAAAGATCAATGGTCTTGGCTAGATCATTAATTGCTCGATAGGTACACTTCCTGAAGAGAATGCAGTCATCTGCATACATAAGGTAGCTAATCACCAGCCCTCATCTTGATACTCTGACACCTAGACTTGAGTTTATGGCTAGCCTACTTTCCATCCATGAAGACATGAACTGTTGTGCTATGATGAACATATATGGTGAGAGTGGACACCTGAGTCCCTTGTTTGGTGTGAAGAAGGCAGGCTGTTTTCCATTAACCACTACTTGATATGTAACCATTTGCACACATTGCTTATGAGATCAATCCACTGATATGGAAAATCCATACTTCTCAAAACCTTCTCCAAGAACTCCCAAGACATCCGATCATAGGATTTACTCATATCCAGCTTTACTGTTGCAAACCCTATCCAGCCATGCTTATGTTTCTTCATGTAGTCTAAAACCTTATATGCTAATAACACATTTTCAGAGATATTCCTCCCAGGTACAAAGCTATTTTGACCTTCTGAAATAAGATCAGATACATGTGGTTTGAGTCTTGACAACATTTTTGCAATGATTTCATATTTTACATTGCAAAAGGAGATGAGCCCGAAGTCTCCTATATTCTGTGTTAACTTTTTCTTTAGTATCATGATCAACTGTGTTCTATTCCAATGTATTGGCAAAGGCTCCCTGTGAGCCCCGGCCTTAATCAAGTCAGATCGAATGTAATAAATAGGTTTTAGCCAAAGATCATATTCGCTTATCTACTTTCTTCAACTATTTCCGGCTATAATTCAAAACCTTGCCATAAATTTTAACATAAAAGAAAATAGAATGAAATAAGTAAATAAATGAGACCGTCTCTTGAAAGACGGTCTTTCCATAAGTTATGGAAAGACCAAGGTTTAAAGTGTAAATTAGAAGAAATTGAGATAAAATTTTCGGGTTGCATGAACCGGGTTATAAATTTTATAACTACTATATGTTGCATACTAAAAGTTTAATATTGCAACTAAGACCTTTTACCTTTTATTATTCTAGTTAAACCCCGTCTTTCCATAAGCCTATGGAAAGACCGTCTTTCCCAAGACTTTGCCATAAATAAATGTACAAGTAAATAATATCAAACGTTGATAAAACATTGGTTTTATTGTAGAATTCATTTAAGAAAAAGGAAGTGAATAATAATACGTCAAATTAGAAAGAAAGTGAGAGATACAATTCGCACATTTTAAAATAAAAATTTAAGTAATTAAAAAAGGCAAAGTTTTAAAAAATACAATTTTTCCATCGACTTACGAGAGAAATAGGTGAACTAGTGAAATACTAGGTAGGCTAGGATTCCCTTTTATCTTTATCACATTCCAATAAAATGATGCATCAGCATCTTGAAAAAAATCACATAAAGGCACGTGAACACTTGTGTCAGTAAAGATAAACACTAAATATGCATTTCACCTCTGTAAGAGCATCTTCAACGAGGGTTTCAACGAGGGTTTTATTAGAGTAAATTTTAATTGTCACGTAAGATTTATTAATGGCCTATTATTAAATTTAATCTCCAATCCAGGAGTTGGAGGTGAACGTTGATATTACGTGGCTAAACATATAAGTGACCCCGTCGAAATGGACTTCTATTCTCCTATGATGATATCTAAGGTCGCGATTTGCCAAATCAGCCACACAAAAAAATAAAAACGCCTTATTTTTATTTTTTTAATGGGATAGACACCTTGGTGTTTTGATGTAGTTTGTTTGGAAAAATTCTCAAATTCACGTTTACCATAATTTTGTACACCACTAAAAATAAACCAAACTACATTGGAAAATGAAATGGCAAACTTAATTTTAAACATTGATTTATTTTTATATATAAAATAAAATAATAATTTAAAGAGATTTGAAAATATTTTCAATATATGTGGTAATATATATATATAAATTTATACTCAAAAAATTATAAGTATTAGTCTATTAACATTAGAATTCAATTTTTTTCCAAATTCTAAAAAGTAACTATGAATTTATAGGTTATAAAATAATTGAATGATGTATTTTAATAATAATGAAAAATCCACAGGTTAAGTGCTAAATATATTCATTTATAGCATATTTACGTTACATAATAATTATTCATTTAAAGTTTGGATTGGAGAATGATATCAAACGAGACCACGAAACATTTAATATTATGTCAGACTGAAGGTGAATCAATGTTCCAATCAGATTCTACCATTTATACCCGTTAAGTAAGAAAAACCCTTCGATATATTGTAGATTCTCTAAAAGCGAGTAACCCTGTGCAGATTTATCAGGGATCACTAGTTCACCAAACTGAATCTTCAGTAGTCCTCTAGCGCAAGTCTATCTATCCGTAAACATTCTCAACCATTTTATTGTGAGTGTTTTCACCGCCTAGCAGAATTGAATTATTATTATTATTATATTGTATGCCTGTTAAATTTAAGGTAAATTTTTGGGAAAAACTGTCTTTCTATAAATTTATGGAAATACGGGGTTTAATTTTAATAATAAAAGGTTAAAGGTCTTAACTGCAATATTAAATATTTGTTATGCAACGTGTAGTAGTTATAAAGTTTATAATCCAATTTATGCAACCCGAAAATTTTATCTTCATTTCTTCTAATTTACACTTTAAACATTGGTCTTTCCATAACTTATGGAAAGACCGTCTTTCAAGAGACGCACTCTAAATTTAAATGCGTTAGTTTAGAATTTATATGTATTATTTTATCCATGTTAAATTTTAATGTGTTAGTTTAGAATTATATAGGTCTTATTTTATGCCTGTTAAATTTAAATGTGTTAATTTAGAATTTTATATGTTATATAAAATGTTTAAAAATATTATGTTCTATTCATGTCTGTTATTTGGTTTCATACTAATTAAGCACGATGTGTACTTTATCACATTATGCTTAATTATTGTGATACTAAGTGAATTAATTGTCCTGATATTTTATGTGGATGAGCAGCTTGTACTTTATCTTGTTGTGTCAAACTTGGATTATATGCTACTTGATCACTTGTCTTTGTTTACCGGGGTCCCCGGCGCCAATGGTTGTTCGGTCGAAATCGGCAGGGAATGGTATAGACCAGACCATACGACAATAACAACTACCCGTGAATTTTCTGGTATGCTAGCATAACCATCTGGATTTCTTATACGAGCTCGTATTTGAACATCTGATTGGGCGTGATTGGCGAGAATGAATTCTTGATTGTTTAATAGCCTTCAGGCACTACTGAAAAGGTTATGCCTAGTATGTTAGTCAGAGTTGCCATATAGGCACTTGATTGCAACTTGACATTAACCACCTGTATCATTTTACTATATGCTAGGTTTTATGTGGCTATTTGTTTTATGTGATCAGTAAATTTAACTTGTTAAATATTGGCGATGGAACCTCACCAAGAAAGGAGCTTACCCTAGTTTAAACAACCTCACAGGTGTAGTTGAACCGTTAGAATGAAGCGCACTGGTGTCTTTACTTCTTTTGAGGAAGAATCAGGGGCATACCTTTAGAATCTTCTGTTTAGGTTGTATTATAGTTATGTAAATATTAACGTAAACTGATCCTTATTGGATCCCTTAGAACCTTTTGTCTGTATTTTAATTAAAACTCCTGTTTAATATTTGTATTAAGATTTTCACTATAATAGTAAGTTAGGTTTTGGATTTTCTAAATTTGCTTTTGTATAAACTGTATTTGCTTATTACTGAATTTGAGTAATCCAACTTGTTGAATTCTCGGTAGCACACCCAATCCGACCCGATACTTGTGTTTAGCAAGTAGGTTATAGATCTGGGGTGTTACAGATGTTGTATCAGAGCATTCTCAAAACAAGTAAAGGCAAACCAATGCTGACCTTAAATAAAAGATTTTATAGGAACTGAATAAACTGTGAATAATATATGTTTTGGGCTAGTTGGGTCCAAGCTGTCAAACTATCAGTTTTGTTATTTTGATAGATGGACGACGATGGAGAGGTTGCGACTAATGACTTTTAGGGGTCCATTAAGGTGAGGAGACACTCTAGAGCTCCCTTGGAAATGTTCATTCCATGGTCAGAGGATTTAGACAATCTGTGTTGGGTGGAGACTCACTCCTACCCAAATTGGGTCATGCACACCTTAGTCATGGAGTGGGCAGAGTTAATTGGCAGGGTCCCTAGCCTCGAGAACCACAAGCAGTTGATGAAAGACGCCATGTGGGAATATTGTCTGCGTGCTAACGCAGAAGAGGCAAGGGCAAATACAGCAATCACAGAGCATGATCGGCTGAAGAGCCAAAGGATTATGGAGCTCAGGCAATGGGACACAGAGCGCCAAGAAGTTATACGAGAAGTGGACCTAACCCTAGTGAATGCTCAAGTGCTGCTAAGAGGTCTAACCGCCCATCATAGGCGACCAACTAAACCAATTTTGAGTCATATTAAGGAGATCTGGGGTACAATAGATCAAACTCTTGATACACTGTGGGATGATCTGGTGAACCGGCCATCCCCTAAAGTCAAGCAAGTAAGGAAGTGGCTCCATCAAAGGTTCTAAGGTTGATTAGGACTGGGTTGTAAAATAACTGTAGTAGTAGTAGTAGGATAAAACTTTTGGTACTTGCAGATCCCAAATTTTGCACCTGGGGATCTTGGGAGTTAAGGTTATGAGCCAGTGATAAACCCAGAAGGAGACTAAGCCTAACTTGTTGTAAAATAAGTGGTAGAACTGGGGTGAGTCCCAATTGTGGTTTGGGAGGACGTCGCTCGATTGAAGTTGTGTAATATTAGGTGAACTATGAAGTTATTGTAAAATATTATCTGACTATGAAGTTAATATAAAATATTATGTGAATTATATTGTGTTTCTTTTGGTTAATTAAATAAGTAAAGATTAGTATAATCCGTGTCTAAATACTCAAATAATAATAAGCTAACTTATTGAGTGTAGCTTTCAATGGAAGAGGAACAAGGTGAATGTTCAAACTCGCCAATGGGACAAAATCCCCCAACCACTGGGATGGAGTTGTTTGCAAGTCAAGTTACTAAAATACTGAGTCGCATGATAGAAAGAGGGAATCAAGTTCAATCTCCTCTTAGGGATCGAAGTCAAAGGCTGGACATGGAGGATGCAGCCCTGGAACTATTTCAGAAGTTTCATCCCCCCACGTCCAACAATGGCCTAGATGATGAAATCACCGAAAATTGGATCGAAACAATGACTCAGACTTTTCGGGCCTTGGGATACATAGGTGAGCGGAAGGTGAGCTTTGTCATATTCCAGTTGGAAGGAGCTGTGCAAAATTAGTGGAACATAGTACAAAGGAAGTGGGAAATGGAGGAAACTCCTATCACCTAGGAAAATATTGAGAAGGATTTTAAGATGAAGTACGTTCCACCTCTAGTTAAAGAAAGTAAAGAAGCGGAATTTAAACTTGAAGCAAGGCGCTATGAGCGTAGCAAAGTACAAGGCAAAGTTTTCTAGACTCTCTAAGTTTGCAGAAAAGTTAGTCTCCACAGATGATGAAAGGAAGCGGAGATTTATCTAAGGGTTAAGACTAGAACTGAAGGATGCCTTAGCCCAGACATATCTAAGTAATTATGCTGCACCCGTTGAATCAGCATCTAGGGTGGAAGAAACCAAGAATGCCCCTGGAAAAGTTATGCCCCTGTCTTGGACCGTGTCTCGTGGTCTAAGTATTGGTTCGAGAGATTTGTCTCGAGTTCATTGCACGTACTGTAGAAAGGGAAGATGTGAGGAGAAGGATTTCTGAAGGAAGGCAAACAAATGTTTACGATGAGGGAGTTCTGAGCACAGAATGTCAAAGTGCTCACGACCCCAGTCGGGGTCCTCGTCTCAAACTTTAGGGTTCCAGGCATCGGTCACCAAGCCTGCTCAGAAAGGAGGAGTAAGTGGAAGCAACCAACCAAAGGTGCAGGCTCGTGTCTATGCGTTGGAGGATAATGAGACCCCTGTGTCGACCGAGGTCATTGAAGGTGCCCTCTCTATTCTGGGTAAACTAGCTAAGGTTTTGATTTATCCTAGTACTTCTCACTCGTTTGCTAGCTATTCCTTTCTTGAAAATATGGAATATAGGATGGAGAACTTACCACATGAGTTAGAAGTTATCACTCCCACAAAAGATGTTAAAATCCTAATTGGACGTGTATGTAGAAGTCGTGGGGAAAATGTGGGACGTTAGGAATTTCTCATAGACTTAATTGATCCGCCCTTAAAGGGATATGAGGTAATACTTGGCATGGATTGGCTCGCAAAATACCTTTCCTAGTTAAATTGTCATACAAAGGAAGTTAAGTTGTGTCGATCTGGGGAACCTCCAATTGAAGAAGATATGAGAAGAAAGAAATCCTCATCATTATTGGTCGCTGGCTTCAAGGCTCGATGGATGATTTGTAAAGGAGCAATCGAAATATTGGCTTATATCATGAATAAACCAGCAGACCAGTTAAAGGAAGAAGATATAACTATAGTTCGAGACTTCCCTGAGGTATTTCCGGAGAAACTTGTAAGTTTGCCTCTTGAAAGGGAGACTGAGTTTATCATTGATCAGGTTCAGGTAGCTGCACTTATTTCTAGAACCCTTTATCATATGGCGCCGCTGGAACTACAAGAGTTGAAAATACAACTTGAAGATTTATTAACTCGGGGGTTCATCCAACCGAGTACCTCACCCCGGGGAGACCCAATGTTGTTTGTTAAGAAGGAAGATGGCTCTCTTTGGATGCGTATAGATTATCGAGGCTTAAAGAATGTGACATTTAAGAATAAATACCATCTTCCCATTATTGAGGAGTTGTTCGATCAACTCCAAGGAATAGTTATATTTTCCAAACTGGATTTATGACAAGGGTACTACCAGTTGCGAGTGAAGAGGGAGGACATACCCAAGATAACTTTCAATACTCAATATGGTCATTACGAATTCCTGGTAATGCCATTTGGAGTAACCAATGCACCAGCCACTTTCATGGATCTCATGCATCGAGTATTTTGGCCATACATAGACGAGTTTATCCTCATCTTCATCGATGACATCCTGGTCTATTCCAAATCCCAGCAGGAGCATGAAGGGCATCTACAGAAGGTATTACAGCAGCTCAAAGAACACAGGTTGTACACCAAGTTTAGCAAATGTGAATTCTGGCTAAACCAAGTGAACCTTTTGGGGTACATGATTAGTAAGGAAGGGATATCGGTGGATCCCTCTAAAGTCTAAACAATTATAAATTGGAAGGTACCAACCAATAGTACGGAAGTTCAGAGTTTTCTTGGACTGGCAGGGTACTATAGGCTTTTCGTTAAAGACTTCTCTAAACTAGCACCCCATTTGTTCCATCTAACTCGGAAGGGAGTTAAGTATGAATGGAACGAGAAGACTGAGGTCAGTTTCTAAGAATTGAAGAAGCGTTTGACCATTGCCCCAGTTCTTGCTCTACCTGAGGGAAATGATGGATTTTTATTGTATTCTGATGCTTTAGGAGATGGTCTGGGATGCGTGTTGATGAAAAGGGGCCATGTGATTGCTTATGCTTCTTGGAAGTTGAAACCTTATGAAAAGAACTATCTCACCCATAACTTAGAACTCGCTACAGTGGTGTTCGCTTTGAAGAAATTGTGAAATTACTTATATGGAGTCACGTATAAAGTAATGTCGGATCATAAGAACCTGAAATACCTGTTTTCACAAAAGGACCTGAATAAGCGCCAACGTCGATGGATGGAGTTTTTGGGAGATTACGACTGTGTGATCAATTATTATCCTGACAAGGCGAATGTGGTAGTAGACGCACTGAGCCGGAAGGTGAATGTGCCATCGAGATTATTATAACCATTGGAGATTCCTGAATGGAAATGGGATCACATCACGATGGATTTTATGACATGACTACCCCAAACACAAAATAATTATGATGCAATATGGGTGGTGGTTGATAGGTTGACCAAATCGGCTCAGTTTTTATTGATCAATATTAAATACTACCTAGAAAAACTAACGGTCTTGTACACCCGGGAAATTGTAAGATTGCATTGGGTGCCGATAACTATTGTGTCAGATAGGAACCCAAGGTTCACATCCCACTTCTGGAGGCAACTACGAACATAACTGGGAACCAAATTGAATTTTAGTACAAATGCCTATCCATAGTCAGACATGCAGTCAAAGAGAACAATTCAAACCTTGGTGGACATGCTCTGAAGCTGTGTTATGGATTTCAGGGGAAGTTGGGGAGCTCACTTACCTTTGGTAGAATTCGTTTATAACAATAGTTATTAGACACCCATTGGTATGACCCCCTATGAAGTACTCTATGGTCGAAAATGTCGGACACCCCTCTTTTGGGAAGAACTTGGAGAGAAAAATATTATCCCGGTTGCCAGTTTACCTTGGATTAGGGAATCATGGATAAGGTCAAGGTGATAAAGTAGCCCTACAGATGGCTCAAAGTCGACAGAAGAGTTGCGCGGACCATCGAAGGAGGGATTTGGAGTTTAGAGTTGGTGACCGGGTATTTTTTAAGATAACCCCTCAAAAGGGTCTTGTCTAGTATGGCAAGAAAGGAAAGCTGAGTCCTAGGCACATTGGCCCATTTGAGGTTGTACAGTGAGTTGAACCCGTTGTGCACCGACTTAACCTGCCTAGCCAGTTGGGAAAATTGCATAATGTTTTCCATGTATCACTTCTGAAGAAGTACCACCCTGATCCCAAACACGTGTTAAACCATGAAGACTTAGCATTGGATGAAAAAATGATGTATGAAAAAAATCCCATAAAGATACAAGATCGGAAAATCAAGACCTTGTGTACCAGAGAGACTCCTATGGTTTTGGTGTTGTGGAGAAATCATAAGATTGTGGAGAAATCATAAGGTTGAGGAAGCAACTTAGGAGCTAGAGACTAACATGAGGGATAATTATCCAGAGTTGTTCACGGGCAATGGGAATTTTGGGGACGAAATTCATTAAGGGAGGGAGACTATGAGCCCCCGACCTTAATCAAGTCAGATCAAATGTAATAGATAGGTTTTAGCCAAGGATCATATTCTCTTCTATACTTTCTTCAAATATTTCCGGCTATAACTCAAAACATTACAAGAAATTTTAGCATAAAAGAAAATAGAATAAAATAAGTAAATAAATAAATGAGTAAGTAGATAATATCAAACGTTGGTAAAATATTGGTTTTATTATAAAACTCATTTAAGAAAAAGGAAGTGAATAATAATACGCCAAACTAAAAAGAAATCGAAAGATACAATTCGCACATTTTAAAATAACAATTTGAGTCATTAAAAGAAATAAATAAACATGACAACGGTGAGTTAAAAGAAAAAAATAAGTAAGCCATGGAAATGTTAATGTCGCAATGGCGAGCATGTTGCAAGCAAAAATTAGAGTAAAGTGCTCATATGACTCTATGTTTTGAGTGTTAGTGCTAATATGACCCCGTGAAGTTGGAAAGTGCTAATATAGCCCTGTGTTTTGCCGAAATGTGCTAATATAACCCTATCGACCTGATTTTGGCCGGAAAGACATGAAATGACTATTATACCCTCTGTAATTTTAAAAAAGAAAAATCAGGATGGATAGAAAGACATTTATACCCTTGTTCCTTAATGAACAAAAATTTCCTTTCTTTCTTTTTCTCCTCATTTGTTTCCAGTGCCCGACCTTTTGACTTTTCCTAGGAGAACTCCAACAGTACTCGCGCTTTCAATCAGACCGGTCCGAACGTTGTGCCAGTATTTTCAAACAGGTCATTTACGCTGGAGTCGACCGGTGGTTGGCGTTCTCACCGGGTGTTCACTTGTGTCACCGTGGTGGTGGGTTTGGGTGGTGAAAAACAGAGTAGGTGTAGATATGGTAAGCTCTGACCCATGTGCACCGAAATTCATCCAATTTTATGCGTTGTTTTGGTATATCGGTGATGGTTTTGTTGATTTTGTTTCACATTTTGTGTTTTTTGGTCGTTTGTTCACTACCGATGGGGTTTTTTAAGGTTTTTTAATTTTTGGGGTTATTATGTTCACCTTTTGTAGTTGTTGGTTGTTAAAATCCATCTTGTATGTTGTGTTACCGCAATTTTGTTCGGTTGGTACTATTTGTGGCCGCGATAGACTAGTGTTAGGGTTTCCATGTTTTTTGGTTTTCGAGAACAGGGGTTGCATAAGAATTTTGTGTGGCACAGGGCATGAGGGATGAAGAAATGTGTGGATTGTTTGCTGTGTACCGATCTTTCCATTTTTTTAATCAGCATCGAAGTTAACATGTTTGTGATTTTTTAGTGTTCTAATAAGGTTCTATTTTTTTGTAGGATGATATCAATGTTTTTTATAGCGTGAAGCTTCGTCATGGTGATAGGTGGAAAGTATTGGATGGCATTGATCCGGATAGGTACTCACTGGTTGTTTTTATGTCTGATATCACCGAGCACTTCCTGAATGATCCAGAGTTGTGGAAGACAGTACAGCTTACATTAAGCTATTTGCATCCAGTGAAGCAGAAGACATTTTTGCGCACCGAGGATGATGTTGTTCGCATGTTCAAGGATTTTGAGCTGGAGAAATCCATGGAGATTTTTGGGGAGGTTATGGATGGAGCTGTCGGGCAGGGTGAGTGCAGCAAGGATATGAAGTTGAAGTCTACTGGAAAAGTGAACGAAACAAGGGTTACGGTGGACATTGATGCCTCAGACCATAGCAGTCAGGATGACACATATGTCGACGAACTTGAGGATCAAGCTGTGTTGGACCAGGAGGCTGATTGGATATACCACTACACAGAAAAATTATCTGAGATAGGATCCGAGGACAATGAAGATGTGGAGAACAGAGCTAAACCAGATGGGGAGAATGACAACGTAGCTGAAACAGGTTATGATACAGAATCCGATAATGGGGGTGATTTTCACTCTTTGAGAAAGTGCATGAATAGGGCAAAGTTTGAGAAATGGCAAAGTTTGAGAAATGGCAAGGCGATAGGGTGAGCTTGAGGGAGGGTATGATGTTTCCGTCCCAGAAAGACATTAGGCAAGCCTTAGTTGATTTTTCTATTCAGGATGGATTTATGTACAAATTTTTGAGAAGCGAGAAAAATCGGGTGATAGTTTTCTGCAAGGATCCAAATAGTGATTGGAGGCTGCATAGTTTCCCTGTTTCAGGTACTCATACTTTTTTGATAAGGACACTGACTGGGCAGCACACTTGTAGGCTGGAAGGACATGTGTTGGCCCCCAAAAATCGGATTGCTCGCAGAATTATGGGGTTGTTGGCCACTGACCCAAAAGTGTCAAACAATGTGCTTAAAGAGCACCTGTTGAGATTCTGAGTGCAACCGAAGAGGCATCAGTTAATGAGGGCGAGGCTGGATGTTTTGCATATGATTGATGGTCACCATGGAGAGTCTTTTAGGGCACTGCCACGGTATTGCGTGGAGGTGGTGAAGAGTAATCCTGGAAGCCTAGCAATGTTGAAGTATGATGGAGGAACAGTGCAACCAGTACCGATTGAGAAGAGATTTTTTCTTGGATTAGATGGTCTGAAGAAGGGCTTTTTAGAAGGTTGTCGGCTATTTCTTGGTTTTGATGGCTGTCACTTGAAGGGGAGGTACGGTGGTGTACTTTTGAGTGCCATAGGAAATGATCCCGACGACGGATTCTATCCCCTAGCTGTAGCGTATGTTGAGAGCGAGTCCAAAGATAGCTGGTTATTTTTCTTTCGAATGATGGAAGATTTCCTTAGTGGTTTTGCAGAAGGTGGACCGTGGACCTTCATGACAGATCGTCAAAAGGTAATTATTTTATTGCCTATATTTTCAGCTTATGTGATGATTTAACCCTCAATTTTGTTTGTATATCTTTGTGCTAAATTAACCCTATCCATTGTATATATGTGTTCCTATAACGTTAAGCATTTTAATACAGAAGTGGTGTTGTTTTTTAGGGTCTGAGAGAAGCAATTTCCAAAGTTGTTCCCCATGCCACCCAAAGGAAGTGCAGTAGCCACATCTACGCCAACTTTAGGAAGAAATGGCCCTCTGGCATCTTGAAGAAGCTTTTTTTGGAGAGTGTCAAAGGTAGTGTTTCCTCCTTTGTGTGCTAATTTAACCTTATTATGACCCTGTATTTTTATACTTGTGTGCTGATATAATCCTGTCTTTTGGTTATAATGTGCTCAAAGGACCCTGTGTTTTGGTTATAATGTGCTCAGAAGACCCTATGTTTTGGTAATAACGTGCTGATATAACCCTGTGTTTTGGAAATAATATGCTGATATGATCCTGTGTGTTGGTATTAATGTGTTAATATGACCCCATGTGTTGGTATTAATGTGCCAATATGACCCCATGTGTTGGTATTTTTGTTGTAGTCATACAATTTAATGGACTTTAAAGCAGCAATGGAGAATATCAGGGAGCTGTCGGAAGAGGCGTATGTGTATTTGGCAAGTCTTGGGGATTCCTTATGGGCAAGACATGCTTTCTGTACGCGCCTGAAGTGTGACAACGTCATGAATAATCCCGGCGAGTCTTTTAACCATTGGGTGGGATAACTGAGGGATAAACCAGTGTTGACACTTATGGAAGGGCTGAGAATAAAGCTTATGAATCGGTTAAAGGAACGGTCAACCCAATGTGCTGAGTGGGATACTATTGTGTGTCCCAGGATGGACGAGATGTTGAAGATGGTATCTAGGCAAGGTCAAAGGGTAACATTCCACCAATGCTCAGATACTATTTTTGAGGTTGTCCACAGCGAGACCAATTACGGTGTGAGGATTGATAGGAGGTCTTGTGATTGTGGTGTATAGGATCTGTCTGGGGTGCCGTGTAGACACACTGCTGCAGAAAAGGCTCCCTCTGCAAGAGTATTGTGACGTAATGCTAACAAAGACACAGTTTGAGAAGGCCTATCATCACAAGATTCAACTTGTCTTACACAGGGGGTTTTGGGGACCTGATTGTGTGCAAAAGTGTAATCCCCCTGGTATACACCGCCGGGCTGGAAGACCAAAGAAGAAGAGATCGAAAGAGCAATGGGAGACCAAAGGTGTAGGAGGGAAAGCTCACAAATGCAGCACTTGTGGGGGAGTTTGGACACAATAAGCGAGGATGTCAAGGTGGTCCAACAGCTAAGGAAAAGAAAGAGGCTGAAAAAAGAAGTGCAGCAACTACTCCGGTATAATAATTGTTCACTGTTGCATTAGCTTTACACTTACATACTTGTATAATAACATTTTGAAAAAAATTATTTGCTTAGGTGATGGAAGGGACTTCAAATACAATGAGCACTCAAGCCACCGAAGGCAGTGAAGTGGTTCAGGAAACTCAAGTTAGTACTAGTGGCAACCGGCCACCTCGGAGGGGAAGGTCACAGGGCAGTGCCTCTTCAAAGACCACAACAAACGAAGCGACAAGAAAAAGGGGAAAGAATGGTGCAGCTCCTAGTTCTAGCCGTCAACCCAAGAGGGGAACAAGGCCAAAGGTATGCCTTCTATGCTTTCCTGTTATTTGTATATCACGATTTATGATGTGCACGAGGTAGAGGTTCGAGGGCTCTAGGTAGATGTTCGAGGGCTCAAGGTGGATGCTCGAGGTCTCGAGGTCTCGAGGTAGAGGTTCGAGAGCTCGAGGTACATACTCGAGGTCTCGAGGTCTCAAGGTAGAGGTAGAGGCTTGAGGGCTCGAGGTAGAGGTTTGAGGACTTGAGGTACCGACTCGAGGGCTCGAGGTAGAGGTTCGAGGGCTTGAGGTAGAGGTTTGAGGGTTCGAGGTACAGACTCGAGGTCTCGAGGTACAGACTCGAGGTCTTGAGGTCTCGAGGTCTCAAGGTAGAGGTAGAGGCTCGAGGGCTTGAGCTAGAGGTTCGAGGACTTAAGGTACAGACTCGAGGTCTCGAGGTCTTAAGGTAGAGGTAGAGGCTCGAGGGCTCGAGCTAGAGGTTCGAGGGCTCGAGGTAGATGTTTGAGGGCTCGAGGTAGAGGCTCGAAGGCTCGAGCTAGAGGTTCGAGGGCTAGACTTAGAGGCTCGAGAGCTCGAGGGCTCGAGGGCTAGAGGTGAGCAGAATGGTTCGATTTTGGAAATCTGGGCATTTCAAGGACGGATTGGAGGAATTTAGGGTCTGAATTTTAGGGCCTGGGCAGTTTTTCGGGTCTGAATTTAGGGTCTGAGTTTAGGTTATGAATTTCAAGGAGAAATATGGGCAGCTTTTAGGGTATGAATTTTAGGGTATGAATTTAGGCTGTTATGCTACAGATTCAGGGACCGGATGTTATGACACTCATTATCGAAGAACCAGGAGCACCTACCAGGAAACCAACCCAAATAAAGTAGAAGGTAAACTGGAATTTGACCGATGAAGAAAAGTTTCCCTGTCCGGAGCAATTACAGGTATGGATCCA
Organism: Rubia yunnanensis; assembly: GCA_037428765.1. Taxonomy (NCBI): domain Eukaryota; kingdom Viridiplantae; phylum Streptophyta; class Magnoliopsida; order Gentianales; family Rubiaceae; genus Rubia; species Rubia yunnanensis. The sequence continues at coordinate 11,190,091 of CM075067.1, forward strand.
ATCTCATCCTCAAAATTCAAAATGTTATTCAATTTACATCACTTACAACTGAACATTTTGTCTCAGCACCATGGCTCACAAATCAATGAAACAGTTGGAGATGAATTCCCTGACCCGGACGAGGACTCTGAGAACCAGTTGGTTGCAACATTAAACAACGTTGAAAAAGAATTGGCAAGCCGAGATGCAGGAACATCTTCAATTTTTCCACTCCTAAGTTATGGGGTTGAAGATGGGAATGTTGACAATGCTGGTGCTGAGTTGGTGGTGTATAAGGGGGGTTATAAAATTGGTGAGGGTGGCATTGTTGCCGATGCTAGGTATAAGAGTGTTGAGGGTGGTTTTGAAAAGGATGTTCAAGATGTTATTAAGGGGGATAGGGGTGGACAGATTGTAGTTGATGTCTATGAGAGTCATGGCGGAGAAAAGATTGACGATGATGTCTTCGTCAATGTCCCAGTTCTAAAGGAGAAGGAGGGTGATATACCTAGTTCAGAGGTGCCTATGGCTACAACTGTTGTATAGTCCGATGCAGATGTTCTCGGGGATAGTGTCCCAGCTATGGAGAATTTGGTTAATGCCCCTATATGGCAAGGGGATATGGTAGAGGATTACGACCTAGACGAAGGTCCTTATGAGAAAATTGTTGCTGATGATTTGAGCGAGAATACTCACAACATGATTCAAACAGTGGCCATTATACCCCGCCAATACACACATGAGGTATCCTTTTTATCTAACATGATTCATAATCTGTTGATGATAATTTTTAGTAACCTAGGGTGGGTTGATTGTGGACAGGATTTGCAAGTTGGTGTTGTGGACATGAATGACTGGAAAGTGCTCCAAAAACTCCCACTAATAAACCCAACTACTATCTCTGAGGTAGTGGTAGGATTTTTTTAATTTAGCACTTTACTCTTGTATGTATTCACCCTAGCTTTTGTTCCACAAAATAGCAGCATAAGCCAATCCGACTAGGAAACGGCCGTGAGGCATTCAAGAACATGCTTTGGGGGAAGTCATTCTTGTACAATGAGAGGACTGCAAAATTGATGGGCACAACTCTAGCTCCAACTTTCCACAGACCACTAAAGACTTGTCAGAAGATACTAGAAGTAAGTCGCTCCCACCGCCGGAGACGGGCCCAAAAGGATGATGTATGATGATAGATTTGCTAGCTTTTGATGATTCTAATTGTATAATGGGTTACGAACAACTTTCTAGTACCTATCATTCTCACTTTTGTGAACTCTGCACTACTTGCAACTAAGCACTGTTATTCTCCTTGAGTAACAGTCTACCTTCTATCTTTTGAAAGACAATGTGTATAGTGCATTATTAATTTATTAAACTGAATAGAATGTTGTTTTCTATACTTCTAGGGTTATCGACCATAAAGGTCCCTACAACATAGGGTCTGATAAAAAATAATTCGTAGCACACAGTGTCAGATTATCACTTAGTGGGAAATGTTAGGGTTATATTCGCACTAATCTACAACATATAGGGTCGGATGAGCACTTATTAAGCAAACATAGGGTTATATTAGCACTAATTGAAAGCATACAGGGTCAGATGTGCACATATTCAGCAAACATAAGGTCAAATGAGCACTTATTAATCAACCATAGGACCAAGCATCCAAATAATTTCTTCGAATTACAACATAAAGTACACCAACAACAACATGAACTAAGCTAACACATCCCGCGCCTAACACATCCCACATCCAAGTACAACCTGCCAACACTAAATTCTGGGACTAAGCTAACACATCCCACGGCCAAGTACAACAAGAACAAGGACTAAGCTAACACATCCCATGGCCAAATACAACATACCACACAAATAATAGTAACATGTTACCACCAACCAACACTAAATTCAGTGCTATCAAGCCCCTTAGGATCAACGGACAATTACAAGCATTTCTGGGTGCTAAAATGCCTTGACTAGGGCCACCCATTTGGGCTACAACCAGTTTTGGAGATTCTAGTTTCTGAATTGGTCATGACCCGACTCAATGACATCAGGCACAACCACTGTTGGAATCCATCTTTCTTACATTGATAATACATTATGCCCGGATTCTTGGCGCTTCTTGACATAAAAACACTAGTTTCTTTCTCACACACCTTGCACAACACACTTTCCCAGCGATAATTATTCACACTACAGCTCGATGACTCCATCCTTCAGGCTAGTTAAACGATTAAAACACCACATGAAGAATAGTTCAACATCCCAGAACCATATACCAACAAAACTAGATATAATCGAGAAATCCCAAATCACACCTAGGGTGCGTAACCAGATCGACAAATCATAATACCAAGCAATTTCTGAAACGATACACCACCACAATACCAGAAATTCCAATTCCCCCAAATCAAGCCTAGGGTTCATACAATGAACGAGATTAAAAACTTCGACATACCTGGGATGGTAGTTGACCACGAATGAAAATTTTGAATGCTAACTCGGCCGGAGAAGCAGATCCAAGAGGAAGAAAAGGAATTTTTTCGTGGTTGGAGTTCGATCAGCTAAAGAGAAACAAAAATTGGACAAAGAGGAACAGTCCGGAGGATTTAACTGATTTCAATTCAGGTTCTAAAGGGTAAAATGGTCACTACAAATTTCAAATTCTAAGTCAGGGGTATTTTTATCTTTTCAAATTTAATCAACGCCGAAAATTACTAAGTCAATGCCGGAATAGTGCCACAGGGTTATATTGGCACTTCCAATGCAAAATATAGGGCTACAATATCACTTTCTAACTTCACAGGGTCATATTCGCACAAAGCTCCAAAACATAGGGTCATATCAGTATTTTGCCCCAAAAATTATCTAGTGGAAACTTGAGAATTTACATGAAGTGCACGTGGATACCTATTTACCTCACTTCATGCAAATAAAAATCACATAGAAAAATAAAAATGAATGAGATTAATTGAATAAAGCTATGAGAGGCTTGGTCTGGCGCGGGAAATAAACAAAGAAATTAGAGAAATGGGTGAACTAGAGAAATACTATGTAGGCTAGGATTCCCTTTTATCTTTATCACAATCCAAAGAAATGATACATCAGCATCTTGGAAAAAATCACACAAAGCACATGCACACCAGTGTCAGTAAAGATAAACACCAAACATGCATTTCACCCCTCTGAAAATGAGTAACCCTGTGCAGATTAATCAAGGATCAATAATTCATCAAACTGAATCCTTCAGTAGTCCTCTGGTGCAAGTCTCTCGATCCGTAAACATTCTCAACCACTTTATTGTGGGTGTTTTCACTGCCCTAGAACGAATTGAATTAAAAATTATTATTATATTTGTTAAATTTAAATGTGTTAGTATAGAATTTTATATGTGTCATTTCATCTCTGTTAAATTTAAATGTGTTAATTTAAAATTTTATGTGTCATTTCAACTCTGTTAAATTTAAATGTGTTAGTTTAGAATTATATAGGTCTTATTATATGCCTGTTAAATTTAAATGTGTTAATTTATAATTTTATATGTTATATAAAAGAGTCTATCTCTTGAAAGACGGTCTTCCATAAGCTATTGAAAGACCAAGGTTTAAAGTGCAAACTAGAAGAAATGAAGATAAAATTTTCGTGTTGCATGAATCAAGTAAACTTTATAACTACTACACGTTGCTTAATAAATGTTTAATATTCTAACTAAGACCTTTTACCTTTTATTATTCTAACTAAACCCCGTCTTTCCATAAGCATATGGAAAGACGGTCTTTCCCAAGACTTTGCCTATATAAAATGTTTAAAAATATTATGTTCTATTTATGCCTGTTATTTGGTTTCATACTAATTAAGCATGGTGTGTACTTTATCGCACTATGCTTAATTATTGTGTACTAAGTGAATTAATTCCCCTATATTTTTTGTGGATGACTGGCTTGTACTTTATCTTGCCATGTCTAACTTGGATTATATGCTACTTGATTACTTGTCTGTGTTTACCGGGGTCTTCGGCGCCAATGGTAGTTTGGTCAAAATTGGCGGGGAATGGTATAGACCGGACCGTACAACTAGAACGACTACCCACGGAGATTCTAGTATGCTAGCATAACCATATGAATTTCTGATACGAGCTCGTAATTGAACATCTGATTGGACGTGGCTGGCAAGGATGAATTCTTGATTGTTTGATAGCCTTCAGGCACTACTGAAAAATTTATGCCTGCTATGTTAGTCAGAGTTACCATATAGGCACTTGACTGCAACTTGGCATTAACCACCTGTGTCATTTTACTATATGCTAGGTTTTATGTGGCTATTTGCTTTATGTGATCACTTAACTTGGTAAATATTTGTGATGGAACCTCACTAATCTAGGAGTTTACTCTAGTTTAAACAACCCTCACAGGTGTAGCTGAACCGTTAGAGTGTCTTTACTTCTTTTGGGGAAGAATCCTGGGCGTACCTTTAGAGTCTTTTGTTTAGGTTGTATTATAGTTGTGTAAAATATTAATGTAAACTGATCCTTACCGGATCCCTTAGAACCTTTTGTCTGTATTTTAATTAAAACTCTTGTTTAATATTTGTATTAAGACTTTTACTATGATAGTAAGTTAGTATTCAGATTTTCTAAATTTGCTTCCGCATAAACTATATATGCTTGTTACTGCATTTAAGTAATTTGACCCCATTGGATTCTCGGTAGCACACCCATTCTGACCCGATACTTGCGTTTAGCAAGTAGGTGGATCTGGGGGTGTTACACCCCTCATTCATGATTCTTAGAATATATTTTGTTACATCATTGCTTATGAACTATTAATATCTCTTGTAGAAACCCATCGGTAATCCATCCTTCCCCGGAGATTTCCACGGGCTCATGTGTTTAATAGAATTCCAACATCTATCTCCACAAACGGAATGGTCAGTTCTTGAATCTTTTCACTCTTCAAGGCTTTGCTATTAGTACTCAAGAATTGATCCTGTGTAGCATTATCTTTATGGCATGGTGGGTAATCCTCCGCCTGAATGTATACTGATTTCAATTGATCAGTAATCATCTGGATGATATCTTCCTGTTCGGTTATCCATTCTCCATAAGCCCTGTATGAAGTTTTTGTTTTTCCTCCTGGATGCCCATGGATGATAAAATTTGGTGTTTTTCTCACCAAATTTCATCCAGTTTATCTTTGCACGCTGTTGCCAATAATCAGAGATTCTTTGTTCAAGGTCTTCAATCTTCCCTAGTTTGTCTCGTATTGCGTTGTCCTTCTCCATTAGGTCATTTCCTTGTTGAAATCTCTGTAACTACCTCATTTGGGAATTTAATCTCTTTTCCAAGTTTCCATACAAATGAGAGCTCCAATTACACAGGTGTAGCTGTGTGGCCTCTAATTTTTTGTCTGACATAGTATTGTCTCCTACTTCCCCATGTGTGTCTGTGACAGTGCATTTACACTTAATGCTTTTGATACAATCTGATCCGTTGCTTTAGATTTCACCTAGTGTGCCTCAAAACATTGTCTTCTCACTGGTGGCCTTGTTTTATATTCCAAATGAAGTACCATTGATCCATGATTAGAGTGAGAAATAGGCAGATTGTTCACCTTTGCTCTTGGAAAGATTGAGTGCCATTTCTGATTCATAAAACCCCTATCCAATCTTTCTATGGCAGTTTGAGGAAGTTGCCTATTGTTCGTCTAAGTGAACCACAATCCAACATTTGGAATCTCAGCCTATGAATGGTTCTGAAGGACTGCATTTAAGGACTTTGAGCTTTCAACATCTGCTGAGAGGCCACCCCTCTTATCCCTTTGTGATGTTATTTGATTAAAGTATCATATTAACACCACCGGGTAGTCATCAAAATATATTTAACTTGATATTTCCTTCCAAAATAAAGCTCTCTCCAATTCTACTGGGGGGCCATACATAAATCCTAGCCACCAACTGTCACCCCGAGAGCCTGATACTAACTCAAAAACATAAGAAGTTAAACTACTTAGAATACTAAGGTTTACATTATCATCCCAAAATACTGCTAAACCCCTCGATCTCCTAGCTGGTTCCATAAAGTGTGCCCTTTTAATGTATGAGTTTTCTTGCTAGGTCATGAAATCCCTCTCATTCGCTTTGGTCTTTGACAAACACAAGATTGAAGGCCTTCATTGCTTTATCAGCCGGCTGATCTCTTTTCTTGTAGGGGCATTGTTAAAACCCCTACAGTTTCATACTAGGGTCGCCATGGGTGCTTGGGAAGTTGATTTGGCACAGCTTCCAGAAGCCCCCTTTGATATATGTATCTTTCTTCAACAACATCATGTTTGAATCCTCCTTCACTTCTCTTTTGTTCGTGGTGCTAGCTTCTCCTTTATCCATCTCTGTCATCTCTTTCATTTCCTTTTCTTATTCACCTGCAAGGTTGCCAGCTTTTGGAAAATGAAAATAAAATTTTCTGATCCTCTTGATCCCCTTAACTAGATCAGAGTGCTGCTCCATATCCTTATCCTCTTGCTCTGCTGGCCTCTTTCTTTTCTGTCCTTGCTTTTCCATCTCCCCAATTTTCATATTGTTAACCCTTGCCCCATTGGTTATTGGCTTCAACAAACTCTTTTGGTCTCTGCCATTGACTTGCCACATAAACACTGCTTGTTGTACCATCCAGTTCTTCTCCATCACTTCTCCTGTCTCAATTTGTTTCATAGATTCCTGCCTTTCTGAGCCAACTATCTCTTTACCTTGAAGGGTTTGAGTCCATTTTCCAGCGTCCATGTGCTTTCCATTTTTCCCTTTCTTCATTGCTTCTTCTTTGACCCTAGTATTTACCTTAGCTCTCTGCATCTTACACAGGTTTTTGTACTGAATTCCTGTCATTCTCTTCTTGATTTTCTTCTCCTGTCCCAGTGCTTCCTTTTGTCTTTTCATCCTTTTGAGCTATTTTTTCATGTTTACACTTGAAGAGCTGCTCTTGGTTTTAAGATCTCTAGAAGGGGTTCCATAAATAATTATGGAGTAAGTTGTAGAAAATGCGGTCTTTCCATAAGCTTATGGACAGTCCACAGGGGCTGTTACATTAAATGTTGTAATTTTTTTTAATTTAAATATTGTATTTTATAAGTTAAAACAAGTAATAATATGTATTTGAAGGTGAAAACATAAAAATATATGATATACAAAAATATTTTAAAAAATTCTAAATTTTATTTGTAATTTAACAAATGCAGTATATAAGGTAAGAAATAAGTGATCTGTCCATAAACTTATGGACATGCCGCCTGTCAGGAAACCCACTCATAATGATGAGCTCCGGCTTAGACTGAACTGGAATAGCATGAATTTGAACATCATTATTTTGAATTCCTTTCTCTTGAGTTTCTTTCTCCATAGGATCATTTGCCAGCATCTCCGATTTTTCTGCTACCTCCATCCGCTGACAGTTTTCCATTTGATCCACCATGAGTGTTTGATTTTTGGGTGCTTGATACCAAAATTTTGGATGTAATTGTGCATGCCCTGGAATCTGGAAACAAGTCTTTTAATTTTTTAAAAATCCGTTTAGAGAATGCGTCCTCAGCCTTTTAATTTTTTTAAAAAAATCCGTTTAGAGGACGCGTTCATGTTGAATTTATATATTTAGCAGACTTTTTAGAGGCTACATTCATCGAATGTGTACTCATGTTGTAAAAAAATATTTTTTGGCAGATTTATTAGAGGACACATTCTTTGAATGCGTCCTCATTGTTGATATTTTTTAAATAGTGTTTTAATATTACTTTTTCTTGAATTTATGAAATAAATTTTGACTTGTGTGTTATTAAAACAGGTACTGAATTTAACATATATATATATATTTTTTAATCCCACATTTTCTTAATGCGTCCTTAATATAAAATATGGGATTTTAATCAGTAAATTATATAATTTGTAAATTATTGTTCGTATTTTTATTTTGGGTGAATATAGCGCATAAGTAGACTTGTGTTTGTTTTATGTTATTCAAAAAATTGCAATAATATTTAGTAGGAATGAATATAATTAAACAGAAATGTACAATGTCCGGAGAAGACGTTTTAAACGTAATGAAATGAGTGCTCAATGTCATGTAATGTACTAATGACGGTCTCTGCCAAGCTTTCCACCTGTTCCACATGGTGGAGGACGTATAGTGCGGGATGTGCGTTGTGGAATGACCATCTCAGTAGAAAAATGTACGGCGTCATCTGGCACTCTGTAAAATCCTCCTCTATATCATCTCCTGTGTCCTGGTATAAACCATGGTGGACATGTGGAACACCATCGGTATCTAATCGAGCAGTATGCGATATGTATGCATGACTTGCAGTGGGAGTAACATATGCTATGAAATCGGCTGTAGTTGTGTCAAACTGTGAGGATCCACCATGTGACGGTCCGACATGACTAACAAGAGGAGTATGATATGCAGTGAAATCAGCCGTAGTAGTGTCATACTGTGATGGTCCACCATGTGATGCTCCAGGGTCTGTCGGACACGCATTTGAGGTTCCAGCTTGTGATGAACCAATGTGGTGGTCTGAATGGGCCCAAGCACGCAGTTGCCGACCACCCTGTCAACCAGGTGGAGCTGAACGGTGGCTTCTAATGTCATGGTATCTCACACCAAGTGGAGGTTCCTCACAGTGCACAAATGGCTGATGAAACTGCAGTCTGGAAGGCTCATGCACATATTGTAGAGTACGTGTGGCAACATCGTGTACCTCCCTGATCATGTTTGCAATGCGTGGAGGACAGTCATCCAAATTTATATCCAACATGATTCTCATTTGAGACATTGCCTGCAACTACACGAATGAGGTAAATATGTTAGATACATAATATTGAGGAAACATATAGCATTAATTGTGAAAACTATTAGACATTTAGGAAATACCATATACTCCATAATAGCTCTGTCTCCATGAAAACCCTCCGTAATTGTTTCGGCCCACCCCGGCTGATCAATCAGGGTCACTGTTCTCTGAAAATACCACTCCATGTATTCTCTACTGGGTGTGTACGAATCCGCTGACCCTCGCACATAAACTTGTTGCTTTCCTCGACATTCCCAAGCATCGAGATATCTTCTCAGTTCCACACGCAAATCCATTCTTGACCTCCCACGACGGTCTCTAGTATGAAGCAGTTTATGCTCATCCTTAGTGACGAACTGGATGGGTATTGGCTGGATGAGACCAAACTGCCTGAGAACACGATGTACGTGATGGTACTCCACGACATGCCAGCTAATGAGGTCAATAGATAAGAGCTAGTTGTTGCTACCGGTCGTACAGTAATGTGGGAGTTGTTGCATGACATCCTTCGTGTACAGTTGCCAAATAAACTGCAATAATAGGTAGGTGTTGTGGTTAGGTCCGAAAAACCTTTATATCTATTAGTTCAATGAAAGGAAATCCGAATTTCAATATACATGTCTATCATGGAGAGATGTGTGCTGATCGCGGTACACTTTTGATACATTCATAGGTGATTGTGATAAATCGTACCGTGCTCTCCACCTGTCATGAACAAAATGAATATTATTAGTCATTCCCAGTAATTGCCTTGCAGTTCAAAATTTGACTTTCGACTAATTCAATACGTACCTGGATTCAACATCACTCATCGTGACTATCACTGGTAGTCGTCCGGCCGGATGGATGGATGGGATTCGCCCCCATGCCCAGCCTGACAAAAAATTAAATAAAATTTAATATAATATACGAGGTCACTATCGACAGTATGTATAAGTGACAAGATTAACCAACAATGCTACCTGTAGCAAGACAAGTGGTCAAGATATGGATTTCACTTGTGGGATGGCAGCATCACATATGTCCTTGTACAAGTGTGCCAAAATGGCACTATCCCAACTGTACTGATGTGCTGCCCCGAGGTCTATCAGTACCGACAAATAAAGCAAAGGGATAAGGTGTCCGGATGTGTCTGACATTAGCATTCCACCGACCAGTAGTAGAATGAAAACCCTAGCCCATTGTTGACAATCTACCTCAGTAGCATCAACAGGGAATGGACCGTGTAACACGTGTCCCAACCAGCTGGCCCTTATGCGACCTCCTCTGATAACACTCGTGTTTAGTGTAGCCACATGGTAGTCTCTGCATAATCTATGCTAGTCTTCTATGCGTCGGCTAGTGTCCACACCAGTAATTGGCATGCTATCGATCGGTAGACCCCATAGCATGCCAACATCCTGCAAAGTTACCGTAGCCTCCCCAATTGGCAGGTGAAACGTGTGACTCTCAGGTTTCCAATACTCTACTAAGGCTGTGACGAGGGAATAATCGATGTGCATTGGTGTGGAATCCAACAGTCTCTGTAATCCAGCTTCACGCACGTAGCGCATGACTGGATCAGGGATTTGACCAGTCCAACAAGCCCCATCGCACCGCCTCACCTGCAGTGCCTCATCCTCTAACTGACCATTGTACAGAGCACGTGCATGGTGCTCCTGGTGCAGGTACATTAATTCATCGTCAATGGGTCCCGGATGATACATGGTGTATCCCCGCTGACAATCAGAATCACATGGAAAAATAACTTAGTCAAGATTTCCAAATAACTAATGCAATAACATGTGCACTAATATTCAAACCAAATCGTACATCAACCTCAATTTAGACAAATACACATAATCCTAAATATTTAAAATACACAAATACACAAATACCAAAAATAAATAAAATTTTCATATTACATACACAACTCTAATCACGCCCTCGCCTACGGCTGCCTCTGGAATCACCCGGCACCCTCTCATCCATTTGATTCCTTATCCTTCTCTCTAAAAACTGTCCACGCCTCCTGTTGTGGAACTTTTCAATATCGGGAATCAGCCTCCAACTAGCACATTGCCATAGTGATAGATCTAGTACATGCATGAAACCCTGGCTATATTGTTGCACATAGGTGGTTATGTGATATACCCTGTCACATAGAGTAGCCGGATCGTCACGCCTATGCCTACAGACGGCCAATGCATGCAAACATACCGGAAAATTTGCCATTCACGACAAGTACACTCCTTTCTCTGGTATTTGACCTTGTAATGGATCTCACCAATGGTCCTTGTCACAACCCTGTAAGTCTGTGATGCATGCCTAAAAACAGTGACAATATGTCCCTGTGCCCAAGTGTCTTGCTTCTAAATTTTTTTCCAAATCCTAGAAGGGAACGCAGACCTAAACATTTCAACATCAATTTAGAGTCAAGAAACTAGGTCATGAATTCATAAAGAACTGTAATGAATCTGGAAAGTACCTCCAATTCGTGGCATCCATTACACTTTTAGCAAACATTTCAATTGTTCGCTCAAAGGTCGCTTTGACACACACAGTTATTGGGAGATGTTGTGCATGCCTTAAATAGTTGTTGTAACTCTCTGAAAAATTGGTTGTTAGAATTCCCCAACATCGATCACCCTCATCAAAGGCAAGACACCACTTACTGGTATCATGTTTTACCAACCATTCCCAAGCAGATGGTTCGATGCTCTCCAACTCCTCCTTGTACTCCCTCCACCCACTCTCTCGTTTGGCACCACCAAGCTGCCAAACTAGAGTCTTCAGAAGCGCATTCTTGAAGATCCCACTCTCAGCACTAAGGAAGTTTGATTGAAAATGACACAAGCAAAATCGGTGGTATCCAGCTAGCTCTATCCATTCCCCCGTACGTCTCATTGCATTTAAAATTCCATCATGGCGATCAGATATAATACAGATTGGCATATTATCACCACCAACCACGTGGATACGAAGTCTCTGCATGAATCAGTTCCAACTCTCATTAGTTTCACCTTCAACAATGGCATAAGAAATGAGGAGTATGTAGTCGTTCGCGTCATGCATCACGACAACTAGCATTATGGCCTTGTATGCTCCTATCAAATGAGTGCCATCCACACTAATCACCAGCCTGCTGTGGCAAAATGCATCGATAGCCGACCAAATGCCCAGAAAATGAACTTGATTTTCCTACACCCACGCCCATGTATTCTATCGGGTACATCTGCCCACTCAATAATGGTGCTCGAATTTTCCCTGACTAGCTCATCCATATATATAGGGAACTGTTCAAAGGATTCCTCCCAAGTTCCGAACACCAAGTCAATTGCCTTTTGTCGAGCATACCACGCCTTCTTGTAGGAAAGGGTCACATTTAACTCCGTCTTCACATGCGCTTGTACATCTTTAACCGTGTAAGAAGGGTTAAAGTCAATGTGGTGGAAAATTGCACAGGCAATCATCAACGATGTTAGGTTAGTGTTACCCGTCGATCGACTAGCACCAACACAAGCATAACTACTTGCCCATTTGGTGATCTCCCACATGCCATGCGAAGCCTTTTTGCTGCCTCTAGCAACCCAATGACAATTATTAGTTCCTTCAACAACGTCCTTGCATTTTGCATACCATGTGCGTGACCTGCTATCCATGGCCCCGTGCTCCCTATTCATCATGGAACTCCACCTCGAAATAGCCTCTACCAATTATGGCTTCGTCCGGAATTGAATACCCAATGCCACTTTACCAGTCGCTTGAACATAACGAGTAACTCTATCACCACAATTAGTTTGGTCATAGCCATCCTCATGAGGGCCCCCATAATCCTTAAAGTAGCCTCTATATCGGGATTTTCCAAAATACGGAACGACGTGGCTACACTATTTGTGCACACCATCAGTTGATAAGGAACGATCATCTTCACTGTCTTCACCAAGTTCCCCTTCCTCATCATCCTCATCGCTCCTAACATGACCAACATCATACTCGCCAATTTCACCCACATAATCATCATCAAACTCATTCAGGTCCTTATAATGCCCACCATATATACCACCACTTATGGACGGCTGAGCGCAATCGACGTGAACATATGCACTAAGTTGGCTGGACTCACTAACGAAAAAACCTTGGCAATCAATAGGGGGTGGTAAGGTTGGAAAAGGTGTAAAGTTCTGCATGTTCCTCAACGACACGAAAATGCCCGAACTAAGATCACATGCACGGTCAATGGTGCTTGACATCTTTTCCACATTAATGTACAAAAATACTGAGGACAAGGACATTCGATCAACTATATCGAAGAATGTCACGGTAGACTCGTCATCTTCAACATTATAACACCGATAGTATACGGCCGAACCAATCATCTCAGGACAACGGTAATATATTTTCAACTGAAACCCCACACTTGCAATACCAAGCCTTCTGAAAATTAAATGAACTAACTCGGAGTGGCTTAACCTCCTTTCGAGAGTTACGTTCCTCTCCGGTATGGGAGGGTCATAATACACACCCATAGTCAAATCAAACTTAATTTGACCCCTTTTTAGACAGGTACACAGTCAAAAACATCAAACTACTGCATTATACAAATACGTAACATTTAATTCAATATTCAGAATGACAGTACACTATTATGCTTTTATCAATTTTCAAACTATTACACTATTATCGATTTTCAAACTATTACACTATCCTAAAATGTGTGCTCACATACGCCACACTAATTAAACTATTACTACAACTTTAATGCAAACAATAGTAAACAAATCACACATAATCAATTCACACATATTCATGCATCCTCTCATTCAACAATTTCATAGAATCAAGAAACATAATCACTCAAACTACACACAATCTTTAAACACATTCTTATCAACAAGATATTTTCAAGTACTTCATAAATAACAAAGTTATGCCTAATTCAATAAAAAATTATTAGAGAACAGATCTCATATAATCAATCAACACATTCATATAATAATGAATTCTTTAAATACCTTTAGAAAATTCAAAAATTTACAATGGCAGTCAATGACGTCGGCAGTCAACGGCGGTCTCCGAGGATGAAATCTACCACACAATAGCAGGAGAAGGCTCCGACCGCGAGGTTGGGATACATTTCAGCAAAAATATAAAACAAACAACCGAAGCAACAAATAGAGAGCAAGAAAAATCACCGGACAACTTTGGGAACGACAACCGGCGACGACAATACGGGAAATGGAGAGCGAGGTACAGTCGGCCGAGGATATCGGTGAGGAGAGAGGATTTCGGCACGTGGAAAAAATTAAATTACAAAACGAGAATTGAAAAAAAAACTGGATTTCGGGTGGATAGTTAAAGAAATGGAGGACGCATTCAATGAATGCGTCCTCGAGGACGTGGCACATGGAAATCAGTTACAGAAATCAGTAGATTGGAGGACGCATTTCACGAATGCGTGACATGCATCCTCGAGGACGTGGCAACACGGGTGGATAAGAGGACGCATTCCATGAATGCGTCATCGAGGATGTGGCAGCACGGGTGGATAGGAATCCTCGAGGATTGGAGGACGTATTTCAAGGGTTGAAGCACGGGTCCATAGCCTCGAGGAGGACGTGACAGCACAAATCCATAGCCTTGAGGGTTGGAGGATGCATTTCGCGAATGCGTCCTCGAGGACGTGGAAGCACGGGTCCTCGAGGGTTGGAAGACGCATTTCACAAATGCGTCCTTGAGGACGTGGCAGCACAGGCCGAGGGTTGGAGGACGCATTTCACGAATGCGTCCTCGAGGATGTGGCAGCACAGGTGGATAAGATGATGCATTCCATGAATGCATCCTCAATAAAACAGACATTTAAAAAATGGAAAACCGAGGACGCATTCAAGGAATGCATCCTCTTCAATCCCAGAAAAAAAAATCAACAACTAAAAGGACGCATTTGCCAATTGCATCTTCCACACCTACTTCCGCTGCAGGTTACTGTAGCCACATTATAGGATTTTCTCGATCCACCATCCCTTGACCCAACACTTCATCACCTCCATTATCAGGATTGCCCTCCTCAAAAACTTAAAAGTCATGAATCCACAAGTCTGGATTAGTTGGAGTGTGATCCTCAGATTCAATGTTTTGCATTGGTTGTAAAGACCGCTAAAATTCATTAATGAATTCGTCTTCTTCCTCTCTTTCTTCCATCATTTGATTGAAGTGGACCACATGCATGGGCGCATGCACCCACTGTTCAATATTTGGATCCCCATTTTCCTGTGCTAGTCCAACAACAGTTTGTTGTGCTTCATCCACTGCCATATCCCCATATCCATTTGTACCATTTGGCATATGACCATTTGGTAAAATAGGAGATGGTATTGGTGGTGGGCCCAGTAGTGCTAGAGGTGAATAGTTTCATCCTTTTCCAAAGTAAGGATCGAAAGATCTTTGATTAAAGCCTCCCCCTGGGCTAGGCCCATCTGCTCCTACTCCTCCTTGGTCCCCATCCGCTGTCATTGAGAAAAGAAAAC
Organism: Rubia yunnanensis; assembly: GCA_037428765.1. Taxonomy (NCBI): domain Eukaryota; kingdom Viridiplantae; phylum Streptophyta; class Magnoliopsida; order Gentianales; family Rubiaceae; genus Rubia; species Rubia yunnanensis. The sequence continues at coordinate 11,205,410 of CM075067.1, forward strand.
CCTCATGAACATCTTCATCCTGCATGCTCTCATACCTATGCCACCGACCCTCCATATAACTCATCGGAATGTGGGTGTTTCTTTGTACCTGCCTATGGGAGTAGGTTCTCAGGGAGGTGGGGGGGGGGGGGCATCTCCTTCATTGGGTCGTACACCACCTCCATTCCTCTGGTTAGGTTATGCCTTTGAATGAAGCTGTCAATAAACTGCTCCAAGAGGAAATCATCATCTATAGGGCACCGTTGGCATGTATGCCCTATTTTTCCGCATCTACTACAGAACTTATAGAGTTTTTCATACCAAATGTCCACCCATAATCTGGTGTCAAACAACGTATCCACATAAAAACCAGACAAGAGCGGGTCTTCCGGATCTACCCATAGTGTGGCCCTTTGGTATTTTACATTTGGCATAGGGCTAGGGCTAAAAACAGTATCTACCACCTCCCCTGCCATGTTTGCCACCCTGATTGCTGCAGTTGGTGCAAAACCTTCTATTGGAATCCCATGTATTTGAACGTTGATCTTCACTTCCTCCACCTTAAAGCGCCTTAGTGAAATCCCTACTCCCCATCTCTTGATAGCGAGCAGGCCTCCTACCAGCGAATAAGGACTTCTGTGCAGAACTGCCAGGGCCTCCTCTTTGGTCTTGAATTTGACTACAATGAACTGCTTGTATCGATGCAACACATAGGCATCAATACTCCAGTAATCACTAAAATATTGATTAAACCTAGTCGGGATGAAATCCTGATCATCCAACCAATAACCAAGTAGGCAGTTCTGTTCCATTTCTACATATTCTTGTATATCAGCCATAGTTAGCCTAAGAACTCCTCCTCTCCTATTTACTCTCGGAATCAAAGAAAAGTCTGTTTGAAAACCCAAATACTCACTTCTCTCTTCAGAGTACACAGAACCGGGAGGGGTGTTCTGAGCATCTAAATTCCCAATGGATTCTATCTCTCATTGTTTTGCTTTTTAAAAGAGTAATTTCTACTAGAGGGGGTTAAGGAATTTATGATGCCTGTTGTGGCATTTATTGATCCTCTATTGATATCTTTTTGGAAACTGGCATCTCTACCCTTTGAAATACCAATCAGATTGCCGTTTGATCTACCCCTCATGATTACTCCAAACATGCGGCATCAGATTCACAAATCTTTACAAACAAACGGCTCCTCCTTTTCTTCGAGAACCCCAAATTCATATTCTCAAAACACTCAACCAATTAACACATCCAGCCAGGTTTTTCCCTCCATTAAGTATTTAGATTTCAGCCATAGTTTACTAGTATTGCCGCGTCCTACTAAACTAATCCTTTGAGCTGCTTGCCTCGTTTCTCCCACTATTTTGTTTAAAACCCTAATTAACCCCCAAATCCTTTTTTCCTTTACGTTTAGAATTCTAATAATTTTTGTCTGACAACTTCACCTTTCTACCCTCAGATCATACGCCAAAGATTTTTCTTACCTGTCTCCGACTTCTGTGCACCGTATTGGCTCTCGTGGAAGAGCTTCAATTCCGATGAAATCCGTGTAGATGACCTAGCTTTAGGCGGGCCAATACTGACCCAGATGTTGCTCCCGCTTCTCTCTACTTTTTAGAGAGAGAAAGATAATATGGCCTCGTGACTTTTATCAATTGATGTGCAAATTGAATCACATCTCACGTCATGTTAACTTTAGTTGCATATATTCATGATAGGCAAAGTCTTGGGAAAGAAAGTCTTTCCATAAACTTATGGAAAAACGAGGTTTAATTTGAATAATAAAAGGTAAAAGGTCTTAGTTGCACCATTAAAAATTTAGTATGCAACATGTAGTAGTTATAAAATTTATAATCCGGTTCATGCAACCCAAAAATTTTATCTTCATTTCTTCTAATTTAGACTTTAAACTTTGGTCTTTCCATGAGTTATGGAAAGATCATCTTTCAAGAGACGAACTCCTGATGGTATCCTAAAATTTAATATTTAGAAAATAAATGATGCAGAAAATCTAACAATATCTCACATGATGACATTGACGCTTATATACTAATTGAAATTTATGGTCAAACGTGCATTGAGAAAGTTTTAAAGTGTGCAGAACGGGTTGAGATAGTGGAGCATGTTTTACTCTAAATATGTAATGTTTTGAACCAAAACTCAAATAGGTGAGTGAGTTTGTCCAAATAGTTGATAACCTGATTTGACCCAAATTTTAATTGTTTTAGCCTGCAATTTTTTATTATTTTTTACAGTAAAATTGCACTTGAGTCTCTGGTCTCTCAATAATTCATGGAAATACCGACTTTCAAAAAATAGACCCAAAACCCAGAATAGCAAGAGTCTAATTCTGGGTTTTGTTCTAAATTTAGGGTTTAGTAAAATTTTATAAGATAGCCGCTGAATTTTTATCTTATTTTTGATAAAATGAGGATGTTTTTTTTATAACCGCTGAATTAGATATGGCCAAGATTTTTAGGGTCAAAAGTTGTTTTTATATTAGAATAATGCTCATGTCATGAACTGTTGACAACAAAATATATTTTCTACATTTTTAAAATTATCAAATCATGAGAATTTATCTTCTAAAGCATTTCAATATATACAAATAAGTTAGAACTCCTTGTTCCTTTAGAGGAAAAATAAACTAGAACTCCTTGTAAATTGACATGTTATCTTAGGGTACTATATAAAAGAAATTGTCCCAACCCTATGGTTGACACAAACGGTCGTCAGGGGTAGAAGGGTAATTTTGTAGGCTACTGTAGACACACATGGCTGCCTCACCATGTGCGTCTACATGTGTTGTCAAGTGGCTGCCCAAAACAACGTCTTGGACATTTAAAAAAAATGCCTGCCACTATGTGCGCCTACAGGTGCTGTCAAGTGGCTGTCCAAAACGACGTCGTTTTGGGCATTTAAAATAATAATAATAATATACAATTGGACGGTTCGAGAGGTGAAGGTTCTAGTGGAGGGTTCGAGAGGTAGTGGATTTGAGTGGAAGGTTCCCTTGGAGGGCGAGAGGTTAAGGTTCCAGTGGAGGTTTGAGAGGTAGTGGGTTCGAGTGGAGGACTGGTTCGATAGGTACCTCTCGAGAGGTGAAGGTTCCAGTGGAGGGTCGAGAGGTGAAGGTTCCAGAGGAGGGTTCGAGAGGTGAGAGTTCAAGTGGAGGTTTGAGTGGTACTAGTTCGAGAGGTACGAATTCGAGAGGTGAAGGTTCCATTGGAGGTCGAGAGGTGAAGGTTCCAGTGGAGAGTTCAAGTGGTACTGGTTCGAGAGGTATGGATTCGAGTGGAGGCTTTGAGTGGTACTGGTTCGAGAGGTACCTCTTGAGAGGTGAAGGTTCCATTGGAGATTCGAGAGGTACCTCTCGAGGGGTGAAGGTTCCATTAGAGATTTGAGAGCTGAAGGTTCCAGTGGTGGTTCGAGAGGTAGTGGGTTTGAGTGGAGGATTTGAGCAGTACTGGTTCGAGAGGTACAGATTCGAGAGGTGAAGGTTCTATTGGAGGTTCGAGAGGTGAAGGTTCGAGAGGTAGTGGGTTCGAGTGGTATTGGTTTGAGAGGTACCTCTCGAGAGGTGAATGCTCCATTAGAGGGTCGAGAAGGTTCCACTGGAAGGTTCGAGAGGTCAGAGTTCGAGTGGAGGGTTCAAGTGGTACTGGTTCGAGAGGTGCGGATTCGAGAGGTGAAGGTTCCATTGGAGGTTCGAGAGGTGAAGGTTCCAATGGAGGTTCAAGAGGTGAGAGTTCAAGTGGAGGTTCGAAAGGTGAAGATTCCATTGGACGGTTCGAGAGGTAGTGGGTTCGAGAGGTACGAATTTGAGAGGTATGGATTTGAGAGGTATGAATTCGAGAGGTGAAGGTTCCAGTGGATGTTCGAGAGGTGAAGGTTCTAGTGGAGGTTCGAGAGGTAGTGGGTTCGAGTGGTACTGGTTCGAGAGGTACTGATTCGAGAGGTGAAAGTTCTAGTAGAGGTTCGAGAGGTAGTGTGTTCGAGAGGTATGGCTTCGAGGATGAAGATTCCATTGAAGGTTCGAGAGGTGGAGGTTCGAGAGGTACGGATTCGAGAGGTGAAGGTTCCAGTGGAGGTTCGAGAGGTAGTGGGTTCGAGTGGTACTGGTTCGAGAGTTCTGATTCGAGAGATGAAGGTTCTAGTGGAAGTTTAAGAGGTAGAGTGTTCGAGAGGTAGTGTGTTCGAGTGGTATGGGTTCGAGAGGTGCGACTTCAAGGATGAAGGTTCCATTAGAGGTTCGAGAGGTGAAGGTTCCAGTGGATGGTTCGAGTGGTACTGGTTCGAAAGGTATGGATTCGAGTGAAGGTTCGAGTGGTACTGGGTCAAGAGGTAACTCTCGAGAGGTGAAGGTTCCATTGGAGGGTCGACAGGTGAAGGTTCGAGAGGTGAGAGTTCGAGTGGAGGTTCGAGTGGTGCTGGTTTGAGAGGTACGGATTCGAGATGTGAAAGTTCCATTGGAGATTCGAGAAGTGAAGGTTCCAGTGGAGGGTTCGAGAGGTAGTGGGTTCGAGAGGTAGTGGGTTCGAGTGGTACTGGGTCGACAGGTATGGATTCGAGTGGAGGGTTCAAGAGGTGGAGGTTCGAGCGGTGAGAGTTCGAGTGGTACTGGTTCGAGAGGTACAAATTCGAGAGGTGAAGGTTCCTTGGATGGTTCGAGAAGTGAAGGTTCCAGTGGAGGGTTCGTGAGGTGAGAGTTCGAGTGAAGGTTCGAGTGGTATTGGTTCGAGAGGTGAAGGTTCCATTGGACGGTTCGACAGGTGAAGGTTCCATTGGATGGTTCGACAGGTGAAGGTTCCATTAGAGGTTCGAGAGGTATGAATTCGAGAGGTGAAGGTTCCATTGGAGGTTCGAGCGGTGAGAGTTTGAGTAGAGGTTTGAGAGGTAGTGGGTTCAAGTCGTACTGGTTCGAGAGGTAGTGGGTTCGAGTCGTACTGGTTTAAGAGGTATGGATTCGAGAGGTGAAGGTTTCAGTGGAGGGTTCGAGCAGTAAGAGTTCGAGTGGAGGGTTCGAGAGATGAGAGAATGATACGTTTCTTTAGTTGATAGCTTTAGTTAATTATGAGCTTCAATTACATGTAAAATTGGTACATTTGTAGCTTCAATTACATGTAAAATTGGTACATTTGTAGCTTCAATTACAACTCTTTTTACATTCCTATATTGTAGCAACATTCATACAGTATTTCTATAATTTATTATCAAGCTCACCGCGCATCACGCGGTGTTACCTAATTAGTGTTTTTTTTAAAGCTGGTGGTGATGTAGAGAATCATTTTGAGCAGCGATAATTTCCAACATCAGCTACAGTGAGTTCATTCCATTCGAGTACCTGCAAAAGTCTTTACGGAAGTTCCCGGGGAAGATGCTCTCATGCTCAACTTAGTGTTATATATATGTATATATATGTATATGTATATATATACACATATATATGTATAAATACATAAATATATATATATATATCCTTGATCGTGTGATTGTGGCTCACGTATTATCCTCCCTATCCTAGTTGGGAGTATCATGGTTGTTAGTACTCTTCCCGTCATTTTTTTGGGGTTAGTTACGTTTGGCGAAGCGGCGCAGTCAGCCTACGTGCACTTTAGTAAGTCGAGCAGTCTGTGTGAAGTGGTCGTCTTACACCTTGTTTTTTGTTGACTGGGACTGGATGGTCATATATATATATCATAAGCCCCCAACACAACGTCATGAATAAAGAATCGTGTGATTTGTTGTTATTATTGAAGTGATTGATGTATTGTTGTCAAAGTAGATATAGGGTGAGAGAACAATAAACATCATTCAGTTTGGCGGGAACACAATGGTGCATGTGTAGCTGGAAAATGACTTTGTGGGTAAAAGATATAAAATTTGGTACTATATATTTTGAGAGATTTGGTAATGAATGAATTAAAAATAAAATTACTAGTGACAGATAAATATTCCCCTAACCTTACTCAACTTTTCTTTTCCATAAATGGTAGTTGTATATTTTGAGTCATCGTCTTCCACCACACAGCCTGATGTTTCTGGTATTGGTGTGGATCATAGTGAGGTGTTTACCAAATATGAGGTGGTGTGTATGAGTATCATGTGTTGTATAGGTCGACTCTACCTGTCCTAGATTTTGTTTAGGTGTGTTGGAGTCTTATAATGTCGCTCTTGCCTAGTTTCATCCTCGGGGTGTGACCATGATGACTAGTTTTATGGAAGTGTGTGATAAGGCTGGTAAGGAGTTGAAAGATGATATGTTTACTTGGTTCTTTCAACTGCTAAGAGCAAGGAACAACATAGAGTGGTTCAATCTTTACCCCCTGTGTTCTTAGGGTTCATGATGTGCTCAATTTATATCTCTTTTTTAGCACATTCAAAATCTAATTTGTAATAGATTAGGGACTTAATTGAAAAGAAATTAATATTTTATCAATTAAGGGGCTAGGATGAATTCATATGTTTAATATCCTAATTCTTTAATTTATGAAGTGTTCTAGATCTTGTTAAAGTACTCGGGTTTGGAAGAGTTCAAGTGTTGAAGAAAATGAAGTAATTAGAAGATTGGAAGAAGAAGACCAATTGTTTTGGTAGAAGATTGGAAGAAGGTCAAATTGTCTTTGGTAGAAGCAGTTTCCAGCATCTCTATTGTGGGCTGCAACCCACATTACGAATCGCAACCAAGTCAACAAGCCTAGAAGGCGGTCAACAAGCTTATTGTGGGCCGCAACCCACACTGCAGCCCACGACGGCGGAATCAGACTTGCTTTAAAAGCTATTTTTCAGCTCCAAACTTCCCTCTCTTCATTCAATTTTCATCATATCTGAAAATACTCTCCCAAAACCCTTGTTTGCATTTATTTTTCATCTTTAACTCTATTTTTACCATGGATTCTTGCTATTTGGTTATGGGTTTAGCCAATCTAGGCTGAATATACTCTTGGGAGCAATTTGTAAGCATTTCTAGTATGAATTTGTGAGATTTGGTTTATCCTATTTTTTGCTTTGATTATCAAGTATATTTTGTGTTTTTTTTTGTGTGATTAATGCATGATTTAGACTAGGATGATCAACTAGTTGATAATTGTGGTTTGATTATTTGTTAGATTTTTTGTCAAACCCGGAAGACTTTGACTTTTTGTCAATGTGATTATTGTTGGTCAATGATAGGTTATTATTAGGAGTGACAACTAATTATGATTGTTTATTGATGAAATTTCTTAGATTTAGGATAAATTTGAATGAGTTTGATTAATTATCAATGTGGCTTACTAATAACGATTAGCATGAAGGCTGATCCTCGTAGTCGTTATTAGTAGATATATCTGTGCTATCCCAATATTTCTCGCTTGTAGGATATTGTGGTAGTTGTGTTGGGTCTCTATGTTTATTGCTATTCTTGGGGAAGCCTACGACGATAATCATCTAAATTGACCAGAGGGTAAGGGTTATTGTGTGGCGCCGATCGCCCACTCTAACTACATCTTGGAGAGACGAGAAACATCTTCACTCGAAAGGTGTTGATAAGTTCTCCACAATATGTGGTTAATTCATAAAAGTAGGATAATTAATCGATGATCAAAATGTCTAGAAATATAAATCAATTGGGCCCAAGGCTCGCAATAATCTTAGTTACATCATTTGTGATATTTGTGATCATATTTGCATCGTTCTTTTTAATCGCTTGTTAATTTAGTTGCTTAAAGTAGTCATAGTGTTTTCCAAAACCAAACCCCCCAACTTTGTTACCGCACACTTAGAGTGATTTCTTTATGTGCTTTTTAACTATGCTTTAACACTTGATAAAACCCCCTTTTTCCTCGTGGACAACCCCGCCTTACCACTAGCTACTATTTAGTAGTTAGCCATAATTTGGGCTTATAAATACTATCTTTGAGAGACACGACGATGGCCTCCCAGTTCACCTTCTACGAAACTTCCCCAGCAATTGTGGGGCGTAGACGAACAAGTAGATGTTTATCAAGTGTATGGATAACAAGGCAATGCCTCTATGGAATTATGTTGTGCCCTTGGAAATGAAATCATAGAAGTTAGGGAAGTTGAAGAGGAAAAGTAAGATTGTGAAGGAATTGTATGCTCACTTAGTCTAAATAGGATAGCCTTGGGGAAAGCAAGGTTGTGACTAGCTCCACAATGCAACGTTAAACACTCAAAGAACTGCGATCAATAAAAATATTTATATGTTACTCCCTTACGCACTTCTAATTACAATAAAGTAGATAGGGTAGGCTAAGGTGCCGTCCACACCGACTTAGGGGTTTAAATGATAGTTTGGCAAAGTTTGCAATCGGGCGTCACCCCGCTTGTGTGTCAGGAGTAAAAAACATACAACTATTCCTAGTGGGCCTTGGAGTACAATTATAAACTAAGATAGCAATATAAAGATAGTAATAAAGGGCCTTGGGGCATTCGCATGACACGATTACATATAAGATTTGATTCTAGACTTTTACATTCACATTCAAGAATTATATTTCTATCTATTTGATATATCACACGATGTGGAGATGTTAATTCCCCAAGATCTCCCTCGGTCTGTCACACCATGTCGGTTGTGTCCACTTTTTAACATCTCACCTTCTCCATATATAGCACAAAGAAGTGCTTCCAGGAAATAACTCTAGGCACCTTCTAAACAACAAAAAAGATGAGGGAAAAAATAGAGGAAAATGTCATCAAAGCATAATCAAAAGATATCAAGTGTTTTCCGATGCCCACCTTCACACTCAGTCGATGCATTGTCCCGAATGCATGCAAATAAGGCTCCATGTATAGGTAGATGTCTTGGAAACATTACTACTCCCAACTCGGCATATATTGTAATCAGCCACGGTGATATGGTCCAGCGCGCCTGGTTCCTCACCTCTGCCTGTGCTCACCCTTATCATATTGTTTTCTGCCCTTGATGGTTGCATCCTGCATCATAGTTGTAAGCTCTTTATACTCTTCACGTTGAGCCTAAAACTCCTGCCTCATCTCATGCTGCATATGTCCCATGTCATACCTTAGGCCGTCAATCTGACCCTCGATACGATCAAAGCGGTAGGCTAAGTGGCTGACATCCTGTCTGGTACCAAAGACTGTATTGGCTAACCTTGTCAACCACTCGTGCTCCTGAGATGGAGGCTGCTTATACCCATAACCATAAAGACCCTCTCCTATCGGTGGTGGTGGCCAATTCAAGTGCTCCTCTCTGAAACCTGGCGAATGATGCTCATGGAAATGACTATGTTGCGGTTGCTGCCATGCCTTGGTCTGAGGTGGCTGAACAAGCTACCCCTGAAACCATATATAATGGGTAGTGACACTGTGTCTGAAAGGCTCAGAATCATATGACACATGAACACTCAATTGCGGTGATGACTGATTGGGTATATGCTCCTTATAAATTGGAAGTTGTAGTGGTGGCTAAAAAAAAGGATGTCGTGGTGGCGGCTGCATAAAGTGCTGCTCCTCGATGAAAGGTGTCTGTTGAGGTATCTGTGTGGTATCCTCCTTAATGGGATTGGGGCCCTGATCCTGTACCTAGGGCTCCTTCTCATCCTGATCTACGGGTGCTCCTAGCCTCGTATAAAAACTATATCTATACTTGGCTTTAGCCTCAATGGAAAGATCACTCGGCGAAACCTCCCCCTACGGTGTGTCATTTCCCTCTGAGGAAGCCTAATGAAATGGGAGCCCTCGTAGAGCCAAATAGCCCGCTCACCCACTAGCTCAATCATCTTGGTGTCTACTAGATAACCTTTCGTGATAATAAAGATGACACCAAGGTTCACTCTGCCTCTCTCATCCTCCCAAAGATCTAAACCCAAGGTTATGAGGGTGATCATGCCATCCATGGCAAGCTTGCCATTGTTCCGTGTCATCACCCGACGACACTGGTCAATGAATGTGGCTACAACATTAAGGCAAATCGTGCCGAAAACTGCTGACCACAGAAGCCAACACTCCTCATGAGTGCATGTAGTGCCCTCTCCATGGCAGAGTACCAGTGTGGATAACAGACGTGCCACATATCTCAAGGCATGCTGGATGATATTACTATTCTAGTATTCTTACTCTTCTCTCTCGCTCACCTACTGATGGCAAACCAGAAACTCTCAAAAAGGTAAGTTGAACAGTCAACCCCCTGACCAGAGACATCATCAACATACTTCCACCTGAAGCAATCGACAATCTCCCGGTTGGTCATGGTCTGAGAAACATCTCCTAGGTGGAAGTAAGCTACCTTTTGGCCCACATCATTAGTAGAGCATTAATTTAATAATTAAATTACCTTCACAAAATTGATAATATAGAAATGAAAAAAAAATATGATACAAAACTAATAATCTATGGGACTTTCCCAAAACGTAAGCTTGAAGAGCCGCAACACTTGTTTAATACACACTTTACGCAAGAAAAACCATCTCATCCTCAAAGAGAATATCAATACTCTTCTTCATTAAGTAGAAGCACATTGGAGCCATGCTTTATGTCTGCAATCACAAAGTTCATATTAAGTTGAACACTCGTATGTATAACACTCATATGTTCGAAACTGCAAATTTTGAGAGTATACACAAGTCCAAAAACATGTTTCTGAATCTTTAATTAGCATGCTGAGTGAAGGGGGAAAAAACTCAATCAAATATATTTAGGACTACCAAAGTTTAGATAAAAATTAGCACTTTCATGAAGAAGCTGATATTTGATATAAAACTTAGGATGTATAAAGGAAATGCTAATCAAACAGGTAAAGAGGCAGAAAACATAGAAGGATAAAACTTGAATTCCCACGAGCATTTTGCTAATTGATAGCGCTAGGCTAGACAAAATTATATAAACTCTAGTTCGCAGTCTTATAAAAGAGGAATAGAACACGCAATGGCCCTAAGGTTGAAATTATGTGCCGCTGACCTAGAGGATACTGATTCAATCTCTAAAACTGCAGCTTGCAATAGGTTATAAGATTTCTGATAGGGGCGGAAGAGAAATAAAACTGAGAAGAGAGAACACACATGCATCATGTATCAGAGGGCTGTATACTGTTTAAATATCAACCATATCATTCGATCTGCCATATGTTATCAAACTGAAATAGGAGGCTAAAAAGGTTCAGAACAAGCTTTAAGAGAATAATACAAGTATAAAAAATAAAAGAAGCAAAAACATTACTTATTACACAACTCACCTAAAAATTGCAGGAAACATTTGTATTCGAATCCCCCAACAATAATAATTAGCCCCAATATTGCATAGATTAGGTTTCACAGAGCAAAAGGTATCGAACCTAAAATGACCAGCCAAGTTCCATGTATTCCAACTCAATAACAACGAAAGAACCATAGGGATCTACATGAATGTGTAAGCAAGAGAAAATATAGTAGCATGGACAGAAAGTAGAGTGAAGTAAGAAGAAAACAGAGGGGAAGAAATTGAACTTAGAAAGAGAAGAGTTGTCATCTTTTGAAACAATAAATTGGGAAGCGTGATAGGATTTCATACCATAATTACCATTCCTTCTCGAATCCTAGCTCTCTAGTCTAGACCAAAAAGGAAGCAATTAGAATTTGAGTACAGCCAAATCCAATAGCTTGCACCTGGAACTAAAAAACACCCCGTTCAATGCTGGTTGTTGAAAATAAGAGTAATGATCGATCTCTTATTTATGATCTCATGATCCATTATATAATAGTACAAAATACATGTAGAAGCTTGGAAAATGAAATATAATCTAATTACAATTACAAGTAATATTTATATTCCTTAACACCCTCCTTCAAGTTGGAGCATGTGGATCAGAAATTCCCAACTTGCCAAGTAATGAATGAAACTAGTTACGTCCAAGAGCTTTGGTAAACAAGTCCGCATGTTGATCTGTAGTGCGAATATGATGAGTAACTATAGTACCAGACTGCACAAGATCCCAGACAAAATGAAAATCAACTTCAATTTGCTTCATACGTTCGTGGAACACTGGATTTGCTGCAATATGAAGAGTAGATTGACTGTTACAAAACAAACGCATAGGAGTAGTATGCGCAACCCCCAAGTCTTTCAGTAAAGACCTAAGCCATAACAACTCACAATAGGTAATAGTCATAGCACGATACTCCACTTCAGCAGAAGACCGAGAAACTGTAGGTTGCTTCTTGGTCTTTCAAGAAACTGGAGAATCACCAATCATCACAAAATAATTGGAAAGAGAACGCTGGGTAATAGGACAAGCAGCCCAATCAGAATCACAGTAAGCAGTCAACTGTAACGCACTACGGGAAGAGAAAAATAAACACTGACCAGGATGGCTCTTCAAGTAGTGCAATACACGAACTGCAGCTTGCCACTGAGGAACACAATGGGACTTCATGAATTGAGCAAGTGTGTGAACCGAATAACTAAGCTCAGGACGTGTGATGGTAAGGTATATCAGGCGCCCAACCAGTCGCCTGTACTGCTCAGGATCATGGTAAAGCGGGCCATCAACACGCCCCAGATCGTGTTGTTGCTCCATCGAAAAGTCAGTCGGTTTAGAGGCAGACAAACCTACATCAGATAAAATGTCCAAGGCATATTTCCTTTGCGAAAGAAACATCCCCTCCGGCCTTCTAGCAATCTCTATGCCCAAGGAATGCTTAAGTAAACCGAGATCTTTCATATGGAAACAAGAACTCAAGTATTTCTTGAACTCAGACATAAGCGCAGAAGAACTTCCAGCAATGACCAAATCATCCACATAAACTAGAACATGCAAAGAAACTGATCCACGGGAAAAGACAAACAAAGAGTAACCTGCCTTACTCTGAACAAAACCAAATACTCGTAAAGCCTGAGGCAATATGGCAAACCAATTTCTAGGAGCCTGGCGAAGACCATAAAGAGATTTCTGAAGGCAATATACCTGACCATGGGGCGTGGCATAGTCTGGTGGGGGTTGCATAAAAACCTCTTCATGTAAATCACCATGCAGGAAAGTATTATGGACATCCATTTGATGCAGTTCCTAACCGCGAATGACTGCAACAGATAAGAATAGACGAACATAACTCATCTTCGCAACAGGAGCAAATGTCTCAGTATAATCAATCCCTTCAACCTGGCGATTCCCGAGAACCACTAGGGGCGCCTTATGGCATTCAATAGTACCATCTGACTTAAACTTTTTCCGGTAAACCCATTTGCAACCAATTGCCTTCTTATCCAGAGGCAGAGGGGCCAAAGTCCAAGTATGATTACGCTCAAGCTCAGTAAGCTCTTCAGTCATCGCATCTCGCCAATGAGCATACTGTGATGCCTCAGAATAAGTGGTGGGATCTGCACTAGACGTTATTGCACCCAAAAATCTAGAATGCATACTAGAAAAATTATCACAAGTTACATAATCAGTAAGAGGATAGAGAACACCTGAGGACCAGGACGGCGTATGAGTGAACGTAGCAGTAGGAGGGGGGGGGTCTTCAGTAGTAAGAGCACAGGCGTAATCATCACAATCATAATCTTCCAAATAAGGAGGAGGTCAGCAAGCGTGAACACTTTGTCTGATAGGAGGCAACTCAGCGGCAGGATGAGACATCGGAACAACTGGCAAAACAAGCGACGAAGCTGAAAGAAGTAAACGGCAAGAAGAATTAGTCGGGGTCGGAGACACTACATTGGGTGGCGGAGCAGAAGAAGTCACCGGAGCTGGCGGTGCATTAGGCGCATGATTGTCGGTCGCCAGTGGCATCCCGGGTGGTGCATTGTCAGGTCAAACTGTCAAGGGTTTTCGGTGATCTGGGTCGGTCGCCAGAACTGGAGAAGCGGCCGGTGGTATTGGCGCAGTGGTATCCAACGGTAAGGGTACGACGACGGCCGGCGGGATAGGAGCTGCGGCAACCGGCATCATCGATTAAGCGGTGGTTGACGGGATTGGTGGTGGATGTGATGCTGACGGTGAGGTGGTGGTGCCGTTGGGATTTACAGAAGAGGGTGATGTCGGAGTGACGCATATGGGAACTGGTTTTCAAAAAATTAGCATCCTGACTGTTAAAGATGATGCGGGATTTCAGGTCAAAAAGGCGATAGCCTCTCTTTCCAGCAGGATAACCGAGAAACAAACATCACTGACTTCTTGGTGCAAACTTGTCGCGGTATCTAGGAACGTGAGCAGTAAAACACAAGCATCCAAATACCTTTAAAGATGAGTAGTTTAGAGCTTGTCCATACAGTATCTCAAAGGGAGTGCGACCATTAAGATGTTTTTCCGATGTCCGGTTAATCAGATAAGCAGCAGTAAGAACACATTCTCCCCAAAACTCAATTGGGAGACTGGCTTGAAACCGTAAGGCACGTGCCACGTTGAGTAAATGGCAATGCTTTCATTCAACTCTACCATTCTGCTGTGGTATATCAACCATAGATGTCTCAAAGCAAAATAAGATATCAGAGGTAAAAATCCAGTCTCGTTGTCAGCCCGGACACGCAGTATAGTTCGACCCCATTGATTCTTAACCAGAGCACAGAATTTCAAAAATCTAGAAGCTACTTCTGACTTAGTCACTAATAAATAAAACCAAACAGCTCGGGAATAGTCATCAACTATTGTAAAAAAATAAAATGCACCACTAGAAGATGGTGTTCTATAAGGACCCCAAACATCACAATGTACTAATTCAAATAATGCAGTAGCATTTATAGAACTCAATGGAAAACTATGTCTAGTTTATTTTGCTCTATAACATATAGAGTAAGGTATAGTAGTATTATTTGTGCTAAAATCAAGAGTAGGAATAGAAGACAACACCGTAGATGATGGATGACTAAAATGTTGATGTCATAAATCAGATGAAGAAACCGAAGCAACTGTCAGAATAGACTGCAAGATATGAGGATGAACGCTAGTATCCAACAGACGAAGCCAATAAACCCCCCTTGATGTTCACCCACGCCAATCACAGTCCTCGTACCAAATTTCTGTAAAATGCAATAATTTTCAGTAAACAAGGCTAGAAATTTTAAGGTAGATAACAATCTAGAGCATGATAATAAATTGCATCGCATAACAATCTAGGTATGTAGAACACATGAGTAAGGGTGACATCACTAAAACAAATAGACCCATATTGTGTAGCAGACGACACAGATCCATCAGACAGTATAACATTCACAGTATTGGTACCAGTAATATCAGTACGAGAACCCTTATCACCAGTCATGTAATATGAGGCTCCCGAATCAAGAATTCAGGGTAAAGTAGACTTACCTGACCCATGGTCAGATAATAAATAAAACTGATTAAATAAATGTATGGTTGTACTCCATTGGTCGTCAGATAGAGCAGGACCGAAATTAGATCGTATAGGTATGCCAGAGGAGGCGGCCACCTAAAACCCTTGCGGCAATGTCACTACGCCAGTAAAAAGAGACATAACACAACTGATTTATTGTGTTTAATAAATAAATAAAATAATAATGTCAATAGGAAGACAGCTACCAAACGTCCGTGCTACACAAATGGAGCAGGCACGTGGTTATACGCACTGAGGAGAATTCACGCGCGCTGCGGTCGAGCAGATGAACAGTCGAATTCAATAGACGAACGGCCGGCCGGAGTGGCAGTTGCGTAACAGACGAATGACATAAAATGGAGAAGTCGGCTTGCTCGGTGGGCGGCCGTAGCTTGGATCTATTCGGCGGACGAATTGGTAGTGCAGAACAAAGCGGGAACGAAGCTTGATCTGCTTGTAGGAGGAGTTGGATCTGCCCGGAGGAATCGGTCTGCTCGCCGGAAGGCTGATTGGGAACAACACAGTTTTTTTTAAGGAGGAAAGCAAGCAGTGTGTACGGGAAATATAAGAAGAAAAATTTTGGTACTTAGTTTTCAGAATTTTAGGCTCTGATACCATGTTGAAAATAAGGGTAATGATCTGTCTCTTATTTATAACCTTATGATCCATTATATAGTAGTATAAAATACCTATAGAAGTTAGAAAAATGAAATATAATCTAATTACAATTGCAAATAATATTTATATTCCTTAACACTTAGTAAGTATGTAGTTTCTCAGCATCATTTCATCTTTTGGAACTTCATGACATGAATCACCAATAGTCACCCTTATTGGTAAACACTAATGTACATCAATCAAAAGAAAAGGCAATAACTTCAAAATGTAAAACTGGGGAAGAAGTACCCTTTATAGACAGACTCAACCATGCCAAGGTAAAGCTTTTGAGCAGCTTGCCTCAAGTCAAGCATATTATTGTGAAAACACTACATAACATACTGCAAAGAAAACAAACATGATTCAACAAGTAAATAACACATTCAGAAACCGACGAAAGTAAGCAAACAATGCATACGACCCCATCACCGAAACTATTGGTGGGGGGGGGGGGGTGATTGAAGGACAGCATACCTCAAGACATTGGAACTCTGCTGAACCCATCGCCGCACCCAACTTGAAATTATATATATCCTGCATACGACCCCATCACCAAAACTATTGGTGGGGGGGGTGATTGAAGGATAGCATATCTCAAGACATTGGAACTCTGCTGAACCCATCGCCGCACCCAACTTGAAATTATATATATCCTCATGAACCAACATAATAGAAACCATAATTAAAGCCTTGACAATGCCAAAAAGAAAACAATTAAATGATAAAGGTTGTATATAGTCCAGCATTGTAATAGATTTACACACCAAAAAAGGGTGAAACAAATCACTAGAGGAAAAAGAACCTTAGTAGGAGGATCATCATCACCAGGAAGATTTTTCCCAAGCAAAGCTTGATTTTCATTACGCACCAACTTGACATAATATATAGGGAAAAATACTGATATAACCATATGTTCTGGAGGTTTGTATTAATATGATCCTGCAAAGTTGAAAATTGCTATTTTGCATCCTGTGAAGTTGAAAATTGCTGCAGCCATGTGATGGTCCGTCGTGGGTTGGACTCGCATGTGAGGGTCGGCTTGAGATGAACCAATGTGTGTTGTAGGGCTGCGAGCACGCGATTGCCGACCACCTTGTCGACCAGGAGGAGTTGGATGGTAGCTTCTGATTTCATTGTATCTCACACCAGGGGGAGGTTCCTCGGTGTGCATATGTGGCTGATAATACTGCAGTGTGGAGGGCTCATGCGCTATGTCCACGAAACATGGGGGCCATTTGTCCAAATTAATATCCAACATAAGGCGCATCTCAGACATTGCCAGCAATTACATAAATGAGATAAATATGTTAGATATTAAAAAATGAGGGAATTTGAAGTATTATTGTTAATACTATTAGAAATTTAGTAAATACGATATACGCCATAGTAGCTCCTCTCCATGAAAACCCTCTGTAACCATTCAGCACCGTCCTGGCTGATCAATCAGGGTCACTGTCCTGCGAAAATACCACTCCATGTATTCTCGATCGGGTGTATATGGATCCACTGACCCAAGTGCATTAATTTTTTTTCTCTATTCAATGTTCCCACACATCAAGATATATTCTCAGTTCAACACGCCAATTCATGCCTGACCTCTCCCGACGGTCTCTAGTATGAAGCAGTTTGTGTTCATCCTTAGTGACCAACTGCGTGGGCATTGTCTGGATAAGGCAAAAATGCCCGAGAACACGATGAACATGATGATACTCCACAACGTGCCAACAAAGGAGGTCAACACACAATAGCCAGTTGTTGCTACCAGCTGTACAATATTGTGAGAGATGTTGCATGACATCTTTAGTGTATGGCTGCCAAATAAACTTACATAACAGACAAGTGTCGTGGTTAGAAAAGAAACACCTTTTTTCCCATAAGTTCAAAAAAGGAAAATCCAAATTACATTATACTTGACTTTCATAGAGAGATGTTAGCTAATCGCGGTACACTTTCAGTACATGCATGGGTGATTGTGATAAATCGTATCGGGCTCTCCACCTCTGAGGAACAGAATGAAGAATATTAGCTATTCCTAGTAATTAAAAAGGTTTAAAATTGTATTCTTACTAATTGAATACGAACCTAGACCCAAGAACACTCATGGTAACGGTCAGTGGAAGTCGTCCGGCAGGACATATAATTGGTATTCGCTCCTATGCCCACAACTGACAGTAAATTAATATATATATATAATATAATGTAAGAGGTCATTATAGACACGTGTCCAACTAACAAGTGTAATCGACAATGTTACATGTAGTAGGACTAGTGGACCAGATATGGATTTGACTTGTGGAATTGCAGCGTCATATAAGCTCTTACACAAGTGTGCTAAAATCTCACCCCTAACTATACTGATGTACTGCATCTAAGTCTATGAGTACCGACAAATAGAGAAGAGGGATCAGGTGCCCAGATGTGTCTGACATGAGCAATCCTCCGACCAAAAGTAGAATGAAAACCCTTTCCTACTGCTGACAATCTACCTCAGTAGCATCAAGAGGCAATGGACTGTGCAATAAGTTTCCCAGCCAGCTGGCCCTTATCCGACCCCTTGATATCACTCGTGTCTGGTGTAGCCCCCAGGTAGTCAGTGCATAATCTCTGCCAGTCATTTGTGCGCCAGCTCATATCTACACTAGTGATTGCCATGCCATCGATCGGTAGACCCCAAAGGATGGCTCACATCCCGTAAACTGACGGTAGCCTTCCCCATCGGTAGGTGAAATGTGTGCATCTCTGGTCTGCAACGCTTGACTAACGCAGTGATGAGCGAATGGTCAATGTGAATTGGTGAAAAATCTAACAGTCCTTGGAATCCAGCGTCATGCACATAGTGCATCACTCGATCAGGGATCTCACCAATCCAACGAGCCCCACAGCACCGCCTCACTTGCAATGCCTCATCCTCCAAATTAACATTGTACAGAGCACGTGCACGATGCTCCCAGTGAAGGTAAAGCAATTCCTCATCAATGGGTCTTGGATGATACATGGTGTATCCCTAGTGAAAATCAGAATCCCATGGAGAAATGATCAGTCCATATTTCCACGAAAATGAATACTATTACATGTAATACATATTCAAACCAAATCAAACATTAGCTTCAATTTAAACAAATACACATAATACAAATCCAGACAATCAATTACACTAAAAACCGAGAGAATTTAACATAACAAGCTGCATAGCTACATATTATCATGTAATACGTATTGGTCTAAACAAAACATAAGGATCTCTAGAAACTCCATATTACAAACATGACCCTAAGCACGTCCTCGCCCATGGATGCCTCTGCAATCACCCGACAGTCTCTCATCCATTTGATTCCTTATCATTCTCTCCGTAAACTGACCATGCCTCCTATTACAAAAATTTTCAATATTGAGAATCAACCTCCAGTTGGCATGCTGCCATAGTGATGGATCTCAGACAGGCTCAATATATTGTTCCACATAGGTGGTCATGTGATATACCTTGTCACAGAGAGTAGACAGATATTTACGCCTATACCTACAAACAACCAATGCATAGGAACATGGAAAATGGAAAATTTGCCATTTGCGACAACTACACTCCTTTCTCTAGTATTTCACAGTGTATTAGCTCTTACCAATGCTACCATCAATGGTTCTCGTCACAACCTTATAAGTTTGCGATGCCTAACCATACACAGTGATTGTAAGTCTTTATCCCCAAGTGTCTTGCTTCTGACACTTTTTCCAAATTCTGCTGGGGAACTCAGACCTACACAATTCTACATCAATTTAGAATACATCAACTAGTCCACGAACACATGCTATAATATAATGTATCAAAAAAGTACCTCCAATTTTGTGGCGTCCATTAGCCTTCGTGCAAACATTTCAACTATTTGTTCAAAAGTGGTTTTGACACATGCTGTTATCAGGAGATGTCGTGCGTGCCTTAAAAATTGTTGTAACTCTATGACAAATTAGTTGTAAGAATTCCCCAATGACGATCTCCCTCATCAAAAGTAAGGTACCACTTACTGCTATCATATCATTTCAGCCAATCCTAAGCAGATGGTTCGAGACTCTCCAACTCCTTCTTGTACTCCCTCCACCTACTTTCTTGTCTGGCACGACCAAGCTGCCAAAACAGAGTCTTCAGATGTGCATTTTTTTAACTTCCCACGCTCCGCACTAAGAAAGTTGGACTGAAAATGCCTCAAGCAAAAGCGATGGTATCCTGCTAGCTCCATTCATTCATCCATATGTCTCATTGCATTCAAAATCCCATCATGACGATCTGATAAAATACAGATTGGCCTAGTACCACCACCTACCACATGGAGTCGCAGTTTTAGCATGAACCAGTTCCAACTCTCATTAGTCTCATCATTAACTATTGCTTAAGCAATGTGCAATATGTAATCGTTCGCGTCATGTATCACACAATTAGCATTGTGGCCTTCTATACGCCTCTCAAATGAGTCCCATCCACACTAATCGCCAACCTGCAGTGATGAAATGTATTGATAGCTTGACTAAATTCCCAGAATAAAAACTTAAATTTCCTACACCCATGACCGTGTATTCTATCAGGTACGTATACCCAATCAACAACGGTGCTCACATTGGCCCTGATTAGCTCATCCTAAATGTTGGCAAGATTTCAAAGGATTCCTCCCAAGTTCCGAATACCAAATCAATAGTTTTCTGGCGAGCATACCACGCCTTCTTGTAGGAAAGAGTCACATTTAACTCCTTCATCACATTCGCTTGGACATCCTTCACCATGTCTGAAGGGTTCGCGTCAATGTGATGGCAAATGGAACGAGCGATCATCAACGATGTCAGGTTAGTGTTACCATTTGATCAACCAGCAACAATAAACTATGACTACTTGCCCATTTGGTAATCTCCCACTTCCCATGGAAAACCTTTTTGCTGGCTCTAACAATCCAATGACAATTGCCACTTCTTTCAACAACGTCCTTACATTTTGCATACCATGTACATGACCTGCTCTCCACGACCTGGTGTTCCCTGTTCATCATCAAACTCCACCTGGAAATAGCTTCTACCAATTCTGGCTTACTCCGGAATCGCATACCCAATGCAACTTCACCAGTCGCTTGAACATAGCTAGGAAGTCTTTCGCCACAATTAGCTGGGTCGTAGCCATCCTCATCAGGCCCCCCATAATACCTAAAGTAGGACTCCGTATTAGGATTTGCCATAAGATGGAAAGTCGTGGCTACATTGTTCGTGTACACCACTTGTTCATCATCGTCCCCTGGATTTGAATCATTTGATAAAGATCAATCATTTTCACTTTCTTCTTCAAGTTCCTTTTCCTCACCTTCATCATCGCTACTATAATGTTCACCATGACCAACAACATGCTCGCCAATTTCACCCACATAATCATCATCGAAGACATATAACTCTTCATAATGCACACCATATATACCAGCACTTGTGGACAACTGAGTGCAATCGAGGTGAACATACACACTGGGTTGACTCGACTCACCAATGATAGAAGGTTCTCCAAAACCTTGGCAATGTACATGGGGTGGTAAGCTTGGCAAAGATGTATAGTTCTGAACATTGCTCAATAATGACATGAACGTGCCCGAACTAACATCACCCGCACGGTCAATGGTGTTTGACATCTTCTCCATATTAATGTAGAAATCAGCTGAGACAGTGACATTCAATCAACAATGTTTAAAAAGATCGCGGTAGACTCGTTATCTTCCACATTATAACATCGATTGTATATAGAAAAACCAGTCAGCTCAGGACAACAATAATAGATTTTCAACAGAAACCCCTCACTTACAATGCCAAGCCTTCTGAAAATTAATTCAACCAACTCGGAGTGGCTTAACCTCCGTTCGAGAGTCACATTTTTGTCAGGTATGAGAGGATCATGATACACACTCACATTCCAATCAAACTTGATCTGACCCCCTTTGTACAAGTACACCGTCAAAAACATCGTAGAACTGCATTATACAAATATAAAACATATAATCCCATATTCAGAAAGACGGTGTTATTCAGCTACATTTATTCAACTCCTCAAACCCTAAACCATACACTGTTCAATTGTCACCGGACAACCAAATCATACACTATTATCGATTATCTTACTAATTGACACACAACATTACAACATCGGTAATGTCTCTTCACAATATAAGATTTGAACTCAATTACACCACACAAATTAAATCATTACTACAACTTCAATAGAAAAACTTAGTTAACAAATCACAAATAATCAAATTCACACATAATCACGCATCCTCATTCAACACATTCACATAATCAAACCAAACATAATCATTCATACCACACATAATCCTCCAACACATTCATTTATTCAAGATTTTTTCAAGTACCTCACAAATTACACTATTACTACAAGTTCAATAAAAAAAACTAGTGAACAAATCACACATAAACAAACAACACATAATCATTCAACACATTCATATAATCATTAATTTTCAGGTACCTCTCGGAGACTCAGAAAATCTGGGGGCGCGTGAATTCAACGCGCGGAGCTGCTGGCGGCGCATTCTGGGTTCCAACAGATGCGCGACAGTCAACAACGGCCGGCCGGAAGCCTAAGCTAACATTCCAGTAAAAAATTATTACCACACATAGAAATGGAGCAGATCTGAAGAAATCGAAAACAAAACACGAACTAAGGTTTGGGGAGGTACGAACTCGCCGATGAAAATGGAAAAATACAAGAGCGTGATCCCGGCAAGGTAGACGACAATGGCTTGAGCACGGGTGGGAGAGAGAATTCCAGCGGCAGAGAAAACAAGTATAACGTGCGTCTTTCTCCTTTCTGGCGAGATGTTTGGGTTTATAACATGAAGGATGATGACGCAATCACTGAATGCGTCCTCGTATTAGCGGAATTTAAAAACAAAGACAAATTCAGAGGATGCATTTAGCAAATGCGCCCTCGTCTTTTCTAAAAAAAACCCCCGTAAATTCACGAGGACACGTTTAGCAAACGCGTTCTCGTTTTTCATGCAATAAATTTTTTTTACCGAGAACGCATTTAGCAAACACGTTCTCCACATTTGCATCCATTAGCATGTACTGTAGCCACAGTATAAGAATTTTCTCGCTGATGCGTAGAATGCTATGAGCATGTAGCCGAAGTAGAGCATTCCTGGGACGGGCTTCGTGAAGAAGTAGAATGTGGCATAGAGGAAGGGGTAGAGCTCGGGAGAGCTTGATGTCAGGTAGGAAAAGGTAGTCATCGCTGCACAACTGGAAGTAGCAGAGGATGAAGAGGAAGCCGAAGAGATCAGCCAGATTGAGGTGAGGATGAAGAAGAGCTCGATCCAAATGGGAGGATTCCTCCCACCAGGTCTGGCGCAGTATCTTGTTTGTCTTCACGGGATGGCTTCATGAATCTAAAGTAGCTGCCTACGAACAGAAATTCCCAACCACAGAAGCATCAATGCAAACATTGTTCCCGGAGGATTTCTGGCCGCATTTAGGATGAAAAAGATGCCAAAAACTGTTGCTGGGAAAAGGAATGCAGTTCTGAGCGCCATCTTCTTCCAATCGGTAGCTTGAAGGGGCGGCTAGAGGCATAGCTGGAAAAAAGACCCAGGGGAACAACATGGCTGTCATGAGTTCACCGAAACAGCCTTGTAACAATAACCATACAGCAGAATAATCTAAATTCTTTGGGGCCCTTAAAACATCAGCGTCCATCCTGTTTCATTGTACTTGGAGATATCACGGTATAGTGTTGGAAGCATTATCATTGCAACCATGCCGGAGAGGAACAGAACAATCATTAGAGAATTGATAATAGAGAACCAATGGATTTGATCATCACTCATAAGAAGATATGTGTCTGTCCCATTTCACATCACTTTCCTGGGAATATGAGCTTCAACGATTTGAGGAGTATTAGAATAGGAAACCGTTCTCTTTGCATGGGCGTCGCAAGTGGTTAAACGAGTAGAATCGCTCCATTTTCCATCTAATAGAAACTCCCAAATAATTGTGGTTGACTGGTTGTGTATATTTATATATATTGTGAGTACAAAATGTATATAAGACCTAAACAAATATTGAATAGAATATATACAAAACCAATCGTAAAGGGTATTCTTTTCTTATCTTGATTCTAATTGATTTACATCTCTATTACCCCCTCAAGCGAAGCGTAGGGCTGGTCGCAACGCAAAACTTGGAACGTAGAAACTCAAACTGAGGACGGGGTAGACCCTTCGTAAAGATGTTAGCAAGCTGCAAGTCCGTAGAAACATGAGCAATCTTGAGCTTGCTAGCTAGAAGACACTATCTCACGCACAATATAATAGTCAATATCAATGTGCTTAGCTCTCTTATGAGAAATAGGATTCTGAGCCAGGAAGAGAGCATTATTATTATCACACAACAAGATGGGCGGGGCACGCGATGTCACACATAAGTCCTGAAGAAGATTCATCAGCCAAGACAACTCCGCACCAGTATTTGCCGTAGCACGGTACTCTGATTCTGAACTAGAACGAGACACTTTAGGCTGCTTTTTAACACTCGAGGAAACAAGGTTGCCACCAAGGAAAATGACATAACTATACGTAGACCTACAAGTCTCTATACAACGAGCCCAATCAGCATCAGAGTAACCTAAAACTGGTAAAGCAGAGGAGTTTGCACGAAACTGAAGACCATAGTGGAGTGTACCACGAACATAGCGCAAAATTCAAGTGACAACTTGGTAATAGTCATCAGTAGGAGCCTGGATATACTGACTGACTGTATTCACATCATAGGACAAGTCGGGACGTGTGATCGATAGATCTGTAGCGCACCAACCACAGAATGATAAAGTGTGGGGTTTCCGAACGGCTTACTGGAAGAGCTGGATAGTTGCAAAAAGGCCACAATGGAATAGCAACAGACACAGAGTCCTGCATGCCAGCTCGTAGTAAAATGCCCCTGGCATATCTGACTTGACCAAGGAATAAGCCTTCGGAAGTACGAACAACCCCAATCCCAAAAATACCGCTGAGTGCTAAGATTGGCATTCTTAAACTCCTGGTTAACTCGATCAATAAACTTCTGAATAAGACGACCATCATTCCCAGTAAGAATAATGTCATCAACATAAACCAATAAATAGAGTAAAGAGCCACCATGTGAGAAAATAAATAAGGAGTTATCTGAAGAATAACCTACAAAACCCAGACCAATAAAAAAGGAACTGAAACGCTGAAACCAAACGCGTGGAGCTTGTTTCAAACCATAAATGGCCCTGCGTAGACGACAAACATAATCAAGACGTGTAGGGTCTTTGTATCCAGCAGGTTTCTCCATGTAAATTGGATACTCCATAATGCCATTTAAAAAGGCATTCTTCACATCAATTTATCGCAATGGCTAATTGAGATGAACAACAATGGATTAAACAGTACAAACAGTAGAGGCCTTCACCACTGGACTAAAATTATGATCATAATCAAATCCAGGCAATTGCAAAAAACCTAAGCAACTAACCTCTCTTTGTGTCGGTCAAGGGAGCCATCCGACTTATACTTCAACCGGTAAATCAATTTTGAACCAACATTTGCATGGGAAAGACGAGGAACCAACTCCCATGTCTGTTGAGTGCGCAAACCGTCCATAGCAGAAATCCATTCAGGGTCCTTGACAGCCGAGCGATGACTCTGAGGCTCAGTTTTAGAAAATAAAGCACTCAGTAAATCAGAAATATCATATTCAGAAAAATCCTTATACCGAAGAGAACCAGTGCGCATGCGAGTAGTCATCAGATGCATAGAGGAGGGACCCATAACCAGCAAAGGCACAGATCCTGAGGATGACTTGGAGGCCGAGGTGGTGGGTACGAAACCCAAGGTATATGGAAACGGCCCAGGAGGCAGTGATGATGATAACACTGGAGAAGCAGGGGCAGCCGGTGAATGTGGTGAAGACACTGGTAGCTGTAGAGGTGGCACGTGGTGTACATGCGCGCCCAAGGTGGCCGGCGCGTGAGTTGGTGGCAGCGGTGTCGTTGGCTATACTGGCGGCACCGGCTGGTGTCTGACACGCTGCTGTTCACCTTGTGGCAAACAAATGCAAATTTCTGAATAAACTTGAGCTTCCGGTACAGTTGGAAATTTTGAAATTTCTAAAATAATGGGTGGTTGTGCTGGAGAAGATGGCTCAAACACTTCTGAAGGAACTGACGAAGGTTCCAAAAAAGCAGAAA
Organism: Rubia yunnanensis; assembly: GCA_037428765.1. NCBI lineage: Eukaryota > Viridiplantae > Streptophyta > Magnoliopsida > Gentianales > Rubiaceae > Rubia > Rubia yunnanensis. Next base: position 11,231,564 of record CM075067.1, read on the forward strand.
CATCTAGTAATAAATAATCTATAACAGTGCCAGTGCAAGTAGCTGGAAAAAACAAATCATCAAACTGAGCATGACGAGTGATGTATTCCTTCTATGTTAGAGGATCAAGACATTGATAACCTTGTACTAATAATTGTACACCAAAAATATACAAGACATACTCTGAGGGGCCAGTTTATGTGCAGCATAGGGCCTCATATAAGGAAAATCTCGACAGTCAAGTGGATGAAAATTGGAGTAGTCAGGTGTAGTGCCAAAAAACAACAGAGAGTGGAGACTGACCAGATAAAACTAGAGTAGGCAGTCTGTTGATGATGTAGACCGCCGTACAAAAAGCATCATACCAAAATGAATGATGAAGGCCAGAATGAATGAGCATCGAAAAACCTGTCTCCATAATATGGCGATGCTTCCTCTTTGCACGACCATTTTGCTCAGGAGTGGACATGAAAGCTTATGATGAATGCCCTTAAATGCAAAATGAGTCCGCATGCAATAATTTACAAACTCGGTCCCACCATCACTCTAAAATACCTTGATGGTGGTAGAGAACTAATTCTTAACAAGAGCTTCAAATTGCATGTATGTCTCCACAAAATCAGACTTTCGTCGTAGAGGAAATAACCATGTAAACCAAGAGAAATCATCAATAAAAATGACATAATAAGCACGAGAGACAACATGTGAGGGTCCCTATAGGTCACAATGAATTAAATCAAGTATGCATTGTGCGCATTTTAAATTATCATTAAAAGAAAGACGCTTGCCCCTAGCCATCTCACAAGAAGAACACAAATGAGGCTTATGCAGCAAACTAGTGACTGACAAACTACCAGTCTTACCTAAAGCAGAAATTGCATTGAAAGGAACATGTCCTAAATGATTATGCTAGAGCTCAAATGAGCCTTGGCTTTATTTGCATTAACAAAAAACACAAAAGCAGCGCCACCATAATCTAAAATGTATAAACCTCCCTCACCGTGTCTTCGGCCCATGAGCTCCCCGATAACCTTGTTCTGAATAGTGAAAACATTGTCATCAAAACAAACAAGAATATTTAGATCCTTGGTCAACTTGGCAATAGATAATAAATTCTTAGTGATGCGTGGAACAACCAAGACATTAGATAAAGTAAGGGAATCAGAAATCCGGGACTTGCCAATATGGGAAATATGCAAAGAGGCACCATTGCCAAAATAAATACGACGATTACCATTATAAGGAGCGACGCTATCCAGGTTGTTAGCAGAAGCAGTCATGTGATTGGTAGCACCAGAATCCATTTACCAATCTGGAGTTGCATTATTTTGTTGATACTACTATGGCTGAGTTGTGTCCACGGTATTTGCAATATCATCGCAACGAACATGAGAAAGCTTGTAGAAGAATTCAACAAGTTGACCGGGAAGATGACACCACTGGAAGACGTAGGTGCCACCGCCGCAACCACCCGGCGTGGATGTAGGACGGCCGGCCGGCAATGGATTCTAGCCCCGGCCTCTCCCCTTTCCTCGTTCGTTACCGCGGCCTCCCCTGCCGCGGTTAGCATGTTCGAACGCCTGTTGACTAGCAGAAAAAGCAGCAGGTGTAGGTCTAGAAAAAGCAGAAGCTTTGATACCATGATTGAATGTAAAACCCCCAAATAATTGTGGCTGTGTGTATTCATATATATAGTGAGTAAAAAGAAATACATGACCTAAACAAATATGGAACATGATATATACAAAACCAGTCAGAAATAACATTCCTTTCTTATCCTGATTCTAATTGATTTACATCTTTATTACCATCGTACTCATGTTTCACACTATATGGCTTCCAACAATCCTTGCAGAGTCAGTTTGCTCATCTTTGTGGTATGAACGACAAGTGGTTGTTAATAAAAGCTTTCTCCTCTTTGCTACCAGCATACTGTGCTTCAAGACCAACAAAATATCCAAGCTGATACAAGGGAGGAGCCCATCCTTTGAATCGGAACAACCAAAGGAAGATTATGATGACATGATACTCGTCTGAAATCTTCTCTTTCGCTGAATCAACATTGAGTGTCATTCGACAAATAACACGTTCCCTCATTTATGGTACATCGCGGGAAAAGAGGTAGGGTTTCTTCGAATAGAATAAGTAACCAAAAATCCGAAGCATGTCTGGATTTGGAAAGTTGGCTCTTTCTATAAGTACATAGATACTACATATCTCCTCTATATCATAATTCATTCATATACCACGATTTAGATATCTTAGCTAGGCTAATCATTTTCTTGAGAATATTAATTTCCTATTCCATTAGTTTAGAACTCTAAGATGCATTTCAAGAAAACCAGAGATCATCCACCATTAGAGTTGTGAATTTCAAGAAACCAAAGACCATCCAAGAAGAAGCTAGCCAGGCCATTCGATCTGGACGACGAGGTTCTGATCGACAGCTACCTGAGGAACAAGATCAAGAGCCCAAGTTTTCAGCACAGGCGAGGAGCTGAACTTGTGGGAGAAGTTGTGCTCAGAGGGAAATGCATATCCATGGCAGCACTGCATCACCAGCGACATGGGGACCGGGGAAGACTACGACAGGTTGTTCGTTTTCACAAAAGTCACCAGCGTCAGGACCACGGAGAAGAGTAGCAATATACAGAAGAAGATGAATGCCAGATGTGGAACCTGAAAAATGAACAACAAGCACAAGGTTAAACACAACACCAGTGGCATTGTGATCGACCATTCGAAGTTGCTGACCTTCATACCCTAGGCCACTGGACCATGAACGAATACATGATCAACCCCGATGAGTACCCGGAGATCCAGGGCATCCATTATTGTGTACTTATTAATCGAAATTTCTTTTCCATTAACCCTAGCACAATCACGGTTATTCAAACTTTGTCCTAAATTTGCACAAAATTGGTAAATCTTACCTACGTACACCTCTTCTTCTAAGCATAACAAATTGTCTAAATGTTGGACTTTGAAACGCTCCAACATATACCATAGACACAAATCATTAACCGACGATGCACGAATAGTTTTCAAATTCGATAACTTTACATTTGGAGAATTCGACATACCTCTCCTCCGATTTTCCATTAAAAAATTGAGGGGATTCGTTGATTTGTGTGATGGGTTCATGGCTTTGATCGCTCGCCGCTCCGGTAATCTTCTTGGTGTACCTTAGCCTTAGCATTGTGCTCGGAAGGTTGGAAATTGTAGGATAGGGGAAATTTGATCGGGCACTAGGTTTTGTGGTTTTCAATTTGGGGGTTTAAAAATGTCAATTGGTTTATGCTTTTTTTATATATTGAAACACGTTCCGAGTTTGGAACCTGTTCCGCTCTATTTTTTAAAGAGCGGAATGACTTCCGAGTTCGGAAGTCAATTTATCTTGCAAAACAAATGCTGGTTTTTCAAAGGGTATTAAATACCCTAGGAATCCCGCGTTTTCTCAACATTTTTCCTAAAAAAAACCCATCTCTCCCTATTTCTTCCATAACCCTCCATCTCTAATTCATTTTTTTTTCAAGGATTGATTCAAGGTATGATTACAACAATCCAACTCCAACATTCATCATCTCTACTTGTATCTTCCCATCTTCTCATTTTGTCTTTTTTTTTGAAGGGGATGATTTAACAAGTGCTATGAGACTTGATGATGCTATAGGTCTTAAAGAATTGATGTTCCAACTTATTTTATGTAAAGGTAGGTGTTTTAAAACCCTAGATTATGTAGTGCACACTCATTACTTCTTGAATTGTTAGCCAAATTTTAGGGATTTGATTATTTTGTATGTTTAATAATGTTATATAGTGATGAAATTGTGATTGTGAGTTTTGTATCATTATTTTTCCAATTTATTATGAAAATAAATGTTTAAAAATGTTATTTAGTGATGATAATGTGATTGTGAGTTTTGTATCATTAATGTGCCAATTCCTTATGAAAATAAATGTTTTGTGGTTAGAGACAGATTTAGTGGATAATTTTTTTTATGTAGGGCCACTAATGTCTAGAAAAAGGACTCACGTCGACACGCTACTTTCACAAAATAGCCGTCATGCGGCACCGTAATATGGTTGTGATGATGAACATGATGGATCCGACAAGGTAGGCATAGGAAAAGCACATTGTAGAACATTAGAACGTAGGATAGCTAGAAAAGAGTTCACTCCCTTTGTATTTAATAAGTCGGGCAAATGTTTGTCCAAAGAGCGCCCAAAATGGTCAAGTTGGGTAGCGAAAGTGGGTAGAACACGGGTGGACATAAAATACGATAGTTGGCATGAGGTTCTCCAAAACTATAAGGAGACCCTATGGATGAAGTGAAAGGTACCATAATTAGACATATCAACTATTATTAATTTTCCAAACTTAGTAGAAAAATTAACTATAACAATTTCCATAGAGACCATTCGAAATTGATGCACTGGATATGACATTTATAAAAAAGAAGGCAATGACCATGATGTGAAAGAGTTGGCAAGAGCACAAGTACACCTTGTCACGGGACTACATTTTTTCTACGGACAAGGGTGATTGACCATGGATAACTTACACACACGATCAACAGTAGAGTTGGGAGATCCATAAGAGAAGGGTTTTGGAGAATGCTTCTAACGTTAGTCTTTAATTAATTTATTTTAAAACTACTTAGATTTTAATGTCTTTAGTAATTTCATGCCTCTAACAAGCTAACAAAGGGTATTGATTGAGCCATGGGGGTATGAATTGGCGGCTATTAAATACGTTGAAGAACGTCTTGAGATGGATATTCAAAATGCAATCGCAGTGGGCACAGCCAAAGAGGAGGCTAGGGCTACGATACAACCAATGGATGCTGAAGACATAGAAAGGTGTGATTTATTCCTCAAAGGCATGCAAAACAATAAGGGTGAGTACGAGAAGCCTGAAGAGAAAGAACTTGAGGAATGAGTGGTAAACCCGACTTCCCTACAACTTTTTTTTGACTTCCTTCATTTACATCTTAGCTTTTATTTGTGTTATGAAATTCTCGTACTTGCAATACATTCGCAGGATAAATTAAAGAACCATGCATTGGAAGGGAAATTCATACCCACGTTTAAGAACGACATCCTTTCTGCGGCTACCAATAAACCCGACCACACGGGGCGTGTTAGGGGAGTAGGTGGGTACTTGAACCAATGTGAGGCATTTGGAATTACTTGTTACTTTGGTCATGCCCAACCATCGCATGTCCACACTTTGCAAAAAATATGCCCTTCAACAAGAGAAGCGAATAGAGCAACAAGACATTCTCATTCGAAAGTTGATCCAACACACCGGCCTTGTGCTTCCCGAGAATTTAGATGATTTGAAACCCAATTGGACACCACCATCAAGAGGTTCGCACCATTCACCAAAAGATGTTGAGGTCAATCGGGAGGCAATCATTGAAAGTCCAACAAATGAAGCCAACAAGCACGAGAAGGTCATCCTCGCTTGTGATAAAAAGGTAAAAATTTCACATTTATCAAATCATGAATTCAATTTTTTTGTCAAATTTAACAAATGTAGTTGGTGTCGATTAGGGTTCACTTATTTGCGAGCTATTCATCGATTAAGGCATAGGTGATAGTTCACTCCATGTAGCAGATGGAGTTTTGCATGAGTTAATGAAACATCATCATTGCGTACCAATTCCAGAAGGTTTGTCAAGAGTTTCTTTGGGGAAGACATTGGTGAAGGGTGCCTCGTTGTCATTTTTAGATGAAGTATACAAGAATGTTGGTTCCGCTTGCGACATATTTCTATTGTGGCCACGTCAACTACTATATGCCAATCCCATAAAGGATCGCCATTTGAAAGCCATACAACCGACAACACCAAAAGCGGTCCAATGTACACTAAAGGCGGTTAAGACTTCACCTAAACCCATCCACACCACACCCAAACTGGTCCAAAGGGAACCAAAACTGGTTCAAACAACACCGGACAAGATGAGACAACTGCTTCCAAGGCCACAACTCCCGAATGATGCCTCTCACTTTGTAAGAGTGCTATGCACTTAGCTTCAACTGCATCAACACAACTCAACTTACTCATTTGTGGGAAACAATGACGTATTTGGTGCCAAGAGAGATATGATCGCAATGTGGAGTGATTTCAAGGACCTTTGGAAATGTGAGCAAGTTAATTAGACGATAATATCCATATACATCTTGTGGGTAAAATTTATATTTACATATTAAATTCATGCTTACTATTTCATTTTCTCTATTTTTTTACGACTAACGCAAAACATTTTATGGTTTCAAGGTACATGTATTATATGTACAATCAAAAGAAGGAGTGGTCGGATACATGTGCCCGGTGATGACTCAAGAGATCGGTGGTACAAACCAAGAAAGGATTGACTACATTCTCAAAAATCTTGGGAGAAAAGATAAGAAATTATTCATTGCGCCCTACATTGAAATGTTATATTTAGAATCTTCACTATGTTCAACCACATCATTTACGCACTTTAATGAATTTACACTCTATTTTTGTACAGGGATAATTGGAGACTGATCATCATTGTTTCGAAAAAAAGCGTGTGTATCGGATGGATCCGTTGCACTCCCAACCAAGGAACTCATTTGTCAAGATTTTAGAGTCCATTATGGAGGACAATAGCGAAGATGATGAAAACAAATTTCAAGTGGTCAAAATCAAGATATAGTATGAATAAATTGCTTCATTTTTTCAAGGAGATAACATTATGTTTTTCTATAAATTACAAATTTTATATTGCTTAAAACAGTACAAGAAACAAGCGCATACATGGGAGTGCGGCTATTACGTAATGTTATATGCAATAGAGTGCATAGAGGTCGTGAACTTGGATTTACTTGAGATTGACAAGGTAATTGTACATTTGGTTGTAATAGACATTAGTAGTGTCTATATGTCAATAATAATATTTCCAACTTACTCGCTATGCAAATAGGTTTTCCTAAAGACAGCAAGGCCGTATTCGAAACAAGATATCAACATTGCTAGGAACTGTTTGGCTAGGCATCTCATTCTCAACCGCTCATCTTCTTGCGAACCCTACCTTGGTAGAGTAACACAATTTAGGTAACTAGTAGTGATGTAAAGCTTTGGAATAGAGTTTTATTGATTTTTATTCCTATCTATAGATTATTGCTTAGTTAACATTTTCTATAGATTTTTGTTAGCTCATAGAAAAATTGCGTGTATTGAATTACATTTGTGGCTTTTGAAAGAGGCATGTTGTGAGCCGGGAATTGAACACAATTTAGGTAAGTAATAGTGATGTAAAGCTTTGGAATAGAATTTGACTGATTTGTATCCTATCTATAGATTATTGCTTAGTTAGCTTTTTCTATAGATTTTTGTTTGCTCGTAGAACAATTGTGTGTATTGAATTACATTTGTGGCTGTTGAAAGAGGCTTGTTGTGAGCCGGGATTTGAATGAAAATTGTTTTGTCTCATTGATGCCGGCTTGAGTTCTGAACTTGTAAGGATAATCGGGCCTTCTTTAGTCAAAGGGACGAATACATTTACAAAATCAGAAGTAAAATAATACCAACAAAAAAGCCACAAAAATTATAGACGCGGCCCAGAAATTGGACCCGAACAAGGAACCATATCTTTAAACGGACCCAATTTTTACTTTTGAGTGAGGAACGTATTAAAGGCGGTTCAGTTCCGAACTTGAAACGTTCAACCCGTTTCAGCCAGATTGACTTTGTTCCGAGTGAGGAAAATAACAAAGTAGTTTAACATGTCAATTAAAGGCGGTTATAACCGCCTGTAGCTACGGTTTCGAGTTCGTAGCCCTTGACAGGGCCGAGGGAAATGATGTAGGTTCCGATCTCGGAATGTATTAAATGCAGTTCCACCGGTCTTTTAAAGGTGGTTTATAATCGCATTTAATTGTTGATTTTAAAGGCGATTCTTAGAACTGCCTTTAATCAATCGCGATTAAAGACACGACCAGAGAATGCACTTTTAATGGCCCCTTCCTCCACTAGTACGAGAAAAATCATTAAAAAAAGGCATAATAAGAGTACCCGGCACGGGAGACAACATGAGAGGGTCCCCAAAGATCACAATGAACTAGATAAAGTATGCGTGGTGCGCATTTTTAATTTCACTAAAAGAAAGGGTATAGAAGATAGAATGTAAAACCCACAAATGATTGTGGCTATAAGTATTGATATATATATATATATATATATATATATATATATATATATATCGTGAGTACAAAGTGTATACAAGACCTAAACAAATATGGAACATAATATATACAAAACCAATCAGAAAGAGTATTTCTTTCTTATCGTGATTCTAAATCAACTATATCTCTATTAGTTTATTATGTGTAGGCTTATAAGGTTCATTTTGGTTTATAATTTCTACATAATCATAAAACCACCATTATATTTAAAGGAGTTAGCTGCAGCGTGTCTATAAGCTTATGGACATGCCACTTATTTCTTACATTATATAATGCATTTGTTAAATTACATACAAAATTTAGAATTTTTGAAAATATTTTTTTATATCATATATTTTTATATTTTCACATTCAAATACATATTATTACTTATTTTAACTTATAAAATACAATATTGAAATTTTATAAAAAATTACAATATTTAAAATAAAAGTCCCTGTGGACTATCCATAAGCTTATGGAAAGCCCATAATTAATTATACTGTATGGGTAAGTCTCAGGAAATGCGGCTTTTCCATAAGCTCATGGACAGTTGTCAGAGGCTTTTACCTTAAATGTTATAATTTTTTTTTATAAAATTTAAATATTTTATTTTATAAGTTAAAACAAGTAATAATATGTAGACAAAGTCTTGGGAAAGACTGTCTTTCCATAGGCTTATGGAAAGACAAGATTTAATTAAAATGATAAAAATTTAAAAGTTTTAGCTACAATATTAAAAATTTGTTATGAAACATGTGGTAGTTATAAAGTTTATAACCCGATTCATACAACCCAAAATTTTATCTTCATTTCTTCCATTTTGCACTTTAAGCCTTGATCTTTTCATGGTTTATGGAAATACCGTCTTTCAAGAGCTTATGGCCATTTGAGAAATATCGTCTTTGCAAAATACAAAAGCAAGGAGAAATATCAAAGTGGAAAATGTGCAAGTTGCGCACATGGCTATTTGACGCAAGTCCGAACTCGGGCGGTTCCAGTTATTGGCAACCACTGGCCGGTCCCAATTAATTGGAACCACTTCAAACTCCCACTGTGGAGTTTAAAAGTTTAACTTTGGTTTCAGAGTGGTTTCATTTCCGAGCTGAAACCATTCTAAAACCCCTAATGTACATGCTCTCAAAGGGAGTGTGGCAATTGAGTTTGAGAGACACATAAACATTTTTTTATGGGGAGAACTTGATATTATTACTTGAAATGTTGGATTCTAGAACTCCCCCTGGTCCTCCCTTTGTGTTTTTTTTCCAAATGATACACTTTTCAAAAAGAAAAAGGAGTGGTGGAAGGGGGGAAATGTTTCTAAGAAGACGGGGGAAGAATCTATACTACCTCCTAGAAGACTCCAAGCATTTACTATGGTAGCTGGAGAGATGGAAGAGAATTCTAGAGCTTGCTTGGTTCACCTATAAATAGAGGTATTGGAGAAGAGTTCATCATTCAATCGCATCCAATCCATTACATAGCCACTTCCATTCCTTCTAGTGTGAGAGATCCACTCTTAGAGTGAGAAGTTAGAGAGAAGCCTTCATCCTCTCTAGTTAGTGAGTGCTCCACCATTGTGTGAGTAGGCTTGAAATATATCCTACTTGGGTGAGATATTTGTAACCATACTATAGCCTTTTATAGTAGAAGATTTTGATTACATAGTCCTGCAGTTTTTCCCAATTTGGGTTTTCCGCGTTACCAAATTTTTGTGTCCTTATTTTTCATTCTTTTTCATCTTTCATCTTGATCACACAAAGAGGGAAATATTAATTTTTCCCAACAGTGGTATCAGACCAACGGTTGTTCGGCGTTAGTTTCTTGTGGGAGTCAAGATGGAGGCAAGCATCACTCATGATAGAGAAATGTTCAAGCTTACGATAGAAAACTATGCATATTGGAAGCCCATGATGGAGGATCATCTATTTTGCAAGGATTTGTGCGAACCAATTATGGAGGAGACCAAGCCGGTGGAGAAGAGCGATAAAGAGTGGGAGCTTCTGAATAGGAAGATGGTCATCATGATTCTTAAGTACATTGATCGTAGTTTATTTGAGCATGTTTCTACTTATACAAATGCCTTTGAGCTATGGACAAAACTTGAGTCTATGATTCAAAAGAAGACACCCCGTAACAAAGCCCACTTAATTAGTGATTAGCCAAATTGGAATACAAGGATGGGCAAAATATGATCAAGCACTTGAATAGCTTCAAGGGGCTTGTGAACCAATTGGAAAATATTGAGATGAAAATCGACGATGAGATACAAGCATTGTTGCTCCTAAGCTCACTACCTGAAAGTTGGGACACATTAGTGGTCACACTTAGCAACTCGGCTCTAAAAGGAAAGCTTACGATGAATGGCTTCGCCGACAGCCTAATCAATAAAGAAGCACGAAGAAAGGAACGTGGCACAACCACCTGCTCAGAGGCCAACGTGTTCGAGAATTGAGGTAGAAGTGAGTCACGTGGAAGATACAAAAGTGGCAGACATGACAAATCACGAGGGCGGTCAAAGTCTCGTTCCCAAGTTACTTGCTACTATTGTGGTATGGCAGGGCATAAGAAAGGTGAATGCCACAATCTCAAGAGAGACCAAAAGAATGGAACGGTTAAGCAGGACTAGATTGACCCAAAGAAAAAGGAAGATAAGAGCACTACTGATGTTGCATCCGTGGAGTGTGGTGAAGTTTTTGTCATTGATGACTATGTCAATCTCACCTATAGTGATAACCTTTGGATCGGTGATTCTGGTACCTCTTTCCATTTTACCCCACATGAAAGACTTTTCTCATCCTATCAACGTGGAGACTTCGGTGTTACGAAGATGGGAAATCAAGTCACAAGTAAGATCGTTGGTTTAGGCGACATCATTTTGAAGACAAATACAGGATGCAAGCTCGTGCTTAAGGATGTACGACATGTTCCAGAAATGCGGCTCAACCTTATCTCGGTGGGAAAGCTTGATGATGCCGGAATGACTAGCCACTTTGGAGATGGAAAATGGAATATCACTAGTGGAAACATGGTTGTTGGTCGAGGTAGAAAGGATGTGTCCTTATATGTCAGGCAAGGACAAGTCTGCAAGGGGGAGCCTAATACTACTCACGAGAACTCAACCATGGAGCTATGGCACAAGAGGCTCAACCATATGAGCGAGAAGGGATGGCAAATCCTCACCCGGAGAAACATCCTCCCAGACATAAAAGGTATAACACTTGACCATTGCACTGATTGTTTAGCTGGAAAAAACATAGAGTTTCATTTGTTAGACCAGCACATCCACGTAAAAGAGAGCATATTCTTGACTTAGTCAACACTAATGTATGCTCTATGTTTGAAAAAATCTCTTGGTGGTGCGCTGTATTTTTGTAACTTTCATTGATGACCATTTGAAAAAGGTTTGGGTGCTTTTTTTTGAAAACAAAAGGATCGGGTGCTTGAGGTGTTCAAGAAGTTTCATGCAAGGGTGGAACGTGAGACAGTCAAGAAGCTAAAGTCTGTTAGAGCGGATAATGGTTGAGAATACCGTGGCCCATTTGAAGAATACTGCAAGTCCTATTGCATCCAACTTGAGAAGACACTGCCAAAGACACCCCAGTTAAATAGATTTGCTAAGAGAAATGAACTACACAATTGAAGAACGAGTTCGGTGCATGCTGTTCCATGCCAACCTCCATAAAGCTTTATGGGGAGAACCTGTAAAGACCAGTGTTGACATCATCAACATGTCCCCTTTGGTACCCTTGGATGGAGGCATCCCAGAGGATACTTGGTCTAAGAAAAAGGTGGCATACGAACATCTAAAGGTGTTTGGATGTCGAGCGTTTGTTCACATTCCTAAAAATGAGCAGGCCAAGCTAGATTAAAAAAAACAAAGGAGTGCATCTACCTTGGATCACCCAAAGATGAGTTTTAGTATCGGTTGTTGGATCCGGCCTAGAAAAATATTGTTAGAAGTCTAGATGTTGTCTTTCTCGAGGACCAGACTATTAGTGATTGCAATAAGTCACAAGAAGCCAAGTCTAGGCAGACCAAGAGGCATTATGATCCCATACCATCTCCGGTGGCATTGGCGGAACCAATGGTACGCTAGGTAGGGCTGGAGCCCTACCTAGATCGCTGGCCGGAGCTAGGAGGAGGCGGGAGCGCGTCTTCGGCGCGGCGGTAGCAAGGGCCAAGCCCTGCTCGCCGGAGAAGAAGGCCGCGCTGTGGCCTTCTTTTTTTAATTCATACGTACTAAAACGACGTCGTTTCAAGTTAGTGAAACGACGTCATTTTGTTTGGCCTTATTTTTTTAATACCTAAGTAGTAAAACGACGTCGTTTCACTAAGTAATATGAAAAAAAATGAAATCAGAAATGGATTGGGCCAAAAACTGAGCCCAATCCAATAGCCAAACATTAATCCATTCTATAAACATGCTTGGAGGCGAGAAGGACAGCAAGTCAGCACTCCTCCTTCCTCTGCCTCACAGCCTCGCTCTCAGCCCCGTCGCCGTTAGATCCGTCCGCCGTCGCGCAACCGCCGTCCGCCACTGCTGCTGCCTGCCTGCCTCGTCCCGCCGCCTCTCCAAACCACGGTAAGTCTTCTCTTTATGATAATATTTATTAATTTTAGGGTTTATAATTTATTGTCTTTTTAATTTATTTCTTCAAAACTTAAATATATGTATAATGTGAACATGATTTTTAGATTGGATGTTGAATTGAATTTATATGGTTGTATTATATATGATTGTTGAAGTTTAGTTGAATTGCATAAATTGATTTAGTTGAATTGCATATTTAGTTGGAATTTAGTTGAAATTATAATTGTTTGATTTATTTTGTATAATTGTATGTGAAAATGAAATTGTCAATTTGTCATAATCGGTTTATGGAATTATCAATTAGGGATATTTGTTAAATTGAATTTAGATGAATATGATTTTATAAACTTTTTGTTATCTCAATTTGTTATTGTTTCGTAACTCTTTTAGATTTTTTAAAAATAAATCAATTTGTTATTGTTATCTCAATTTTTTTGTTATTGTTATTGTTTCCCAGGGGCTAAACCAGAAAAATTTTCCCAGGGGCGAAAATTTTTCAGCCTCCCCTGGAAAATTTTTCTGGTTCCGCCCCTGTCCGGTGGTACAAGATGATACAAGAGTTAATGGCAATCATAACAAAGTTGAGATGGATGATGGTGGAGCAATGGAGGAAACAGATAATCCAGTAGAACCTGAGCCTCGGTGTTCCACTAGAGAGAGACGACCTTTGTCCAGATACCCTCAAGATGAGTATGTGACACTCACCGATGAGGGGGAGCCTCAACACTATGCAGAAGCTATGACAAGTGATTATAGAGATGATTGGGGAAGGGCTATGCAAGAGGAAATGCAGTCCTTACATGAGAACCATACATATGATCTAGTGGAGCTACCAGAAGAGAAACGAGCTCTAAAGTGAAAATGGGTGTACAAGCTCAAGACTGAGGAAAACAATCCCAAACAAGGTATAAGGCTTAGATCGTTGTAAAGGGATGCAATCTGAAGAAATGTATAGACTTCGATGAGATATTCTCACATGTGGTGAAGATGTCATCAATCCAAGTTGTGTTAGGCCTCGTTGCTAGTATGGATTCGGAGGTTGAACAACTCAATGTTAAGATAACTTTCTTACATGGAGACCTTGAGGAAGAAATATACATGGGGCAACCCGAGGGATTTATACATCAAGGAAAAGAGAATTTGGTGTGCTGCCTCAAAAAGAGTCTCTATGGTTTGAAGCAAGCACTCCCCCAATGGTACAAGAAATTTTAATCCATCATGAATCATCATGGATTCAAGAAGACGCATACTAATCATTGTGTCTTCGTGAAGAGGTGCAATAGAGGTGACTTTCTCATACTCATGCTTTATGTTGATGATATGTTGATTATTGGGCAGGATAAAGGTAAACTTGTTGTTCTTAAGAAAGCATTGAGTAATTCTTTCGCTATGAAAGACTTGGGACCATCGAGACAGATTCTTGGGATGAGAATCACCCGAGGTCGATCTGAAAGGCTACTTTGGCTATCCCAAGAGAGACACATTGAGAAGATCCTTCATAGATTCAACATGGACAAGACCAAACCTGTTAGCGTACCACTTGGTGGGCATTTCAAGTTTGATAAGAAACAAAGGTCAGAATGTAATGAAAATATGAGAGGTGTTCCATATTCTTCGGCTGTTGGAAGTCCCATGTAAGCCATGATATTTACCCGACCAACATTGCACATGCAGCAGGTGTGGTGAGCTGACATTTGTCAAAGCCTAGGAAGGAACATTAGGCAACAGTGAAATGGATACTTCGATATCTCAGAGGAACAACCAACTGGTGTTTGTTCTTTGGAAAACAAGAACATGTGTTGGAGGGATACACAGATGCAGATATGGCTGGAGACTTGGAGTATAGAAAATCAACATTGGGATATCTAACCACCTTTGTAGGGGGAGCTGTGTCTTAACAGTCAAAACTCCAGAAGTGTGTGGCTCTTTCTACGATGGAAGTAGAGTACATTACTGCTACAGAGGCTACCATTCACGAACAAAACATATTGATGTTCGTTATCATTGGATCCAGGATGTATTGGAGGAAAAACAGCTACAACTGGAAAAGGTCCATACCGATGATAATTGATCATACACGATGACTAAGACATTACCAAGTAAGAAGTTTAAAGACTGTTGCAAAGGTGTCGGTGTGATGATCCCTTCGAATTAGGTCGGAAGGGGGAGATTTTTTGGGGTTTCTCCCTAATTCTAGAACCCTTCATTGATGGAAGGGGGGGGGGGATGTTTCTAGGTAGATGGAGGAAGAATCTATACTACCTCCTAGAAGGCTCCAAGCATTTACTATGGCATTTGGAGAGATGGAAGAGAATTCTAGAGCTTTCTTGGTTCACCTATAAGTAGAGGTGTTGGAGAAGAGTTCATCATTCAATCGCATCCAATCCGTTCCATAGCAACTTCCATTCCTTCTAGTGTGAGAGATCCACTCTTAGAGTGAGAAGTTAGAGAGAAGTATTCATCCTCTCTAGTTAGTTGGTGTTCCACCATTGTGTGAGTAGCCTTGAAATATATCCTACTTGGGTGATATTTTTGTATAGTGGAATATTTGGACTACATAGTCCGGCAATTTTTCCTGATTTGGGTTTTTCGTGTAACAAAATTTTGGTGTCCTTATTTTTCATTGTTTTTCATCTTTCATCTTTAAAAATAAATTAATGCATGTATTGTCAAAAACTACATTAAATTTAATTACAGTCGATCTAAAAAAAAGTACCATGTATAATTAATTGGACGAACGACTTTAGAGGCCCCTGAAGTACCTCCATCGTTCATCTTTGGCCCCTTATCTTTTGTTTGGAATACTTTTGGTCCCTAAACTAACAAAAATTTCTAAGTTATAGCCCTTATATCCGGTTAAAGCGTTAAGTGTTAGTCAAAGCATCAATTTTAAGGGCAGATTAGTAATTCACAATTTTCTCTTTTCTTTCTCCTCTCCTTTTTTTCTTTTACCTTTACAATTTTCCTTATTTCATTTTATTTTCTTCCTTTTTCCCATTTCCCCTCCTCCTTTCCCAGTTCCACTTCCGCCATCTTCACCATCCCCAGCCAGTCCACCACTGCTGCTGCCTCCAGCCTCTGATACCCCTCCGCCCCACCCCCTCTGCCTGTGAATCCACAGCTTCTCAAACCCCACCTACGGCTAACATTGAATTCACCGCTTCTCAAACCCACCACCGCTGAACAATGAACAACCCCTTTTCAAACCCACCTCCATCGACGACATTGCGACTAACAATTTCTAAGGAAACACCCTTCTATGCCATTGGCCCAATCTTCCCATCTGGCTTTACCAAGAGTATCGTTGCCACCAGCCTTTGGTCGGAGTCTGATGTCTGTGCCTGGCTCGACACAAAGCCCCCGAGATCCGTTCTGTACGTATTTTTTGGGGAAATGGTATAGGTAGTGTTAGTGATAGGGACACTGGAGTTTTGAGAGAAGTAATGGTGGAGCTGGTGCATGCAGAGAGTGGGGTGGTGGATGGAAAGGGTGCAGGCAGATGAGACCACAATTTTGCTATAGGGGTGTTGGATGGAGGGGGTTAATGTGCCCATTTTATACGATTATATTAGGAATTTAAGGATTCACTTTTGTACACTTTTGTGATCTAAATGAGACATTTTGCCTTAAAATTCTCTAAGGAGGGTTAAAAGCGAATTTTACGCTTTTATTACTTTTCTAGAATATGTTGTGTGACAAGGTAATTTGTTTGAAGACTTTAAAAAATACCTTTGAAGATTTAAAGATTTGAAGACTTGTATTTGAGCTTTTAAAGACTTGAAGAATTGAAGAAAAGTGAAGAGAAGAGGAAGACATGAAACAAGAAGAAGAAAGAAATCAAAATTCTGGAACAAGGCACCGTCGCAAGGTCGTCGCGACACGCGACGGACGTATGGCCAGAAATTTTTCTTGCTTTTTTTTGTACTATAAATACTCACCTTGTCATCTCTTCTTCATAACATGAAATCAGCTTCTTCTTCCTGTGATTTTTCCGGGTTCAAACCCTAGTTTTTATTTCTTTCTTTTCTTAATTTTTAAGGTTAATCATGTCTTTTAATTATCTAGCTTAGTTTTATCTTGGGAGAAATGGATTGAAGCTTCCATAACCATGTAGTAAGAACCATATCTATCTATTTGGTGCTTTTACTATTGTGCATTTATTGAGCTTTGAATGTGAATTGTTAATGGCATTGAAGTTGTTGGAAGCTTGAGTATATGAATTGCTTGTATGATTACTTGTTAGGGTTGGCAGAAAGTAGCTAATTCTCCCCTCTTTTAATGTGGAATCCAAGAGCATGAGTTAGAGCTTCTTAATGATGTTGTTGTGTTGATAATTGGTAGAAGAATGTGATGATGTTGAACTCGTTGTCATGTTTGTTTTAGGTAGAAAATGAGAGATGTCTATGAATATCGATCGTTCTTGACTAATCTTGTGTAAATGTATGAATTGGATAAATGCTTAGACATAGTGTAGTGTTTATAAGTGTTGCCAAGCTTGTTGATTCTTCGTGCTCAATGCCATAAATGGGATACTCTTAGTCGTGTTTTGGCTAAGAGAGTCATTGATGAGGTTTGACAAGAGATGTCGAATTCACTCTTGCAAACTACTATCTAAGAAGGATGAAAGATTTATCTTCACAATAAGTAGTCGAAGTAGTGAATAGATAGTTTCACTCGTTCTTGAAGCCTTTGTTATTTAGCATTCATGTGTTCTTAATGTTATGTTTTACTTCATTTATGACATGATTTGTTTGAGAATAAGAAGTTTTTGTATGATATAAGTGTTAGAGAGTTAGGAAAGTGACGAATTCCTTAGCTCCTTTGCATGAAAATCTAAGAACATGAACTTCGAACTTCTTGTGCATAATGTGTTGTGATTCTTGCTAGATAAGTATGTTAATGTGGATTGTTCTCATATTTATCGTAAAGATGCAATGAAAGGTTGAACCTTGAATGTGGTTTGTTCTAGGTTTTGCCCAATGAATGCTATGTTTGGTTAAATGGCTATGTCTTTGGTAGAGGCTTGTTGTTGTCAAATCTATGGTCCTTCGTCCATAGGTAACAATTGTTATAGGATGAGTGAATGGTACAATGATCTACATTTGGGTTGGAATTGTATATCAATTGCCCCCAATACTTTGTTTTTGTAGTTTTAAAACCCCCTTTTCTTAGTTTGTTTGATGATTACCATAGTTACTTGACTATGGTAGTTATCTTGTCTTTTAACTTTCATAACTTAGGACCACCAAACAACCAAATCCCTCCATTTACTCACTTTTATATGTATATATATATCTACTCCTAGCATAATATCAACCTTTTGTGTTTAAACGCTTGAGAAAATCCCCCTTCTTCGTGGATGACCCCCCGACTTGTTGCTATCTACTTAGTTGTAGATAGTAAGCAATTAGGGATTATAAATATTAACTTTGAGAGGTACGGCGATGGCCTTCCAAACTTTTTGGCCGCTGCCGGGGTAGAGGCGTTTATTTTTAAGTGTTTGGGTGTATTTGGTTGCATATTAGCTAGTAATTTTTATTTTTCCACTCCTTGGTGGTTGTTTTTGTTCGGAGTAGGTATTGCTTGTGTTTTTGGTAAATTTTTATCGAGAATCCTTGCAATATGATTTCAGACTTTTGAAAATTAAAATTGTTTTTAAAATTACTGAAGCGTCTCACCTTGAGGGAACTCATGATGAGAAGAGAGGCTCAACAAGCAAGGTTTTGTAGGATGTGTCATTCCGACCATCCTACCGAGTCTTGCTATTTGTTGTGGGAAGATCACTATGAAGGGGAAACAACCATTGGTTTCCAAAACCAAGGTTATTATGAAGAGTGCTACCAAGAGGTAGGAGATGTTGGTTTTCAAGGGCAAGAAGCTCAAGAATGGTATCCATACCATAATTCTTACAATCCGGAATGGAGTGGTAATCCGGATTGGTGATATGAGAATGAGCCAAAAAATCAACAATATGAGAAAAATAGTTGGCCATCACCACCTTATATCATACCCTAAAACCAAGCCCAACAAGGAAGTTCAAGTTTGACACGTGAGGAAGTCATGAATACAATAGCAAACTTGAATAACTTTACTAGTCAGGAGTCGGACGGTCGGCTCTTCTCTAGTGTGAGGTTATCGAGCGGCATGTGAGAAGTATATTAGAAGCATTAGCCCAAATGGAAGCTCGTGATTCTGGAAATACACCATCCCAAATCAAACTCGAAGATTCAGTGAGTGAGGTCACCATAGGAAATAATCTTGAGTTTGAAGGGGATAAGGAGTTGGTTGTTGATGATGATAAAAAGGAGGAAGATGTGATTGTGCTACACTCATTAGCCTCGTCACCCCTACCCCTACCTATTGAACCAACTCCACCATTTTCAGAAGTTTTGAGGGAGATAAGAGAGGAGCCAAAAGAATAACCCAAGCCTCCTAACCACCCAGCTCCCTTTAAACCATCTCCACCTCAACAAGACTTTCCTCTTGAAAGTTTTGTACCCTCACATCTCTACTTTTGGATACTCATGGTGAAGGAGTTCAAGCCTTCACCATATGGATAACATTAGGGTCGTGCCGACGACCTTAAATATACAGAGCTTTGTCGTGCCGACGACGTAAATAAATTCGACCTTTATTTTGATATTTGTTGTTTAGTTTTTGTTATTTTGTATTGTTCTTTTTACTGTGTGTTTTTCTATGATTTTGTAGCATAGTGAAGTGCATTGCATTGGAGGAGATGAAGGAATGAGATCCATGAGAAAGGGAAGAAAGCTTGGAATATTGGTAAGAAAACATTGAATTCTTTCTAAGTGCTAGGAAATCCTGTCATTGCGACTCGCGACGACCCTACGATCTACCATTGCGAGTCGCGATGTGATCATGAATTTTGTGATTAAAAATTAGCTCACAGTCTCCACTTTTTGCGAGTCGCAATGATCCCGTTGTGAATCGTGAGCAACGGGTCCTCGAGACTGGCCTCGAGACGTCATCTTTATCCTCGAGGCAGCAATCTCGGGCTATATCTGAAAGTCCATCAGCCCTCGAGACCTCAGGTCCTCGAGACTGCAATCCCTCTACTCGAGTTGAAGCCCTCAAGACCTTAGGTCCTCAAGGCTGCAAGATCATCCATTTGAAAAGCCATGAGTCCTCGAGACCATCATCCCTCAAGATCTTGACTCGAGGTGAACCCAAAAAACCATGAGTCCTCAAGATCATAATCCCTCGAGATCTTGACTCGAGCCAACCCCAAAAAATCCATGAGTCCTCGAAACCATCAGCCCTCGAGACCAATCAGCCCTCGAGACCTAGGGTCCTCGAGGCCACAAGCCCTTGGCTCGAGCAGAATCTAAAAGACCATCATCCCTCGAGACCATCATTCCTCGAGTTGAGCCGAAGCCTTCGGGACATCATCCCCTAGAGACCTCAGGTTCTCAAGGCCACAAGTCCTCGATTCGAGTTGAAGCCCTTGAAACCTTGGGTCCTCGAGGCAGCAATCCCTCGACTCAAGCTGAAGCCCTCGAGACCTCAGGTCACTCGAGGCCGCAAACCCTCAACTCGAGCAAAAAACCTCAAGACCTCGGATTCTCGAGACCGCAAGCCCTCGATTCGAGCTAAAGCCCTCGAGACCTCATGTCCTCACAGCCACAAGCCCTCTATTCGAGCTGAACCCAAGAGTGCATCATACCCTCGAAGACCTTGGGTCCTCGAGGCCGCAATCTATCGACTTGAACTAAATCCCTCGAGACATCATTCCCTCGAGATCTTGGGTGCTCGAGACTAGAAGCCCTCGAGACCAGAAGCCCTCGAGACCAATGGCCCTCGAGATGTTATCTTTCATCCTCGAGCCCAGCCAGACCCAAGCCTTCCCTACCTGTCTCAACTCGCGACGATGCATTGTGAGTCGAGACCAGTGTTGTCGCAAGTCACGATGAAAAATCTAACTTTTCAACTGAGCTTAAACACTACATTATCCTTCCTTCTTCTCCAAATACTCCCAAGAACCACCACATATCCACTCATTCCTCCACCATCTCACATATATTGACATATGAAAATTCTTGCATCTTTATAGTATCTTTGTTGATTATAGTATGCCGACTACATCATTGAGTCTTTAATCGCTATATTCTATAATGATGCTAGGATATGTGTCGATATATGTTAGATATTTTTATTGGATAATCTTATAGTGGTGATTGCATGATGGATTGGTTGTTCTTTGATAATACTATGGTTATTAACTCTTGATGCTAAACCTAGAATTACAAATCCTTATGTACTTGTGAGTTTGATATTGTTCTTTGTGGTGTTAGTCTTGATCAAACGGCGCCAAGGAGACAACATTTTGCTCGAGGGGTGAGTTCTTCTACAACACTTTTGCTCCCCTTTCCAGCTCCAAAACCAATTTTGGGACCGATTCTGTATAATTACATTGGATTGCGCCATATTACCGGCGACTATGCAGAGAAATGGGTGTCACTCTACCTCTTATCTTGAGTTTTATTATTCTTGCCTTACATATTTACATTGAGGGCAATATAATGTTTTAAGTGTGGGGAGGGGTTAGAGGACTCACATACATGCTGGCTTCATTTGGAATGTTTTTTGCTACTTTTGATTGGGAAAAAATGAGAAAAAGAAAGAAAAAAATTAAAATTTTGAAAAAAAATAGCAAGAGAAGAAAACCCTGCTAAGTTGAAAACCTGAGAGGGCAACTTACGCAACATTGGGGCCCGGATATGTCGAAACCCCAAAAGGGTGACCTAGGAAAAAATGAGAGGCCAAAATGTGCGGGAAAAGGTGAGATGTGAGCCAAAGAAATATGATGTGTGGCTAGGATGAAAACCCGAAAGGGCTCCTAAGCAAAATGAGAGAAAGAGAAAAATAAGGAAAATTCTATGATTTCACTCATTTGCCGGCGTTGGAGTCATAAGGTTGCGGTTATCATATGGATGAATCGGGTAGCTCAACATCTTTCGACCTCTTGGGATTGGGTAACTTAGTGGGTTGAAAAGTGAAGTAAGGTAATGAAATTCTTGATTCTTTTATACTTCGTTTTGGTTGATAAATTGGTATGAAGTGAAGTATGTGCTTGAACCTCCTAAATGGTTTTAACTTCATTTTGTGTCATTGGACTTTGGGAATATCAATTTGGGACTTTGAAACGCTTTTATGGGTAGTGAATTGATAAGTGGTAGGTTTGGTTAGATTTAGGAATTGGGGTTGTGTGTGAAAAATTCTCATTTGAGCTTTGATTTTGGGATTTACGATATTGAGAGTTTTTGTGAGGTTTTGATGGGGGGAATATTAGTTTAGGATATGGACATATGAATTCCTTCGTGTGCTTGCATCTTTTTTTACTCGAGGGCGAGTAAGGTTTAAGTGCGGGGAGGTTTGATGTGCCCATTTTATACAGTTATATTAAGACTTTTAGGATTCACTTTTGTACACTTTTATGCTCTAAATGTGACATTTTGCCTTGAAATTCTCTAAGGAGGGTTAAAAGTGACTTTTACACTTTTATTATTTTTCTAGAGAATTTTGTGTGAAGGTAATTTGTTTGAAGACTTTGAAAAATACCTTTGAAGATTTAAGATTTGAAGACTTGTATTTGAGCTTTTGAAGACTTGAAGAATTGAAAAAAAAGTGAAGAGAAGAGGAAGACATGAAACAAGAAGAAGAAAGAAATCAAAATGCTGGAACTAGGCACCGTCGCAAGGTCGTCGCGAGCCCGTCGCGACTCGCGACGGACGTATGGCCAGAAATTCTTCTTGCCATTTTTGTACTTTAAATACTCACCTTATCTTCTCCTCTTCACAACACGAAAACAACTTCTTCTCCCTGCGATTTTTCAGGGTTCAAACCCTAGGTTTTCTTTCTTTTCTTAGTTTTTATAGGTTAATCATGTCTTTTAATTATCTAGCTTAGTTTTATCTTGGGAGCAATGGATTAAAGCTTCCATAACTATGCAGTAAGAACCATACCTATCTATTTGATGCTTTTGCTATTGTGCATTTATTGGGCTTTGAATGTGAATTGTTAATAGCATTGATGTTGTTGGAAGCTTGAGTATATGAATTCCTTGAATGATTACTTGTTAGGGCTGGGAGAAAGTAGCTAATTCTCCCACTCTTTTAATGTGGAATCCAAGAGCATGAGTTAGAGCTTCTTAATGATGTTGGTGTATTGATAATTTCTAGATGAATGTGATGATGTTGAACTCGTTGTCATGTTTGTTTTAGGTAGCAAATGAGAGAAGTCTATGAATTTCAATCATTCTTGATTAATCTTGTGTAAATGCATGAATTGGTTAAATGCTTAGACACGGTGTAGTGTTTATAAGTACTGCTAAGCTTGTTGGTTATTCGTGCTCAATGCCATCAATGGGATACTCTTAGTCGTGTTTCGGCTAAGGGATTCATTGGTGAGGATTGACAAGAGATGTCGAATTAACTCTTGCAAACTACTATCTAAGAAGGATGGAAGATTTATCTTCACAACAAGTAGTCGAAGTGGTGAATAGATTGTTTCACTCGTTCTTAAAGCCTTTGTTATTTAGCATTCACGTGTCCTTAATGTTTTACTTCATTTATGCCATGAGTTGTTTGAGAATAGGAAGTGTTTGTATGAATTAAGTGCTAGGGAGTTAGGAAAGTGATGAATTCCTTAACTCCTTTGCATGAAAATCTAAGAACATGAACTTTGAACTTCTTGTGCATAATGTGTTGTGATTCTTGCTAGATAAGTATGTTAATGTGGATTGTTCTCATATTTATCATATAGATGCAATGAAAGGTTGAACCTTGAATGTGGTTTGTTCTAGGTTTTGCCTAATGAATGCTATGTTTGGTTAAATGACTATGTCTTTGGTAGAAGGCTTGTCGTTGTCAAATCTATGATCCTTCGTCCATAGGTAACAATTATTATAGGATGAGTGAGTCGTTCAGTGATCTACGTTTGGTTTGGAAGTGGATATCAATTGCCCCCAAGACTTTGTTTTTGTAGTTTAAACGCTTGAGAAAATCTCTCTTCTTCGTGGACGACCCCAACTTGCTGCTATCTACTTAGTTGTAGATAGTAAGCAATTAGGGCTTATAAATATTAGCTTTGAGAGGTATGACGACGGTCTCCCAAGGGTGCAGGCGACGGTAAGGTGGCGACGGAGAAATGGGCTGAGGAGGAGAAACTCAGCGGGGAAGGGGAAAGGGTTTGAGAAAAGGAAATATATAAAGAAAAGGAAAAAGAAATAAAGAAAATGGAAAAAGGAAAATGGAAAAGAGAAAGAAAAAAGGGAAAGGAGAAAAGAGAAAAGAAAAATAAAAAATGAGAAAAGAAAAAAGGGAAATGTGAAATTACTAATTTACCCTTAAAATTAATTTTTTTTACTGAAGTTAATGTTTTGACCAAACAGAAGGGCAAAAATTTAGCATTTTTATTAGTTATGAGGTCAAAAGTGTAAAAAAAAATAAGGGGCCAAAGGTGAATGTTGGAGGGAGTTTAGGGGCCTCCCTAATCGTTCACCCTAATTAACTTACCTATAGGATAAAATATCCAATTAATTGAAAACCCTGTGTATAATTTACAAGTTATATTTTATATAGTTAACTGTTTAACATTATCATTTCATAATTAAAACAATTAATGTAATGATTTGATTTTTTTTCCTATTTATTACAATGAGATTTTTATATGGTTTTAATTATTTAAATATAGATTTCAGATTAAATAATGATAACATGCTCTTAAAATTATAGGAATGAGATTTATTATAATTGATCTAACTGTCATGCGGTGTAATGGGAGACGTTCACTCATTATTTAATACATAATATTAACATTTTGTTATATAAAGTTGCGAAAGTCTCTTGTTAAACCGCCTAACGGTCAGACCAATCATGAAAAACCCCATTTCGATAATTTTGAGGGTCAACTTATAATTATTTATGGAGTAACATGCGCTTCTAACCCTATTTTGGCTGAAATTACCAATCTAACCATGCAAAGTCAGAAGTGCAAAAGTAACCCAGACTTTATGATGTATGTGTCAATCTAACCTTGGGTGATGTTGACTTCAATTGTCAACGTGAATTTTGGCCAGAAATAAGAGAAATGGCCATTTTTTCCTGTATTAAAAAAATTAAAATTAATTAAGTGGTAAGGACAAAAATGCCCTTTTTTCTTATCTACTAGTTTTCCTCGTCTTCTTCCCATTTCTCTTAAAACTTCCTCGGGATCCCATGCCTTCCACCTCTGTCATACGCTGTGGAACTTTTTATATCGCGCTCCAATCATCGCCATGTAGTAGCCCTCCTTGTTGGACTTCACCGTGTCGCGGATGCCGCGGAGATTGCAAATCAGATTGAGCGCCATCACTGGATCGTGGTCCTAGGCGAGTTGGAGGCGTCGAGCTAGGGTTTCGGCCAATGTTTGGAGACGGTGTGGAAGAAGAAGTCCAGACAAGGGCTTCCCTTTTCTGCCGGAGTGGAATGGAAGTTCTTAAGCCTCACACCATTGAGATTGCCCCAAGCGATTCATATTGAGGTGTCTTCGCCAATCGGTCTGTGGTGGTTGGGGTAAGGGGGGGGGGGGTGTTTGAAGAAGAAGAAAATGGGCAATTAGAGAACAAAAATCCAGCTCAAATGGGTGAGGATATTTCGTCATTTCGAGTCCGGTCAACACTCAAATTGATGAAGTTATATTTGCACAATTCATCATAAAGTTAGGATTATTTTGACACTTTCTCATTTTGTAGGGTTATATTAGCACTTTCAGTTTAAAGTTAGAGTTATAAGTGTAAAAATCCCTTATTTATATCTCAAAATCTATTTCAATTTTTTTAAAGAATTATAGAGATCTAATTACAATATATATAGAAAAATATAAATTACTCTGTTAGTTACACTAATTATAAAATGACGTGTTTAACTATTAGGACTTTCATATACAAATTACTTTAAATATAATGGTAGTTTTATAATTATATAGAACTTAATAGACCAAAACGAACTTTAAAAGCTTACACATAATAAACGCAGGCAACAAAAAGATGGTTCCAAAACCTCCGCCGCCGCCTACCACCACCACAAAGCTCCGGCATGGCGTCGCTACTGTTCTCCAACCTCCGCTACTCCGACTCCCTCGACGTCGGAATCTCCCTGGTAACCGCGTGGTGTGCGAGGCCATATCGTAGCTCTTCATCTACCGCACGGGCTCCAACACATCCCTAAAATCCAACATCGATAAGGCGTCGAAGAAGTTGGAAACGATGAAAGGCGTCCCCGATGCCACCAGCGAGATATCCAAGAAGTCGAAGACGAAGAAGATCGACAGCGTGGAGACCTCGCTCAAGGAGTCCAGCCGTGATCTCTCGCTCTTCAAGTTCAAGCCCGGCGCCGTCGTCGCCGTTCTGCTCTTCGTCGTCTTCGCCTTCCTCAACAGCCTCTTCGAAGACAAGCCGGGGGTGAAATTACCGTTCCTGCTCCTCCAGATGGTGCAGAAGATGAGCCACAGTGGACTCCCCGTCAACGACATGAAGGATTGATCCATGGCGTTTTTGCACTTGCTCTGCTCCGTTAGTATTAGGACTAACTTGCAGAAGTTCCTAGGGTTTTCGCCCCCGCGTGGCGCCACCGGTGCTGGTCTTTTCCCCATGCCCGGTCCCAATACCAACTGATCGGAAAAGTAAAATAGTGTTTTTTTCGCTTCTGTAATCTTTTGTTCAATTTCAATTTTTTCCTCTGAAATTATATTTTTCTGTAATTTTTCCATATGAGAACAATTTCAGCATTAAAATTTGATCATAATTGGATTTATCATATTTGTTGTTGTTTAGCAAAAACTTCTCCTATGGGGAGAGATTAATAATGAACTCATTTTGCTATAATTGATGCGGACGTACTCATCTATAAGTTATGTTGCAAAATACATGAAGAACCATCATTAGAACCATCATACTGGCCGACCATCGATGAACTGAGCGGATTAGCCAACCCACTGGCTCCACAGTGCTCCTTCCGCAACATTATGACAATATACTGCATTTAGTTATTCAATCTCGACGATCTTTTGTGATGAGAAGGGGCTGGGGAAAGGTTGAACCAAATTCCTACGTAAATTATCCTTCCGCTCGCCAGCAGCAGGGGGGGGGGTTCGATTCCCGTTATTTTAAGGTTGTAAACTGATGTTGTTCTTGTCAGTTTTAATTGTTCCTTGTCCGACAGGGTTCCCATATCATTGCTATGCTAGTGTTATAGTACTGGATATGTTTGGCTAGGTATTTTGCTGCAACTGATGAATTTTACTTTCGTTACATTGGCTTATATATTCATAATTAGTTAACTTGAGGTTTGATTGTTATAGCATTTAGTATATTTTTGAAGCAGTAACATGTAATTGACTTGGTGTTCATTTATTTTTAAGTTTAATGTTGATAGTTGCATCCATTAGCGTTTAGAATTGACGAATTTTACTTTCTTTATGTTGGTTGATATATTCAGAATTAGTTAATTTGAGGTGGTTATAGCATTTAGTATATATTTGAAGCAGTAAGATGTTACTGACTTATTTATTTATTTTTAAGTTCAATGTTAATAGTTGCCTTCATTAGCGTTTAGAACTGATGAATTATTCTTTCTTTATATTGGCTGATACATTCAGAATTAGTTAGTTTGAGGTTTGCTTGTTAAGGAATTTATCTTTTCGAAGCAGTAAGATGTTATTGATTTGTTGTTTATTTGTTTTTGAGTTCAATGTTGATAGTTGCATTCATTAGCATTTATAATTGATGAAAGTTACTTTCTTTATATTGGATGATTTAGTCAGATTTAGCTATTTTTTGTCTTGCTTGTTATATCATTTATCTTTTTGAACCAGTACGATGTTATTCATTTGTTTTTAAGTTCGATGTTGGTAGTTGCATTCGTTGGTGTATAGATTTGTGAACTGTAGATTGAGTAAGGTCCGCTCTTAGAATTAATCGAAAGTTTGGTGATGAGTATTACAGAATACCGGAAGTTGTATCAGGATTAGCTCGGTTTGTTTCCCTTAATAGTTTTTGTGTATTGTGCTTGTGATATGATGAAATTATACCAGTTTATCTTGAGGCTCAGTAATAGACTTTCTGGTTGGCGTTTCAGCTTCCTGGTTTATGTCACCTTTTCGTTTGTCTGTAGTAGCTTGGAAGAAATTTTTAATCTATTTTACCGGGTAAACAGTCGAACGAGGTCGTTTGCTCAGTGTTCATGCACTTGCATCTCCTGATTCTGTTTTTGTGTTTTCCCTGGAATTTTGTTTATTTAATTTAGTTATTGCTTTGGCAGTATAAAAAAACGTATTCAGCTGAACCTAATATGCTATGCATACATGCTATTCATTCTCTTTTGTGAAGTATGAAGTAGACTCTGATCCCTGGCGTATACACTCTCTCCAGATTGAAGCTTTAGGATTTTTACCATTTCATGAAGCTTCTTTCCTTCCAATTCTGAATTATTTGCTCTATGAGTTTGGCATTTTCATTTGTACGAATAGTGAAACTGATTTCTGCACTTTCTTCTTCGGTGAACTTTGAGTTTAGATATCACCAAAAACTCGATCTCATCATTGATATGCACATCTATTTGTTATTAACTTACAATGTTGATTTGTTTGTGGAAGTTGGACTGTGATTAATGCGATCTTTTTCTTCCTGGTTCTGCTCGTGACTTGGCACATTTGTGTTTAGTATTAGGGATATATACCAATATAACCTTCTATAATTTCACAAGTGCTAATATAACCATCAGATAATTTTTACGGCAAAAAAAACCTAACTAGTTGATGAACCATTTATGGCTTTGATCGACGTTCAATTTTTGTGAACGAGACTTTTAACTAATTTGTTGAAATTCATTACACCACTTTTTACTAATGCTCTATATAATACATGTTTTTAAACTAATTTATAGAAATTTGTTACGACAATTTTAACCCGTGCTCTCTATATCATATAGGTTTATACATTGGACCAAAACTGTATTTTGAGAGGTAAAACAACATTCACTATTTGTTGAATGGGACCCGTGAATTACAAATTTAAACTTTTGGCACATGTGAAATCTAACTTCTGCTATACGTAAAGAGCATATCTCAAGAAAGGCGCCATGTTCATAAGCTTATAGACATGCCATACTATTTTGCAAAATGGATTTTTTTTGTAATTAATGAAAAATCAACTTTTTAAAATACTGAGCGTGGTTCCTCTTTCTTTTTGCGGATATTTTTATTCTTCTCTCTCTGCAACAGTGGTCTCTTTTTTCTCCGACGATTTCTCTTCCGCTTCTCTGTCTCTTCTTCGTTTCTCCGTCACCGCACGTTTCTCCGCCACCGCACGTTTCTCCGCCTCTTCTCTGCGATTCTCTGTCCACTCGTTTCTCCAATTCTTCTTTGGCATCGCTATTTTTTTTCTTCATTGGTTGTTCATTGTTCGCAAGATGGGGTATGTCGTATATCTAGGGTTTATTTTCGACAGTATTATTGCATATTTTTTTGTTCGATTTGTTAGATTTGGTATGTTCTTTGTTTTTTGAGCATTGGATAGGCATTGTTCATAGTGTTTTGAGTTTCTATGTATCTAATTTTGAATTGTCATCTCATTGTTATAACAAACTCATTGATTATTCGTCTTGAATTACGAGGTGCATTTATTTATTTATATGTTGCACCTGTTATTATCAAATATGTACCTGTTAGTTGTACTTTGAATGTCCTTTTTCTTCTTCTTTTTTTTGCTGATGGTTCATTTTTAATTTCGAGTTGCATCTGCTTACTTATATGTTGCACTTGTAAGTATTCAATGTTTACTTGTTAGTTGTACTGTCTATGACCTTTTATTTTCATTTGTTATTAATTGTACGTTTTGAATAATGAGTTGCATCAGTTTACTTATATGTTGCATATGTTAGTATCTCGAGTGCACTTGTTAGTTGTGTTATGTATGACTATTTAAAATAAAATAAAATTGGTCGTTCATTTTGAATTAGGAACTGCATATGTTAGAATCCACTATGTACTTATTACTTTTATTGTTATTGACTTTTATTTTGATTGTTGATTATTGTTCGCTTTGAATTAGGAATTGTACATGTTTTCTTATATACTGCAACTGATAATATCTAATGTGTATGACTAAGAAATCAGACAACATTGAACATTGAACATTGGACTCCACAAGAAGTTCTGACGTGAGGAGGATCATATGAAGATGACAATGAACTTGAAGATTCGAAGATGATCCCCTTTTGAAGATTAATAATTGATTCATTGTATTAGAGACTATTAGTTGATCTAGATAGGAATACCATTGTAATTGTAAGTTCCCTAATGGAAGATTTATGTCACAGGAACTTCATCTTCCATTTTGTTTAGATGTTGAGAGCCCCCCTCGTGTTTGAAATTGACAAAATTTGCATATTTTTTTATACAAAGTATGCAATGCTTTACATGTGTTGATTTCACGCCAACAATACTTTCTGTGACATCCCTTTGATTTAAATCAGGGAAATCTGCTCATGTTTTTGGAAACAAACACACGTTTTAATATAAATAATATATATTATAAGGTATTAAATGTAGTACATATGAAAATTTGAAAAACTACAAAATTATGTGACCTCCATTGTGTATACTATAAGTGAATACTAGTTGTATGCTAACATATGAATGTTTTAACAAAACATAACCGATTCATAAGGTAACTTATGCACTACCTTATGAAAAAGTTTTGCTATTCATAAAAGAAATTGATAATTTAAAATCATATGCATGTTTTTATTTAAACAATACATGTTGTAAAGTAATTAATGCAGAGTTAATATTAAATTGTTAAATTTTAACTTAACTTATGCATGATCTCCTGGAAAATTTTTATAATTCATATCCAAAGCTTTTATAACAAGTGCATGTTTTAATACAAACGATGCGCATTGTAAGGTAACAGGTGCATATTATATACGGAAATTTTCAACAGCATTTAGTTCATTTTTTGAATATTTGCCATATGTTTTTTACATGTTCATAGCAGCAGAATTCATACATTAAGAACTTTTAGCAACAATATCATTCACATTGAACGCAATTGAATAACATAACCTCAATCGGATGTAAAGAATTAAAATACAATTGAAATTCAGTTTAATCAAATTGAAATCAAGTTGTTTCAATAAGATATGAAACTCGCACTCCCTTGTCCTCTAGATGTGGGCGGAATTTTGGATCCTCCAAGTGCTCTCAACGTTGGCGTCAGAGATTTGGAGCGCGCCTTGGCTTGGCAAAGTGACGCAGTTGGTGAGGTGGCTTTGCTAGAGAGATTAAAATTTGAGAAGGAGATGAAATTTGGGAAGGAAGAAGAATGGAGAGTGGAGAAATTTCCCAAGAATGGAAATTTGGAGGAAGAATAGTGTTTTGCATTTCAATTTGGGGAAAGAGGGACCTGCAGATTTTACTTAATTTGCGTTAATTGCAAATTAATCCCTGGCATGTCCATAAGCTTATAGACATACCGCTTGTCAGGAGACCTACTCATACATAAAATACTCATACTTCAGCACAAATGACTTTATTATATAAAGTCAATATATTATTGTCAAGTTAAAAAAAATTAGTTATCATCATACTTTAATCATTTCCCCTTCCGTATGCATTAGCGTTTTGGTTGACATTTTAATTGGCTTTTGGCTGTTGGCATTTTCGCTCGATCAAACCGCCAGTGAATACCAAAAAAGTGTTTGGCTGCTTTACTTTTTCAAGTAGCGTTTTTGCCAATTAGGAAACACTAATAGTGTTTTCCTTAGCGTTTGACTTTTACCTTTAACAATTGCTTTTTTAACCTTTACAATTTTATCCTAAAGTTATTCCATCAACAACCGCGTATATTCAACCAACAAAAACTTTTGCGGTGTATTTGCAGCTTTTTTCTAAAGCAGACGCAGGCCATGCGGCTCATCACCACCATACCACTATTACAAAAGTAGGCGGAAGGAATTATCATACTTCTAAGGCAGACGCAGGCCATGCGGCTCATCACCACCATACCACTATTACAAAAGTAGGCGGAAGGAATTATCATTGAAAATTGAAACTAATTAAATATCCACAACAATATTCAATGCTAGAGTATGAAATTTTCTAATTGTTTTTTACATTGTTTTAATAATTTTATATTGGTGTTATCTTAGATTATAATAGTTTTCTGAGTGTGGTTATTTTTATCGAATATTTATATGAATATTTAGAAGACTTGAGTTGGACATTTATCGTGTTTTATGAATATTTATATGAATATTTAGAGGATCAATCTTGGATGTTAATCTTAGATTTTTAAGAATTTAGTAGTTTTTTTAAAAAACATTTGTGTTATTTAGAAAACCGAAGTATGTTTTATTTTCAAATATTTCTTTTATATTCATATAATATTGTAATTCCTAGTTTTAAATATAATTAAATTTTCTTAGATCTAATGACAAATAAGTCAAATAATAAAGCTTATATTTATTCTCTTATATTAATACTCATAATGAATAATAGTAAAAAATTTATTTGAAATGAATTTATAAATATATTGTTTTCAATATTTTTGAATATGTTAAGTAATTAAAAATAAATTATATTAATATTAATGAAAAAATAATTTTAAACTGTAAAATAAGTTTTTAAATAATGAATGGTCACCGTGTCCTTAAATGTCATTTTGCATAAAACCGCTAACAACTAACAGTTACATTTGCCAAACACTATTGTAAACAACTAATTGTCAAATAGCTAACACAAACAGCTGGTCAAACCAGGCACTCCCTCGGATTTTTTTTATATTGGCACCCTTTCCTATTTGGGATGGTCTTTTATATTGGCACATTTCTCTTTTGGCAAATCCTAGATTATTTTCATCCACTACATTTACTTTTTTATTTTCCCAATACAATCTCGGAACAAACCTAATGTTATCCATATGGTTAAGGCTTGAACCCCTTCACCATAAGCATCCAAAAGTAGAGAGGTGGGATTACAAAACATTCAAGAGGAAAGTTTTGTGGAGGTGAAGTTAGTTTCAAAGGAGTAGGGTGGTTAGGAGGCTTGGGATAGTCTTTTGGCTCCTTTCTTATCTCATTCAAAACTTCAGAAAATAGTGGAGTTGGTTCACTAGCTGGGGGTAGGGGTGATGATGTAAAGAATAATGAATGTAGCACAATCACCTCTTCCTCTACTTCGTTGTCTTCCACAATCGACTCCTCATCCCATTCGAACTCAAACTCATTTCTAATGATGACCTCATTCACCGGATCTTCGAGTTCGACTTGGGATGGTGTATTTTTGGAATCACGAGCTCCCGTTCAGGCCACTACTTCCAATATGTTATTCACATGCCACTTAATAGCCTTAACACCAGAGGAGACCCACGTGTCCGGTTCCTCACTAGTCTTGGCCAAGTTGTTCAAGTTTGCTATTGCTTTCATCACTTCTTCATGTGTCAACCTTGATTTTTCTTAGTGGTCTTAGTTTTGGGGAATGGTATAAGATGGTGAAGGCCAAATATTTTGCTCGTATTGTTAGTTTTTTTACTCATTCTCATACCACCAATCTAAATTACCACTCCACTCCGAATTGTAAGAATTGTGGTATGGATGCCATTCTTTGGCTTCTTGCCCTTGAAAACCAACATCTCCTACCTCTTGGTAGCACTCTTCATAATATTCTTGGTTTCAGAAACCAAGGGTTCTTTCCACTTCATAGTGCTTCTCTCTCAACATATAGCAAGACTCGGTAGGATAGTCAGAATGACACATCCTATAAAACCTTGCTTGTTGAGTCTCTCTTCTCATCGTGAGTTCCCTCGAGGTGAGACGCTCCATTATTTTATTTTATTTTTCAAAAGTTTGGAATCATATTGCAAGGATTCTCGATAAAAATTCACCAAGAACTCAAGCAATACCTACTCCAAAAAAATCACTAAGAAGTAGAAAATAAAAGCAACTAGCTAATATATGCAACCAAATATGCCCAGACACTTAAAAATAAATGTCTCTTCCCCAACAGCGGCGCCAAAATTTAGGAGGCCGTCGCCGCACCTCTGAAAGTTAAATTTATAAGCCCTAAAGGCTTCCTATCTACAACTAAGTATATAATGGCAATTCGGGGTCGTCAACGAAGAAGAGGGATTTTCTTAAGCGTTTAAACATGTAAGGTTGATATTATGCTAGAAGTAAATATATATATATATACAAGCAAGTAAAAGGGGGGGGGGGTTGGTTGGTTTTGTTCCTAAGTTGTGAATTTAAAGACAAGACAACTTGAAAAGTTAAGTAACTATGCTAGTCATGCAAACAAATTAAGAAAATGGGTTTAAAACTGCAAAAGACAAAGCCTTGTGAGCAGTTGATATCCACTTCCAAACCTAATGTAGATAATTGAACCATTCACTCATTTTATCATTTTTATTACCTTTTTTTTTAATAAAATCCATCCTGGGATGGGGGAAATTATATTAGGCCTTCCCGAGCCATATAAAAGCATAACAGGAAAAACATACAAATAAGTTATGAATGTATCATAGTTAGTATTTACATACGTGAGCCATTGGCTGTTGAAGCAACCATTATTGCTTCCAAAATGAAATTCTCTATTGGCCTATTTTAAGAGGATTCCAAAAGTATTGAAGCTATTGTAAGATCGTCGAACTTATTAGTGAATCGTACTACGAAACACAAGACAGTCAAACATCCCACAAAGTTTCAAACAACGTATCCTCTATAATAGTCAACCAAAAGAGATCAGATCCTCAAAGTAATTGTTAGTCCATGTGCATCTGTGTGCAAATCATATATGCAACCCTCCTTCAATTTCTTCATATGCAGCCTATCTATATACAGAAGAGTCTTGTAGTCCTAGAGCCTTCAGTACCCGTATCTACCTGCAAAAGAAAAAAAAACATACTTGAGTAGCCTCCATTCAATTTACCATCCTAAGGGAGGGTATGCCAATCTGATCCAGCCGTACCAATCCTTGGATAGTATTAGTAAGCATAGAAAGTCTGTGAACAGATGAACCTATCTGAGCTTTGAGACATATTTTAGCAAGTAAATCTACCACCAAATTAGCCTGTCTATGAGTGTGCACTAATCTAATATCCCTCATATTCTGGTGAATGTCATCAGCACACTGGTATAA
Source organism: Rubia yunnanensis (assembly GCA_037428765.1). Taxonomy (NCBI): domain Eukaryota; kingdom Viridiplantae; phylum Streptophyta; class Magnoliopsida; order Gentianales; family Rubiaceae; genus Rubia; species Rubia yunnanensis. The sequence continues at coordinate 11,266,530 of CM075067.1, forward strand.
ATTCCAGTGTGCTTGTAAAGGATCTCTCACAAAATGTATTGCAGCAAGACAATCTGATTCAATAATAGCCAGATCATGATATGTAGCAGACTTAGTCAATGTAAATCTAATAGCCAAAAGCTCAGCTTCCAAAGGGGATTTAGCTTGTATGTATTCTGTATAGGCTGCAATAAAACAGCCTCTAGCATCTCTGATAATCAAGCCAAGACCGCACATGTTAGAGTGACAGCACCAAGCAGCATCAACATTCATCTTATATCCTATAGTTGGCTTAGTCCATGCAATCTTAAAAATTTTTGGCTTTGGTGGAGCTTTAATCAGAGGCAAGTATGAATGCTCAGCAATGGCCAGGTCAAGTTTTGAAGCTATGTAAGCAGGCTTTGCACAGAAAGTATAGAATATTTGATCCTTTATTTGCTTGATAACAATGCTTGTTAATGGTATGGCACAGTCATATAAGCATTTGTTCCTCATCTTCCATATATTCCAACAAGTGATTACAGCCGCAGTTCTAATCATGTTTGAATGTAAAGCACTTAGTCCAGGATAGGTAAGATAAAATGAAACCCTTTCCCATACTGAAGAGAAAGACCTTCCCCTAATACCCATGAAATGATGTATCTTACCCCATATTTGTTCACAGAATTGACAATGATCCAGTGAATCTTCATCATTATTACACAAACAGCATTTTGAAGGCAAGCTGAATCTTAATCTTTTTAGCACATTGTCAAAAGGAAAAAGAGAGTTCAACATCTTCCACATAAATATAGAAATCTTCTTTTCTATTCTAGGACTCCAGAGATGTTGGATAGAAAGAGAAGTACCTCTTTATATACTGAGCTTTTGGTATGTGGATTTGAAAGTGAACTCACCCTTTAAACCTGGCTTCCAGATAAGCCTATCCTGTCTGTGTAGTGAAAGTTTTGAGTCCTGAAGAAGAGAGAGAACATTAGAAGTTATAAAAGGAGAAATCTTCTGAAGCAGTGTTGTTTTTTCAGCAACAAATTCTGAGACAGTACAGGTTGTAGGAATATCAACACTATTTTGATCACATAGATCCATAATAGGTCCTATGTCCAACCAATTTGCTGTCCAGAAGTTACAATCACCTCTGCCAATTATCACTCTAGTTTGAGATTCTGTCCAATTATCAATCAAGCAGATTCTCTTCCAATTAGGAGAGGTTCTTGCAGAGGGTGGCAGAGAGGCAATGAGATAAGTCCATAATGCTTCAGCTTTTTGAAACTTCCACCATAACTTAGCAGAGCATGTATTTATTATGGTGGTGAGTGATCTAAAATTTAGTCCATTTTGATTAATTGGAAAGCAAAGATCCTCCCACTTTCTCCATATTCTCTTAGGTTTCAGATCCCCATAACCCCAGAAAAATCTGCTCATTTTTTTCTCCAGTATAGAGATGATCACTTTAGGTGGTTTTATTACTGTCCATATATGCTGTGGGATTGAGTAAATGCATGAATGTATTAGAGTAATTTTCCCCCTAGCAGAGAGCCACCTATTTTTCCAACTACCTATTTTGCTGTCTATTAGCTCTAGAAGGGGTTGGAAGTAAATCTTTTTAGCCGCCCCAGTGTATATAGGTACTCCCAGATATGTGAAAGGCAATGCCCCAAGTTTCATGCCTAGAGTTTTTCTTATATAGTTAACCTTATGGAAAGAAGCATGTTTCCCTATATAAATGTCACTCTTGCTGAAATTTATATGCTGACCAGTTACATCCTCAAAAGTGCTCAAGAAAGCTTTAAATCTAATCAAGGTCTTATTTGTAGCAGTTAAAAAAATGACAGTGTCATCAGCATAGGATAAGTGTGAAATTGGCAGAGCATTACCTGGTAATCCATAATATGCTAATTTACCATTCTGGAAAACATGAGATAAACTCCTAGTAAAAGCCTCAGAAAAAATGTTAAACAGAAAAGGTGAGAGAGGGTCTCCCTGTTTGATACCCCTCGTAGATTGAAAGAAACCAGCAGGCTTACCATTTATTAGTACGGAGAACCAAGCTTGTGAAAGATTTTTCAGAATATGGAAAATAAATTTAGCATGAAATCCAAATTTAGCCAATACATTGTTTAGGAAAGACCACTTCACTCTATCAAAAGCCTTTTTAAGGTCAAGTTTCACTATACAATTTGGTTGGCTTTGCTTCCTATTTAAAAATCTAACCATTTCTTGCAAATATATGACATTATCCGAAATATCTCTACCTTTGATGAAAGTTGTTTGGTGTGGTGAAATTATCTTAGGCATTATAGGTTTAAGTCTTTCCATTAGAACCTTGGAGCAAATCTTATTGACTACATTAGAAAGACTCAGTGGCCTATAATCATCAAAGGGTATTGGGACTTTCTTTTTAGGAATAATGCATATCCAGGTGCTGCTAATGCCTCTAGGTATACTATTTGCAGATAAAAAATCATGTAAAGCAGAGAGCAAATCAGTTGCAATTATGTCCCAAGACTTGATAAAAAACTTAGCCGTAAAACCATCCGGTCCAGGGCTACTATTTTTATTAAGACTAAATACAATATCCTTAAGTTCAGAGAGTGTGACAGGTTGCAGCAATTTATTATTATCCTCCTGTGTGATTAGTTTTGGAATCTGGCTTAAAAAATGTGTTTGGAAAAGATTACTATCAGGGAGGTTATCATCAGTTAATAGTTCCTGGTAGTATTTAATGGCCTCTTTTTCAATTTCCTGTATATCCTCTAGCCACTGACCATTGGAGCTTTTAATTTTTGTAATCTTTAGCCTACTATTTTTTTTCTTTCACAGAATTGTGAAAAAAACTAGTATTACTGTCCCCTTCCTTTAACCATTTGAGTTTTGCCTTGTGTTTCCAAAAACTTTTTTGTTCTGCAAGGGCCATCACTACTTTTGCTTTGGCTTTCTTAAGTTGAATCAGATTATCAATGGAGGCATTTTGGTCATATATGTGTTCCTGTATTTGGAGAGTATTTTCAGCTTGCACAACATTATCATGTATATTCCCAAAATGCTCCTTGTTCCAAATTTTCAACATCTTTTTAATCTGACTAGTTTAAGATAAATTCCAGTCATTCCTGATTTATGTAAGGGGAGATCCCAATTATGTCTAATTAGTTCATTAAATTCCTTCCTCTTATACCATGTGTTCAAAAATCTGAATGGCCTGGGTATGGATGGGATGTCACTGCCAATGGTAAGGAGCATGGGGTTATGGTCCGAAGATATCCTATTCAAGATATGTATTGAAGAAGCAGGGAAAGCAGAGGACCAAGGAGAATTACATAACCCCCTATCCAATCTTTTTGCTGTGGGATTCCTTAGTCTATTATTGGTCCAAGTATAATAATTACCCACAGTTTGGATTTCTTCCAGTCCCATAGTAGTTATGAATTCATTAAAATCTCTCATACTACCCAATTTCGGATCAGAAGGGCCTTTGTATTCATTTACAGAAGTTATGGCATTAAAATCTCCTATAAAAAGTGATTTTGAGTGTGTACAGGATTTGAGATCAGACCATAAACTTTTCCTGCCATGTCTAGTTCTTAGGCCATATATAAAGAAAGCATCCATACTTGCATTCAAAGATAAGCTATGTAATGAACAGCAAGAAATTGAAGGTTGTCACATTTAACTGTCAATGTAATGTTAGAAGTCCAGAAAATCCATATTTGGCCATTTGTTGCAGTGACACAGTTATCATATTGTAATAATTGCCTGTACTTATCGCACTGCAAATTGTCATGTTTGGGTTCAATAAGGCATAATAGCTCAAATCTATGCCTACTAATTAGATTATGTAATCTAATCATCAAAGTGTCCATGCCCCTAACATTCCAAACCAGCATTTTAATCTTAAGAGTTGTGCAATTCATAGGGAAACATTATTTAGGCTTTTTGATCTGGTCATGATGGTATTTAACTGGTTTAAATAAGTCTCATTACCATAGTTAGATAGATTCTCTGGTTGTTTCCTTCCCTTCAGTTGTCCCTTTTTAGGATGCAAATTAGAGGGACTTACCTGGCTTGCCTGAGTTGGGACAGTGCATGTGTCTTTAGCAGCAGTAGTATCCTTCTGACTCATTTGCTCCTGACTCCTAATGTTCTCCATGCTAGGCTCAGATGTTGCGTCAGGTTCAGGAGTGTCAGCAAGCATTAGATCAGCACTTTCTTCTTCACTTACTATCTCATCTACCTCCAGGGGTAGAAATCTGTTCTGTTTATTCTTCTGCTGGGAGAAAATGTAGTTTTTAGCTGCCATAATTGAGTGAAAAGGTGAGAAAGCCTTACCTCTTTTGATAGGAATGTCATCCTTGGCCAAAGGTTTTTTTGATTTGAGGTGTGGTGGAGTGGATAGAGACTGTGTACTCAGATGTTTATGGAATTGATGTTTTGGGGGACCACATTCAGTATGCTCATCTTGGGTATCTATGGGGCAGTCCACAATGGGAGCCCTATTAACCCCAATAGTATCCATATTAATGACCTGATCCGGAGTGTACATATCTGATAATTGCTCTTCAACCTGAGTATCCTTGCCCATGTTAGTAATCTTTTTATTCCCAACTGAGGATTTTAGAGGGGGAACTGAATCCTTAAGCATCTCCTCATTCTATGGTAAGGCATCACAATTATTTGTCTCAGCATTCACTTCTGACACTATGAATCCCTTTGGAACATATTTAAACTTCTGCTTTGCCAAGGTTCTTAGTTTCTCAGATGCAGTAACACCAGAGCCCTCTGCCTTATATCCATTTTTTATACCCTGATCTTCAGAAACCCTCTGTTGATCATCACTTTCGATATGTCTGTGGTTGAGTTTATCTATCATATTGTTCCTAGGTCTCTTAAGTTCAGGGTGCAGATAGATGCAGTGGGTGTCGTCATGACCAATAGAGTTACAGTGATGGCAGTACAATGGTAGATCCTCAAATTCTAAAGGCAATTTAACCACATTGTACTCCACTCCTTCCTCTTCAATCCCTACTCTAATGAATGTTGGGATTTTTCTTTTCAAATCTATTTCTACACACATTTTAACCACTGAGGGTCGTGATAAAGCTGCTGTAGCAGCATCCATTTTAATATACTCCCCTATTTGATTCCCCATAGTTTCAATCATGGCAGAATTGTAGAAGAAAATTGGAACTTGTGGAATACTAACCCATACCGGAACAATAGACGACTCAACCTCAGGCGAGAAGTCGATGGTCCACTTGAGAACTTTCATCGGCGCGTGATTGAATATCCATTGTCCTTTGATCCATAGCCTCTGGTAGTCCTCCTTGTCCTGAAATCGAATGAGGATGTGTCTGGTATCAATGGATCCAAGCTGGAAATTGCCCTTGAATCCCACCGATTTGAAAGCTTCATTGAGAGCTGACATCGTTGGCTTTCCTCTCGCAAATTTTCCAACCAAAGCATTTTGATAATGGATGGCCAAGGCTTCAGCTTCCTTTCGGGAAACCAAACAGGCAATATCTCCCTTATATTGGGTTTTTAGGACGATTTCTGGATTAGACGGGAGAGTAGCATGTAGTGGTGGGGGACGGTTGTTTAAGGCTTGTAGGAAAGTTTTTGCCGCCGCTGTACCATTGCGACCTGGCGGAGGAGCCGCCATAGATATGGTTGTGGCCCAGAATCCGACCGTTATCGGTACAGAGTCAGGTGCAGAGGGGGAAGAAGAAGAGAAAATTGAAGTAGTTGGTAGAGTGTGTTTTTCTCACCTTTTCGCACATACAAAATGTTACTAGTGTGTTTTTCCAGGAAACTGCATTTTTATTACCTATGGGGAATGCTATCACTTTCATTTAAATAGATAGATATTCTTTTCTTCTTAAGAGTAATTCACAAAGACGTTCAACGACCGTTTGCAAACCTCATTGATAATCACTTTAGACGTTCAATGACCACAAAGATATTTCATCACTGGCATTATACATGAAAGACCATATATTTGATAACAACAAGCCTTCTACCAAAGACATGGCCATTTAACCAAACAAAGCATTCATGAGCTCAATCCTAGAATAATTAACATTCGAGATTCATTGTTTAGATAAAACCTAGAACAATCAACATTCGAGATTCAACCTTTCATTGCTTCTATAGGATAAACATGAGAACAATCTACATTAACATACTCGTTTAGAAAGAATCACAACACATTATGCACAAGAAGTTCTAATTCCATGTTCTTGGACTCTCATGTCAAAGAGCTAAGAAATTTGCAACTTTCCTAACACCGTGATACTTCAATCAAACAACCACTTCATATACTCAAACAACCCATAGCATAAATGAAGTAAAATATTGCATTAAAACAAATGAATGCTAAATAATAAATTCTTCAAGATAGAGTGAAATAGGGGTTCTTACTACATATATATGGAAGCTTCAATCAATTGTTTCCAAGAACAAACTAACCTAGATAATGAAAAGACATGATTAATCTACAAAAACTAAGAAAAGAAAGAAAGAAAAACTAGGGTTTTGAAACCCAGAAAATTGCAAAAGGAGAAGTAGTAAGAGAGAGAGGATAAGGTGAGTATTTATAGTACAAAAAATTAAGAAAGGTTCTGGCCACCCGTCTGTCGCAACTCGTGACCAATCCATTGCAAGTCGCAACTGAGCCAAGTTTCAGCATCTTGATTTCTTTCTTATTTTTGTTTCAAGTCCTCCTCTTCACTTCACTTGTCTTCAATTATTCAAAAGCTCAAATGCAAGTCTTCAAATATTCGAATTTTCAAAGGTATTCTTCAAAGTCTTCAAACAAATTGTCCTGTCACACAAAATCCTCTAGAAAAGTGATAAAAGCACAAAAGTTGCTTTTAACTCTCCTTAGAGAATTTCAAGAAAAATTGCCACATCTAGAGCACAAAAGTGTACAAAAGTGAATCCTAAAAGCCCTAATATAACCACATAAAATGGGCACATCAAACCTCCCCGCACTTAAACCTTACTCGCCTTCGAGTAAGAAAATATTCAAGCACACAAATGAATTCATATGTCCAAATCCTAAACTAATATTCTCCCAATCAAAGCCTTACAAAAACTCTCAGGATCATAACTCCCAAAATCAAAGCTCAAATGAGAATTTTTCACTCACACAATCCCAAGTCTTAAATCTAACCAAACCTACCACTTATCAATTCACTACCCCATAAAAATATTTCAAAGTCTCGAATTGAAAATCCAAAGTCCAATGGCAGAAAATGAAGTTAAAACTATATGCGAGGTTCAAACACATACTCCACTTCATACCAATATATCAACCAAAATCCAATGGCACAAAATGAAGTCAAACCAATAAGGAGGTCCAAACACATACTTCACTCTATACCCATATATCAACCCAAAATTAAAGTATACAAAGAATCAAGAATTTCATAGTCATACTTTATTTTCAACCCGCTAAGTTACCCAATCCCAAGAAGTCCTATGATGTTATGCTACTCGATCCATTCATATGCCAACCGCAACCTTATGACTCCAATGCCGACAAATGAGTAGAAAAGTAACAAAATTTTCCTTTTCTTTTATTTTCTCTCTTTCTCTCATTTTGCCTAGGAGCACCTTCGGGCTTTCATCCTAGCCACACATCATATTTATTTTGGCTCACATCTCGCACATATTTAGCCTCTCCTTTTTTCCTAGGCCGCCCTTTTAGGTTTTTGACTTATTCGGGCCCCAGTGTTTCCTAAGTTGCCCTCTCGGGTTTATAACTTACCAGGTTTTCTTTTTTCAAATTTTATCTTTTTCATTTTCAATTTTTTTTCTTCCTTTTCCCCATGTTTTTCCAATCAAAAGTACCAAAAAGAATTCCAAATCAAGCTTGCATGCATATGAGTCCTCTAACCCCTCCCCGCACGTAAAACATGACATTGTCCTCAATGTAAACATGTAAGGCAAGAACAATATAAATCAAGGTAAGAGATAGAGTGACTCCCATCTCTCCGCATAGTCACCGATGATATGGCGCAATCCCATGTATTTGTGTAGAATCGGTTTCAAAATTGGTTTTGGAGCAGGAGGGGGAAGCAAAAGTGCCGTAGAAGAACTCACCCCTCAAGAAAAAATTATCTCCTTGGCGAAATTTGATCAAGACTAACACCACAGAGAACAACATCAAACTTACAAGTACATAAGGATTTGTAATACTAGGTTTAGCATCAAAAGTTAATAACCATAGTATTCTCAAAGAACAACCAATCCATCATGCAATCACCATTATGAAATTATCCAATGAAAATTTCTAAGATATATTGACAAATATCCAAGCATCGTTGTAGAATATAGAAATGAAAATCACAATGATGTAGTTGGCCCACTACAATCAACAAAGGTACTATAAAGATGCAAGAGTGTTCATGTCAATATATGTAAGATGGTGGAGGAATGAGTGGAAATGTGGTGGTTCTTGGGAGTATTTGGTAGAAAAGAAGGAAGGATTATGCATGATTTAAGCTCAGTTGAAAAGCCAGTCCCTTCATCGCGACTCGCGACGGTACCTTTTGTGACTCGCGATAAGTCGGACATATGAGTTCACTTCTTTCAGAAAATTTTTGGATTCCATCACGAGTCACGATGCTCATGTTGCAACTCATGACAAGCTAGTGCTGGGAGTTCATTTATCTCCCATGTTCGTCTTGACTCGCAACATATCGCTCGCGACTCGCGACAGACGGGGTTTCCCATCACTTAGAAAAAATTTCTTATAAACTTTCATAGCTTTCTACCATTTTTCATTTATCTCATTCCTTTATCTCCTCCAATGCAATGCACTTGAATTTTCTACAAAGTCACAGAAAAACACACCGTAAAAAGAACAAGACAAAACAAAGAAAAATAATCAACAAAAACCAAAATAAAAGGAAAATTTATTTATGTCTTTGACATGACATAGCTCTGTATGTTTAAGGTAGTCGGCATGACCCTAATGTTATAGAACGGTGAAGGCTTGAACCCCTTCACCATGAGCATCCAAAAGTATACAGGTGGGAGTACAAAACATTCAAGAGGAAAGTTTTGTGGAAGTGGAGTTAGTTTCAAAGGAGTAGGGTGGTTATGAGGCTTGGGATAGTCTTTTGGCTCCTCTCTTATCTCCTTCAAAACTTTCAAAAATGATGGAGTTGCTTCACTAGGTGGGGGGTAGGGGTGATGATGTAAAGAATAATGAATGTAGCACAATCACCTCTCCCTCCACTTTGTTGTCTTCCACAACCGTCTCCTCATCCCCTTCAAACTCAAACTCATTTCTAATGGTGACCTCACTCACCAGGTCTTCGATTTCAACTTGGGATGGTGTATTTTTGGAATCATGAGCTTCCATCCAAGCCACTGCTTCCAATATATTCTTTACATGCCTTTTAATAGCCTCAACACTAGAGGAGATCCGTGTGTCTGGTTCCTCACTAGTCTTGACAAAGTTGTTAAAGTTTGCTATTGCATTCATGACTTCCTCATGTGTCAACCTTGAACTTTCTTGGTGGGCTTGGTTTTGGGGAATGGTGTAAGATGGTGAAGGCCAGATATTTTGCTCGTATTGTTGGTTTTCCAGCTCATTCCCATACCACCAATCCGGATTACCACCCCACTCTTGATTGCAAGAATTTTGGTATGGATACCATTCTTGGGCTTCTTGCCCTTGAAAACCAACATCTCCTACCTCTTGGTAGCACTCTTCATAATACCCTAGGTTTTTGAAACCAAGGGTTCTTTCCACTTTATAGTGCTCCTCTCTTGCGGAAAGGCATCACGAGTCGTGATATGTTGGACTCGTGAGTTCACTTCTTTCAGAAATTTTTCTGATTCCATCACGACTCGCGATGCTCATGTCACGACTTGTGACGCTCATGTCACGACTCGCGACGCTCATGTCACGACTCGCGATGCTCATGCCACGACTCTCGATAAGCTAATGCTAAGAGTTCATTTTTTTCTCCCTTGTTTGTCGTGACACACAACATATCCTTCGCGACTCGCGACAGACAGGGTTTCCTAGCACATAGAAAAATATTTCTTACCAACATTCCAAGCTTTTGTCCCTTTCTCATTGATCTCATTCCTTCATCTCCTCCAATGCAATGCACTTCACTTTGCTAAAAATCACAGGAAAAACACTATAAAAAGAACAAGACAAAACAACAACAAAAACCAAAATAAAAGATAAATTTATTTACGTCGTCGACACGACATAGCTCTGTATATTTAAGGACGTCGGTACGACCCTAATGTTATCCATGTGATGAAGGCTTGAACCTCTTCACCATGAACATCCAAAAGTAGAGAGGTGGGGGTAAAAAAAATTCAAGAGGAAAGTTTTGTGGAGGTGGAGTTAGTTTCAAACAAGTAGGGTGGTTAGGAGGCTTGGGATAGTCTTTTGGCTCCTCTCTTATCTCTTTCAAAAATTCTGATAATGGTGGAGTTGGTTCACTAGGTGGGGATAGGGGTGATGATGTAAAGAATAATGAATGTAGCACAATCGCCTCTTCCTCCACTTCGTTGTCTTTCACAACCGACTCCTCATCCTCTTCGAACTCAAACTCATTTCTAATGGTGACCTCACTCACCAGATCATCGAGATCAACTTGGGATGGTGTATTTTTGGAATCACGAGCTTCAATTCGGGCCACCAATTCCAGTATATTCCTCACATGCCCCTCAATAGCCTCAACACTAGAGGAGACCCACGTGTCCAGTTCCTCATTAGTCTTGGGCAAGTTGTTCAAGTTTGCTACTGTATTCTTGACTTCCTCACGTGTCAACCTTGAACTTTCTTGGTGGGCTTGGTTTTTGGGAATGGTATAAGATGGTGAAGGCCAAATATTTTGCTCATGTTGTTGGTTTTCTGGCTTATTCTCATACAACCAATCCCGATTACCACTCCACTCCGAATTGTAAGAATTGTGGTATGGATACCGTTCTTGGGCTTCTTTCCCTTGAAAACCAACATCTCCTACCTCTTGGTAGCACTCTTCATAATACCCTTTGTTTTGGAAACCAAGGGTTCATTCCACTTCATAGTGCTCCTCTCTCAACATATAGCAAGAGTCAGTAGGATGGTCGTAATGACACATACTACAAAACCTTACTTGTTGAGCCTCTCTTCTCATCGTGAGTTCCCTTAAGGTGAGATGCTCCATTATTTTATTTTATTTTTCAAAATTTTGGAATCATATTGCAAGGATTCTCGATAAAAATTCACCAAGAACTCAAGCAATACCTACTCCGAACAAAAACAAGCACCAAGAAGTGGAAAATAAAAACAACTAGCTAATATGCAACTAAATATACCCAAACACTTAAAAATAAACGCCTCTTTACCGGCAGCACCAAGTTTGGGAGGTCGTCGCCGTACCTGTCAAAGTTATATTTTTAAGCTCTAATGCTTCCTATCTACAACTAAGTAGATAATGGCAAGTCGAGGTCGTCCACAAGAAGGGGGATCTTTCCAAGTGTTCAAACATATAAACTGGAAAGCATACTAGACATAGACATATATAGATACATATAAAAGCATGTAAATTGGGGGGGGGGGGGGGGGTTGGTTGCTTTTGATCCTAAATTATGAATTGAAAGACAAGTAACTAGAAAAGTAAGGAACATTGCTAATCATGCACAACAACTTAAAAGATAATTAAAACAATAATTACGGAGCCTTAGGGGCAATCGACTTTAACTTCCAAACTTCTTATAGATCATTGATTCCTCTACTCCTTCATTAACTTGTATCGCCTATGAGGAATGCTATCACTTTCCAATCGAAGATCCACATTCATTCCTTCTTAACAGTAATTTGCAAACGCAAACACTGACATTTTGCAAACGTCATTGACAATCACTTTAGGAAAACTACACCATAAAGGTATTTCATCAATGGCATTTCACACGAAGGACCATAGATTTGAAAACAACAAGTCTCTTACCAAAGACATAGTCATTTAACCAAATGAAACATTTATTAGGCTACCCCTAGAACAAAACACATTCAAGGTTCAACCTTTCTTTGCATCTATATGACAAATATGAGAACAATCCACATTAACATACTTATCTAGCAAGTTTTGCAACACATTATACACTAGAAGTTCTAAGTTCATGTTCTTAGATTCTTCATGCCAAAAGAGTCAAGAAATTTGCAACTTTCCTAACACCCTAACACATCAATCATATAAACATTTTCTATTCTCAAACAACTTATGATATAAATGAAGCAAAACATAGCATTAATGACACAATAAATGATTTCCCATAAATGTTCATAAATGAGCAATATAAAGAATCTCACTACATATGTTTGGAAGCTTCAACCAATTGCTCCCAAGATATTAGTTTAGCTACTAAAACACATACTAATTATCAACAACAATTCAAACATAAATCAAAGATGAAACAAGATGAAAAAGAGATAAAACTGAGGGTTATTGGTCTGAAATTGCGAAAGAGAAGTAAGAGAGAGGATAAGGTGAGTATTTATAGTACAAAAAAGTAAGAAAGGTTCTGGTCATCCGTCGCGACTCGCGACCGATTCATCGCGAGTCGCGATCGAGCCAAGTTTCAGCATCTTGATTTCTTTCTTCTTCTTTTTTTAAGTCCTCCTCTTCACTTCACTTATCTTTAATTCTTCAAGTCTATAAAAGTTCAAATGCAAGTCTGCAAATCTTCAAATTTTCAATGGTATTCTTCAAAGTCTTCAAACAAATTGTCTTGTCACACAAAATCCTCTAGAAAAGTGATAAAAGCGCAAAAGTTGCTCTTTACTCTCTTTAGATAATTTCAAGGCAAATTGTCACATCTAAAGCACAAAAGTGTACAAAAGTGAATCCCAAAAGTCCTAATATAACCATATAGAATGGTAACATCACTCGGTATAGACTTTCTGGTTGGCATTTCAATTGTCTGGTTTATGTCACCTTTTCGTTTGTCTATAGCAGCATGGAAGAAGTTTTTAATCAGTTTTACCGGGTTAACAATTGAACGAGGTCCGTTGCTCAGTGTTCGTGAAATTTGCATCTCTGGATTCTATTTTTGTGCTTTCCCTGGAGTTTTGTTCAAATAATATAGGTATTGCTTTGGCAGTATAAAACAAGTATTCAGCTAAACCTAATATGATATGCTTACATGCTATTCATTCTCTTATGTGAAGTATGAAGTACACTGTGATCCCTGGCATATACACTCTGTCCAGATTGTAGCTTTAGGATTTTTACCATTTCATGAAGCTTCTTTCCTTCCAATTCTGAATTATTTGCTCTATGAGTTTGGTATTTTCATTTGTACGAATAGTAATACCGATTTCTACACTTTCTTTTTTGGATCAAATTGAGTTTAGATATCACCCAAAACTCGATCTAATCATCGATATGCACATCTATTTGTTGTTAACTTACAGTGTTGATTTGTTTGTAGAAGTTGGACTCAGGGGCGGAGCCAGAAAACTTTTGTGGCGGGGCTAGTTAGGAAATTTTTAACAAAAAAAATAATACTTAAGTCTTGAAATTAATATGATGAACAGTGAAATTCTTAACATACATATAAAATATTATTTGAACAGTAACAACCTAATTTCTAGGAGAAAGCGAAGACAACTGCATTCTTCGAGATTTCATGTTTTGAAAACGTCGCAGAATGGATTCATTGTTGATTGTTGCAAAAATCCTCTTCTCAATGTACACAAAAAGGCTATCATTCATCAATTCATCTCCCATGCGATTACGTAAATCAGTCTTCACAATTTTCATAGCAGAAAACACCATCTCCACAGTAGCAGTTGCAACCAGTAAAACCAATGCCAACTCAATCAACCGATATACCAATGGAAATATTCTATGAAAATCAATTTCAACTAACCTCAGAGCAAGAGTACCCAAGTTTTCAATGCTTGAAAAGCGAGGGTCATATTGCATAGCATGGATATAGTTCCTCAACTGAGATTCAAGATACATGTGATTGGTATGAGAGAAGTCTTCCGGATACATAGTTGCAAGATGAATCAATTCTGGAACACTGAACTAGGAGAAAGAATTTCTTGGATCAAGACAGGCAATGCAACCAAGCAATCTTGTGCTAAATTCTAAAAAATGATTGTTCATCTCTTGTATGATCAAATCAACAACCTGAAATTTTAAAATTAACAGTCAATAACACAAAGAAATGTCACTTTCTTAACAAAATATGATGAACAAGCATACCTGAAGAAACAAATCTACGTGATAATGATGATAATTGGTTATGACTTGCCCCATTCGTCTTCCATAGTCACGACTAGTCATATTGTCATTCATATCAAGTAGTGAGATCATATGCAACCCACAAAAATTGTTAACTTCTTCCAAAATAATATCCCATCCATCTTCCCTAAAGGCTTGTAATTGTTGTTTCACACAAGCAATCAAATTCATGGCTTTGACAATATTTTGATCCTTTTTTGTAAGGCAATTGACAGTTCATTCGTGATTGACAACAAGTATTTCATCAAATGCATCACAAACACAAACTGATAAGTATCCATTTTATCAATCAAACTTCTCGCAGTACCTCTATTCTCTGAACTGCTTCCATGGTCATGAATATCACCCAACATTTGTATCACTGAAGGCCACATCGTATGTAAACGAAGCAATGTAAAGTAATGTGATCCCCAACGAGTATCTCCGGGTTTTGCTAAACTAGTTTCTTGGTTCAACCCTTAACCACTAGTAATTTGTCCTTCTAAAGCAACAACAATTCTGGCATGTTCATACTCCCTAACTTTATCCATTCGTTTGCAAGATGCCCCAGCCAAAGTCACAATCATAGTGACATAAGAAAAAAATTAGCCACTGTAGAAATTTCTTTAGCAACTGATACCAGAACTAATTGGAGTTAATGACAGAAACAATGAATGTACATAGCCTGTGGATTTTCCTCTAGTATCAAGGCTTGTAAACTGTGAAATTCACCCCTCATATTCGAAGCTCCATCTTATCCTTTTCCTCTCAATTTGTCTAAGGACAACCCATGTTTCACAAACAAAGCCACAATAGAATCTCTCAATGAAATAGATGTAGTGTCTGGCACATGTATAATAGCAATAAATCGCTCAATAATTTCTCCCTTTTCATTCACATATCGAAAAACAACTCTCATTTGCTCTTTTGTAGAAACATCTCGAGACTCATCAACCATCAAAGAAAAAACTCTATCACCAAGATTAGTAATAATAGAATGTGTTACCTGTTCAGCACAAGCCCGAGCTAGATCTCACTGAATTGGAGGGGAAGTCATTTGATTGTTACCCGGAGCATTTTGCTTAAGAACTTTGGCAACATCAACATTGTTTTGACAATACCATTCAACCAATTCAAGAAAATTACCTCTGTTCACCGAACTAGACGACTCATCATGTCCACGAAAAGATAGCCCTTGTCTCAAAAGAAATCGTGTCACATCCAACATAGCAGTTATACGAGTGCTATAAGAAACCTCAGAGGTAGAATCACGTACTTGAAACACATTTATCAAATTATGTCTTTGATCTTTAAAAGATTCAACACTCATCCTTGCATCACTATGACAACTATTCACATCCCTAACATGAAGAGAAAATCTTTCTTTTGCCTTTTTCCAATTAGTAAATCTGTCTACTAAGAAAGCCTTTTGAACAACTTCACCTCCCTTATTATGTGAAGGCGGAAGAAGATAACACCAAAAACAAAATGCCGCATCTTTGGACACACTATATTCTAGCTATGGAAAGTCTCTATATCAACTAGCTTGAAAACTCCTTTCTTGATTGCCAACTTTCTTTTTTGGGTAGTTGTGACAAATTGGTTGATAAGACCCCTTAACAATATACTCTCTTCGAATTTGATCTCGAATAGCATTATCAAACTCCTCGATTGGCTTCCTTAAACCCGGATCATAAACAATATCATCCACATTAAATTGTGCACTTGAGCGATTTTCCGAGATTTCATCATTAGGTTTAATAGAAGACTCCCCACTACGATTTCTTTTAGTAGGTTGAAAAAATCTCTTCATATCCTACATACATAAACAAAGTAATTTTATAATTTGTATTGATAAGAACTAATTTATGTACAATTGAATTTATGTGATTAAGAAGTAATTTTTGTATAGTTCAACTTGTAACTTTCTAATTAATTTTTCTTCTTCAACATTTAAATCATAAGAACTAATATATGGTTAACACAACATCATGTTTAATAAATGTATAATAAAAATAATAATTATATATTCATATTATGTAGTCAAATAAATAAATAAATAATACATATTTTAAATAAATAAAAATGAAACTAACCTTAGATTTGCTTCCAAAGATTGAATTTATCCTCCCAAATTGAGCATATGCGTGAATGTAGAGTAGAAATTGGAGATTATTGAGCTTGGAAATTTAAAATTCAAGGCTTCTCTTTCCATACAAATAGGAAGGAAATAAAAGGATTAAATTTTGAATTTTTGGAAGGGAGAACTTTTTTTGGAAAAATTTGGAAGAGAGGTTTGGTTGTGTGTGTGAATGTGATTGTGAGGAGAGAAAATGGGTAAGTTATGATATGAGAGGATAGAAAATATAGGTAACCAATAAACTTATGACATGTAGCATGATTATCCACTTGAATTTTATTTTTAAAAATTCTTGAGGGGTTTAAGTGTAATAAATTTATTTGGAGGGGACTGAACTATAATTTTCAAAAAAATTCCTAATTGTTGGAAATCGCTTGGCGGGGGCTGGAAGGGGTTGTTCCTCCGCCCCTGGTTGGACTATGATTAAAGAGATTTTTTTCTTCCTGGTTATGCTCACTACTTGGTACATTTGTGTTTATTTTTAGGGATATACACCAGTACAACCCTCCATAATTGTATAAGTGCTAATATAACCATCAGATAACTTTTACAGCAAAAACAACTCTAACTAGTTGGTTAACCATTTCTGGCTTTAATCGACGTACAATATTTGTGAACGTGACTTTTAACTGATCCGTTGAAATTCATTACACCATTTTACTGATGCTCTATATAATACAGGTTTTTAAACTAATTTATAGAAATTTGTTACGGCTATTTTAACTCGCGCTCTCTATATAATATAGGTTAATACATTGGAACAAAACTGTATTTTGAGAGGTAAAACAACATTCACTAGTTGTTGAATTGGACCCGTGAATTACAAAAATTGAATTTTTGGCACATGTGAAATCTGACTTCTGCTATACATAGAGAGCAAGTCTTAGCAAAGACGCCATGTTCATAAGCTTATAGATGTTACATATACTAATTTTCAAAATGGGTTTTTTTAATTAATGAAAAATTAACTTTTTAAAATTGTATTAAGCGTGGTTCCTCTTTCTTTTTGCGAATATTTTTATTCTTCTCTATCTGCAACAATGGTCTCTTTTTTCTCCAGTGGTTTCTCAGCCTCTTCTCAACTTCTCCGTCACGGTACTTTTCTCCACCTTTTCTCCGTGTTTCTCTGCCTCTTCTCTGCATTTCTCCACCTCTTCTCCGCGATTCTCTATTCGCTCATTTCTCTAATTCTTCTCTAGCGTCGTTGTTTTGTTTCTTCATTGGTTGTTCATTGTTCACAGGATGGGGTATGTCGTATATCTAGGGTTTATTTTCGATAGTATAAATTCGCAATTTTTGTTCGTTTTGTCAGATTTGGTATGTTCTATTTTTTAGCATTGGATAGGTATCGTTCATAGTGTTTTTAGTTTCTATGTGCCTTTTCTGTGATCTAATTTTGAATTTTCATCTCATTGTTACAACAAACTCATTGATTATTCGTCTTGAATTACGAGGTGCATTCATTTAATTATATGTTGCAGTTGTTTTCATCCAATATGTACCTGTTAGTTGTACTATGAATGTCCTTTTTGTTCTTCTTTATTTTTTCTGATGGTTCATTTTTAATTCCGAGCTGCATCTATTTACTTATATGTTGCACTTGTTAGTATTCAATGTGTACTTGTTAGTTGTGTTGTCTATGACCTTTCGTTTTCATTTGTTATCAATTTTACATTTTGAATAATGAGTTGCATCTATTTACTTATATGTTGCATATGTTAGTATCTCATGTGTACTTGTTAGTCGTCTTGTGTATGACTGTTTTTTTTTTTTGGAATTGTTGGTTGTTCATTTAGAATTTAGCTACTGCATATGTTGACTTATCTATTGCATCTGTTAGAATCCAGTATGTTCGAACTTAAACTCATTTGTAATGGTGACCTCACTCACCAGATCTTCGAGTTCGACTTGGGATGGTGTATTTTTGGAATCACAAGCTTCCATTCGGGCCACCGCTTCCAATATATTACTCACATATCCCTCAATAGCCTCAACACTAGAGGAGACCTGCGTGTCTGGCTCCTCATTAGTCTTGGCCAAGTTGTTCAAGTTTGCTATTGCATTTATGACTTCCACACGTATCAACCTTGAACTTTCTTGGTGGGCTTGGTTTTGGGGAAAGGTATAAGATGGTGAAAGCCAAATATTTTGCTCGTGTTGTTGGTTTTTCGGATTATTCTCATACCAGTAGCTTTCTCTAATCGACTATTGAACCATCTCACCTTCAAGTCACTCGCTACCTTAAGTTATGCCTTTACTCCAAGAGCTAACTCGATGGGACTTGCTACCGGATTGTAAGAATTGTGGTATGGATACCCTTCTTGGGCTTCTTGCCCTTGAAAACCAACATCTTCTACCTCTTGGTAGCACTCTTCATAATACCCTTGGTTTTGGAAACCAAGGATTATTTCCACTTCATAGTGCTCCCCTCTCAACATATATCAAGACTCGGTAGGATGGTCGGAATGACACACCCTACAAAACCCTGCTTGTTGAGTCACTCTTGTTGAGTCACTCTTCTCATCGTGAGTTCCCTCAAGGTGAGACGCTCCATTATTTTATTCTATTTTTCAAAATTTTGGAATCATATTGCAAGGATTCTCGATAAAAATTCACCAAGAACTCAAGCAATACCTACATCGAACAAAAACAACCACCAAGAAGTGGAAAATAAAAATAACTAGCTAATATGCAACCAAATATGCCAAACACTTAAAAATAAATGCCTCTTAACCGGCAGCGGAGCCAAAATTTGGGAGGTCATCGTCGTACCTCTCAAAGTTATATTTTTAAGCCCCAATGCTTTCTATCTATAATTAAGTAGATAATGGCAAGTCAGGGTCGTCCACGAGAAGAGAGATCTTTCTTAGTGTTCAAACATATAAACCGGAAAACATATTAGACATGGACATATATAGATACATATAAAAACATCTAAACCGAGGGGGGTGTTGGTTGGTTTTGATCCTAAATTATGAATTGAAAGACAAGTAACTAGCAAAGTAAAAGAACACTGCTAATCATTCACAACAACTAAAAAGATGATTAAAACAATAATTACGGAGCCTTGGGGGCAATCGACTTCCACTTCCAAACTTCTTATGGATTATAGATTCATCTACTCATTCATTAACATTTATCGCCTACGGGGAATGCTATCATTTCCCAATCGAAGATCCACATTAATTCCTTCTTAATAGTAATTTGTAAACGCAAACAACGACATTTTGCAAACCTCATTGACAATCACTTTAGGCAAACTACACCATAAAGGTATTTCATCAATGACATTTCACACGAAGGACCATAGATTTGAAAACAATAAGTCTTCTACCAAAGACATTGTCATTTAACCAAATAAAACATTTATTAGGCTAACCCTAGAACAAACCACATTCAAGGTTCAACCTTTATTTGCGTCTATATGACAAATATGAGAACAATCCACCTTAACATACTTATCTAGCAAGATTGCAAAACATTATACACTACAAGTTCTAAGTTCATGTTCTTAGATTTTCATGCCAAAATAGTTAAGAAATTTGTAACTTTCCTAACACCCTAACACTTCAATCATATAAACATTTTCTATTCTCAAACAACCTATGATATAAATGAAGCAAAACATAGCATTAATAGCACAATAAATTCTTTTCCATAAATGAGAAAAATCAATAGTCTCACTACATAAGTTTTGAAGCTTCAATCAATTGATCATAAGAGATTAGTTAACTACTAAAACTCATACTAATTATCAACAACAATTCAAACAAAAAATCAAAGATGAAACAAGATGAAAAAGAGAGAAAACCTAGGGTTTTTAGTCCAAAATCACGAAGGAGAAGAAGTAAGAGAGAGAGAGAGAGGGGATAAGGTGAGTATTTATAGTACAAAAAAAGTAAGAAAGGTTCTGGCCACCCGTCCATCGCGACTCGCGAACAATCCATCACGAGTCGCGACCGAGCCAAGTTTGAGCATCTTGATTTCTTTCTTCTTTTTGTTTCAAATCCTCCTCTTCACTTCACTTATCTTCAATTTTTTAAGTTTTCAAAGGCTCAAATGCAAGTTTTCAAATCTTTGAATCTTCAAAGGTATTCTTCAAAGTCTTCAAACAAATTGTCTTGGCACACAAAATCCTCTAGAAAAGTAATTAAAGTGCGAAAGTCGCTCTTAACTCTTCTTATAAAATTTCATGGCAAATTGCCACATCTGGAACACACAAATGTATAAAAATGAATTTTAAAAGTCCTAATATAACCATATAAAATAGGAACATCACTCGATAATAGACTTTCTAGTTGGCGTTTCAGTTGCTAAGGTTATGTCACCTTTTCGTTTGTCTATAGTAGCTTGGAAGAAATTATTAATTGCTTTTATCGGGTCAACAGTCGAACGAGGTCCTTTGCTCAATATTCGTGCATTTACATCTCCCGATTCTATTTTTGTGCTATCCCTGGAGTTTTGTTAAATTATTTTAGGTATTGCTTTGGCAGTATAAACCAAGTATTCAGTTGAACCTAATATGATATGCTTACATGCTATTCATTCTCTTAGGTGAAGTATGAAGTGCACTGTGATCCCTGGCATATACACTCTTTCCAGATTGCAACTTTCGGATTTTTACCATTTCATGAAGCTTCTTTCCTTCCCATTCTGAGTTATTTGCTCTATGATTTTGGCATTTTTATTTGTGCGAATAGTAGTGCTGATTTGTGCACTTTCTTTTTTGGCAAACTTTGAGTTTAGATATCACCCAAAACTCAGTCTCATCATCAATATGCACATCTATTTGTTATTAACTTACCGTGTTGATTTGTTTGTGGAAGTTGGACTATGATTAATGCGATATTTTTCTTCCTAGTTCTGCTCGCGACTTGGTACATTTTTGTTTATTATTAGAGATATATACCAATATAATCCTCCATAATTATGTAAGTGCTAATATAACTATCAGATAATTCATATGGCAAAAAAAACCCTAACTAGTTGATGAACCATTTCTGGCTTTGATCGACGTTCAATTTTTGTGAACGTGACTTTTAACTGATATATTGAAATTTGTTACACCATTTTTTTTACTGATGCTCTATATAATACGGGTTAACTAATTTATAGAATTTTTTTACGACAATTTTAACTCGTGCTCTCTATATAATATAGGTTTATACATTGGAACAAAAATGTATTTTGAGAGGTAAAACAACATTCACTAGTTGTTGAATTGGACCCGTGAATTACAAATTCAAACTTTTAGTACATGTGAAATCTAACTTCTGCTATACATAAAGAGCAAGTCTCAGGAAAGGTGGCATGTCCATAAGTTTATAGACAGGCCATGGACTATTTTGCAAAATGGATTTTTTTGTAATTAATGAAAAATTAGCTTTTAAAATTGTATTAATCGTGGTTTCTCTTTCTTTTTGTGGATATTTTTCTTCTTTTCTCTCTGCAATAATGATCTCTTTTTTTCTACGTCGATTTCTCCGCCTCTTCTCCGCAATTCTCTGTCCACTCGTTTCTCCGATTCTTCTCCGGCAACGCTGTTTTTTTTCTTCATTGATTGTTCATTGTTCGTAGGATGGGGTATGTCGTATATCTAGGGTTTATTTTCTACAGTATTAATGCGCAATTTTTGTTCGGTTTGTTCGATTTGGTATGTTCTTTGTTTTTTGAGCATTGGATAGGCATTGTTTATAGTGTTTTGAGTTTCTATGTGCATTTTATGTGATCTGATTTTGAATTGTCATCTCATTGTTACCGCAAACTCATTGATTGTTCGTCTTGAATTACAAGGTGCATTCGTTTACTTATATGTTGCAGCTGTTATTATCCAACGTGTACTTGTTAGTTATACTGTGAATGTCCTTTTTCTTCTTCTTCTTTTTTGCTGATGGTTCGTTTTGAATTCCGACCTGCATCTTTTTACTTATATGTTGCACTTGTTAGAATTAAATGTGTACTTGTTAGTTGTACTGTCTATGACATTTTGTTTTCATTTGTTGTTAATTGTACATTTTGAATAATGAGTTGAATTTGTTTACAGATATGTTGCATATGTTAGTATCTCGTGTGTACTTGATGTGCCTATTTTATAAGGTTATATTAGGACTTTTAGGATTCACTTTTGTGCTCTAAATGTGACATTTTGCCTTGAAATTCTCTAAGGAGGGTTAAAAGCGACTTTTATGCTTTTATTATTTTTTTTAGAGAATTTTATGTGACAAGGTAATTTGTTTGAAGACTTTGAAGAATACCTTTGAAGATTTGAAGACATGTATTTGAGCTTTTGAATATTTGAAGAATTGAAGAAGTGAAGAGAAGAGAAGGATATGAGAAAAAAAAGAGAAAGAAGAAATGGCGCTGGAATTGGTGTCCGTCGCGAGTTGCGGCGGACGAGTGGTCTAAAATTTTTCTTATTTTTGTACTATAAATACTCACCTTATCCTCTCCTCCTCACAAGCTTTTGCCTCAGTCTTCATGCATTTTCTGGGTTCTAAACCCTAGTTTTTCTCTTCTTTCTTTTCTTAGTTTTTGTAGGTTAATTATGTCTTTTAGTTTTCTAGCTTAGTTTTATCTTGGGAGCAATGGATTAAAGCTTCCATTTCTATGTAGTAAAAACCGTATCTATATATTTAGTGCTTTTGTTATTTGTGCATTTATTGAGCTTTGAATGTGAATTGTTAATGGCATTAGTGTTGTTGGAAGCTTGAGTATATGAATTGCTTGTATGATTACTTGTTAGGGTTGGGAGAAAGTAGTTAATTCTCCCCTCTTTTAATTTGGAATCCAAGAGCATGAGTTAGAGCTTCTTAATGATGTTGATGTGTTGATAATTGCTAGGTGAATGTGATGATGTTGAATTCGTTGTCATGTTTGTTTGAGTAGAAAATGAGAGAAGTCAATGAATGTCGATTGTTCTTGGCTAATCTTGTTTAAATGCATGATTAGTGGAAGTAGTGAATAGATTGTCTCACTCGTTCACTTGAAGCCTTTGTTATTTAGCATTCATTTGTTCTTAATGCTATGCTTCACTTCATTTATGCCATATGTTGTTTGAGAATAGGAAGTGTTTGTATGATTGAATTTTTTGGGTGTTAGGAAAGAAATGAATTCCTTGGCTCCTTTGCATGAATATCTAGGAACATGAACTTAGAACTTCTTGCGCATAATGTGATGTGATTCTTGCTAGATAAGTATGTTAATGTGGATTGTTCTCATACTTATCCTATAGATGCAATGCAAGGTTGAGCCTTTAATGTGGTTTGTTCTAGGTTTAGCCTAATGAATGCTATGTTTGGTTAAATGTCTATATCTTTGGTAGAAGACTTGTCATTGTCAAATCTATGGTCCTTCGTTATAATGTCATTGATGAAATACCCCTATGGTCGTTGTTTGTCTAGGGTGATCATCAATGAGGTTTGCAAATGGTCGTTGTTTGTCTTTGCAAATTACTATTAAGAAGGAATGAGTGTTGATCTTTCATTGACATTCCACATAGGTAACAAATGTGATATGATGAGTGAATGGTTCAATGATCTACATTAGGTTTGGAAGTGGATATCAATTGCCCCTAAGGCTTTATCTTTGTAGTTTTAAAACCCTTTTTCTTATTTTTGTTTGATGATTAGCATAGTCACTTGACCTTGCTAGTTATCCTGTCTTTTTACTTTCATAACTTAGGACCACCAACCAACCAAACCCCCCTTTTACATGCTTTTATACGTGTGTATATATATATATATATCTACTCCTAGCATAATATCAACCATTTACATTTAAACGCTTGAGAAAATCCCTCTTCTTCGTGGACGACCCCGATTTGCCGCTATCTACTTAGTTGTAGATAGTAAGCATTTAAGGCTTATATATATATATATATATTAACTTTGAGAGGTACGACGACGACCTCCCAGTACTTGTTAGTCGTGTTGGGTACAACTATTTTTTTTAATTTGTTGATTGTTCATTTAGAATTAGGAATTGCATATGTTTACTTATATATTGCATCTGTTAGAATCCAGTATGTACTTGTTAACTCTATTGTTATTGACTTTTATTTTCATTGTTGATTATTGTTCGCTTTGAATTAAAACTTGTACATGTTTGCTTATATGTTGCAACTGATAATATCTGATGTGTATGACATTTAAGGAACGGACAACATTGAACATTGGACACCACAAGAAATTTTGATGTGAGGAGGATCATATGAAGATGACAATGAACTTGAAGATTCGAAGATGATCCCCTTTTGAAGATTAATAATTGATTCATTGTATTAGAGACTGTTAGTTAATCTAGATGGGAATTTTGTTGTAATTGTAAGTTCCCTAATGGAAGATTTATGTCTCGAGCATTTTATCTTCCATTTTTTTAGATGTTGAGAGCCCCTCCCGTGTTTGAAATTGTCAAAATTTGCATGCTTTTTATACAAATTATGCAATGTTTTGCATGTGTTTCTTTCACGCCAACAATACTTTCTGTAACCCCCCTTTGATTTAAATCAGGGAAATCTGCTCAAGTTTTTGAAAACAAACACACGTTTTAATATAAATAGTATATATTATAAGGTATTAAATGTAGTACATATGAAAATTTGAAAAACTACAAAATTATGTGACCTATGTTGTGTGTACTATAAGAGAATACTAGTTGCAGGCTAACATATGAATGTTTTAACAAAACATAACCGATTCATAAGGTAACTTATGCACTACCTTATGGAAAAGTTTTGCTATTCACAATAGGAATTGATAATTTAAAATCTTATGCATATTTTTATTTAAAAAATACATGTTGTAAAGTAATTAATGCAGAGTTAATATGAAAAGTTTAAATATTTAAATTTTAACTTAACTTATACATGATCTCCAGGAAAAGTTTTATAATTCATATCCAAAGCTTCTATAACAAGTGCATATTTTAATACAAACGATCTGTATTCTAAGGTAGCATGTGCATATTATATACAGAAATTTTCAGCAGCATTTAGTTCATTTTTCAAATATTTGCCACATGTGTTTTTTTCCATGTTCGTAGCAGCAGAATTCATATATTAAGAACTTTCAACAACAATATCATTTACCTTGAACACAATTGAATAACATAACCTCAATCGGATGTGAAGAATTACAATACAATTGAAATTCAATTTTAGTCAAATTGAAATCAAGTTGTTTCGATCAAATATGGAACTCGCCCTCCATTGTCCACTAGATGTAGGAATAATTTTGGATTCTCCAAGTACTCTCGACGCCGGTGTCGGAGATTCGGAGCTCGCTGGAGTGGTTTCGCAGTTCCTCTGCGCCTTGGCTTGGCAAAGTGACACATTTGGTGAGGTGGCTCCGCTAGAGAGATTAAAATTTGGGAAGGAGATGAAATTTGGGAAAGAATAAGAATGAAGAATGGAGAAATTTCCAGAGGATGGAAATTTGGGGAAAGAAGAGTGTTTTGCGTTTCAATTTGGGGAAAGAGAGACCCATAAATTTTACTTAATTTGCATTAATTGCAAATTGATCCCTGACATGTCTATAAGCTTATGGACATGCCGCCTGTCAGGAGACCCACTCATACATAAAATACTCATGCTTCACCACAAATGACATTATTATATAAAGTAAATATATTATTGTCAAGTTAAAAAAATTAGTAATCATCATACTTTAATCATTTCCCCTTCAATAAGCATTAGCGTTTTGGTTGACATTTTAATTGGATTTTGGCTGTTGGTTTTTTCGCTCGGTCAAACCGTCAATGAATTCAAAAAAATATTTGGTTGCTTGGCTTTTTCACGTAGCGTTTCCGCCAAATACGAAACGCTAATAATATTAGTGTTTTCCTTAGCGCTTGACTTTACCTTTAACAATAACTTTTTTAATCTTTACATCTCTATCCTAACGTTCTTCCATCAACAACCATGTATATTCCACCAGTAAAAAAGTGTAAAATTTTTAAAACAGTGTAAAATACAATTAAAAAGTTTCATACTCTAGTATTCAGCATTGTTGTGAGAGCATGGGCAGTGGGTTTCTTAAAAATTAAAAAACCGCTCTAAAAACCGAAAACATCAACAGTAATTTTTAGAGCATAGGCCCGTATCATTGGCGGTTTGATCGAGCGAAAATGCCAACAGCCAAAAGTCAGTTAAAATTTCAACCAAAACGCTAATACGTATTGAAGGGGAAATGATTAAAGTATGATGATAACTAGTTTTTTAACAATATATTGACTTTATATAATAAAGTCATTTGTAGTAAAGTATGAGTATTTTATGTATGAGTGGGCTTCATGAGATGCGACATGTCCATAAGGTTATGCACAGATCAGAGATCAATTTGCAATTAACGCAAATTAAGTAAAATTCATGGGTCCCTCTTTCCCCAAATTGAAACGTGAAACACTCTTTTCCCCCCAAAATTCCTTCCTTTGGAGATTTCTTTGTTCTCCATTTTTCTTCCTTCCCAAATTTTATCTCCTTCCAAAATTTTAATCTGTCTACTTTGCTATTGATAAACTATAAAACACCATCCCTAAAATTAGAATTTTCTTACTAATTACCTGACACCATGGGAGATTTCTAGGTAGTTAGTGATATAACGCAGTGCATTTTCACAATCAGTTTTCATCAGCAACGGAAAGAAATGATATACACAACTTTTTTTTCGCTTGAGAAAACACACCTATTGTTTTTCAGTCGCATAAGGGTGCATCTCCCACCCGCAATTCTAATGAACTAGAGGGAGTAAAATAAATACCCACACGATCGGCCAAGTGGGTAGGCCTCTAGTTTCAATCCTGCTACCGCGGGTTCGACTCTTGCCAGCCGTAGTGTGAGAAATTCTTCAGTGGAGGGGTCCCTTGTGGGCAGCGAGTACAATCGTGGATCAGAGATTTGACCCTAGTGTCAGCTGTAAATTACCTCCTCGATAATGACTGTGATATCGACGCAATTGAGACCCTGAGGGCGAAGGTATCACCTTTTAGAGGGAGTAAAATAGATTTTTACTTAACATCTTATCAATAGATGGGTACTTCTGTGTTGCTCCATTCGAAACAAATGAAGAGCTTTTCAAAATTACAAATTCATAATTTAATATTTTCATTATCTAACTGGATGCATCTTTTTGATTAAAAAAAAGGATGCATTTTTCTAAATAATAAGATGGATACAATTTTTGCAATTCACTCTTGACACTAAAAGATACTCCTCCCTCCGTCTTAGATAAAATAACACATTTACTTTTTGCAAGTCAAATTATGCAAACTTTGGTCCTAAATACAAATTAATATATATAAAAATAAAAATATCATGTGAAATATTATTAGATTCGCCTTAACAACCATTTTCTAAATATAAATTTTATGCAAAATTATTATATATAGCTAGAGATATTGTTGGTCAAACATAATCATTGAAAATCGTGAGAAATTTAACGTATCATTTTCTATGGGATGGAGTTTCTATGGGATGGAGGGAGTACAACATTGTACGACACAATTGATGTCAGTAACCCACTTCCAAAACCAAATCATTTCCTCTGAACTTCAAAACAGCAAGGTAAAAATCACGTTCATCCACAAATTTCACCAACTCAAATGAAGTATCAGGACCAACAAGGTGGTCTTGCAATGTGATCTTCTCTGGTAACTCACTGACTACAACATCTGGAAACTGTTGCCGTTGCTCTCGAACCATTTGCCTCCCCGAGGGATGACTGATCACAATTCTAGCACCTGCATACCATTTTTGGATCATGTACTGATAAGTTGACAATTTATGTAAAAAAACATTGAGTAAATAGAAAAAACCTACCCGGCGAACAATGTTTCACGAGCATGTCAAGAATGTGGTTGAGATCAAAAGGCAAGGCAGGGAGGAAGTACAAGAAAACAACATCCAGCCCTACCCAATCCTCCGGTAAGGCTATCAACTCTCCTTGCAAGCACTTCACACTGTCATACATTTCTTTGATACAGGCTAATGTAAACAAAGAGTCATGAACAACAAACACCTGCTCACAGGGGGAAGAACTAACTACTCTATCAACGAAATGCTCAGAACCAATTGAGACCAACACTTGCGAAGCTCCTCCTATCTCCCCTGCGGAGATGATCTGATCAATCTTCCGGATATGTTCTTCTTCGGAAATCCTGTCAGCAAACTCGAGAAAGGACCAGTCTTTCTCCATTAGTTCTTCGAAATCTGCCACTGAAACTGTCCCCTCATTTCCAGGACTCACAACTCTATAAGAAGCTCCACGATTCCGGGCAGATATAGGCAGAACAGAAGAGCATTGACCATGAACAGAATTGTGTGGCTTACAGAAACCATATCGGGGCAGTGGAAGGCAATTAGGTCCTAGTCGAAGAAAAGGCTGAAAAGGGCCGATTACGAAAATCGAGCTCATGGAATGGGATACAAAATCACAGCTTGTGAGATCTACTTAGGTTATTGTAAGTTTCAGCTTTTTGCTGCAATCAAAAGTAGAATGCTACCACATAAACTCAATCCTCTGAATCTTTAAGCTTGAGTATACCCTAAATTTCATCAGAACAACACACATAGTAAGAACTGAAGCAAAACAACTAAGATATCTGCATATTCTACACCAATAACCTATCAAGAATATGAACCCTAAACAAAGAACAATGAACAAAAAAGAGTCCAAAAATCCAATCTTTATATGCCAAGAAAAGAAAATGTTCCACAATATTCAAACAGCTAGGATAACTGCATGAAACCCTTCAAGAAAACACTATAGTAAAAGGAAGAAAACTGACCTTTTGAGTACATCAATGGAAGATTAGGGGAATGAAATTTGCTTTATCTTGTTGCTGGTGAAAAAAGAAGAACAAGCTGAAGTAGAAGGAAGATAGCCTAGTGTTATGGGCCGGATTCGAAAGCAAAAATTACATTTGCCCCCTCAAGATTTATCCAATTACAAAACAAACCTCAAGGTTTTGAAATAAATCTTGAATCATATTGGTACTGAAAATTTTCACGTCAATGACAAGGTACATCTACTTCAGAGTGGTAGTATTTTCATAATTTATACTCTATTTATTAGCCCTTTTGATCAGTCATTTTTCCGTTAGCATGTTTTACCATCGATAACTTCTAATATATATAGTAATAAATATTATGTGAAATGTCTTTGAATCCTCCGTAACATGTAGTTTTTAAAAAATAAAATTTTATAATTTATTATCATACATAACAAAAGTTATCGATGATCAAGTATGCCTTGAAAAAATATCAGAAAAATGGACATACATAAAGGACTAAAGGGAATATAAATATCAAGATATAAATGTATATTATAAGAAATTAAAATAAAATTATTGAGTTAGATGAATTGAATTTTAAACGGTACATTATATAATAAATTTTTATTATTACAATTTAGTTATTTTACTTTTTATTATTCTTCGTTTTTCGAGTTTCACGGACTTTGCCTCTATTTTATTGCTATTTTAATGATCTATCATTTAATAACGATCTCCGCCGCGGCGCCGCCGTGAAGATAAACCCTACAAAACCCCTCAAAATCCCCTCCCCATGAACTCAACCACCACCATGAACAGAATCCGCCGCCTGTGGGACCATCACCAAGTCCGTACGATTGTGAAGGTTAGGCTGAAATGGGTGAAGAACCGCGGCCTGGACCACATAATTGACGCCCAAACGGACCTGAAAGCCGCGTGCCTCCTCAAGGACGCCGTGGTCCGATCGACGGCGGGGTTCCTGACCTCTAAGTCGCTGGAGGGGACACAGAAGCTCCTCGGCCTCACCGTCCCGACGCTGCGCTTCGTGCGGCGGTACCCCACCTTGTTCCGCGAGTTCCCGCACCCAAAATGGCCGTCTCTCGTCTGCTTCGAGCTCACCGACATCTCGAAGCTGCTGCATCAGCAGGAGCTCAAGGTGCACGAGCACTGCGAAGGGGATGCTGTTGAGAGGCTCTCCCGTGTTCTCATGATGTCGAGGACCAAAATGGTATTGCTCTCACTCCGTTCGTCCCAGAGTTTTCTCTACGATCCTATAATCTGATAGTAGTATTATCACGTGTGTTGATATTGTTAGATTTACCAGTAACCTGCATTTTCGAAAATTTGCTGTCAAATCGATATGCTACCCGTCCCAGAGTTTACTTCATGACCCTGAAATTTGATGGATGGACGTGTGGCCAGTGATATTTGAACTCACATTTTCTATTTATTACTTTACAATTTTATGAAGATATGAATATTAACAAGTGACTATGTTTGTTGGCTATTATGAGAAAGATTCTGACAAATAAACATCATGTGAAAAAGACTGTTTTCTTGGTGTTTTGGGTAGTTTGTTTTGCCTGTTGTTGTTTTAGCATAGGTCAAGTTCTCTTCTTGATTTGGCTGCGTAGACCTAGTAAAGATTTAGAAAAAAACCTTTGGAGAGAGATGTTGATATACATATGATATAGTGTGCGTGGACTGAATGATGGCGAGATATCATTTGGATAGCTGAATCTATACTGTGGATGAAGGCTTCGTGGTGGTTGTAATGATTTTGGTGTATTTGTTAAATGGTTGCTGTCCAGGTGTTTTAGGTAGTTTAATTTACCCTAGGTTTGCTAGTTATTGTAATATCATTGTTAAATTTTTCTTCAAGGTTTTGTTGGGCATCATTCTAGTTTTATCTTTCTAATGTACGTGTGAAATGGTGCTATCTGTTCAATTATATATGAATTGTTTTTGAAGACCTACTCGTGAGTTAATAACAGTTCTTTTGTGCTGCATATACTGTAAAAAAATGTTTGTGAAGATCTGCATGTGATGATTGTATTTGATGATGTCTCCACAGATGCCGTTGAAATCGCTGGTCCCGTTGAAATGGGATTTAGGCTTGCCTGATCATTTTGACAAGAAATTAGTTGAGAAGTTCCCAGATCACTTTCAATTAGTTAGGGGAACAAATGGATTGGCCTGTCTGAAGCTAGTTGGCTGGCGGGAAGAGTTCGCTGTATCTGAGTTGCAGATGATGAATTACAAGTCATGGTCATGTAGTGGCAATAGTGATGATGGTGGAAGCGACGGTAACGTGTACCGAGAATTCAAAAGTAGAAAAGCTACATTAGAGTTCCCAATGAGTTTCCCTAGAGGCTACGGGGGCCAGAACAAGGTGAAGGCTTGGATGGAGGGGTTTCAAAAGCTTCCGTATATTTCTCCTTACGAGGATTGTAGGAGGATTGACCCGAACAGTGAACTGATGGAGAAGAGGGTGGTTGGGGTGTTGCATGAGTTTTTAAGCTTGACTATATACAAGAAGACTAAGAGGAATTACTTGAGGTCTTTGAGAGAGGAATTGGTTCTTCCCCACAAGTTTACTCGATTGTTTACTAGGTATCCCGGAATATTCTACCTGTCGCTGAAATGTAAGACGACTACTATTGTATTGAGAGAGGGCTATCGCCGTGGAAGACTTGTGGAACCTCACCCTCTGGCCCGACACAGGGATAAGTTCCATCATGTGATGAGAACTGGCTTGGTTTTTCGAGGCAAAGGCATTGATCTTCTACCTCAGCTGAATGCTTTGGTTGATGCAGCCGATAAGGATGAAGTGGAATATCAAAGTGAAGAGGATGTAGAATTTGAAACAAATGATGGGGCCGGGACTTCAGAGGCTGAAAGTGAAACTGACGATGATTAGCATTTTACTCAACTGGAAGAGCAAACTATGAGATAGGCAGTCCTGAGGTGAAGCAATCTATTGCTATACTAATCTAGATCAAAGTATGGTTATGTGTTCTTTTCTTCTTCATGTTTTCTTGTTCATAATCCATATTTAATGTTGCATTATGGTTAAATTATCACATTTCAATAACCTCAAATATAGATTTCGGATCATCAGTTTCTTTTTATACAGTTATTTTAAATTGCTTAAGGTTGTACTAAAGTCTTATTCATATTTCTGTTGTGCTTGCATGTTGATTTCATTGGACACCCTTTTGGACAGTAATGCGATCACATTCTTTGGCTGCACCATATGAGTTTCCTGGAGAGTAATATGAACAATATAATTGTGATTGCATGATTGCATCTTGTCTATTTACACATCCCTTGTATATCGCTGTTTTTTCTTGTGTTTAGGGATGATTATCAGCTTTCTAGCTAGTTTGGCAGCTTCGGTGATGATTGAAGCCGCTGCTCCTGTCTTCCACTTCGTGGCTTTGGATCTGAATTAACACCTCCACTTCATGGCTTCATAGCTTCCTAGCTTCATAGCTTCGTAGCTTCATAGCTTCGTAGCTTCATAGCTTCGTAGCTTCATAGCTTCGTAGCTTCATAGCTTCGTAGCTTCATAGCTTCGTAGCTTCATAGCTTCATAGCTTCATAGCTTAATTGTGGATAAGTTGAAACCACTTTGGACATAATCAAAGCTTTGAAAGTTCAGAAGAACTCAGGTGATCTCGAACACGGTATTTCCACATTTTATCAGATAGAATTGACGACACATGCTTCAAGTGATTTGAGGTTTTCTTTTTACCCTTTTGCAGGCTGTTGATGATAAAGCTAGAAAGAATTTGAAAGTTCTATCTTTCCCAACCCAGAAGAACCAAGATACCTACGTATTGACATTGTACTTGATTGATTAGAATTGTAATTGTACTCTCATAAACCCTAGTCGTCCTCTGCGTTCCTCGATTGGTAGAAACCCAGAGGCTCCGGGAGCTCATCAGCAATGCCGCCGATGCTTAAAATCAGGCCTGAAAGCCTGACAGACACGAGCGAGCTAGATGGGCAGCCTTGTTGACAGTGGCTTAGGCATGATTTGAGGATTTGGTGAAGAAGCACTTTGAGTTCATTAGCTAACTTACTTCTTTCACCACTAATTCAGGATTCAAAAAGACAAGCTCATATGGCATCTCCAAATCAACCCCTCACATCCCCTTTATGGCTGGGACTTTTGAAAAGTCACATGACATTATCATTACTAGCTTAGTAGGAAGTAGAGCAATTGATTTTAACACACACAAACACCATTTTTTTTATATTAGCAACTTAAATGTAAATATATGAAATATTGTTAGATTCTTATATATTTTTAAATTTTAATATTTATAATTAATTATTTTATGCTATTAAAGTTATACGTGATTACATATTTCAAAAAATATTGTAAAAATTCTCAAAAAATAATTATGGTAAAAGATATGCAGTTGTGAGATTGAGATATGTATGTGATTTTCCATTCTTCTCAAACAAACTTAATCCATTTATAATTATAACCCTAATTTTAGGGAGTTCATCTCTTGTCCTCGTTGAGTTTGGATCAAATAAGATACATATGAGAGTTTAAACACCCTCGAAACAACCCTAGTTGATTCCAAAAGAGTAGTACTAACCTATGTTAGTGTGACGAAACAAAGGAGTAGACTTGCTAAGAATTGAAACCTATACTGCCACAGCCCCTTTAGGAACCACCCCTCGAGGTCTCGAAACCACCCCGCGAGGTCTCGAGCCACCCCTCGAGGTCACGAACACCCCTCGAGGTCACGAACCAACCCTCGAGGTCTCGAAACCACCCCGCGAGGTCTCGAGCCACCCCTCGAGGTCACGAACACCCCTCGAGGTCACGAACCAACCCTCGAGGTCTCGAACCACCCCGCGAGGTCTCGAGCCACCCCTCGAGGTCACGAACCACCCCTCGAGGTCACGAACCACCCCTCGAGGTCTCGTAACATCTAATCAGCCGAAATCTGCCTCAGCCCCTTTAGGACTCGATCCACCATTTGCGAGGTCTCGAAAGAACCCCCTCGAGGTCACGAACCACCCCTCGAGGTCTCGTAACATCTGATTAGCCGAAATCTGCCTCAGCCCCTTTAGGACTCGATCCACCATTTGCGAGGTCTCGAAAAAACCCCCTCGAGGTCACAAACCACCCCTCGAGGTCACGAAACGCCCCTCGAGGTCTCGAATCACCCCGCGAGGTCTCGAGCCACCCCTCGAGGTCTCAAACCACCCCTCGAGGTCACGAACCACCCCTCGAGGTCTTGTAACACCTGATCAGCCAAAATCTGCCTCAGCCCCTTTAGGACTCGATCCACCATCTCGAGGTCACGGACCACCCCGCGAGGTCTCGAGCCACCCCTCGAGGTCACGAACCACCCCTCGAGGTCTCGTAACACCTGATCAGCCGAAATCTGCCTTAGCCCCTTTAGGACTCGGACCACCATTTGCAAGGTCTCGAACCACCCCTCGAGGTCTTGGAACTCGAAACCCTTGAGCACTCGAACTACCATAACCCCTTGAGGTACCGAAAACCTTGAAATACAAGCCCCCTCAAGGCCTCAATCTCATCGAGCAGTCGAAAATGTGCCACACCAATATAGTAGGTTCCTGTGTTCACCTAATAATTTTAGCTCCGTGCCCTCGAACAATTTAGTGATTGTAAAAAACGAAGCACAATTTAGTCAAAAGGTGGAGCTAAAATTAAAAAATGAGCTGGAAAGGAGAAAACTCCTGAGCCAAAAATTGATCTTTGGCATTCATCATGAGAAAAGGATATGGTAATCTGGAACTCGTTGGAAAGAAAACTGATTGTGGAAAGATTACCTGTATAAAAAACAAGTAAATTAGTAGCATCCATTCTAAACAATTCTCAGAGAGGGAATCATCATTTGATCTAATCTAATGATACCCAGGAAAGGTATTGGAAGAGTTTTGGAAGAAAAAATTCTTGAGGATTTGGATGATAAAATAAACTTCGCAAGTGCATCTGCTGTCTTATTTGCTTCTCTAAAGATATGAAATAAAGAGTGTGTTTTAAGCATGTAATGTATTTCATCCGCTAACTGAAAAAGTTTCTAGTGTGCAGTTATAGGATTCAAAACATGAGAGATAGCAGTAAGATAGTAAGATTCTATAATGATAGGATCAGAGTAAGAGCAAGCAACTTGGAGTCCTAATTTTATAGCTTTCATCTCAGCTACTAAGGGAGAGGTGGCATTAATATAAGAACCTTGAGCTGAAATGAAAGCACCCATGCTGTTTCTTACCACCACACTGATCCCTGCCTTCTGAGTTAATTTACACCAAGAGGCATCAACATTTAATTTTAGACCAGAACAGGGTCTGGTCCAAAAAACTTTTACAATCCTGGGCTTGGGTGGTTTTTTTGCAGTTGGTAGGAAACTATGATCTGCAATTTCGGCATCAATATGATTTGAAATGAAAAACGGCTTTGCAGAGAAGAGATAAAAGAGATACTCCCTAATCTGTTTAAGGACAACTTGGGTGTGAGGTTTAATATTATCATATAAACATCTATTCCTCATTTTCCAGAGAAACCAGCATGTGATTGATGGAGTTAAACGGAGAATCAAGTTATGGAAGCTAGAAAAACCAGGGAAAGTAAAGTAGAAAGATAGTCTTTCCCACAGAGAGGAAAAGGATCTATCAGCAATGCCCATAAAATTGTGTATGACTTTCCACACTTTCACAGCAAAGATGCAGGAGTTAAAAAAATGATTTAAGGAATCTTCATTTTCACACATACAGCATTTGGAAGGAAGATTGAATTTCATAAATTTCAGAATATTATCAAAGGGCAGTAGGGAGTTTATCATCTGCCACATAAACACTGAAACCTTCTTTTCATGTCTTGGATTCCAAATATGATTAATAGAGGAAATACTACCTCTTTGTTCCCTGAGCAATCTGTATGCAGATTTAAAAGAGAAAAGTCCACGAGCGTCAGGCTTCCAAATTAGTCTATCTTCTCTGTGAGGAGATAGACTCAAATCCTGCAAGAGAGCAACAATGTCAGGATTAAGAATAGGTATAAGCTAGGGTAAGAAATTGCCTTTGTATTGGAAAAAGGAGGCTACTGTACAGTCCTCAGGAATTGAAGTACAATCAGGGTTACAATGATCTATGATAGGGCCTGTATCTAACCAATTCAAATTCCAAAAATTGCAGCTACCAACACCATGAATAACTCTGGTATGAGATTCAGACCAGGAGTTAACCATACAAATTCTTTTCCAGGTTTGGGAGCATTGAAAAGACCTTGGTAGGGATGCTATAAAGTGAGTCCATAGGGCTTTTGAAGTTTGAAACTTCCACCATAATTTTACAGAACATGCATTAATGATGGTATGAATTGGCCTAAAACCTAATCCATTCTGGTCAGTAGGGAAACATAAAGCATCCCACTTTTTCCAGGATTTTTTAGGTCTTAACTCAGTCTGACCCCAGAAAAAGATACTCATCCTCCTTTCAATTTTTTTAATGATCTGTTTTGGAGGTTTTATGACAGACCAGATGTGCTGAGGCAAAGAGTAAATGCAAGATTGAATAAGATTGATCTTGCCTCCCGTGGAGAGCCATTTATTTTTCCAGTTATTGAGTCTTTTATCAAGTTGTTCAATTAAGGGTTGAAAATAAATGTTTTTTACAGCACCTTTAAAGATAAGAACACCTAGATATTTGAAAGGAAAACAGCCCAGTTTCATGCCTAAAATCCTTTTGATGTGAGAAATGTGTGAAACAGAAGCATGCTTACTAATGAAAATATCACTTTTTTCAAAATTTATTTTCTGTCCAGTGGTTTCTTCAAAAGTATCCAGAAAAGCTGTAAATCTAACAAGAGTACTGGTGTTGGATTTAAGGAAAACCACAGTGTCATCAGCATAGCTAAGATGAGAGATTTTGAGAGCATTTGATGGGAGATCATAGTACTGAAGCTTACCTGTTTCGAAGACAAAAGCAAGACTTCTTGTAAAAGCTTCAGTGAAAATATTAAAGAGAAAGGGAGAGGGGGTCACCTTGTTTAATACCTCTTGATGCCTGGAAAAAACTTACTGGTTTTCCATTTAGTAACACTGAAAACCATGCTTGGGACAGATTTTTCATTATATTATATACAAACTGTCCATGAAAGCCAAATTTGAAAAGAATACTAGACAGAAAAGACCATTTCACCCTATCAAAGGCCTTCCTAAGATCTAATTTAACTATACAGTTATGATCCCTAGTCTTCCTATCTAAAAATCTCACCATTTCTTGTAGATAGATGACATTGTCAAAGATGTCTCTATCTTTCAGAAAAGCAGTCTGATAGGGAGAGATAATTTTAGACATCAGGGGTTTTAGTCTTTCCATTAATAATTTAGAGCAAATCTTGTTTAAAACATTGGAAAGACTTATAGGTCTAAAATCATCAAAAGAGATGGGTATATCTTTTTTAGGAATAATAGTAATCCATGTACTTGCCACACCCCTGGGAATATCATGACCAGAAAGGAAATTATTTACAGCAGAGAGGAGGTCAGCAACAATGATTTCCCGGGATTTTATGAAAAATTTAGAAGTGAATCCATCTGGACCAGGACTACTATTCTTATTAAGATTAAAAACTACACCTTTCAGTTCTTGTAAAGATGCTAATCTAATGAGACTGGCATTATCGCTTTCATTAATAAGACTGGGGACTTGGCTAAGAAAATGCGATTGGAAAATGCCATGCCCATGATTGTCCTCAGTTAACAGATTCTCATAATAGTGAATGGCCTCATTTTCAATATCTCCTGGTTCATCTAGCCATCTACCATCACTACTTTTGATTTTAGTAATGTTCAATCTACCTGTTCTTTCCTTGACTAAGTTACAGAAGAAAAGAGTGTTATCATCCCCTTCTTTTAACCATTTTATTTTTGACTTCTGTTTCCAGAAACTGTTTTGCACTTTAATGGCTCTGAGAAGGGTTGCTTTGGCTTTTTTGAGCTTGAGTAGCTCAGTAGGGGAGCTATTCAAATCATATTGTACTTCCTGAGTACATAATTCCTCCTCAGCCTTTTTTACATTGTCATGTACATTTCCAAAGTGATCTTTATTCCAAATGTTTAGAGCCTTTTTAAGCCTGATCAGTTTAAGGAAAAAACCCAGCATCCCTGATTCTGAGATAGGAGGATTCCAATTTTGCCTAACAAAATTATTAAAATCATGTCTTTTATACCATGCATTGAGAAATCTGAAAGGTCTAGGGATGGATTGTATAGAGCTACCTGCTGTTAGAAATAGTGGGTTATGATCTGAAGTGCTTCTATTAAGCACTTGAATGGAGGAGGAAGGGAACCTAGAGCTCCACTCAACTGAGCATAGACCTCTATCTAGCCTCTGAATGGTTGGCTTTTTTAATCTGTTATTACTCCATGTAAAAGAATTACCAACTGTATTAATTTCTTCCAGTTCCATAAACTCAATAAACTCATTAAAATCCCTAATACTACCTAATTTAGGAGTACAAGGACCTTTATACTCATTTACCGAGGTCATAGAGTTAAAATCACCTATGTATATTGTAGCTTCAACAGTTCTAGATTTGAGATCAGACCACAACTGTTGTCTACCTTTCCTAGTTCTCAAACCATAAATGAAAATTGCCTCCATTGCAGTATTCAGTTTATGGCTGTGAATAAGGACTGAAAGAAACTGCTGGTTATCAGTAATAGAAGATAACGTTAAATCGTTATTCCAGAATAACCAAATCTGACCAGTATTCACATGCATACATTTATCAAAATGTAATAAACTCATGTACCAATCACATTGCAAATTATCATGCATAGGCTCAATTAAACAGAGAAGATCAAATCTGTGGGTATTAATTAAATTGGATAGCCTTACCATAGAAGAGTTCATACCTCTAATATTCCAAACCAAGAATTTAAGTTTCATAGTTGTACTAATCATGGAGAACATTGGAGCAGCTTTTTGACCTAGTCATAATCTTATTTAACTGAGTTAAGAATGTATCAGTGTGTGGTTTTGATTTTTTCTTTTGAGCATGTTTTTAACAGGATCTGGAGGAAGACGTACCTGCGTTAACTGAGTAACCTGGTCCTTCCATTGTAGAGGGTGTACTGTAATACCTGCTGATCTCTGAGGAGTGGTAGAAATTTCCTGTGAGTCCTCTTGAGTCTCTATGTTCTCATTTATGTTGGTAAGTGCCTAGAATCTATTGTAAGAGGACCTCTGCTGTGAATTGAAAAGCTTCTGAGCAGCAGCAAAAGGACTGTAGGGGGGGTAAATCTCACTGTTGGGAACTAGAATATCATCAGCAGCATATCTTGGCTTCCTCTTTCTCACAGGCTCAGAAAAATCCAAAAGTAAATTATCTATAACTTGAGAGGGAGTACGCTTTTTCTGTATAACATGAGCATCCACAAAGTGGCCTTCATCAGTATTTTTAGAGGAGCGGTAGGGGATTGGATCATTGGGGGTCTAGGATCAGAAAATATAGTAGAAACTTCCTTGTCAGACTTAATCACATCCTCTGAAATCACCCCTGATATCTTATGAGAAACATTTTCCCCAGAACCAGTATCAACCTCCTCAGTATCATTGACTACCATAGGCACATCATCAGAAAGGCCTGCTACCAGAGCAGAGGCCATTACAGGAGGTGTAACAGGTCGATATATTGTAGGGTTGAATAGGGGGTTGGTGGTCACTTTTACTGATGTTCGATCAGCAGCCTATGGTGAGATTTTTTGGATCTCCATTTCGTCAAAAATGGATGGGGGATGAGATAGATTACTCCCAGTAGGTTTCCATTTAGTAGAGGTGATGGGGGGGGGGGGGGTCTTGGATCCTAGCAGGGGGATTCCTAGGTAATTGTACATTAGGGTTAAAATTACAATATCTATCCAGGTGGCCTATCTTAGAACAAAAACTACAGTAGGATGGAACATTTTCATATTCCACCCTACATTTTACATGATTCCTTTCAGTACCGAGTCTAATAATAGGTTTCAGAGGTTTCAAAAGATCAAATTCGACACAAATTTTAATGGCAGAAGGTCGGGTAATTCCCTCAGTGGCTGCATCCATTTTAATATATGATCCAATTATATTACCAACATCCTCAATTGTACCCATGTTATAGAAAAAAATAGGAATGTCATAAACAGTTACCCAGAGTGGAACAATGGAGGATTCAGTGGTCGGTGAAAAATCAGGAGTCCACCGGAGAACCTTTATCGGGCGTCCATTGAGGAGCCACATCCCTTTTATCCAGCACCGTTGGAAGTCATCCATATTCTTAAAACGTATCAGCACATGCTTGTAATCAATCGAGCCTAGTTGATATCGTCCTTGAAAGCCAACCGTTCTGAAAGATTGTTCCAGTTGCTCCATGTTTGGTCGACCTCTCGTAAATTTGCCAATCAGTGCGTTTGAGTAGTGAGAGGACAGTAATTGCACCTGATCTTCAGTGTACAGACAGGCCATATCACCCAGGAACTCCCTCTTCGGATTAAGATTAGGGTTATTTGGAAGTGAGCATAGTGGACCAGAACGGGAGGTAAGAGCAGAGAGGAAGGTTTTTGGGGCCCCCGGCGGTTGAGGTTCCGCCATGGGAGGTGGTTTCCGGCTAGAAGTAGCCGTTAAACAACCGTTGTCAGTATCGGAAATTGAAAAAAAAATTGGTAAGAGCAGAAGAGAAAAAAACCCGTTGAAACAGAGAGGAAAAAAAATTAACGATACCGTTAATTCAGCAATGTATTTTGCAAAGAGAATCTTCTTCTTGGGCATGCGGCCTTTTATTTTTAGTTTTTTTTTAAACCTGATTGGAATACGTGGTACCAACTAATTTTTTTTATAAAAAAAAAGCTGCATTTTTAAATGGAAATTTAATTTCTGAAATTTTTAAAAATTGAAAAAAAAAATTGAAAAAAAAATGCTTTAAAAATCTGCTTTTTATTTTAAAATTTTGAAATTAAATTTTGATTATTTTTAAAAATTGAAATTACATTCTTTTAAAAAATGTGGTTCTTTTCAATTCTGGTTGATAAAATAATTTTTATACTAAATTGTATTTTCGATCTCTTACTTATTCTACAATACCTTATTTTGGTCCTCAATGCTAATACCGCGTTTGTTCAGGAATTAACATTTTGAAAATGATTTTTTTGGTCCCAAGCGGTTTGAGGGTGATTTTCATGTAAATTGGAATGATTTTTTGATATAGTTAGGGGTATTTTCATAATTTTACTATATAAAAAACTGAAAAATAAAATTTTAGTTTACAAAATAAAATTGCGCGCGTGAAGCTACGATCTTGAAATTTTGCATAAAGAAAGCGCGTGAAGCCACGCACGGCTTCTTTCTCCAACGCGTGCATCGCACTTTCGCTGATCACCTCCTTCTCGCTGCCTCTAACTCTTCTCCTTCTCACCGGCAGATTCGGGTCGTATCTTTTCTCCTTCTCACCGGCTTTCGTTCAGCATAATTTCCAATGCCGGCGCCAATTCGTAGAAGTTCGCAGCAAATTGAATTGAAGACAAGGGTTTCATCAGTGGTAACTCTTCTCGGCTGATTCAGTTGCAGACAAGGGTTTCACCCCGGTGGCGGCAACGTTCCACCTCAACAAGCTCGCCGGGAGGCATCGATTGTCGTAGACGAGGGTTTCATTGAAAGGCTTCTGTTGGAAGGCATCGATTGGGGTCGATTGGAAGGCGAGACGCACCAATTTCAGACGAGAAGAGGAAGGCATCTCGCCAGCAACGCAGAAGAGGACGGCGAGGTAGGTGGAGCTTCTGGGCAGTGGAGAGGACGGCCGACGATGAAGAAGATGGAGAAGAGGACGGTTGGTCGATTGGTTCTCTTCTTTTTTGAATTTTTTAAAACTCTAGGGTGTATAATGGTCATTTCACATATTTTGACCAATTTTACAGTTGATTTCATCTTAAAATCACTCTGGGGACAAAACATCATGTTTAGAATGTTAATTGCTGCAAACGCAATATTGGCATTGGGAACCAACAGAAGATATTGCAGAATCTGTAAGGGATCAAAAAAGCAATTTAATATAATTTTTAAAATTAAAATTAATTTTAAATATTAAATTAAAAAAACAAAATTCAATTCAAAATTTTCGAGTGAATTATTGAATTTCACATTTTAATTTATTTTAGTAGGTAAGTTTATTTAAATTAAATATTGAAGGTGAAATTAATGAGTATGATAGAGAAAATCAAGTGGGATCCATAAAGTAGTTTAAAGTCGTTTCAACCATTGTACTCCCTCTGTTTCACTAATATTGACACCATAGATTTAGGTGCTTGGATATAGGTGGATGAAATGAGTGAATAAAATTGGATGTAGAAAGTAAAAAGTAAAATGAATGGATAAAATTGAAGGAATCTTGCCAAAAATGAAAAGTGTGCCAATATAAAAGAAACATCCAATTAAGGTAAGTGTGTCACTAATAAAGAAACAGAGGGAGTAAAAGAAAAATGGAATGCTTTCCTTACGATTTCAGTTGATGAAGTGGAAAAGAGTGATTGAATATTTAATGAACTAAAATCACAAAATCAATTTTAGAATGATTTCACCGCTACACATGCTCTGGGGCTAGTAATGGTAGTGTCACGTTCAAAAGTTCAGGCTAGGGATGTGAGAGGTTGACTTTGGTTTATGCACTTGCCATATGAGCATGTCTTTGAATCCAGAAATACCCCCTCAATTTTTTAATATTGTTGTCATACAAGATGGCACTTTTTTTTTTTTGGTGTTGCTATATCACGTAATGTATTTTACTAGTTTACATTCTAATACGTACATACATGTATAATACTAATTTTAAATTTTCAAAATAAAACCAAAAAAAAAAAAAACCAATCTGCCACTGCAGGAACCAGCATCGTCGTTCCCAGCCTTTGTCCGTCGTCTAGCTCTCCACCATCCCCGCTCTCCGCCACTCTCCGTGCAGCTCTGCTCTCCGCCGCTCTCCATCCAGCTCCACCGTAGCCAGCCGCCATCGTCCCCAGCTCCACCATCGTCCCCAGCTCCACCATCGTCCTCTCCTTCGTCCCCATCCCCAGCAAAACCCTAGCTCGCTGCCATCATTCCTAGCTCGCCGCCATCTCTAGCTCGCCGCTTGTCTTCTCCTTCGTCCCCGTCCCCAGCAAAACCCTCGCCCACCGTCCCTCCTCCTTCACCCCCTTCGAGCAAAACCCTAGCCCGTTGTCCCTCCTTCTCCTTCGTCCCCGTCGAGCAAAACCCTATCCCGCCATCCCTCCTCCTTCTCCTTCGTCCCCATTGAGCAAAACCCAACCCGAGAGGAGAAATGAGAACTGGAGAGAAGTGAGAGAGGAGAGCGGCAGAGAAGCGGG
Source organism: Rubia yunnanensis (assembly GCA_037428765.1). Lineage (NCBI taxonomy): Eukaryota > Viridiplantae > Streptophyta > Magnoliopsida > Gentianales > Rubiaceae > Rubia > Rubia yunnanensis. The sequence goes on from CM075067.1 coordinate 11,310,047, forward strand.
AGAGAAGCATGGCAGAAAGCAGAGGAGAACTGGGGCATGAGGAGAATCAAGGCGGAGAAGAACCGGGAGGAGAAGGAGAGAGAAGGAGAGCAGAGAAAGAGGTCGAGGAGAGGAGAGCGGGGAGGAGGAGAACCGAGAGGAGAAGAAGAGCAAGGACCCGGGGAGAGGAGTCACCGGAGAAGATGCCACTTATCGCTGGAGAAGACAAAACAACAGAGAGCGGAGAAGGGAAACGGCAGTGCACAACGAATGGAGGCGACAGAGCACGGCAAAGGGGAGCAGAGATTCACAACGAACAGCAGCGGCAGTGCACAGCGGTGCTCAGCGGCCAGTAGCAGCGATGGCTATGCGACGGTGGTGTTAAAACAATAATTTTTGTTTAATATTAATTTAAACAAATATTAATATTCTTCAAATTAAATTAAAATTACATATTATATACTAAATAATATAAATACATAGCGTAATCATGTAAAATACAGGGCGTGATATAACAATTCACTTTTTTTGGTAACTAAAAGTTTTATGTACTTTAAGTGTATGAAGTGACATTAATAATGGAGAATGGCTAAATTTTGGAGTAAATTAGAGAATAGTACATGGGTAAAAATGAAAATGGTAAAAATAAAAATATGACCTTTTGTCCCCTCTTTAAATAGAATATGTGTAAAAGTGCCAATGAAAAAACATTTCTAAATGGAAAAAAAGAGGGTGCCAATATTTTTATTTTTTTTTTAAGGAAAGGGTGCCACAATATTTAAGTTAGCTAATGAATTCAGAATGCTCCTTCATCAAATCCTCGAGTCATCCCAAAGCCACTGTCAAAAAGGCTGTCCATCTAGATGAAATCAACATGCAAGCACAACAGAATTATGAATGAGACTCTAGTACAACCTTAAACAAGAAAAGATTGCAATCATTTATGTCCTACTGAAATGAAGTTAAAACTAAGAAAAGAAGGAAATCAGAAACAGGGTTAGAGTTTGAAAGTGACTGGAAATCAGCAAATTCAAAATTTGGTCATAAACTTCATCAATAGATACCACGTACCCGTGGCTTTAACCAATTAAGCAACCCATTTTTCTTTGTTTTTTTATCCTCCTTGAATGTCTCAGTGGGTGATTCCGCATTGCCATCAACGGATACATACAAATCTATGTTCTCATCATCCCAGATCAGATCGCGCCTTTTGTGAGAAAGACAAGCAAGCTACAGAACATTGTTGTTCCATAAAAGGAGTCATGACAACTTTTGAACTTTGGCAGAAAATCTTTAAATAGCTCAACAGAATTTAAAATTTTGAACCAACCTCCTCACTCCGACAAAGATAAAATTTACATAATCATTGAAGAATAACACAGAGCAGGGGTAATTCGAGTGTAAATAACAGTTCAAGCATAATACCTCTTCTTCTCCAAAGGAATACCTTCTTCTTGGACCAGGGCGTTGAGAAAATCTAGAAGTTTGTGTGGATTTTGTGGATACCAAAATGAGTTTTGTTAGCCCTTGTATTCTTCCCAACAAAGCAGCCTTTGCTTCTTCTTCTTGTTCCAATCTTGATTGTAGCTTAACTTGACCATCCTCTAGCTTCACAAATTACATGAGTATGAGAGAACAAGTCAAAGGTCAAGCAGAGCATTCACAATCCAAGTAAAAATCTTAAGTAACTACATGACAACTACTCTGTGTCCGCAAACCTATAATTTTCACATGGAAAACCAATTAAACTAACACGAGTTCCTTCAGCAGATCTCAGATAAGCCATTTCAGTGATATGTACTGAGGAATTATCTAGCTGTATATGACAAAATGATAGCATAGTAATTTTGAGTCGAGGCAGAAATTTTTCACATCAATATTACATTGTGGAGCCCTTAAGGATGAGTTGTATGATAAATGTAGTATGTCTGGAAACAATAAACAGATCATTAAGTTCATCTAGGTACACTGTTGATCGTTTTCTCTCTCTCTACTGAATCTGTCAATTGAAACACTAACTAAATCCGAGCATAATAGACTGATTATAACTTGATTGCAGCCAAGAATCATCAACATACTTCAAACAATAACAAGGGAAAAGAAAAATATGAAACAAAGGAAAAGAAAAAATATTAAAACAAGGGCAAGGAAAAATATAACTTCTTGTGTACCTTCTGTTTTAGAAGCACAATATCACTTCCACAGTCCCTGATTTGTGGAATTGTAACAATGCCTCTCTTTAGATGTTCTAAGTCTTCTTCTTTCAAACAACGGATTTCATGTTGGTAGTGTTTAATGAGTGATTTCTCATCAATTATCTGCAAGTGTTAATGCTTCTTGTAAAGAACATTTTTATGGCACTGAGAGTCGTAACATTGTACATGGAGCATAGCTGCAGGACATACCTTGTTTTGTGCTGCCTGAACTTCAATGTGTTTTGCTCGGTGTGCGAACTTCAATGTGTTATGTGTCTCCAGTATTGCTTGAAGATGGAGTGAGAGTGCAAATAAGCTGTAAGTTCAATCAAAGGAGCAAAGAATCATAAGACCAGGTAGCAGTTTCTTTTCCTCCGACATTAGCGACAATAGAGTAAACACGATTTTTTTTGGTTTCTCTTTTCAGAAAATTTAACTTAACTTTTGTATGTACAAACTCAAAAAAAATAATTCCTCAGTTGCGTAATAAATAAACAGAGTTTAAGAAAAACAGTAAATAAATACATCGGACGCTAAAGATTTTCCAGATCAAATGAAGCTAAATTCAGATGCATCAGATGATCAAAGTCATACCGATACATGACCATGACCACCTAATGAGGACTGAAGAAGCCTGGTCAATTTCGAGTCCATGTAAGGAACGTGAGAGCCTTTTCCATCTGACAACTTTGATATAACCTGTTGGAAAAAAGACAACCATCAACAGCATGCAACTAAGAAAAAAAGACAACCATCAACACCAGTGCAACAGGTATATAAATCACTAGTTGGTAGCTTTTTCTACTAAAGCATTACATGACTGCTAAGGTAAGTGCAAAATGACTCCTCATACTTCTATTTGCTATCTACCTTGTAAGTTGTACATGGAGGTTTCAAGTTATTTAACAATCCATCAGAAGAATCAGAAATTTCAAGAGGGGAGTAGAGTATGCAACTATACAAAATATATTAGAGTGAAATTATTACACTGACAACACAACCAGAATTATTGAGGCATCACTGTTCCAAGAGTTAGCAGACTTTTATTGATATAAGAACCCTCTTTTTGGCCGCACACCAGTGGTTTCAGCCTTAGAACTCTCTCAAACATCAACTGTTCCTGAATTGCTGCAGGTAATATCTCAAAAAGTTGTAGAGATTGGGCAGCTAGTTTATTTTTCCAAAGACCATCTTCATCGACAACTTCATGAGCCAAGATCTCATTAAGCTCAGAAATGAGCTGTTGAACCTGAAGTTTTCAAGACAACAATTAGCCTATGAAAGAACAAAAAGATGCACCTTGGACAAGGAAGTTGAGTTATTAAAATGTAATCATCAAGCCTAGGCGACATACTTGAAGTCTTGTTTTGACTACCCAAATAGGACTTGTGGCAATCGTGGCAGCAGCTCCAGCACCAGAAGCAGCTATCATATTGGCACACTGATGGAGAGTTGATTATTCCCATCTTTGGCAGCTAGTAACAATAGATTAATTTCAGCAGTCTGGAGCAGCAAAGTGTAATCAAAGCAAGCAACAATCTATTAAAAAGGTGAATGGGATCTAGGAATCATTTGCTTAAGCAAAACCAAATGCCCCAAGTATTGCGATAGGATTTTAATGGATATTTACATGTAAAAGGAACCAAATTCATATATAAACAAAAATTCAAACTCCCTACTTTTCTGGCTACTCATTCCAAATCAGTAATGAAAGAAATATCTCGAAACCAATATAAAAAGGTATTCAACACTTAACCTGCTCATAAATCATAAAATACACCTGAAGAAGAGAAAATGTAAATACCGGGTCACTCCAACGATAAACAATCACCATAATTTATTCCAGGGATACAAAATTAATGGAGAAAAGCAACGATAAACAAATAAGTAAAAAAAATTCTAAGCTCCTGCAGAACCCTAAACAAAAGCTAGATATCTTCTCGAGTGGTTCTCTATTGAATGAGTGACCATACCAACGAATTAAGAGGTGTGGTTCTCTGTTCTTCTACAGATTTCATAATCTCATCATGCAATTCCTTCAAAGAAGAACCTGCATTTCAAACACCACAAAATCAACTACTGCCAATCACAACTTTTGCATAACAAAAACTTTGATAATGTAGAGAACAACAAAATAATTGAAACACTAACCTGAAGTAGCAGTTTCAACAGCATTCCATGCTGAAGAACAAAACTGCCTCATCATTACAAACTAATAATTTGGTTCCACTTGTTGCCGACTCCCATATAAACTTCTTTTCAAAAATGCAGCAAATTCCACGATCATTAACAATATTACAAAAAAACAAATTCTCCTATCAATAAAACAAAAGAGATAATTTTCCACAAAACTAACAAAAAACCTTTTTATTCCAACAATTCCATATCAATAATACAGTGAAACAAATCCTCCCAGATTCATTTTACAGTGATTCTAATATCATTTCAGCATTACTCTGATCAACAAATATGATAAATCCAATTACGATCAAATTTAATGCTGAAATTGTTCTCATATGGAAAAATTACAGAAAAATATAAATTCAGAGGAAATATTTTTGAAATTGAACAAAAGATTACATAAGCGAAAAAACACTATTTTACTTTTCCGATCAGTTGGTATTGGGATCGGGCATGGGGAAAAGACCGGCACCGGCGGCGCCGCGTGGGGGCGAAAACCCTAGGAACTTCTGCAAGTTAGTCCTAATACTAACGGAGCAGAGCAAGTACAAAAACGCCATGGAGCAATCCTTCATGTCGTTGCCGGGGAGTCCGCGGTGGCTCATCTTCTGCACCATCTGGAAGGGGAGGAACGGTAATTTCGCCACCGGCTTGCCTTCGAAGAGGCTGTTGAGAAAGGCGAAGACGACGAAGAGCACGACGGCGACGACGGCGCCGGACTTGAACTTGAAGAGCGAGAGATCGCGGCTGGACTCCTTGAGCGAGGTCTCGACCCGGTCGATCTTCTTCGTCTTCGACTTCCTGGAGATCTCGCTGGTGGCGCCGGGGACGCCTTTCATCGTCTCCAACTTCTTCGACGCCTTATCGATGCTGGATTTTAGGGATTTGTAGGAGCCCGTGCGGTAGATGAAGAGCCACGATATGGCCTCGCAAACCACCGCGGTTATCAGGGAGATTCCGACGACAGTTAGGGAGTCGGAGTATCGGAGGTTGGAGAACAGTAGCGACGCCATGCCGGAGTTCGGTGGTGGTTGGCGGCGGCGGAGATTTTGGAACCGTCTTTTTTGTTGCCTGCGCTTACTGTGTGAGGCTTTTAAAGTTCGTTTTGGTTTATAAGTTCTACATACCTACTCCAATAGAACTACCATTATATTTAAAGTAATTTTTTTAGGCAAAGTCTTAGAAAGAAAACTTATGGAAAGATGAGTTTAATTGAAAACAAAAACATGTTTTATTATTTTAGTTGTAATATTAAAAATTTATTATGTAATATTTAGTAATTATAAAATTTATAATCTGATTCATGCAATTAAAAATTTTTATCTTCATTTATTTTAATTTGAATTTTAAACATTGATTTTTCCATTGCTTATAGAAAGATCGTCTTTTAACATACTGACTCATTTTTGTATACAAAAGTAATTCTATATTGAAATCATCTTTTGAAAGACGGATTTATGGAAAGACCAATGTTTAAATTATAAATTAAAAGAAATTAAGATAAAAATTTTGGGTTGCATTAATCGGGTCATAAACTTTATAACTACGACACATTGCATAATAAAATTTTATTATTACAACTAAAACTTTTTACCTTTTTATTTTTATAATTAAACCTCGTATTTCCATGCCTATGGAAATATGGTCTTTCCCAAGACTTTGCATTTTATATTTATTGTATCGAGATCTCTATAATTTTTGAAAAACTTATATCTCGAGATATAAGTAATTATAATTTGACCCTCAAAATTATCGAGTCTAACCATCAGGCGGTCTAACAAGAAAAATATAATAAAATGTTAAGAGTTCGTCTCTTGAAAGACGGTTTTTCCATAAGTTATGGAAAGTCCGAGGTTTAAACTGCAGATTATAAGAAATCAAGATAAAAAATTTAGATTGCATTAATCGGATCATAAACTTATAACTATTACAAGTTTCATAATAAACTGTTAATATTGCAACTAAATACAATCCCGTCTTTACCTTTAATAATACTAATTCAACCTCATTTTTCCATATTTCTGTGAAAAGACGCTATTTCCTAACACTTTTTCAAATGTTAATATTATTTATTAAAATTGTGAGTGGCCATCTCTGATCATAAGACAGTTAGACCATTTATAGTAAATCGCATTCCTATAATTTTTAGAAACAAGTTAGTATAATTATTTATATTCTGATTTTTTAACTAGATAAATCTCATTATAATTAATAAAAAATATATTAAATCTTTATATTAGTTATTTAATTATAAAATGATAATATTAAACAGTTAGATGATATAAAATATAACTTATAACAGTTAGATGATATAATATTGAACCATGTTGGACATGTGGAACACCACCGGTATCTAATTGAGCAGTATGCGATATGTATGCATGACTCGCAGTGGGAGTAACATATGCCGTGAAATTGGCTATAGTCGTGTCAAACTGTGAGGATCCACCATGTGACGGTCCAACATGACTAGCAAGGAGAGTATGATATGCAGTGAAATCAGCTGTAGTAGTGTCATACTATAATGGTCCACCATGTGATGCTCCAGGATATGTCGGACACACATTTGAGGTTCCAGCTTGTGATGAACCAGTGTGGTCTGTATGGGCCCGAGCACGCGGTCGTCGACCACCCTGTCGACTAGGTGGACCTAGACGGTGGCTTCTAATATCATTGTATCTCACACCAGGTGGAGGTTCCTCACAGTGCACAAATGGCTTATGAAACTACAGTCTGGAGGGCTCATGCGCATACTGTAGAGTACGCATGGCAACATCGTGTACCTCCCTGATCATGTTCGCGATAAGTGTGGGACAGTCGTCCAAATTTATATCCAACATGATTCCCATCTGAGACATTGCCTACAGCTACACAAATGAGGTAAATATATTAGATACATAATATTGAGGAAACGTATAGTATTAATTGTGAAAACTATTAGACATTTAGGAAATACCATATACTCCATAGTAGCCCCATCTCCATGAAATACCCTCTATATTTGTTCAGCCCGGCCTGGTTGATCAATCAGGGTCACTGTTCTCCGAAAATACCACTCCATGTATTCTTGACTGGGTGTGTACGGATCTGCTGACCCTCGCACATAAACTTGTTGCTCTCCTCGATGTTCGCAAGCATCGAGATATTTCTTAGTTCCACACGCTAATCCATTCCTGGCCTCCCACGAAGGTCTCTAGTATGAAGCAGTTTATGTTCATCCTTAGTGACCAACTGAATATATTGTTGCACATAGGTGGTCGTGTGATCTACCCTGTCACATAGAGTAGCCGGATCATCATGCCTATGCTTACAAACGGCCAATGCATGCGAACATGGGAATCGGAAAATTTGCCATTCACGACAAGTACACTCTTTTCTCCGGTATTTGACCGTGTACTGGCTCTCACCAATGCTGCCATCAATGGTCTTTGTCACAACCCTATAAGTCTATGACGCATGCCCAAAAACAGTGACAATATGTCCCTATGCCCAAGTGTCTTGCTTCTGAAATTTGTTCCAAATCCTAAAAGGGAACGCAGACCTAAACATTTCAAGATCTATTTAGAGTTAAGAAACTAGGTCATGAACCCATAAAGCATTGTAATAAATCTAGAAAGTACCTCCAATTCGTGGCATCCATTACCCTTTTAGCAAACATTTCAACTGTTCGCTCAAAGGTCGCTTTGACACATGCAGTTATCGGGAGATGTCTTGTGCGCCTTAAACAGTTGTTGTAACTCTCTGACAAATTGGTTGTTAGAATTCCCCAATGTCGATCACCCTCATCAAAGGCAAGACACCACTTACTGGTATCATATTTTACCAACCATTCCCAAGCAGATGGTTCGATGCTCTCCAACTCCTCCTTGTACTCCCTCCACCCACTCTCTCGTCTGGCACCACCAAGCTGCCAAACTAGAGTCTTCAGAAGTGCATTCTTGAACTTCCCACTCTCAGCACTAAGTAAGTTTGATTGAAATGACACAAGCAAAATCAGTGGTATCTAGCTAGCTCTATCCATTCTTCTGTACATCTCATTGCATTTAAAATTCCATCATGGCGATAAGATATAATATAGATTGGCCTATTATCACCACCAACCACGTGGATACGCAGTCTCTGTAAGAACCAGTTCCAACTCTCATTATTTTCACCGTCAACAATGGCATAAGCAATGGGGAGTATGTAGCCGTTCGCGTCATGCGTCATGGCAACTAGCATTGTAGCCTTGTGTGGACCTCACTAGATCAGATATAATACATATTGGCCTATTATCACCACCAACCACGTGAATACGCAGTCTCTGCATGAACCAGTTCCAACTCTCAAATGAGTGCCATCCACACTAATCATTGTCCTGCTGTGGCAAAATGTATCGATCCTGACCAAATGCCAAGAAAACGAACTTGAATTACCTACACTCACGACCATGTATTCTATCGGGTACATCTACCCACTCAACAACGGTGCTCGAATTTGCCCTGACTAGCTCATCTATATATGTAGGCAACTGTTCAAAGGATTCCTTCCAATTTTCGAACACCAAGTCAATTGCCTTTTGTCGAGCATACCACGCCTTCTTATAGGAAAGGATCACATTTAACTTCGTCTTTACATGCGCTTGTACATCTTTAACCGTGTAAGAAGGGTTAACGTCAATGTGGTGGCAAATTGCACGGGCGATCATCAACGATGTCATGTTAGTGTTACCCGTTGATCGACCAACACCAACACAAGCATGACTACTTGCCCATTTGGTGATCTCCCGCATGCCATGCGAAGGCTTTTTGCTGCCTCTAGCAACCTAATGACAATTGCCGGTTCCTTCAACAACGTCCTTGCATTTTGCATACCATGTGCGTGACCTGCTCTCCACGACCATGTGTTCCCTATTCATCATGGAACTCCACCTCGAAATAGCTTATACCAATTCTGGCTTCATTCGGAACCGCATACCAAATGCCACTTCACCAGTCGCTTGAACATAACGAGTAACTCCATCACCACAATTCGTTGAGTCATAGCCATCCTCATCAGGGCCCCCATAATCCCTAAAGTAGGCCTCTGTATCAGGATTTGCCAAATTACGGAACGACGTGGCTACACTGTTCATGCACACCACTACTTCATCTTCGTCCCCTGGATTCGAATCAATTGATAAGGAACGATCATCTTCACTGTCTTCACCAAGTTCCCCTTCCTCACCATCCTCAAACATGACCAACAATATACTCGCCAATTTCACCCACATAATCATCATCGAACTCATTCATGTCCTCATGATGTCCACCACGATGTCGACCATATATACCGCCACTTGTGGACGGTTGAGCGCAATCGACGTACATAGGTCCTTTTTCCATCTGGACTTGTATTTATTTTCCCTATTAGTATATCTAGATCAGGGTTAGCAGTTTTTAGGGGGGAATAACCCTTCAAATAAGTTATGATCCAAGGGCCTACATTTAATAAACAAAAATTACTGATAACACCATAATTAGATTTTTCTAAAATTACAAATTTTCTCTCCTCCGCCACCGATTGCCCTTCTCCGCCCTGCTCCACCCTTCTCCGCCGCCAGTCCCTAATTTCTTCTCCCTACTCCGCCACCACCCTCTCCCAACCTTCCTCGCCGCTGACCGCCTCTCTAACCACCGTTAACATATGCTTCTCCGCCTTCCTCCGCCTCAACCATCCCGCTCCTTCAATTTCCTAGGTTTTCGAAGGTTTGGCTCGCTTAAATTTTCAATTTTTTGTGAATTTCATATTAATTTGCTCATTGAATGTCGATTTTGTCATCCTTGTTCGTCATTAAATGTCGATTTTGCCATCCTTGTTCGTCATTAAATGTCGATTTTGCTAATGCAGTTTAAGTGTTTGATGTGTGTACTGAGTAAAAACCAGTTTTCGCAAATTGTGTTAGCATATGCTCTTTCTTTCAGAAGCTGCACCAGTTATTCGGCTTGACCAGCCCCATTGTGTGGATAAGCCAGGTGAATTACTGCAGCAATCTCAGCTGGAAGCAATAGGTATGGTTATTGTACTTATTTACACTAAAACATTCAGCATATTGTTAACTTGTTCATTAACCTGATTGTAAGTAATGTTTGAGGAGTATATGATTCTGATTGCATATTAAACGATTTAAGACTAAGCTTTGCAATTATTTTCATCTATTTTTTTTAGAGTTGAGCAACACTTTTTAATGTACTGATTTTGGCATATCATGTTTTTGAACTTACAGGGTTGACGTTGGTGAGCTAATATGGCAGAGATACAGAGCTTTGGTCGACCTATTGATCAGTTGTTGGAGAAAGTCCTGAATATGAACATTCTATCTTCTAATTTCTTCAGAGACCTTTTAAGATTAAAAACTTACCATGAAGTTGTAGATGGGATTTACAATCAGGTGGGTCATGTGGAGCCATGGATGACCGGCAACTGCCGAAAACATGCTAAAACTTCTTGGCAAGCGGAGGAGGTCTAGAAAGAAATGAAGCTGATGTAGATTCTGAAATAGACAGCTGCAGCACTAATTATGAACGTGAAATCTGGAGTCATAGGACTGCGATACCTTTTTCTTCGCAAGGGAGAACAATGAGATCTGCAGCACAGTTGAGGAACACAAGACAAATGTGGCTCCATTGTCTGCTCAAGCAATGTTAAGTATAAAATGCCCTTGCTTTCATTTGCTTGGCTTTTGGCAATGACTTCCGTTCACTTGTTTGCTTCTGTGATGGCTCCTATCTTGTACGCTCAAAAGCTTCACTGATTTGCTTTTTGGGTGCGCTTGGCTCTGATACGGTTTTCTCTTTGCAGCAATCCAAGATTGTAGTTTTGGTGGCTAATAATTTGGGCTAGCCATAAGGTCTTGAGATTGTGAAGGCATTAATGAGCTATTCAGATAACTTATGTGAAGCCGAATCCAGTATTTTATCTGACTTCGTACTTCTCTTTATAAGAGACTTTTTTTTTTTTTTTTTTTTTTTTGTATATAAGCCTTACTAGATGTTAGAAGTCAGGTGTTGGATCTTTTGAAATAATTTTATCAGGTGTTGTCTTCAAAAAAGTGTCATAGTGAATCAGTAAGGATGCACACCATTTATTTGTTTTTGAAATTGTACCTGATTATTAAATTGAATGAGAGACTGATATTTGAAGAATGGTTGAGGTAACTGCCCCAAGTTCCCAACAGTCAGTGGGTGTTTATTATAATTCTGTGATTATCATCTGTAATTTTCGTGTGCGACCTAAAATTTTCTCAGCTGTTAGGCATGTTTATGAAAATTTTCAGCGTTAACACAATCTTCCATCCCTTTGAAGTATGAAATGGAGAAGTCTTGTTTTGCAGCTCTCGCCGAAGGAAACCAGAGGCAAAGGTAAACCCCCCGTCGGCGCCCAAAATGAAGTACAACCCGCCCGTGTCCTCCTCCCGCCGCAAGAGCCGCAAGGCCCACTTCACGGCGCCGTTGAGCGTGTGCCGCGTGCTGATGAGCGCGCTGCTGTCGACAGATCTGAGGAGCAAGTACAACGTTCGATCCATGCCGGTCCGCAAGGACGACGAGGTGCAGGTCGTGCGCGGCACCTACAAGGGGCGCGAGGGAAAGGTGGTGCAGGTGTACCACAAGAAGTGGGTCATCCACATCGAGCGCATCACGCGCGAGAAGGTGAACGGCTCCACGGTGAATGTCGGAATCAACACTTCCAACTTTGTCATCACCAAGCTCCGCCTTGATAAGGACAGGAAGTCGCTGCTGGATCGCAAGGCGAAGGGGCGTGCTGCGGCTGATAAGGACAAGGGTACTAAGTTTACCGCTGATGACATTATGCAGAGCGTTGGGTGTTTTGAATTTAATGTTGTTGTGCAACAGGAAATGAAACACTGGAAAAAGAAATATGGTAATTTGGCTTTTGGTGGTAAAATCTTTCTTGGATATCGATGTGAGTCGCGTTACGTACGCTTTCCTTAAAGAGTAATTCGACCCTATTACCGCCTTGGGTTACACGAATTCCCTTCGAGGATAAAACAATCGAGAATCCCTCCTGTTCTAGGCTTGAATCTAGGCTTGAATCAGAAGAATACTAATGAGTGACTGTGTTTTTGGTTACTGAGTAAATCTGAAAATTCTAAGATTTTCACTTCTGTATTGTGTGTCTCCAACCAACCATGCGAATGCATGTATTTATAAGAAACTAATGTCGTGAAAAGACATAACACTTCATCATTCTACATTAAACAATGAACCTATCAGAATTATAAATTCTGAAATGATGCAATTTTTTCACACGATACATCTTTCCACATTGCACTACAACATTCAATGTATCGTATTTAATCTGATATCATCCTTATCATTTCCATCAAAGAGAAGTTAGACAATACACACCATCATATCAAAATTATAATAAATTCTGAAATGATATATCTTTCCAGGACAAGCCATGTTAGTTATCACCAACATAATTAATCCTCATCATATGAACCTGTAAACTCGTAGATAGTTTATACAAATGTGCACTCCGCACCACCAAACTTGTTTTAACATCCCGAGTCTACACTTACTCGAATCCAATTATACTTAAATAGCCTTGTGTTTCATAAAACACCAACAATCCTCCCCCATTTAAGTATTATCCTTGATTTGGAAAATCCAACAACCAAACCAAACAAGTGCATAAATGAAAATGTCTTGAAGATTGAATTTTTACCTTAGTGAACTACGCATTCCAAATATTCGAGAATCGGGGTGTATCTAAAGATTGAACCCTTCAACCCATTTGAACACTTGAAGATAATCCACACACAAGTTCAAATACAACTCAAAAGTTTAAGCTTGACACTATATAAGCCATGTGTCCCTATCCATTCATGAGTGCATACAAAGCCAAGCCTGGGCTTATTGAAGCGGCTACACTTCGCACTTCATATAGGTGAATCTCTTTAATCGTACACCTGCAATTGTACTTTGTCAAAGGATCCATTAAGAAGTTAAAACTTCAACCTAACTTCCATGCAGGTCCAAACATATTAACTTCGGGATATGATATCATAAGTTTCAATCTCAAACAATAGGCCTTCCACATTGAATTTTACTCTAACGTCGTATCAGAGCAAAATTGGGTATCCCATTATCAAAGATTTAAATAGGCTTTAAACCCATCCCAATCACCGACTTATTTATCAAGTCCCTAACTACTCACTTCGTCAAGTGTTCTGCTAGATTGTGTTGATATCTTACAAAATCAACTAAAATGACACATGAGTTATTAATTCACGATTCACGCTATGCCTAGCGCCCAAGTGTTTAAATTTGTCATTAAACACTTCACTACAAGCCTTAGCCATCTACTGGCTTAGGCCATAACCGAATTTCATATGCCGAATTCCGTAACCATTCTGCCTCTTTACCAGCAGTTTACATCAATCATACATGAACAATATTTCTCTTTCATATATAGATATCACAAACATATCATCATGCACCGATATTTCAAAATTGAAATTAAAAACTTATGAATAAAAGTACTTATCTCTTTCATGCCATTGATTCTTCTCCTCCACAAATGATTATATTTTCCACATACAATGTATCTCAGTTGTCAGAAATGAATTCTAAAACAACACATCTTTTCACGTAAATGATTACATTTTCCACATCCTTTGTACCGTAGTTATCAGAATTTTAATAAAATCTGAATTGTGTATTTTTCCACATGACAATGCAGTAAGTTGAGCATACCGCCAACACTGCATCCCGTACACATCCTTAGTTCATCCTCATCCTTTCAATCAAGGAGTCAGACACTATACACCACCACCTTTATAAGTATGTATAAATACGGATGTAGATAGAAACCAATGTATAACATAATTTCACAAGTATGTATAAATACGGATGCAGATAGAAACCAATGTATAACACAATTTCACATCCAGATATAAAATTTAATCTGCAACTTTTTGCTACAACTATAATATTTCCTTGCATGTTTTCAAAATATTATTACCATGCAATTCATTCATAAAAATTATTCACATCCTTATTATTCAATTTAAAAGGATAGTTAATCACAAATTATCAGTAAAACTGATTTAACATGTATATATATATTTTCACAATGCACTATATATCACTCATTAATCAATTCATAAGCACATATAAATTGGATTCTAACCTTTGTAGGGGTCAAACTGTATTTCACGTGAATCCAAAAGTCATGTTAAATGGATTAGATCCAAACCACACATAAGCTTCTTCGCACCACCGAATCCCTCTATGCATGCGCATCTTTGCACACCATTCTTTATATGGTGCACCATCGCATTATACGCAATCTTTCATGGTCGAACTGCCCAACTTATCATCCAATGCTTTTAAAAATAAAATAAAATTACTGTTTAAGATTGTTGTGCAACTGGTCAGGAAATGAAACACTGGAAAAAGAAATATGGTAATTTGGCTTTTGGTGGTAAAATCTTTCTTGGATATCGATGTGAGTCGCGTTACGTACGCTTTCCTTAAAGAGTAATTCGACCCTATTACCGCCTTGGGTTACACGAATTCCCTTCGAGGATAAAACAATCGAGAATCCCTCCTGTTCTAGGCTTGAATCAGAAGAATACTAATGAGTGACTGTGTTTTTGGTTACTGAGTAAATCTGAAAATTCTAAGATTTTCACTTCTGTATTGTGTGTCTCCAACCAACCATGCGAATGCATGTATTTATAAGAAACTAATGTCGTGAAAAGACATAACACTTCATCATTCTACATTAAACAATGAACCTATCAGAATTATAAATTCTGAAATGATGCAATTTTTTCACACGATACATCTTTCCACATTGCACTACAACATTCAATGTATCGTATTTAATCTGATATCATCCTTATCATTTCCATCAAAGAGAAGTTAGACAATACACACCATCATATCAAAATTATAATAAATTCTGAAATGATATATCTTTCCAGGACAAGCCATGTTAGTTATCACCAACATAATTAATCCTCATTATATGAACCTGTAAACTCGTAGATAGTTTATACAAATGTGCACTCCGCACCACCAAACTTGTTTTAACATCCCGAGTCTACACTTACTCGAATCCAATTTTACTTAAATAGCCTTGTGTTTCATAAAACACCAACAAATGTTACTCTTTAGCTGCTGCCAAAGACCTTTAATTTTTGATATTAGTGTTTCTACATATCGAATTTTGGATTATATTATGGTTTTGGACAAAAAAGAGAAGTATGAAATGGAGAGGTGTGCTTGCTTGTGTCAAGATTTTGCATAGACTACTGCGTTAGTTATGACTGATTTCTCAGTATTGTTTGTATTATTATGGGTGTGTTTTAGATGGGATATTTTTACTGAAATTATGATCATTGCAGATTGGATTTCAGTACTTAAGATATACTTTCGACATATACACAGAGGTCGTAGCTCAACTGGATTGCTCTTTTGATGCACACCACAAAGAAAAACAAGAACATGTTCCAAGTGTTGTTGCCTGGAGCTTAATAATACCTAGGTTTTGATGCCATTAGCAACCGACGAACCTGATCTCATGCTTGTTTTTTCTCCTTCAACCTTGCCCATTGCTCCCTCCTTTTTGTGGCATATTTATACATTGGGGATTGTTGTATTTGTTACCAACATGGATGAAGAATATACATTTTGTTAGCATTTGATGTGCAAAATGAGACTCATTGTCATCACAGCCGGTATTGAAAGTGTGTTGGAAGTATTGAATGTAAAACAATCAAAATAATAATCAGATTACAATAGTAGGAGTGTGAGTGAACTTAATGGTGCATAGTGATAGTTCTAAACTTGGTCCAGTAGCAGGATTTGGTGCAGCTTGTTGTCCACTTCTTCCAACCGAAAACGCTATTCAGTTTTAATACACAAACTTAACGCTCAATATCATTTAAATAAACAATCAAACTTAAAGCACCTAAAATACCATTTTCAAGCACCCATACCTTTAACCTGAAGCACCTACAAATATAACTTGAAGCACCTACGCTCAACGCTAAATATACTTTAAACAAATAATCAAACTTAAAGCACCAAAAATACCATTTTCAAGCACCCACACCTTTAACTTGAAACACTTACAATCATAACTTGAAGCACCTACGTCTTATGCTTAATATAACTTAAACAAATAATCAAACTTGCACAAAATTCTTAATGCACCAAAAATACCATTTTCAAGCACCAACAGCTTTAACTTAAAGCACCTACAAACAAAAATAGAAGTACCTACACTCTACGCTCAAAGCACTCACATCTTTAACTTAAAGCACATGCGCACATAACTTGAAGCACCTACTCATTACGCTCAATTTAATTTAAACAAATAATCAAACTTAAAGCACAAAAAATAGCATTTGAAGCACCCACGCCTTTAATTTGAAGCACCTACAAACATACCTTGAAGCACCTACGCTCAATGCTAAATTTAATTTAAACAAATAATCAAGCTTGAAAAAAATTCTGGTAGCACCAAAAAAACTATTTTCAAGCACCAACACCTTTAACTTAAAGCACCTACAAACAAAAGTAGAAGCCCCTACGCTTTACGCTCAAAGCACTTATAAGAAATAATTAAACTTGCATGAAAATTTTAAAACACTCACAACTTTAACTTAAAGCACCTACAAACAAAAGTAGAAGCACCTGCGCTCTACGCTAAATATAATTTAAACAAATAATCAAAATTCTTAAAGCACAAAAAATACCATTTTCAAGCACCGACACCTTTAACTTAAAGCACATACAAACAAAAATAGAAGCACCTACACATTACGCTCAACGCACTTATAAGAAATAATTTAACTTGCATGAAAATTTTAAAACACTCATTTTCATGCACCAACAACTTCAACTTAAAGCACCTTTAACAAAAAAATAATTAATTTATTTAAAATGAATATTATACGATGTACTCCCTCTGTTTTGTTATGTTTGACACCGTAGCTTTAAGTAGTTTACGCTTTACGCTACAATTTATGCTCAAAACCAAAACAAATAGAAAAAGTTGAAGCACCTTCAACATAGCTTAGAAGCACCTACACACATAACTTGAAGCACCTAAGCTTTATGCTTAATAAAATTTAAACAAATAATCAAACTTGTTCGAAATTCTTGAAGCACTGAAAATACAATTTTAAAGCACCCACACCTTTAAGTTAAAGCACCCATACCTTTAACTTGAAGCACCAACACTTCACACTCAATATAATTTAAACACAAAATTGCACGAAATTCTTAACACACCAAGAAGAACATTTTCAAGCACTTATGCACATAACGCCTTACTTTAAATAAACAAATAATCAAGCTTGCTTTAATTCTTTAGGCCCAAAAATACAATTTTCAAGCACCCACACCTTTAACTTAAAGCACTTACACGCATAAATAGAAGCACCTTCAATCAAAAAGGCCAACAAATAAAAATTCAAAACAACTTCATCAAACACTTATTGCCACAACAAATGGAAAAAAAGTTGAAGCACCTTCAACACAACTTAGAAGGACCTACAAACAAAAGTTGAAGCACGTATAATTATAATTTATGGAATAACTATTGTACATTTTATTTTAATTATTGTATTTTTTGAAAATTAATGTTATATTCTTTAAATGTGAATATTATTCAAACACCTACAAGTTACACTTAAAGCACCTTCAACACAAGTTAGAAGCACCTACAAACCTAACTTGAAGCACCAATAATTTACGCTCAAAGCACTTATAACAAATAATTAAACTTGCATAAAAAATTTTAAAACACTTATTTTCAAGCACCTACACTTTTAACTTAATGCACCTACACACATAACTTGAAGCACCTACGATTTGTGCTTAATAAAATTTAAACAAATAATCAAACTTGCATGAAATTCTTTAAAACACCTACAAACAAATAGAAAAAAGTTGAAGCAAGAGTACGCAAAAATGGTCTTTCATTGTTGTTGTTAGTTGGGAGTATCATTTTGCTGGAATTACTACTAGCTCTGTACCACCTAATTCTGCACAAGTTGACTTTCGTCGATTGATTAAAAAAAAGTTTTATCATTGATATCTATAATTCAATCTATAATTGTGTATAAATACAAGTTATAAAAAGTTAATATTTTAAAAATTTATTCTATTACAAATCTAACAAGATCACATATGACAATATTCTAACTTATTTATCGATTCAAATTTGAGATTAAAGTTAAATAATTTTAACTAAATGAATAGTTAAATTACAAAAATGACTGGGACAGGGACAGAGTAATACATTCCAAGGTCCACATGAGAAGAGCCAAATATAGATATTAGGAAAGTTTTTTTTTTTTTAAATAAAATCACCCCAAGGTGGGGTACTAAATTTTAGATATTAGGAAAGTTGGTGAATTTTGTTGGGTGTGTTTTTGAGAATGATCAAATAGGATGAATTGTAAGAAATGTGCCAAAAGTGAAATCGCGGAGGTTCATTTTTTCGGAAATGGGAAGAGTACGCATATTAGTATACTTTTATGAACCAAATTAAATCTGAGCCATCAGATTAAATAGATTAATATTCAGATTTGTTCTCACATAAATGAGTGTTCTCATATTAAAAAGTGTTCTCACCTGATTTCACCATATATATATATATATATATATATATATATATATATATATATATATCTTTTGAAAGATGATCTTTCCATAAAGAGTGCGTCTCTTGAAAGATGGTCTTTCCATAAGGTTTAAAGTGTAAATTAGAAGAAATGAAGATAAAATTTTCGGATTGCATGAACTGGGTTATAAATTTTATAACTACTACATATTGCATATTAAATTTTTAATGTTGCAACTAAGACCTTTTACCTTTTATTATTTGAATTAAATCCCATCTTTCCATAAGGCTATGGAAAGATCGTCTTTCCCAAGACTTTGCCTTCCATAAATCATGAAAAGACCAAGGTTAAAGTGCAAATTGGAAGAAATGAAGATAAAATTTTTAGGTTCATGGATCGGGTTATAAACTTTATTAATACTGCAGCATAATAACTTTTTAATATTGAAACTTATACTTTTTACCATTTATTATTCTAATTAAACTCCATCTTTCCATAAGGCTATAGAAAGAAGTTATGAAAAAACGGTCTTTCCCAATACTTTGCCTATATATATATTTAGAGTAAAAAATGGTGTTAGTTAACCTATATATATATATATATATATATATATATATATATATATATATATATGAGTGGGTCTCCTGACAGACGGCTTCTCCATAAGCTTATGGACAGACCACTTATTTCTTACCTTATACACTGCATTTCTTAAATTACATACAAAATTTAAAATTTTTTAAAATATTTTTTATATCATATGTTTTTATATTTTCACCTTCAAATACATATTATTACTTGTTTTAACTTATAAAATATAATATTTAAATTTTATAAAAAAAATTACATCATTTAAGTCAACTGCCCTGAGTTTTGGTTAAATAATTTATGAACAAAAATTATCCTTTTCTTCTCCTGTTCTTGTCCGTGTCCTCTTGTTCATCCTTCTGGGTTGCGATGTCGATCCGCGGTCAACCAGTTGAACCCGGTCAGGGTTGGAATGGCCGGATTTTCATCCACGGAGCTCTTGCTGGAGATGCACTGAACTAGGTCGCAAGGCCAGGCTTCATTTTCGCGATCTTGATGCAGAACCTCAGGCTTTGGATATCTGGTCAGGCTTCAGTTTTGCAATCTTGATAAGGCTCTTGGCTTTGTTTACCAGGAGCAGGATGCGTTGAGAATATATATGGATAATACCATGCAAAAATTAAATAATAAAAATTGAACGAACAATTGACATATCCAAGAATAATAATTTTTTTATTAATAATTCATTCATACAATCGAAAAACTTAAATTACAAATAATCAAGATATAAATCACGTTTTCAAGTAATCACAAAGTGATGGAGTCACGAGTAACACTCGCTGTCCTTGAAACGAATGAGCCCCGTCGTGGACATCGTTCCCTAGGATAAAACCATTGCAGGTAACAATTAACATTTAAGAGTTACCTGAGATTCACGCAAGGCCCGAAGGGCTATCACCGACAAAGAAAGAAGCGAGACTCAAGTTTAGAATAAATGAGGAACTTGAGAATGGTGCGAAAATTTCTGACCGAGTTAGAGACTCTATTTATACTGCTTTAAGAGACCCTAATCATGGAAACGTGATATTCTGATTTTCTATAATTAGAGAAAAATATTCTCCAATCACCAACTCACCAAATCCGAGACATTCCATGAATACTCGAATCAAATCTGCTGGAAATGGAAGAAACATTGCACAAATATTTTTCAGCGTATTAAACATGGTAAACCGCATATTTATTTAAGACAAGATATCTCACAAAATATGGAAGTATTTCGTTCTTATCTCTTAAGAATTGCACACAAGCAATTCCATATATATTATGCGGTTCGCCTTCCAGAGACTTCTGCGCGGTCCATATGCGATTTGGACAGTCCAGAGAAAAATTACTCAGGGCCAATTTCCGCCCATTTTTTCTCTAATCAGAGTGTTCAAACATCCATATCTCATTCACCCTTGATCCGTTTTGAGAGTTTAAATAGTCGATTTTATTGTACTCACGGAGGAGAACCTAAAAATGACATCCACTGGCCCAAATTCTATTTGGATCCCACTCAAAACGACACCAAAAAAGTTGACGAATTTCAACCTTTTAACCATCATTTTCCAACAATCCCCCACATGAATAGATATTGATGTAGGAATCAGAACAATCACGTCAGCACGGAGTTTGACTTGGTGATAAATTCATTTCGACGACATTGATGCTGCATAGGATAAGTAGGAGTCACCCTTTCTCTGTACTCTCTAGTCCTAATCACGTCAGTTCAAAGTACTCTCCCACTGAGTACTCTCTAGTCCCATATCCTTATGTCAAAACGAGAATTCAGCATGTCCTTGGTAGATTTGATCATCTTTTCATTACTACCCACAATGAGTAAGTCATCTACATATAAACATAGGATTACATATCCATTTTCCGTGTCTTTCACGTAGACGCATTTATCACACTCATTGATTTTGAAACCATTGGCAAGGACGACATGGTCAAACTTCTCATGCTATTGCTTTAGTGCTTGTTTGAGACTATACAATGATTTCACCAGCTTGTAAACTTTTCCTCCTTGACCGGGAGCCGTAAATCCCCCAGGTTGCTCCATGTAGATTTCTTCCTCTAAATCTCCATTCAAGAAGGCCGTCTTCACATTCATTTGATGAACCTCAAACTTACGCAACACGACGATAACAAGTCTAATTCTAATGGAGCTTATTCTCATGACTGGAGAATAAGTATCAAAGTACTCAAGACCTTCTTTCTGTCTATAACCTTTGCTTACAAGCCTGACTTTATACTTGTTAATCGAGCCATCTGCTCTCATCTTCTTCTTGAAGACCCATTTGTATCCCATTGGTTTACACCTCGAAGGTAAGTCCACTAGCTCCTAAGTATGATTATGTAGAATCGAGTTGATTTCACTTTTAATCGCTTCTTTTCACATAGGCCCCTCAGACGAATTCACAACTTCTTTATAGCTTTGTGGCTCGCTTTCAAGCCTAAACGTTAGATAATCAGGACCATAATTTTTTGGTCCTAACACGTTTACTTCTTCTAGGTTCATCCACTTCCTCCTCGAGATCGTCAGGAATTACTATGCCTTCGTCTAGTGATTCAATGGTCCTCTTCGACGATTTGACCCTTTCCTTCGCAGGGAACACATCCTCAAAGAAATTTTCATTTCTTAATTCCATGATCGTTTTCTTGTGAATCTTGGGATGATAAGATTCAAGTACAAGGAAGCGATGAGCACTACTCTCATGTGCATATCCTATAAAGATACAATCATCCGTTTTAGGTCCGATCTTTAACTTCATGGGGGGTGGGATCAATACCTTTGCAAGGCACCCCCACATTTGCAAGTACGTAAAGGATAGCTTCGTGCCTTTCCACAACTCATGTGGAGTTGCTTTCTAATCCTTACGGGATATCTTATTCAAAAGATAGTTGGCCGTTAAAATAGCCTCCACCCACATTCTCTGTGGCAACACAGAACTTATCAACATCGTATTCATCATTTCCTTAAGAGTGCAATTTTTACGTTCATCCACTCCATTAGATTGAGGTGAGTAGGGGGCAGTGACCTCGTGAATAATGCCATGTTTAGAACA
This sequence comes from Rubia yunnanensis, assembly GCA_037428765.1. Classification (NCBI taxonomy): domain Eukaryota; kingdom Viridiplantae; phylum Streptophyta; class Magnoliopsida; order Gentianales; family Rubiaceae; genus Rubia; species Rubia yunnanensis. The sequence continues at coordinate 11,332,666 of CM075067.1, forward strand.
ATAGTCTCTAAATGGCTCTACATATTCACCTACACAGCCACTTCTAATCATCTTGATCTTCTTATCAAGTTGATTTTCAACTTTCTTTTTGTAGAGAAAAAATTTCTCAATTGCCTCATCTTTGCTTTTTAGCAAGTACACATAACGGTATTTTGTGCAATCATCCATGAAGGTGATGAAATACTTGTTACATCCTCTTGTTTGCACAAACTCGAGATCACAAATATCGGTATGTATCAACTCAAGAGGTTTCATGTTTCATTTACTTTTTTGAAAGACGTTTGAGTCATCTTAGCTTCAACACAAGTTTCACACTTATGATTTGCATCAATTTTCATGTTAGGTATGTTCTCTATGTTAATTAATCTTCTTATCGAATCATAATTAACGTGTCCTAGTCTACCATGCCATAAATTGGAAGACTCAATCATGTAAGCAGAAGAAGAAGCATTCATTTCATCTTTCTTAGGAGGTACACCCATGTTGTTCAACTTGAACATACCATCTAGCTCATAACCTTTGCCTACAAGCATACGTTGCTTTGACAAGACTAACTTATCAAACTCAAACACTAGCCTAAAGCCATGCTTAATTAACACGGAACCAGACACAAGGTTATTGCGAATTTTTGGCACATACAAACCATTCTTCAAAGTCAAATCCTTCCCAGCCGCTATCTTCAGCACCACAGTGCCACATCCTTTCACCATGGAAGTTGCAGAGTTTCACATGTAGATAGTCTCTCCATCTTCAACTGCCTTGAAGTTTGAGAACACTTCCTTGACATAGCAGATGTGCTTAGTAGCACCAGTGTCAATCCACCATTCATTTGGATTAGAGTCCACCATGTTGACTTCAGAAATCACAGCACACAGATCGATGTTATGCACATCTAATGCAAGATTTTCAACCATATTGGCCTCATTCTTGGCATTCTTTGGCTTCTTACACTAGGAGGACTTGTGGCCAACGAGGTTACAGTTGTATCACTTTCCAGTGAACTTCGACTTCTTCGAAACTCCACCCTTAGCTCCCAAATTGGATCCCTTCTTTGCCTTGGCCTTTTTCAACTTGGAGCTCCCACCAACCTCCACAAGATTAGCCCTTACCACATGCATAGATCCATTCATCCTCTTTTCAGAGATGCAGTTATCCTCCTCAACACAAAGCTTTTGGATAAGATCCCTCATGGTCATCACCTTTCGCTTGTGTTTAAGATAACTCTTGAAGTCCTTCCAACTTAGAGGCAGCTTCTCGATTATGCAATAGACTTGGGGAGCCTCGCACATTGTTGATGTGTCCATTTTAGATGGTTATTTTAGGGTTTTTAGGATTAGGTTTTGGACAATTTTGTGCTCTAAATGTGGCATTTTGCCTTGAAATCATTTAAGGAGGGATAAAAGCGACTTTGGCGTTTTTATCACTTTTTAGATGATTTTGTGTGACGAGGTGATTTGTTTGAAGACTTTGAAGATTTGAAGACTTTGAAAGATATCTTTGAAGATTTTAAGACTTACATTTGGGCTTTTTGAAGATATGAAGAAGTGAAGAGGTGAAGAAAGGAGAGCAAAGCAACGGGTGAAAGATGGTCCGGGGTTCTCAGAATTTTTAGAGAAGAATCAGCCTTCAAGAGTGACACCATTGGATTCCTCTTCTCGAGCACTATAAAATTGACTACAAGAACTCCCGAAACGGATCAACGGTTCACCCGGAGGAAGCAAAACAAAACAGGGCTGCAATTTACTGATTTGGTCGCGACTCGCGACGAAGCTCGTCGCGACTCGCGACGACAGCTTAAAATCAGCCCTGCAACAGCATTTTTCTCCCTTTTTCTTCCCACTATAAATACCTCTTCACCCTCTTCTTTCCACAGCTTTTGGCCCCTATTTTGGGCCAAAACCCTAGCTTTTTCTCTCTTGTTTTCTTATTTTCTATGTGTTTTCTTGTTCTAGAGTAGTTTTTGTACTTGGGAGCAAGGATTGAAGCTTCCATTTCTATGTAGTAAGGAGCATTTATATCTATCTATTTGGTGTTTTTGCTATTGTGCTTTTATTGTGCTTTGAATGTTAATTGTTGATGCCATTGATATTGTTGAAAGCTTGAATGAAATGCTTGTATGAATTGTTAGCTAGGGTTTGGGGGATTTGGGTTAATTTCCCCCCTTTTCTTGTTAGGAATGTATGAGTATGATTTAGGGCTTTTGATTGTGTTGATGGATTGATAATGTGCTAGACGAATGTGATTGATGTCGAACTCTTCGTCATGTTCGTTTGTGTAGAAAACGAGAGAGTTATATGCTCTTGGATGAATGTGCGTTGCACGTTCATCCAATCTCGTGTAATTGCATGAATTGGTTAAATGCTTAGTCACGGTGTAGTGGTCATAAGCATTGCCAAGCTTGTTGGTTCTTCGTGATTAAATGCCACCAATGATACCTTGAGTCGTGGTCGCGACAACGGGAGTCATTGGTGAGGTTTGACGAGAGATGTCGAACTCACTCTCGCAAACTACGAACTAAGAAGGATAGGAGTTTAGTCTCCACAACAAGTAGTTGAAGTGTTAAATAGATGGCTTCTACTCTTTCTTGAAGCATGTGTTATTTGGTGTTTATGTACTCTTGATGGTGTGTTTCACTTCGTGTGTGTCATGAGTAGTTTGAGCATAGGGAGTGCTTGTATGTTTGAATTGTTTAGGTGTTAGGAACGTGACGAATTCCGTAGCTCCTTTGCATGAACATGTATGAGCATGAACTTAGAACTCCTTGTGATGTATGTGTTGTGATCCTTGCTCGATGGGTATGTGAATGTTAAGTCATGTATGTTATATGATGGAATGAGTGAATGATTCAATGACCTACGTATGATTTGGAAGTGGATATCCGTTGCCCCCAAGGCTTTTTATCTTTGTAGTTTAAAACCCCTTTTCTTAGTTTTGTTTGATGATTAGCATAGTCACTTGACCTTGCTAGTTATCTTGTCTTTTTATTTTCGTAACTTAGGAACAACCAACCAACCAACCCCCCCATTTACTTGCTTTTAAGTGTGTGTAAATATAGTTACTCCTAGCCTAGTATCAACCATTTGTGCTTGATTGCTTAGGAAGATCCCTCTTCTCATTGGACGACCCCGATTTGCCGCTATCTACCTAGTTGTAGAAAGTAAGCAGAAAGGGCTTATAAATTATCTTTTGCACGGCGGGCGCGACGACTGCCCGCCCGTCAATTGTCATCTTCTCGGCCATCAGCTCATTAATCATCAGTTGAAGCTCTTGAGCTTGACTGACCACAGACTTGGCATCAACCATCTTGTAGTCGAGGAACTTGCTGACGACCCACTTCTTGGATCCAACTTCCTCACCCCTGTACTCTTGGTCAAGAGTTTCCCACAATACCTTAGAAGGCTCCTTCACCTGATAAACATTCCAAATGGCTTCGTGAAGGCTATTCAAAATGAGGTTGCGACAGATATACTCTATAGAGTTCCACTCCACCACAGCATTTTGAACTTCCTTAGTGCTTTTCTCATCCACAACTGGACGATCTTCGTGAATGTACGTTCCAAACCCATAATGGACAAGTACAAGAACATGTTGTGTTGCCACATCTTGAAGTTCATACCATTATTGACCTTCTCAGGTTTCTCAGCATGAGGAACAACCACAAAAGGCGTTGCCCCAGGGGTAGTCTTAGCAGCGTCATTGCTCAACATGGTTCTGGGATTCATCAATGTGTACATACAAAAATTATTCATCATTAAATATAAGTACACATAAAATATCACAGTATAATATTTTAAATAATTATACATAAAAAATTGCTCAATATGATTTTGTTGTAAATAACCAAAACCATCAGCATGCATATTTTTGCAATTATTTAATGTATCCATGCAAGAACAACACTGCCAAATTAAGCATGCATATTAAGGCATGAGTATTTCGTAAATAACTAAAACCAATTCACATGCATATTAACCATAAGCATATTTGTAGCATGCATATTTTCCCAAACAATCATATATATATTTACGCAAACTTATAATCAAAGCATGCAAACAGAATTTGGAATGTATATTTTCGTTATAAGACACAATCACGCATGCCCTCAATTTATGCAGAAAGCATCATCTATATATATATTCGAACAAAATATGGTATACAATTTTTGTTTGAACTTTGAGCATTATGTATGCAAATTTCGTTCAAGCATTCGACATGCAATTTTTGCATCAATATAATTCAACAAAAAAAAAGTTCATTCGTTTCAAGACTGTTGAGCATATATATTGATAATACCATACAAAAATTAAATAATTAAAATTGAACGAACAATTGACATATGCAAGAATAATAATCTTTTATTAATAATTCATGCATACAATCGAAAAAATTAAATTACAAATAATCAAGGCATAAATCACGTTTCAAGTAATCACAAAGGGATGGAGTCACGAGTAACACTCGCTGCCCTTGAAACGAATGAGTCGCGTCGTGGACATCGTTCCCTAGGATAAAACCATCGCAGGTAACAATTAACATTTAAGAGTTACCTGTGATTCACGCGAGGCCCAAAGGACTATCACCGACAGAGAAAGAAAGAAGTGAGACCAAAGTTTAGAATAAATGAGGAACTTGAGAATGGTGCAAAAATTTCTGACTTAGTTGGAGGCTCTATTTATACTGCTCTAAGAGACCCTAATCATGGAAATGTGATATTCTGATTTTCTGTAATTAGAGAAAAATATTCTCAACTCACCAAATCCGACACATTTCATGAATACTCAAATCAAATCTGCTGGAAATGGAAGAAATATTTGCACAAATATTCTTCAGCGTATTAAACATGGCAAACCGCATATTTATTTAAGACAAGATATCTCACAAAATATGAAAGTATTTCGTTCTTATCTTATAAGAATTACACACAAGAAATTCCATATATACTATGCGGTCGGGCCTTCCAGAGACTTTCACGTGGTCCATACGCGCTTTGGATAGTCTAGAGAAAAATTACTCAGGGCCAATTTCCACCCATTTTTTCTCTAATCAGAGTGACATTTCAAACATCCATAGCTCATTCACCCTTGATCCATTTTGAGAGTTTAAATAGACGATTTTATAGTACTCGCGGAGGAGAACCCAAAAATGACATCTATTGGCCCAATTTCTATTCGGATCCCACTCAAAACGAAGTCCAAAAAGTTGACGAATTTCAACCTTTTAACCATCATTTTCCAACAGGGTGATGCTTGAAAACCCTTGGCTACTTTTATCAGGCTTCAGGATGATGCTGGCGTTCGATCACTTCTGCATTCACGCGGGAGGCAAGGCTGGGATCAACGAGGTTGAGAAGAATCTGCATTTGCTTACTGAGTAGCAGGTCGAGGCGTGAGAATGACTCTTCATCAATCGGTTTGGGAACACTTCTTCGAGCTCCATTTGGTATGAACTCGCATAAAGGGAAGATTAGCAGAGGTTAGAGGATATGGTAGATTGCGTTTAGGAGTGGTTTTACGTGTAACAATGCGGTTTGGCAGGAGCTGAGGCATGTGAAGCCATCTCTGAATGGCCCTTGGGAAGATTGAATTGATAAGTACCCTATTATTGATTCATAGCCGAGAAGGAAGAAACCATGGTGTTCTTTCTTAAACTTTGTCCTTATAAACGTATGGTTATCATATTACTGTAGCAAGACACAAATTTATTAATTTGTCAGCAACAAACTCCTTCCTCCACTGAATCATATTGCCCACTGTTAATGCCAAAATTTGTATGTTCACCTACAGATGAACTCTTTGAGCCCAACGTGCTTGTGGACCTGCAAAACAGGCATACTAAGGTTAGGCAGGCAGGCTCAGGCCCATGCCTGCTTCGACGCTTCGGTCACCCATGGAAGTTGCATTGAGAGTATCCTAAGTGAATAGTAATATTGATGGTAAGTTACCTTCTCTCCTCTGCACATCCCTTGTTTTATGTGTTTTAGGTGGCTAATGGGACACCTTCCATACATCAGGTCCCATCAGCCACATGCTCGACCTGATTTATCTCTCCACCTTCTCATCTAGGCCTGGGCTGCTGGGCCGTTATTTGGGCCTTACGGTCTATACATTATAGAGTCCCCCTAGCCCAAGACTCAGCCGGCAGGGCCGAGTCTGAAATTTTGGGCTGATAACGCAAATTTTTTCCCTGCCAGGCCGCAGGTACCTTGCTTGGTATCTACTGGCTGTCATTCAATTTTTGGGGCAGGAGAATAGGTGGTATTTTCTATTTTGAATTGCCTGAGCCACGCACCTGCAGTTTTACTCCAGGAAGATGCTGACGGTTACGCTACCTGCCCAAATGAACGCCACGTGTCCTTTTTCTCATCCATTTTCGCACGCAGGTCATTAATTCTCACCTCTTCCTCAAGGCATTCAAGGCTGTCTATCTTCTCTCTTTCTTCTTTAAGTTACGACTGTCCTAAGTGCTCATTTTTTTATCAGTTTCCTAGAACGCCTTGGCCTTTGCTCTACTTCCACTTCGTCTTCCTCTCCAGCTTGCTTTTTTTTTCTTCCTCTCAGATACCTTCTTTCCCTCTTTTCGTCTTTCCTACTTTCATTACCATGGTGTTAACTGTGGGTCCCTCCAAGGAGACTTCCTTCTGTGACACCACCAACCTCGAATATCACTCAGCATTCCGGATGATCGAGGCATCCTTTAGCCCCGATGAAGTCACCTTCAATGACATTGGCAACCATATCGCACTGCCCAGTTATAGTCAAACCGTGCTGGATGCGCCCTCCAACACCGTCGCCATTTACATGGACACCCTAGAGCATTGTTGCCTTAGGTTTCCCTTATCCACTTTCTTTCAGGCCACGTTGGCCTATTATGAGTTGAGCCTGGCCGATTTTCCCCCCAACTCCACCTGTCTCCTCCTTGGCTTTGAAATTTTGTGCCTCCTTCTCCAAGTTAAACCTAGAATCCCCCTTTTCCACATTTTCTGCCAGCCCTCTAGGATGCCCCTAGCTGGACTTTCGTGAAATTTAGGCAGGATGTCCACAAGTTTCTAACTGACTTTCCCACCCACGTTGACTGGAAGCGACAGTTTCTTTTTGTGGATAAATCTTTGGTCTTGGGCCTGGAAGGCGCCCCGCAAAGCCTTGAAGCTGGTCCCGAGAAGGGGCGTGGGTCCTGGTATAGCGATGCTGAGATGGCTATCTTTTAGCAATTCATTTCCCGCCTCGAGGCAGTGAAGGTGAAGTGTGAGCGCCTGCTGTGGGATTCAGCCTAGCGGGTTTTTGGTCTCCCCTTCCTTCCAGAAGGCAATGCCCTTGGCGAGGGGCCTTCAGATTTAAGCGGTATATGCATGTAGCTTTACATACCTGGCTCTTATTCTGCTTGCATATATTTTTATTATTTTTTCAAATTATTTTTTTACCTTTCTTTTTCTCCTGCAGACATGCCGATAGAAAACTTCCTAGGTGACCTATCGAAGATTCCCCGGAAGGTCTCCAACTCTTGCATTCTGGCCTCCAGCGAGGAGACCCCTAGCGAGGCGAACTAGCGGACGGTGGCCATTGTGCTATCTGACACCGAGGTCTCCAATGAGAAGCCATTGTGGAAAAGAACCTATCGGTCTTCTGAAAGAAGGATCGTGAAGGGGGGAAACATCACTAGTTTTAAGGCTATTCCTGGGGAGGTCCCTGAGACCCCTGTCTCTTAAGTTGCCACGCAGCCCCAAGGAGTCACCCTCGGGGTTCTGCCCGTTCAGTCTGTCCCCTTTTCACCTTTGTTCAGCTACTGATCTTCCCGTGCCAGCCACCCATCCGCCCCCAAGCGTACCGTTGTTGCCCGCACTGACTACTTCTCTCAGGCTCTCCCTATCCCTCACTTTAATGCTTGGCTGCTAGAGAGATCCTTGAACGTTGATGGCACCAACCCTGTGTTTGACAGCTTTACTTTAGCTATCCTTAAGGTATGCCTTTTATTTCTCTTTATCTTTCATTTTCTTTGACTATTCCTTGCTGTTGTACTCATGATCTCTTTTCTTTATCATGCCTCCAGCACCTTTGCATTTCTCGAGCCATGCATGGAGAACTTTCTAACCTGCAGACCGAGAATAGCGAGATGAAGTGTGGGCTTAACTCTCTGAAGGCTAAGGCTCAGCGGGTTGCTGAGGTGGAGCAGGACCTTGAGCTGGAAAGGGGGGGGTCACTGGTTCGCTGCAGTCCTCTTTGAACCACGCTGAGACTGAGATTACTGAGCTGAAGGCTTTTCGTCACCGGGCTTTCACTCGTGGCTTTCTGAGCCTCTATTCTCATGTTGTACAGAGTAATAGGGCCTCTCAAATGCTGAGTGACACTCTGTAAAAGGCCATCTAGTTCTACTCCGTGAATAAGGACGCGGATGAGGGGGCGTTGCGGGCTGCCCTTAGTGATACTTTTGTTCCTTTTCGCGAACATAGTTTCATTGAGTATTTTGCTCAGCTGATTCCTAGCATGACCTTGGCTAAGCTGGAGAAGTGGTAACCAGATAGCGCCTCTGCCAAGCTGGGCGCTCATTCTGCCATCGGTCTGTGGAGAGATGTCAATGCTGCGAGATAGCTCAATCAGGAGGCTGACACTGCTTGTGTCGCTAACAGGGATATGGCTGACGAGGGTGAGACTCGGACTGTGGGGGGAGGCCAAACTGGAGCTGGAGCATCTAATGATGCTAAGTCTTGAAGGCTTTGTAATTTTTTCTTTACATTTTTTATGGTCTATTTTTCATCCCTGCTGAGGGATGAAACATTTATGTTCGCTTTCTGGTAGATTCTTGAACCTTGACTTTTTTTTTCTAGGGATATACATCCCCTAGCAGGATTTGTAGGGGGGATATCCTTCTCCCCATTTTATTGAACGAAGATCGTTACTTTCAAACTGTGATTTGCTATCTTTTGTTGGTTTCTGACTTGCTTTTTTCTGAGTTGCTGGGAAAACGACGATTTGCCGGAGAGTTGGCCTGTCTTGCCGGGAATGAAATTTGTCGATCGGACTTGGTTTTTGCATGTTTTTCTCTTTTAACTGCTGATCATAGTTGTTGTGTTTGGTCGGATCTTCTCCTTTGACTTAACAACTTCCTTGGCCATTGTGCCCAAAATCATTGTATTTGATAGGAGCTTTGCCTTTAACTTAACAACTTCTTTGGCTGTTGGGGCCAAAATCATTGTTTTTGATTCAACGTCAACCTGTTCTCCTTCAGCTTCAACCGTAGCTGAGGTCTTTTTGCCCATTTGTCCCTGGCTTGGCATTTTCCCTAGCTGTCAGAGCCAGGTTCGCATCTTTGAGCCAGGGTCAGCTTATTTTCTTCAATCGATGCAGGCTGTGACCGTTATGTTTTGCCTATTTACCCCTGGCTTGACATTTTCTCTACCTGTCAGAGCCAGATTCACATATTTGAGCCAGGGTCGATTTATTTTCTTCAATCGGTATTGGCTGCGACCGACATCTTTTTGCATATTTGCCCTGGCTTGGCATTTTCTCTGGCTGTTAGAGCTAGATTCGCATCTTTGAGCCAGGGTCGGCTTATTTTCTTCAATCGGCGCTGCCTGTGACCGACATCTTTTTGCCTATTTACCCCCGGCTTGGCATTTTCTCTGGCTTGCAGAGTAAGATAAGTATTTTTGAGCCAGGGTTGGCTTATTTTCTTCAATCGGCTCTGGCTGCGACCAACATCTTTTTGGCTATTTGCCACTGGCTTGGCATTTTCTCTAGCTGTCAGAGCTAGATTCGCATCTTTGAGCCAGGGTCAGCTTATTTTCTTCAATTGACACTGGCTGTGACCGATATTTTTTTCCTATTTGCCCCTGGCTTGGCATTTTCTTTTGCTATCAGAGCCAGATTCACATTTTTGAGCCAGGGCCAGCTTATTTTTTTTCAATCGACGCTGGCTGCGGCCATTGTCTAATTGGCTTATCCTACACACGTTTTTGGCTACTTTCCTTCCTGCATTCGAATTTGGCAAAATAGCAGAAAAAATGGGAGGAGGGGGGGCAGCTAGGGTACATGCCGGGGTTCCTCGTGGGTCTCTTTATGGGCTTACAAAAGACCGCTTGAGGAATCATCCTACCTTCTCGTACAAATGGACCTTGTCTTCTTGTAGGTGCCTATTAAATAATTATATTTCATAACTATTTATGCGTAGTACCTTCTGAGGTGAATGATGTTCCAGGTGCGTAAAATTGGCCTATCGTTAAGTGTTTCCAGCTTGTAGGCCCCTTTGCCTAACATTTCGATTACCTTGTAGGGTCCTTCCCATTCTGCATTCAGCTTCTTCTGTCCCTGGACCCTACTTGCCTCATTTCTCCTTAGTGTCAAGTCCCCTGCCTTTAGGGCCCTGGGCCTGACCTTGTTGTCATAGTTTTGTTCCATCCACAACTTATATGTATCCTCTTTGAGCAATGCTCTTATCCTTAACTTTATCTAACTTCTCCATATTTTCTCTGATTTCTTGGTTGTTCTCTTCTTGACTCTTCTGCTCGGCTACCCTTCTGCTGGGAATAGTAATTTCAAGCATAATGATGGTCTCCATCCCAAAGCACAGCCTATAGGGAGACTCCTCAGTGGCTATTCTGGGTGTGGTCCTGTAAGCCCACAACACATTTGCTAATTCTTCTTCCAATTCCCCTCTTTCTTGTACCATCCTCTTTTTCAAGCCTTGTATGATAGTTCTATTTGTGACCTTTGTCTGCCCGTTTTCCTAGGGGTGCGCTACTGACGTGAACTGTTGTCTGATGTTTATGCCTGCACACTAGGATTTGAATGATTCATTGGCGAACTGCTTCCCGTTGTCACTTACTATCATTTGTGGGATTCCAAACCTTCACACTATGCTCCTGTGCGAAGTTCGTGATTTTTCTCCCTGTCACCTTCACTACTACCTCTGCTTCCACCCACTTTATGAAGTAATATATCGCAACCACCAAAAACCTTTTCTTCCCTGTAGCCTCCGGGAAAGGCCCAGCGATGTCAATCCCCCATTTAGCGAAAGGCCAAGGTGATCTTATGCTAGTCATTTGCCTCGCAAGGAGCCTCTAGACCCTGGTGTGCTCCTGGCACCTGTGACATGTTTTCACTAGGTTCTCCGCATCTACCCTCATGTTTGGCCAGTAATACCCTGCTCGCATAGCTTACAGCGCTACTGTTCTTGGTCCCTGGTGACTCCCACAACATTCCTCATGTATTTCATGAAGGATCGTGTCTGCCATCTTTGGTTCGGAGCACCTAAGCCATGGATCTGTGTATCTCCTCTTGTACAACAAGTCCTTTTTCAAAGCGAACTACAGTGCCTTTCTCTTAACCGTCCTTGCCTCTTTCTAATCTACTAGAAACACCTCATACTTCAGCTACACCTGGAAAGGGGGTCGCCCAGTTGGTTGCTACGTCCCGAATCACAGGCACTAGGTCATTCTCTGTCGACCTTCTCACTAACTCTTCGACCAACACCGACTTAGTCAAGTGGGCATGTACGGAGATGCCAACTTACTAAGCATGTCGGCCCTCGTGTTTTGAGACCTTGGGACCCAAGTGATATCAAACTCCTTAAGCTCGGATGCCAAACTTCTAACCTTGTCTCTGCACTTCATCATGGTCGGCTCCCTGGCAGCGTATTGCCCATTATACTGGTTAGCCACTAGCATAGAGTCACCATATGCTTGCAGTTTCTTCACTCCTAATTTCTTGGATATCTCCATGCCTGCTATCAGCACCTCGTATTCAGCCAAGAAATCTGCCATCACCTGTCCCTTCATTTCTCTTCTTGGGGCATACTCGATGACGTGTTCTCCCATCTCCACTGCCCACTTCATGAGCCTCCCTGAGGCCTCTGGCCTTGTCAATATTGCTTTCAAAGGCTGATTGGTCAGCACTACCATAGGGTGCGCTTGGAAGTATTACCCGAGCTTTCTCGCAGCATGCACTACAACCAGTGCCAATTTCTCCTGATTCGTGTACCTCTTTTCTGGCCCCTGCAGTGCCCTACTCACAAAGTATATTGGTCGTTGTACTTTATTTCTTCTTTCACTAACGGCCCACTGATTACTTCCTCACTGACTTACACATACAAATACAGGGTCTCTCCTTTCTCTGGACTAGTTTTCCTGGGAAGATCCTTCAAATAGATTTTGAGCTCCTCAAATTCCCTTTCCTCGGGTTCCCTCCACTGAATTGTACCTTTCTTATCCACACATCCCTTCAAGGTTTTGAAGAAGGGGAGTGCTATCTCTGCAGCCAGGGACATGAAGCAATTCATGACTGCCAGCTTCCCATTTAGGCTCTGTATCTCCTTCACTGTGCCAGGTGGCTTCATTTCCAGGTTTGCCTTTACTTCATCGGGTTTTCCCTCAGACCTTCATTTGACACCATGTGTCCCAAGAACTTCCTTGCCCCCACACCAAACTGGCATTTGGCTGGGTTCAACTTCATTCCTATCTCCCTGAATCGTTCCAGGGTTTCCATGACATCCTCTAGGAAAGTCTCATATTGGCTGCTCTTTATGACCATTTCATCCACATATACCTCTAGGTTCCTCCCGATCTATTTCTGGAAGATTTTATCCACCACCCCTTGGTATGTGGCCCTGGCATTCGTAAAGCTGAGTGGCATTATCCGGTAGCCAAAGACTCCTCTTTCAGTAGTAAAAGTAGTTTTTTCTACATCGCTCTCTAGCATAGGGATTTGGTGATATCCCTTGTATGCATCGAGAAAAAAAATTTAATTGAATAATTAGTAAGAGCATCTAACTTTTGGTCTATGGTTGGCAGCGGGTAGCAATCCTTTGGACATGCCTTGTTCAGGTCTATGTAATCCACGCACATCTTCCAGCTGTCGTATGCTTTTCTTACCAACACTGGGTTGGCCAACCAGGTCAGGTAGGGGACTTCCTGTAGAATCCCTGTTGCGACCAGCTGGTTCACCTTCTTATTCACTGCCCCATTTCTCTCCTTGCAGAGCATCCTTCTATTCTGCTTCACCGACTCATGAGCCAGATCTACTTTCAGTTCGTTACAGCCCACATTTTTCTGGACTCCCGTTATATCCTTCGGTTTCCATGCAAAGGCGTTCTAGTTTTCCTTTAGCACCCATATCAGTTCCTTTTTAACATAAGGAGGAAGTGCCACGCCTACCTGCACTGTCTGGTCCCCATTTATCTTTGTTGCTTCCACCTCAACATCCAGCTTTGAGGGGTCATCTCTGCCTATGATCATCCTGACAGGCCGGGGACAACGTTCTGACCCTCTAGCCGGGTCTCATAGTATTCTCGCTTTTGCTTGCTCAAGGTGATCCTGTGACATTCCCTAGCCTTCTGCTGATCTCCTCTGACAGCTGCCATCCCCCCTTTTGTAGGGAAATTCAGGAGTAGCTGTAGAGTCGATACAATTCCCTTTAACAAAGCTAGGGCCAGCCTACTCAAGATCATGTTATACGGGTTGTTCACTTTTACAACTATGAACTCCATGTCCACGGTTTTACTTTTCTCTCCTTCTCCCACCATCAAATGGAGAAGTTTGGTCCCTTTTGTCCATACTATCATGTCTGCAAAATCTACCAGCGGGATGTCTGTAGGCTGCACTTCCTTTTCGTGTTTTCATTCAACTTCTCAAAACAACTCCAGTATATAATCTCCGCCGAGCTCCACTATCTACGTATGCCCAGTGAATTCTCTTGTCCATCACCCTCACTGTTATTATCACATCGTCTCCTCCCGTTGGCCTGTCTAGTATGGGGTCATTGGAATCAAACGTTTGGCCCCAACTTCCTATCCTCAGGCATTGGTTGCGGGGTTCACCTATAGTGAGCCTTTCGCTAAGATTCTGTTCTACCTCCGGCACTTCCTCCGGCATATATGTCAGTTACTATGGCGGGCCTGCTGTTCTCCGTTGGGGAATCATCCCTTGGCCTTTTTCCTCGTTCATTCTTGGTTTCGGCCCTGGAAACCTCCTTGCCTCTCTCCTGCCTGCGCTCCCTATCTGAGCTTCTGGTTTTGCCTTGTTTCTCCTGTCTGCGGGGTCCTCCATGTTTGTTCTTCCTATGCTAGGTAGCCTTGTTATGAGCTTTGGGGCTCTTTGCCAGGTGCACGAGCTCGCCACTATGGACACAATCCTCAATATTATGCTTTAAATTTATGCAATTATTTGTATCATGGTCGTGGTCACCATGATAATCATATAATTGATTATTGTTCCACTTATTGGGATCCTTCCTCATCTTTGGCGGTACGTTCCAGATGTTCTTCCCTGCGTACATGGAAAAAATCTCCTGGGCATTTTGATCAGTGGTGTAAAGACCCTGTCGGACCTGTGAGGCATGTTAGGCATTAGGGAGGCAGGTACCTTAGCACGTTGTGCCCTCTTCCCATTTCCATTCGCATCAGTCCTTCTCTGCCCCTGGCCAACCTGTTCTTTACTCCTCTTGTTGGCTAGGTCCGCCCTGTTAAAGTTCCCTACTCTCCTCTCGTCAATCGTTCCTAGCAGGTCCAAGGTGAAGTTCCTCAACAACAGTTGTTGCCTCAATCCATTGATGAACGTGTTGATGAGGAACTGACTACTCCGTTCTTCTATCTGATTCACCTCGTCGTTGAAGCGTTCTCAGTATGCTGACAGCTCCTCTCATGGCTTCTACCTGATGGAAAACAGCTCGGAGCACGTCTTCTTAAACTTCTTCCTCTGTATGAACCGTGCGAAGAATTTCTATTCCAGCTGGCTGAAGCTGTTGATCGTCTCATCCTCTAGGTTCTTTAACCACACCCTAGTTGTAGCGGTCAGGGTGGTCGCAAACACTTTGCACCAGATGGCCTGCAATATCGCAAAGGTAGCCATGTTGGTGCAAAATGTGTGCAAGTGGTCTTCTAGATCCATCTCATCGTTGTATTGTCCCAGATTTATTGGTATCTTCAGCTTTGGGTCAGCTGTAAATACTTGAATCCTCCTGGTGAAAGGAGATCCCATGCTTTCCTTCCTCGGCCCTGGCTCCTGCTCTCTGGCAGAGGCTTTACCCTTGCCCCGATCTTCTATCCTTGGCAGTGGCACATAGCCTTCCCACCATTCATTATCCTCCGCCATTTCTCCCTCCAAAATTGGCTCATTCTTTCTGGAGCGGGTCCTACTCCAGACTATCTCAGAGCCCTTGTCTCTCCGGCTAGGTCCCCTGTTCCTGCCTCCTGATCGGGGAATAACTGCGTTGGCTGCAAGTCTATCCTCCTTCTCCTTGTCTCACCATTCTGACAGTTCTCCAAGTCTCTCATCCGACTTAACATTTCATTTTGGGATGCCAAGAGCATCTGGAAGTACTTCCAAGTTGTTTTCCAGCTACCTAGAGGTGCGCAACTAGTGTTTCTCCCCTATTGGCGTCAGGGTCGGGGTTGAGTCCTCTTCCAGGTGCGTCACATCCTTCATCACTACTTGGTTGAACAGATTTCTTGTTGGTTGTGCCACCATGTCGTCTGAGCTGCACGGATGCTTGAAAAGAATATAGCTCTCCACACAGACAACACCAATGTTAATGCCAAAATTTGTATCTTCACCTACAGATGAACTGCTTGAGCCCAGCGTGCTTCTAGATCTGCAAAACAAGCATACTAAGGTCAGGCAGGAAGGCACGGGGTCGTGCCTGCTCCGACGCTCTGGTCAGCCATGGAAGTTGCAGCTAGAGTATCCTAAGTGAATAGTAAGATTGATTGTAAGTTACCTTCTCCCCTCTGCACATCCCTTGTTTTGTGTGTTTTAGGTGGCTGATTGGATGCATTCCGTACATTAGGTCCCATCAGCCACGTGCTCGGCCTTATTTCTCTCTCCTGCCTTCTCGTCTAGGACTGATATGCTGGGCCATTATTTGGGCCTTATGGCCCCGTACATTATCACCCACATCTCCTTTGTCTTCTCAATGTCAAACTTCCTGTTTCTTTATCCTGATATGAATCATACTTAAGATGGCCTGATAATACTCTTATGAAGTTAGAGTTAGGCTGTAGTCCAACTCATTAAATAATATCTTTGGATTGGCTTGGCCTGACCCAATAGGGTTTAGTCATGAATTGGTCAAGATTGTCATTTAGTACGTATTTAATAATAATTGCGGTTACATGTCATAACTGTTAGGGTTTAATTATATAAATATGAATGTATGTCATACATTTGGATGGATTCACTATGATTTCTTTTCTCTCATATCAATTAATATCGAAGGTTGACTTTACCATCGGAGGATTTTTTCCATAAGCCTCAACTTTATCTTGCGGATCATAAACTTAGGATTCGGTGATGTAAAATCTTTAGAGTTTTCAGCCGCATCAATTGGCACCGACAGCGAGGAGCGATGAAGTCATAGTTGAAATCCTTAGTATTATTGGTTCTTCTTCTAGCGCGTCGTCTTTGGATTCTTGAGAAATCCTTCAGTCATTTCGGGATTTACCCAAATCGACTTGAAGAAGTAATGTTTGGCCTGATCTCGTCTTTTTGCCGTCATGTTTGACCAAAAAATCCCCAAAATTCTTGAACAACCCAACCCAAGATTTTGAGCAATTTTGGTGAAACTGTGTCGGCGAAATTGTTGATGGAGATGTTACTTCACAAAAAACAAACGATAACAATTATTTGGCCTTCAACTCCTGTGCCAGCAAAGCCTCGCGCCGCTGCCTTCGTTCGAAGGGAAGTCATAAATTTGCTATTTTGATTTACAAGCTATTATAACATTTTAACAAGTCCTACTTTTATTTCTCGTTTGTAGCAGTGATAGAAAAAACTGGTGTTTGAGTGAAGTTTGTAGATTGAGTGAAGCCAAAGCATGTTTGAAACAGGTTTGCATTGCTCCCCTTGCTCGTTCCTCACTTGATTGAGTGGATATCTGCAGGTACTGTTTGAATGTATTCAACCTGTCGATGACCCAAGAGCCTTCGACGGCTCTGCTATCGATCCTCGATCTCGCTGGCGTAGCCTCTCGTCGGCAGCCCCTCGAGCGTGTGGGCGTTCCGGCAGTCCTTCAAACATCCCGTTGACCTCGATGTTCTCTCGAACTCAGAGATGAGGCATGAACTCGTCGAGATTTACGACACTTCACCTCCATAATTTGAACGCCAGAATCCAATCTCGAGTTTTCGACCGACAACCCTCGAAGCTTTCCCCGGAACTTTGGCATACTTTTTGAGCGTGGAAGCCCCGCCGGAGACAAGCTCGAGAGCCAATCCATCGAAGACCTCAAGAGCTCAGCCATCAAAGGGCAAAGACCTCTCGGGGTTTTTAAAGTGTCGAATCCCCTCTAAAATGAAAGACGCAGAAAGTATACTGCGAAGGTTGATTTTGCATTCATGTATAGACTTCTATTTATACAATGAGTCTGCTAACTAATTCCCTATTCTAACTCTACGTAAGTTCAATTCCTGTAGACTAGGTTAGAGAATATTTTGTTACAACAAGAAGGAATAAGTCAGCAACAGAATAAGGGATAACTCTAAAATTAGTAAAGACTAATTTTACTGTCTGATACCCTCCCGCAAGCTCATGTTCGATTTCGAACAAGAAGCTTGGAACGCAAATCTTTGAACCTGGAAGTCCCAACCGCTTTCGTAAAGATGTCGGCTACCTGATTTTCTGAGTTCACGTGCCGGACCACCAGAGTACCATCTTGAACTTGTTCTCGAACGAAGTGAAAATCGAGCTTGATGTGCTTGGAGCGGTGATGAAGAACTGGATCGACTGTGAGATAGGTCGCACTTAAGTTATCACAGAATACAGTCGGCGGCCCGTCAGTAGAGATATTCATCTCTTTTAACAGCTGCTGTAACCACATTATTTCAGTGGCAGCGAACGCAATAGCGCGGTATTCGGCCTCTGTGCTCGAGCGAGCTACTGCACTTTGCTTCTTGGAGGACCAGCTAATCAGGTTGTTGCCAAAATAAATAGAGAAGCCGTGCTGCGACCTGCAATCGTCGGGGTCAGAAATCCATCCGGCATCGGTGTAACACAACAAACGTGAGTCTCGGGAAGGCCGGAAATAGAGACCAGCTCCGATGGTCCCCTTTAAGTACCGAAGGATTCTTTTAACCGCCGACCAGTGGGCTTCAGTGGGACGATGCATGAACTGGCAGACGCGGTTTACAGCGTAAGTAATCTCCGGCCGAGTGATGGTTGCATACTGGAGGGCTCCGACGACACTCCGATAGAGGTGCTGATCACGGAAAAGATCACCTGTAGCAAGGAGACGGGAGCCAGGGAGAGCCGGAGATGAAATTGGTTTTGCACCAGCCATGCCACTACGATCGAGGAGTTCCAGGATGTACTTTTTCTGGGAGAGAAGCAACCCTCCAGGAAGATGGTTAACTTCAACACCAAGAAAGAAATTAAGCCGACCCAAGTCTTTGAGCGAGAACACCGAGTTCAAATAGGTAACAAAGTCATCAACAAACTTGGTGTGAGAGCCTGTGATAATAAGATCATCGACGTATACGAGGACATAAATGACATCACGTCCATGACGTTTGATGTAAAGCGAGGTATCCGAGATGCACTGCTTGAAGCCATGGCGAAGAAGTGCGTGACTGAGTTTCTGAAACCAAGCTCGGGGAGCTTGTTTAAGACCATAGAGCGCTTTCTTCAACTTGCACACATACGAGGGATGAGAAGAGGAGACAAAACCAGGCGGTTGTTGCATATACACAGTTTCGGCCAGATCACCATTGAGGAATGCATTGTTAATATCAACTTGCCGAAGAGACCATTGTTGAGTGATGGCAATGCTGAGGACAAGGCGAATGGTGGTTGGTTTTATAACTGGGCTAAATGTATCAAAGTAATCCACTCCCTCTTCTTGATTAAATCCCTTTGCCACTAACCGAGCTTTGTAGCGATCAATGGAGCCATCCGCCTTCTGTTTGAGCCTGAAAATCCACTTGCAGCCAACAATATTAGAAGTAGAGGGCTTAGGAACTAAGTCCCAAGTCCCATTATTCAATAAAGCTTCATACTCCAATTGCATGGCGTGCTGCCAATGAGGGTTTTTGTTGGCTTGATTAAAAGTTTTAGGTTCAGGGTGCAAGGATGGACGTGTGATGGGATATTTGGTAGCTAGAAAGGATTTTGGTTTGAGGGAGTTTGTTGAAGCACGAGTGACCATGCTGTGTCGGGAGGTGGATGAAGGCCGAAAGTAGGAAGGACCTTGTGTATGTGGAATAATGGCAGATGATGTAGTGGACTGAACAGAGGTGGAATTGGTGGGAGATGGCGACGAATCGGTGCACGGAGAAGACGAGGGAGATGGTGACGGACTGAGACCAACAGAGTCGGGTGAAGATGGCATGGATGATGTTGGACTAGACGGAGGACTGGAGGAGGGAACGGAATTGGGTGGAGGTGAAGTGACCCGAGAGAGGACAGAAGTGAAGTCTTGTGGTGCAAGTAATGTTAGGTCATAAATTGGAGATTCTGATGACTGAGATTTAGAGTGATGTTCAGGGAAGGGAAATTGAGATTCATCAAAGACAACATGGCGTGCAATGTAAGTACGAGCTGAAGGTACATGATGACAGAGATAGCCTTTATGCTTGGCACTGTACCCGAGAAAAATACAAGCAACAGACCGAAATTCAAGCTTGTTACTATTGTACGGGCGCAAGTAGGGAAAACATAGGCAACCAAAAGATTTTAAAAATTGGTAATCAGGTTGCCGATTGTAGAGACAAGCATAAGGTGATTTATTTTGAAGAACAGGAGTTATGGTTCGGTTATTAAGATAAATGGCTGTGTGAAAAGCCTGTTCCCAAAATTCGATAGGAAGATGGGAATGAGCTAACAAAGCCAAGCCCTTGTCCACCACAATTCGATTTCGTCTTTCAGACGCACCGTTTTGTTCGGGAGTATGGGGGCAAGAAACACGATGTAAAATTCCTTGATTTTGAAGATAAGTTGAAATGTTTCGGTACTCACCGCCCCAATCAGACTGCAAAGCTTTCAATTTTGTGGAAAATTGGGTTTCAACCATTCTTTGGAAAAGAGTGAAAGCATTGAAAGTTTGAGATTTAGTGGGCAAGAAATAAATCCAAATGAACTTCGTGCAATCATCAATAAATAGAACAAAGTATCGGTTTCCATTCAATGATGGTACATAGGATGGACCCCAAACATCAGAATAAACCAAATCAAAGGGACGAGTAGAGGAAACATGTGAAGTTGGTAAATGAAATCTGTGACTTTTGCCTAATTGACAGGCACTGCAAAGAGGCAAAGACTTATTTGTAGAGACAGGTAAATTGAAATCAACTAATTGACGACGCAAAACAGACTCATTGGGATGAGCAAGCCGATGATGCCAGCAAGCCACAGACGCGCGTTCACCAACAAAGACACTAGGACCATTGGAGCACGAACGGATGGGAAGCTGATAGAGACCATTTTCAACCACTCCCCTGAGAATTTTCTGACCCTGAAGACTCTTAACAAAACAATGATTAGCATGTAACTCGACAAAAACATTATTATCCTTGCATAATTGAGACACACTAATCAAGTTCTTTGAAATTTTTGGAACAACTAAAACATCTTTTAGGGTGAGAGGATTATTAGCAGCATGCAAAGCAGGTAAAGTATGAGAGCCAACATGAGTAATGGGAAGGGACTCACCATTGCCAACCTTCAGATTGTCAGTGCCAGTGTACTCCGACTGAAGATTGAGTGCTCCAAGATCCGCTGTGACATGATTGGTTGCGCCTGAGTCAACCACCCATGGATCAGACAATGCCGATGGACTGGTGTACACCATGTGTGCTTGCTTGCCACCGCTGGTTGCATGAGACTGACGTTGCTTGTCGGCGGAACGACGGTTGGTGGCTGGAAAGTTAATCACATTGAGTCGCTGATGGTAATTGCGAGCACTGTGATATGGCTTTCCACAGATTTGGCAAATGGTGCGTGGAGACTCACCATTGGAGGATGAATCAGCTCCTGTGGACCGCTGAGAATTGCCTTTGCGATATGCCAGATGAGCCGACGGCACCGTTGAATCAGTACATGAATCAAGAATCCGCTGCTCCTCTTGAAGTAGCAAGCCAAGTAGTTCGTTGGACGAGACGGGATCAGTTCTCATGCTCAAGGCGGTCTTGAAACCTCCATATTCAGGACCAAGACCGAAGAGGATAAAAGCAACAAAATCCTCATCGGAGACCGTAGTCATGCACTCAGCTAGGGCATCGGAAATGCTGCGCTTCTTCTCGACGTACTCCATGATCGTCAGAGAGCCTTTGGTGAGGAGTTGCAACTGTTGTTTGAGATGCATCTCTTTGGCTCGAGTTTGCGATGTAAACATTTGTGACAGCATGATCCACACCTCAGAAGTGGACACAGCACGAGCTACGTGGCCCAACAACGGAGCAGTGAGGGTAGAACGCAGCCATAGCAGCACCAGCTTGTCCTTGCGTCTCCACGTTGTATAGGCTGGGTTTGGTTGAGCGTCGGAGGTACCCTCCCGATGAGTTTGCGGCGGTGCGGAACCGGAAGTGAGAAAGCCTTCAAGTTCATAGGCTTCAAGTGCTGATCGAACAGTACTACGCCATAAGGAGTAATTGGTGTGGTCGAGTCTGACAGCCAGCGTCGGAAATTGCAGGGTTGCGGCGGCGCCTCCTGCAGCAGTGAAGAGGATTTGATTGCTTGCGGTAGGAGTGATCTGATTGGTTTCGGAAGCCATGATATTTCGATGCTCTGATACCATAAAATGAAAGACGCAGAAAGTATACTGCGAAGGTTGATTTTGCATTCATGTATAAACTTCTATTTATACAATGAGTCTGCTAACTAATTCCCTATTCTAACTCTACGTAAGTTCAATTCCTGTAGACTAGGTTAGAGAATATTTTGTTACAACAAGAAGGAATAAGTCAGCAACAGAATAAGGGATAACTCTAAAATTAGTAAAGACTAATTTTACTGTCTGATACCCTCGAGTTGATGACAGCTGAAACCTCTCGGTGCCTCCGAAGTACTGGATCCCCTCGAGCTCGCCAAAAGGGAAGTGTTCATATACCTGGGAGTGGATAGGCTTCGTTACATCACGCGTAATGGGAGAAGCATGAAAAAATAATATTGTTTTTAGCCACTGCAATCCTGAGGATACAATGTTTTTCAATTTTGGGATATTTGGTGATTGATTAACTAAGAATGTCCTCTCTGCAAACTTTGTTGATGAGCACTTCTATTGTTTGTGGTAGGGTCTGCAAAACTTGAGGTATGCCTTTCAAGAACTCCATTCGTGATTCTGAGATTTTTCGCTCAACATGCACTGGTTGTAATTGACAACAAATCTCTATTTGGTGCATCTCTGAAGCATGTTTGTAATATATGGCATCCCATATTCTCCTGATATTACGTATGTGATATAATGTTTGTGTCTGACATCCTGGATGTGCAGCTGCTAAAGATGTTTACCAATCTATAGTGATATATTTTTGGGAAGCAACTTTTATTCGTCTACAGATAAAAGCATAGATTGGTAGCTGCAAATCCTCAGAGTGACCAAGGTTGTTAGCTTCACAAATTTTTTTTGAGACTACTCTACTGCTCATACGGAGTCACGGACACCACGAGCCCTTATCTCATCCCAAGGAAAGAGTACACTACTGAACGAGTGCTTCTATATGGATTTCAAAGAGATGAATGAAGAGCTTGAAATGTATATCTCTGGAAACAACCTTCGAACATGGAACCATTCTCCAGTTCTCGTCGGTGGTTCCTCGAAGCCGCCGTCCACCTTTGAAAGAATACCACTGGATCGAAATCTGATGAATATTATAATCTTAAAACATACTTTTCATTTTGGTTTTCTTGGTAATAGGTCTAAATCTCCCGCCCACCGGAACAGAATGAAGGTAAAAAGCGTTTAGTGGGTCACGCCATTGCGAAACGAGCGCCTAAGCAATTTTACAAGAAAAGTTCTTCACACAACTTTGCAATGGGTAGTAGAAGATTTTAGTACTGCAAGAATAGCATTAATAGATATCGGTGTAGATGCATCATGTATTCGAGCAGGGATAATTCCAAGTAAGTATTTGGAGAACATCATGTATTCGAGCAGCGATAATTCCAAGTAAGTATTTGGAGAAAACTAATGAAAAATTATTAGCAGCAAATGGTACTCCAATGACAATTAATAAAAAATTACCCAATGGTTTTATAAGCAATAACAGTTATTGTATTAAACATTCATTCCTTATATTGAAAAATTTATCACATGATGCAGTTTTAGGAAATCCATTTTTATACCAAATAACCCCTTTTTAAAAAAAATTCAAGAAGGAATCACCACTAGAATATTGGGAAGAAAATTATTATTCTCATTTATTAATCCACCTAGTCAGGTAGAATTACATTTACTACAAACAAACTCTATATATAAAAAGATATGGGTACTAAATGCAAAACAAAAAGATATTGTATTTTTAAAAGAAGAACTAAGTCATTCAAAAATAGAAGAACAACTACATAATAAACTATTGCAAGAAAAAATTACATATTGGAAACGGAATTTAAAATTCAAGTTTGTTCAACTCATGCTAATGATTTTTGGAATAGAAAGACATATTGTGTCCCTACCATATGAAAAAGATTTTGATGAACAAAACATTCCAACCAAAGCTAGACCCATTCAAATTAATGCAGAATTAGTAGAACTATGTAAGTAAGAAATTCAAAATCATCTAGAAAGAAAATTAATCAGAAAGACCAAATCACCCTGGAGTTGCTCAACATTTTATGTAAATAAACAAGCAGAGAAAAAAAGAGGTATTCCTAGATTAGTAATCAATTACAAACCATTAAACAAAGTATTGGATTAGATATCCTATTCCAAATAAAAGAGACTTAGTAAACAGGTTAGTAAATGCAAAAAAATTCTCAAAATTTGATCTAAAATCAGGATGTTGGCAAATTCAGATAAATGAAATAGATAAATACAAGACTGCCTTTGCAGTTCCATTTGGACAATATAAATGGAATGTCATGCCATTTGAATTAAAAAATGCACCATCAGAATTTCAAAAAATTATGAACGATATATTTACTCCTTACTCAAGGTATGTCATAGTATATATTGACGACATATTAGTCTATTCAGATTCAATAGAAAGTCATTTCAAACACTTAAAAATATTATTAAATATAATTAAGAAGCATGGTCTAGTTATATCCGAGCAAAAAATGAAACTGTTCCAAACTAAAATAAGATTTTTATGTTATGATATTCATTTAGGCAAAAATCAAACCAATTCAAAGAGCAGAGTTTGCAGATAAATTTCCAAACGAGATTAAGGACAAAAACCAACTCCAAAGATTTTAGGATGCCTAAATTATATTTCAGATTTCTTTCCAAAATTAAGAATAATTTGTAAACCTTTATATGACGGGTTAAAAACCAATCCACCTATGTGGACAGAAGAACACACTCAAATTATAAAAGAAATAAAGTTGAAAGCTAAGTCATTACCATGTTTAGGCATCCCACATCCATCAGCATTTATGATAATAGAAACAGATGCATCCAATTTAGGTTATGGAGGCATATTAAAACAACTACATTTAGGAAAAGAATCAATAGTGAGATATCATTCAGGTTTATGGATAGGAGCACAAGTAAATTATTCAACAGTCAAAAAAGAGGTTTTATCCATTGTTTTATGCATCTCAAAATTTCAAGATGATGTGTTCAATAAAATGTTTTTATTAAAAATAGATTGTAAATCAGCAAAAGAGATTTTGCAAAAAGATGTCAAAAACTTGGTTTCAAAACAAATACTTGCTCGATGGCAAGCCATTTTATTAGTTTTCGATTTTGAAATTCAATTTATTAAAGGAAGGGATAACTCTCTTCCAGATTTTTTGACTCGTGAATTCCTTTCAGGGAACCATGAGTAAGCATTCGAGTTCAACAGGATCCTCAAATTCAAAATCAGCCAGAGATTATGAAATTCCAAAACCATTGACACCAAAAACACCAACACCAGATTATCCTCCCCTCACCTATTCCATAGTTGCCCAGACTCCATATTCCAGACTGATCCATACTCCATTATTCACTCCAAACTATACAATCCTTACTCCACAAAAGCCAGCTACTCAGATTCCCAGTCAAAAGCCTATTCTATCAACCTCTAACCCTAGCCCATCTTATTTTGATAAACCAAACCCAGAATACATTCTAATGACTCAATCCCAAACAGAACCCGATATTCCCAACTAAAGACATTTGTATCCAGTATATTCACGCCAGCATGTCTATGGTTGGCTGATGACAACCACAAGACTCAAAATTATTATGAACTCATTCTAGTAGACACCCAGTCCATAGAAATTCAGCATACCCAACATAAACAAGACCCTATTCGGATTGATTACTCCAAAATATATATTAAGCAGGTACTTCGCCCCAGCCATGTCCAAAATATCCATTCCATTTGGAATTTTTCGGTCAATTACTTCCCCACGGTTTTCAACTATGCCGATTATATGCAAGCCTGGAATAGAACTTTCTATATCAGGTCATTTAACCATTCATGGTTCATTAATTTTCACCAACAATTTAATGGCGATATTCCAATGTGGTTTTACGATTGGTGGTTGAAATTAGGACCATCAAAAGACATACTTCCCATTCCGGTCTTAGAAGGATTAGACACATTTCATAAGCTTAGCAAGTGCCAGCCATTTGAAAAATAATTATTATTCCATTCCATATTCAGGGTTCCATGGATTTTTGCGTGGAGCTTTCAGATTAAATCAATACATCCAAACATGCCCTTTCCCTCATTCGACAAGTCAGAATTAAGTGGTTGAACAATTATAAATCTAAATTTTGCTCAGTCAAAGCAGTAACTCACTACTTATAAATCGGAGAAAAGCTAAGAATTACATTCAACAGTGAAGACTGCATCAACTCAATTCAAGCCAAACGTCCAGTCCAGCATGCTCTGGGAATTCAACCAACTACTCGGAGCCCAGTACAAAGATCATTCAGTATTCAACCTGCACCAACCCACATTCAAAAGGATGAAGATGATGAAGAATTCAAGAACATGTTAGCTATTTACAAACAAATCAACCACAACAGATGTAAAAACAGAGAGCATTCAAGAAGATGATCCGTTTGAGGTCCACTGGGTCAAGACCCGTTTGACTTCTAAATACGTAAGCAATGACGAACTCAAACCAATTATCAACAGACAAGAGTAAGTGGAGGGTCCCACACTCCACGACAATCACTCAAAAAGATAGTGGAGAGTTCCACACTCCATTATAATTCAGAAGCAGCCATGTGACTCATTCATCCACTACAGATTTCCAATTTCATTCAATACAAGGTAATAGATTAGACATCACAGACTTCTATAAATAGGAAGGCCTTCATTCAGGATCAAACACATACGAACACCCGCAATTACAAACTTTGTGAAGAGAACCACCTCCAGCTACAAGTTCACCTTACCCGACACACCATTGACCTTCATTCCTTTGTTCCCATGTATATGCAAGTCCCAAATTCCTATTCAATATAAAGAATTTCATTCAACAAACAATCTGTAAGTTTCTGTAAGTTTTCTTTTAAAATTTCTTTAAGTACTTATTTTCACTGTTCATTTTTACTATTCATTTTTACAGTTCATTTTTACTGTTCATAGTTACTGTTCATTTTTCACTGTTCATTTTTAACAGATTTTTAGACTTTGAGATAAAAATAATAAAGAAGATAAAACTAATAAAGATATCCTGGTAGATTTAAAACTAATAAAGATATCCTGGTAGATTTGGTATCAGAGCCATGAATCATCTAAAAGCTTTGGCACATAATAACTTATCAGCAATTACAAAGTTTAGCGTATGCATTGAAATGCTTATGTTAGGCGGTTTGGTCAGCGTCTGGAGCCTGTAAGTCTGTTGGTCAGCCCAAGAAAGATGTGGTCCACTCAAGGTATAGACGGAGTCCCTGTAAACATAAGCAAACTTAATCCATACAATAAACTGAGTAGTTAAAGAAAGGTTAATATGACAGAAAGAATTAGAAGATTCTTGTTCGGAGAATCAAGTCTTCCAAATATAGCATCTACATCATCTAGTATTTTACAAAGTCATGAAGTTCAACATACCAACACAAAGTATTAATTCAATTTACAGTCATGGTATACTAAATTTTAATAAATCGTATTCAGTTAAAATTCATGAAGAAATACTACCAATGCATCAAAAATTCCAATCAATAAGGTTACTCTCTCAGATTGCTATTATAAGTACAGAGAACAAGGATATAGATTTTTACATTTTGGTTTAATTCAGATAGCTTTACATCCCTTATTAAGATTAGGAATTGATACCCCAACATTCTTGGCCTTAAGAGATGATAGATTAGAAGAATATAAAGATTCATTACTAGTCATGATTCAAACTAATATTTGTAATGTAACAATAAGATTTGATTGTATTCCAAATTATTCGGTTAGCCTAACAGATCCACATATAATGAATTCCTTAAAACTTGATATCCAATTAAAACAAGCCAAAATAGTAAACGAAACGGAACACTTTGTACTTGTCTACAGAATATACTTCAAATTAATGAGGTTATTTATTCCATCCGCTCTGAAGCTAAATTCAACAGAAAAAGATTAATCAGTATATGCTACTACTAATTCAGACAATACCAATATAGAAGTTCCAAAACTATTAAACTGGAATGAGATAACTATTCCAGAAGAAATAATAGCAGAAAGACCGATAAGCATCCAAAGGAATTTAAGAATCACTGAACCTTCAACAATTAAGGAACAAAAAGACGGGAAAATTTTAATAACGTTTAACAGATCCATGTCTAATAGGTACATAGAAAATAATAGTGAAAATCAAGGATCCAGTATCAAGAACTATCAATCACATAGATATTCAACATCTGGCATCCCTTTAAATTTTCAAGACTCTAAAGTTAGATATTCAACTCCCTTACCAGAAATAATTCAAGATTCTAATTCGTCAATAGGATCACCTACATATAGTCAAATGAGAAATTCTGAACTAAATATGATGACCAATTGTAAAGAATTTTCAATAGATAAAAAATATTTAAATAATGACTATTACAGTAGAGAAAATAGTACAAATAGATTATGGTTTGAGAAACTAGGAAAAGAGATTAAAGAAAACATTAAATAAGAATTTTATACAGAATTAACCAAGAAAGGTATAAGAAAAATGATTTTTTATGTGGTTAGAATATTATTCACAAAAAAAAGTGACATAATTAAATGTGCTAAATTAGAAGATATACCAATCATTAATGTTCAATCTAATTTATATAAAAAATGGAAATTACAAAATGATTCAGTAGTAAGCTCTATTAATCCACCTTTATCGAAAATAAGACAGTGGTAGCATCACCATTCAAATTAGGATCAATGGGAACAGGAACTGAAACGGTACAGTTAGATGATATTAGAAAAGTTTACCAACAAAATAATTTTTCAAATCAAATATTACATACTATTTTTCAAATCAATGTGATACTATATATATTATTATAGTCTTAAAACATACTTTTCATTTTGGTTTTCTTGGTAATAGGTCTAAATCTCCCGCCCATTACCGGAACAGAATGAAGGTAGAAAGCGTTTAGTGGGTCATGCCATTGCGAAACGAGCGCCTAAGCAATTTTACAAGAAAAGTCCTTCACACAACTTTGCGATGGGTATATAAGTCAACAACTCCTGAATATATACACACACACACATATATGTGTATGTGCACGTATATGTGTATGTGCACGTGTATGTGTATGTGCACGTGTATGTGTATGTGCACGTGTATGTGTATGTGCACGTGTATGTGTATGTGCACGTGTATGTGTATGTGCACGTGTATGTGTATGTGCACGTGTATGTGTATGTGCACGTGTATGTGTATGTGCACGTATATGTGTATGTGCACGTATATGTATAGCCAAAAGAGAGCTCAAACTCCGTCGAAACCCTTAGGGTCTCATTCTTGAGGGACGCCATCAGAACCCTCAGGGTCTCATTCTTAGGGGTTTCGTCCCTTGTCTGTCAACCTTTGAAGCTTCCATTTTTTTGTGACTAAGCATGAAATATGTGTCGGGCTCCTTGTTTGATATGTATGCAATGTATGGCAATCTGGAGTATTTATTTCAAGTTTTCAAAACCTCAAATTACCTGGAGCTTTAAGAAAGGCCTCGTCTCTTAAGCTCGGCCATATAATGTCAAAGTTGACACCTCGAGGAGGGTCTCGTTGGTAGTTTCCAAGGTGTTCTTGTGGCTATTTTCTCATACTTTATTCATATGTTGGTTGACTCAGTGGTCTCGAAAGCATGGGACAACTAAGTACTACTAATAAATATCCACAATGAAAGATATCTGAGACTCATGGTAATTGCAAGCTCAAAAGTATGGGATCATTACTGAAGGAGAGGTAAGTTCTCTTGAGCTGAAAAATGATTGTAGCATTTCTTACTAATAACCTCTTGTTCTATGATTGCATTTTCTACTTCATGATGTGTATACATACGCTGAAATTTCACATTAAGTGATGGCTGGTTTTTATTTTATTCATGTGGTTTGTGGCTAAAATGTCCGTAAAGTTGAATATTTCATAGTATTTGAGCTTGTGGAATAGCCTCTTCGGCTTTGAGAACATTGAATTTCAAATTCTTTCTTGAAAAACTTGAAAAGTATTTTCACATTTCGACTGTGGGGAATTTGACGTTGCCTATGAATTAGGAGATAGAAAGAATATTATATGGTGTATTAGCTCCATTCGTATCTATAATACTTATGTGAAGTATAATTTGATTTCATAAAATTGTTTCAATGATTTCTCAACTTGTAGTTTTGCTTACATTTCTTGCCGAAGAATTTTGTTTTTCACTAGTTGAGTAAAAAGAAAAAATGAATATTTATGACTAAGTGCTTTCCAGTAGAATATAAAAAGGTCTACGAGCAGGAAATCTACAAGGCTGGTGGTGAAAACATTGTTTTTAATTACATGAAAGCATTCTGAATACATGTGTTAGTGAGGGAAACATATAAAAAGTAAACCGAATTGCAATGGGAGTATATATTATCCCTGTAATCCACAATATACTTGAATTTTGGGGAATTAATATCTATTGTGGCAGCCACTACGAACTTAAGATGGTTGTCGGTATTTTTTTTCTGAAGGTATTGTATTCGTTATTCTTATGAATGGTGGAGGCATTATAGCATGAAGGGGAAATGTATGATTTTACTAAATGCATGAAAATGAGGAGAATATTTCTTTTGTTACAATTGAAGTGCTAACCAGACCCTGCATTCTGCTAATAGATGAGCATAAATTTTTCAAGTGATTGGATAGTTCACTCTGATTGGTCTCAATTTTATTGTGGCTTTTTTTTTAAACAAGGGGGATAGTGTCCTTCAAATGAGGGGGTAGCACACCCTGGAGAAAATGTCCACTACAAATTGAAGGACATCTCCCTCGATGCCAGATTATTGATATGGCTGTTGCTCTTATTATCTTCAGAGGCGAGCAATGCTATCATGTCTGAGTAATATTTTCTTGCATAGAAAAGGCCAAGTTCGACAGTTATTTCACTTGCGCCGATAAGTCCAAGTTTGGCAGTTTCGTTCCCACTCTTAAGCGATGCTTCAAAGACCCGAGCTACGAGCTCTTACATATTATTCCAGCTAAGTTTGTAGACCCGAGCTAGAGCTCTTACATATTGTTCCAGCTAAGGCTGTAGACCCGAGTTATGAGCTCTTACATATTATTCCAGCTAAGGCTGTAGACCTGAGCTACGAGATCTTACATATTATTCCAGCTAAGGCTGTAGACCCGAGCTAAAAGCTCATACATATCTTTCCAGCTAAGGCTAAGGAATAGAGCTAAAAGCTCTTACATATCTTTCTAGATAAGGCTAAGGACTCGAGCTAAAAGCTCTTGTATATATTTACATTTAAGGCTGAGCACTTGAGCTAAAAGCTCTTGTATATATTTACATTTAAGGCTGAGCACTTGAGCTAAAAGCTCTTGTATATCTTTACAGCTAAGGCTGAGGACTCGAGCTAAAAGCTCTTGTACATTTTTCCAGCTAAGGCTGTAGATTCGAGCTACTAGCTCCCGAAGATCATTCCAACTAAGGCTGTAGACCTAAGCTATGAGCTCTTATATATTATTCCAGCCAAGGCATGTAGACCTCATCAATGAGCTCCTACATATTTTGCTAGTTAAGGCTGATGAACCGAGTGAAAGCTGATAAGCGACACTCTTGAGGATATGAGTGAGAAGCTGATAAGCCATACTCTCGAAGATATGAGTGAAAAGTTGATAAGCAACACTCTCGAGGACATGCGTGAGAAGTTGATAAGCGACACTCTTGAGGATATGAGTGAGAAGCTGATAAGTGACACTCTCGAGGATATGAGTGAAAAGCTGACAAGCAGCACTACTGAAGATATTAGTGAAAGCTGGTAAGTGACACTCTCGAGGATATGAGTGAGAATAGAATCCCTAGTACTGACCAAGACCCACTAGGGGCAGGGGGCTCTAGAATATCCCCCCCTCTCGAGGATAGGGGGTTGGGGGCTATTACTTCTCTTCCTCCATAGGGGGCTCTAAAATATTTCCCCACCCCCCTCTCGAGGGTATCTCTAAGAAAAAGAAGCTGAATTTACATGCAATACGCGAATTTGATCCTCCAACTATTAAGGATACTTGATTGCTCCTACCTACGTTGAGCTCTAAAAAGCTGAACACACAGTACAAATGGTAAAAAGGAAGGGATGACAAAGTCTTTAAGAGATGAGATGTTGTCAGTAATAATGGTTGTGCTTCGACTGAGTGGGGTAGAGAACCTAAGGAGACCACTGCCAAAAGTCAAAGGAACCCATCCTCAATTCTAAAGTCATAACTAAGGAATTATACGCCCAACACTACATCTAACTATGAGATTTATGATGACCTACATGCTTGGCGCTACACTTTAAACAATGACCCGCTCAACATTATCCTAATCTACGTCAAATTTAAAACTCCATAGACTTGATCGAGCAAAGTTACTTCAGGCATACCTCGATAAATGTATAAATACTACAACACATCAAGTAATATATATGCTACATGGATAAACTCTCTCGAAAACCCTAGGAAAGCCTCGATGATAGAGTTTCATCGAGAATTACACCCCTGAGGTAAGAATCGTTGTGCAAAACCTTCAAATATTGTATCACGGGCTTCGATAATACCTCAAAGGCATTAATTTCTTCCTCGGCATACTTGCTTCGCTCCACCTCCTCATTAATGCGAGCTTGAAACCTCATTGCCTTGTATAGTTTGGTGACTATTATTTTGCCAGGATTGTAAATCCTCGTTGGCATTGGTTAAGTCCCGCTTACCCTCATCAACTTGAGGGTTAGTGATGATAGATAAATCCGGCAGCTGGACATGGACATGGAGTATAAATACAAGGTGCGCATTTACTTACCATTCATTTTGTCTTAATCGTATCAAATGCTTGTGCTAACTTAGGCATCAGAGTGCTGACCCCTAAAACCCCTAGGGGCAATTTTATTACAGGTTAGTTCGAGAAGAACTCAAACCCACGAACTGGTCGGTTGTTAAAGACGCATTAAGTGGCGTTGTTTGTGGGGACGACTAAGCCGGATTAAGGGTTTTGAGAGTTTATGTCCACGGGTGTTCGAAGGAGTGAAATGATGAGGTTAATAGGTACGGGGGCTAGATCTCTGCCAAGGTAAACAATTGAGAATCCATGAGTAGGAAACAACGCCCGTGTCAAGGATATCAAAATTGCTAACTTTCAAACGTTGGGAATAGAGTTGCTTGTGGAGCCTGTTACACGCGTAAACCATGAATGAGGGGTAAACCTCAGTAGCATTTGGTGAAAATACCCTGGCACCAATCGAGAACGATGTGTCGAGACCCTCGAGGAAGCTCGAAATGATAGGAGAGCAAGAAAAAGGAAATCTCGATTCCCTGCTCAAAAGGGGTAGCCGATCCGAGGGACGGAAGGTTTACGGAGGTTTTGGGAGATTCATATATGGAAGCCTATGGTTAGCACGGGTAAGGAAATCAGAATGCGGGGAGGGCGACCCCAAATCAAGAGGTAGAACAAGTAGTTCAGCTCTTGGCTGCGGCTGGCTATCGAATCACCCCTCCTCCGAGGAATGATAGGGTCATGCACGGGGTATTAACGCCCTTACATTTAGGAATAATTGTGGCACCGGCCTCTCAACCTCCAATATTTTATCCTTATCACGCATATGCTAGAGAACCATTATAGGCTAGGCCTCAACCTTCTATTCTTGGTTATTCCCAGGGTCCAGTATATTCGCTACCTCCTCTAGCCTCATCTGCTCCTACCCTCAACTTGGCCGGTTCGGGAGCAGCATATGGAGTAATGGCCTCTTCTTCCATGCAAGGATACAAAAGTATGAGAATTAGTCAGGGGCTTTACAATTCCTTGTCTAACCACAACCACCACCAGCATACCCGAGCCTCGGATAACCTTGGATGAACCCCGGATACAGAGGACTCAACCTCCTAATATGCCACAGTTGGGCGGTCACGACAGAGGACTGAACCTGCCAGGGGGGCAACAGGAACCCCCCTTGGATGCAAGTGAATCATTAAAAAGGCAATTAGATATATTGATCGGACCCTTGGGCTAGGCCGCAGGGTCTCCTTTTAGCTCGGTGATCACCGGGGTTCGATGGCCAATAGAAGTGAAGCCTCTGGAAGGACTTCTCACGTATGGTGGTGAGACTTACCCTTGAGAATTCATCCAGACGTTCCTGGGCTTGATGAGTTCAAGGGATTTTGATGAGAAATTAACTTGCAGGCTGGTAGGTACCTGCGGGGAAAAGCACAGGAGTGGTTCAATAAGTTGCCAAAGGGCTCGCTTCGATCGTATTGAGACTTCAACGGAGCATTGTTGAGCCAGTACGCACAGAAGAATAATTTTACCAAAACTCTGTTAGAACTCTACTAGACGAAGAAAAAATAGGGGAAAGCACAGAAGCCTTCTATCATCGGTATTTGGACGAGAGCTTGGGAGTGATAGAAATAACGGAGAATGAGGTAATCCAGGGGTACCTGCTGGTGATGTAGGACTTAGAATTGTATAAAAAGCTGATTACTAATACCCCTAAGACTTTGCAAAAACTTCAGGAGGTTGTAGAGCAGTACTCGAGGGTAGATGAGGCAATTAGAAGGAAAAGAGATAGTCTTAGAGAGAAAATGGGAAGAAATGTAGAGTATAGAGGAAAAAGGCTGGTCGAACCCATAAGAACACCATTCGAGAGGTGCATTCCATTGCCACCAATGCTAGGAGGGAGAACCCTTGCACAGATCTTAAGTATACATAGGAATTGTTTCGAGCACCCTCACCCTTGCAGAGTTTGTACAAATCGGTTGTAGCCCGGAGGACAACAAATCAGTATTGTGATCGGGGATTACGACCATGACACAAATGATTGCATGAAGTTAAGGATGGAGATTGATAGGTGTGAGCGGGAAGGACAGTTTCAAGGTCAAGAACACAGGAACCATGCTGCCAATGGTAGCCTTATAGAAGGAACAATTAAAATAACGGGGGTAGCCTTATAGGCGGTTTGAGACAGTGGTCAGGAAGGAAGGCAAGATAGACCCCAGGAGCAACATGGGGGAAATCAAGATAACCAAAACAGAGAAAACCCACCCGTGTGAAGGGTAATTAATTTCATCAATGGTATGGTGGGTGAAAGATCTTCAAATGATGTGATAAGAGCAGAGGCTTGAAGGAATCCTGTGAAAGAGCCCAGTTACAAGAGGTTTCGACTGGACGAGACGGTTACCTTCTCGGAAGCGGA
The DNA here is from genome assembly GCA_037428765.1 of Rubia yunnanensis. NCBI lineage: Eukaryota > Viridiplantae > Streptophyta > Magnoliopsida > Gentianales > Rubiaceae > Rubia > Rubia yunnanensis. The sequence goes on from CM075067.1 coordinate 11,367,553, forward strand.
TGCCGTACTAGAAAAACAACTCATGCGGATCCTATGGTAATTTCAGCAGTTATTGGAACGTCTTTGATAAGAAGGGTATTCGTTGATGACATAAGTGGGGTAGAAGTGATGTTTGCTGAGTGTTTTGACCAGTTCGACATAGGGCGCGATAATTTGGAAAAGTCTGCCTCCCTTTTTCCAGATTCACAGGAAACCTGATATTCCCCAAAAGAGAGATAACATTTCCCGTTTGGGTAGTGGATGGCAACAAAGGGGTGACCATTAGGTGTAATTTTGTTGTTGTGGATGGTCATTCCCCTTATAATGTGATTTTAAGAATGCCATGGATGTGCCAGGCTTGGGCAGTCTAGTCACCCTATCGTCTGATAATGAAGTTCTCAACTGAGAAAGGGGTGGCATCCATTCAAGGAGATCAAACTGTGGCTTGGAAATGTAACCTTATGGTGGTACAAGAAGCGAGAAGGCAAAGGGATGTAGCGACGGTACACACAGATGTGGGATTAGCTGATACAATATAGATGCCTATTCGGGATACATGATCAGTAGTTGTTGGGAAGCTAATTCCTGAAGATGTTAAGGGAAAAGTGAGAGACATGTTGGGAGAATATGGAGACATGTTCTCGTGGGATACCTCTGACCTTACGGGAGTATTTTCGAGTCTTGCACTGCATAGGCTGAATTTTGATCACTCGATTAAACCAGTGAAGCAGAAGAGAAGGGTGTTTGCTCCCGAAAGAGCTGAAATAATTAAATAGGAGGTGGAGAAGTTGTTGAGGGCAGACATCATCAAGGAGGTGTTCTACCCCGACTGGATTGCTAACCCAATCATGGTTCCAAAGCAGGATGGAACATGAAGAATGTGTATAGACTTTACTGATTTAAATAATTGCTGCCCCAAAGATAGTTACCCGTTGCCACAAATCGGCAAGCTGGTGGAAGCCAGAACTGGATATCAAATTTTGGCATTCTTTGACGCGCATAAGGGGTATCACTAAATCCTCATGGGGGAGGAAAACAAGGAAAAATATCGTTTATTACCAATGTAGGCACGAACTGCTATAAGAAGATGCCATTTGGCTTAAAAGACATTGGGGCTACTTACCAGAGGTTGGTTGATAGACTGTTCAGGGTGAAGATAGGGAAGAACATGGAAATATATATGGATGACATGGTTGCCAAAAGCAAAAGTTATGAAGAATTCTTAAGAGACCTGGAGGAAACATTCAGTAGGTTTCAAGGGGCTAATTTTAAGTTGAACCCATCTAAGTGTGTTATTGGTGTGGGGGCAGGGAAGTTTCTTGGATTCATGGTCTCAGAGAGGGGGATTGATGTAAACCTAGAAAAAATTGAAGCTCTGAGGACAATGAAAACCCCAAAATCAATAAAGGATGTACAAAAGTTTACAAGGTCTCAAGTAGCATTGAGCAGGTTCCCATCGAAGGGGGCGGAGAAGCACTTACCCTTCTTTGATGCCCTTCGAAGGGCAAAGAAGTTTGAGTGGAATGGCAAGTGCGATGAGGAATTCAAGCAATTGAAGGAACACTTAAGGGCATTACCTACCTTAATGAAACCAGACAAGGATGAGATGCTATACTTGTGTATTTCTACATTGCTGTTGGCAATCAGTGTGGCCCTAGTAAAAGAAAATAAAAGGTTTAGCTTCCGATTTACTTTGTCAATCGTGCCTTGCAGGGGCCAGAGACAAGGTATACTGTTCTCGAGAAGTCGATTCTAGCCTTCGTACATGCAACCAAAAGATTGAGAGCCTACTTCCAGGGACAAAAAATAGTGGTGCTCACGAACCACCCCATTCGATAGATCCTGCTGAGGCAAGAGATTTCAGGAAGAATGATGAAGTGGGCAATGGAAATTGGAGAGCATGATATCCAATATCAACCTCGAGTTGCGATTAAGGGACAGACACTGGCAGAATTCATAGTGGAAACTACAGAGCCCCTCGAGGTATGTTTGGATCCCATTTGAGAGGTGGAAGTGAGCCAAAGAAAGGTATGGAAGTTGTATGTGGATGGTTCATCACATTCAGGAGGAATTGGAGCCGGGGTTCTATTAATTAGCCCCAATGGCAGAGATTGCCCTAATGCATTGGACTTTGCATTCAAAGCAACTAATAATGAGGCTGAGTATGAGGCACTGATCACTGGATTGTGCCTTGTAAGTGAGTTGCATGTGGAGGAACTGGAGGTTTTCAGTGACTCTCCAATTGTGGTTCAGCAGGTGAATGGAGAACACAAGGCCAGAGAGCGTAACTTGCGAAGATACCTCGAGGTAGTGAAGAACCTATTAAAAATTTTCAAATCTTATACTTTAACGCAGGTTCCGAGGGAAAGCAATCATAAATCAGATGATCTAAGTAAGCTTGCATCTTCGGATTTAGGAACCCAATCCTAGAGGCAACTACTCATGGAAACTTTGGGCAGACGAAGTTTTGAAGAACCTGTTGTTATGGCGGTAGAAGTGGAAGACCCATGGATGACACCGTTCATGGCAAATCTTCGAGAGGGTCACCTGCAAAAAATAAAGTGAATGCCAGAAAGATAAGGTTGAAAGCTCTAATGTATGTGTTGCAGGAAGAAATATTGCACAGAAGGGGTCATTTACAAGCATTGCTTTAATGCGTTAACACTTATGAGGATGATTATCTCATAAGAGAGGTCCACGAAGGGGTATACGGCAGTCACAAGGGAGCCAAGTCCGTGGTGAGGAGGCTTATTCGAGCAGGATTTTACTGGCCAACTATGTTTGAGGACGAGAATTGATAAATTCAGGCTTGCCACCAGTGTCACAGATATGCACCTATAACACGTTCCACAAGAAAAGATGAGAAGCATGTATAGTTCGTGACCATTTGACAAGTAGGGGATCGATCTGGTGGGCTCCTTTCCAGAAGCGCTAGAAAATTCAGATACTTAATAGTAGCTATTGATTATTTTGCAAAGTGGGTAGAGGCTGAGCCCCTGACAAACATAAGAGGAAAAATAGTTATCTCCTTTTACTGGAAGAACATTGTGTGCCGTTTTGGAATCCCAAGAACGATCATTATAGATAACGGAATACAGTTTTCTTAGGATCCCTTCAAGAAGTGGTGCAAGGAATATTAGATTAAGCAAAAAGTGATATCAGTTTACCACCCGCAAGGCAATGGATAAGTGGAAGTGATCAACTGAACGATAGTAAATGGAATAAAAGCACGCCTCGAGGGGGCGGAAGGTAACTAGATATGGGAATTACCCAATGTGTTGTGGGCATATCGAACAACTGAGTCTTCCACTACTCGGGAAATACCTTATAGTCTAGTGTATGGCTCAGGGGCAGTAATCCCTATGGAAATAGGCGTTCTTAGCCCAAGGATGATGGATGCAGCAGATAAGACAATTAATCAGCAGAACCAATGTCTGGATTTGGATATGGTGGAGGAGAAGAGAGAGTTAGCTTCTCTACATGAGGCTAAAGTCAAAGAACGGATCAGAAGATACCATGAAAGGGGGGTAAAGAAAGTGTTATTTAATCCGAGGGACTTGGTAATAAGGAAAAATGAGAAAAGTAGAAAGGAACCTGAAGGGAAGTTAGCTGCAAATTGGGAAGGACCTTATAAGGTGATCAAATCGCACTTGAGAGGAAGTTATGTTGTTGAAGATATGAATGGTGTGCATGTGCCAAGGAGGTGGAACATTACTAATCTTAGAAAATACTACCCGCTATGATGAGTGAGTTGCTTTTAAGCGGCACTCTAGCTGATGTTCGAGCGAGTTGCTTTAAAGCGGTGCTCTGGAAGATATTTTCAGCCACGACTAATGTTCGAGTGGTTTTCTCTAAAGCGGTGCTCTAGATGATGTTCGAGTGGTTTTCTATAAAGCATCACTCTAGATGATGTTCAAGTGGTTTGCTCTAAAGCGGCACTCTAGATGATGTTCGAGTGGTTTTCTCTAAAGCATCACTCTAGATGATGTTTGAGTGGTTTTCTCTAAAGTGGCACTCTAGATGATGTTCGAGTGGTTTGCTCTAAAGCGGATTCTAGATGATGTATGAGTGGTTTGCTCTAAAGAGGCACTCTAGATAATGTACAAGTGGCTTGCTCTAAAGCGGCACTCTAGATGATGTTCGAGTGGGTTTCTCTAAAGCCACACTCTAGATGATGTTCGAGTGGGTTTCTCTAAAGCCACACTCTAGTTGATGTTTGAGCAGGTTGCTCTTAAGCAGCGTTCTAGATGATATTTCTAGTAATGGCTGAGGTTCGGGTGGTATGCATTTAAGCGGCACTCAAAGGCTACTTTTTTAATCTTAAAATGATGAACTAGTGGACAAGATTGGCAGGATGTAGGTGGAAACACCGAACCTGGGTAAAATGCTTGTGTTTATGAATTTTTTCAATTTCTACTTACCAAAGATATTCATACTATGCTTTCCTAGGGAAGTTGCGCATGGTGCTCACATTTGAGGGGTAAAATAATTGAGATAGAGTATAACAGGTTATTTATTCAAACTTTATCAATTATTAGAAGTACAATTTTGATTCTGAAAAGTACATAAACTTATTCGTCTAAATGTATTCATCTAGTTGGAGGAAACCCCGCCCGAAAAAAATCATCGGTGGAGATAGGTTTTCTCAACCCCTTCACTTTTACTTCTATCTCTTCGAGCTCTTCAAGCTTTATACCAACGGCTATCCAGATATCTTTAGTTTGATCTTCTATGGGATATTTGAAAGGATCAAGGAGAGCAACGGTCTTACACCGCTTCTCTGTGGAAGGTTTAAATGGGCCCTTCGAGGAGGACCCAATGCTCTTGCAACCTTTTGAGGTAGATCCTTCGTTAACTTTGTTCGATGGGACAAGATGCTCGTCAGCTTCTTTAATTGCAGATTTTTGTGACCGAGGAACAGAACGATAACTCGAAGGGGTGAATCCTTTTCCTTTAGCTCTGCTAACCAATCAAGAATAAGGTCAAAAGCCTTTTTCTGCGGAGGAGTTCCATTCTCATGGACGTTAACTTCATCCATCCAGTATCGAGCAGATTTGAGTAGATATTTTGGGAATTGATCATTGCTGATTAAATATGAGGAAGGAATGCCCTGAGAAAGCATGTGGGCACGAAGGCTTACTTCATATGCAACAAATTGTTCTTCGAAATCAGCGCTACGCTGCTCCACTGTTTTGGCATGTACCTTTCAGGTCTCGATCTCCCTTATGAGTAATGTGTTCTCGGACAAGAGGGATTCTACCAAAGAAATATCTTCAACTAGGGGGCTCCTTCGAGGGGTTGGATGAGGTTTGCTTAAAGAATGGGGATCCTCGCTAGCAATCTTCCAAGCGAGCAATTCCTCTTCAAGGCTAGCTACTTTGCACTGAGCTAGTAGATGTTGGTCGACAAGTAACTCCCTTTGGGCTACTAGCCTACGATTTTTTTTCCCATGCAACCAATTAGGAACCCTTCCACTACTGGAAGCCTAGTCACAGTAGCAATACAGGACTTCAGAGAACCAAACTTTAAGTAGATTTGACACATCAGCTCTTTGAGGCCTTTATCTACGGAATCACGACCCTCGACCACCTCTAAAGGATATGTACCATTAAATTCTTTGCTCAGGAAATCCTTAACAAACCCCTTAAAGGTTGAATGGTCTTCAGACTGCCACAACTTCATCTCAGGACTCCTTCACAAACCCCTTTAAGGACTCCTTCTCTCGATTTCAATTAGATAGATCCTGAGTGGCTTTCAATAGCTGTTTGTGTGTCTCACTCAACTCTTTTTGGGAACTCGAAAGCTCCTCACAAGTTCCTTCTAACACTCTCTTCAACGAGTTATACTAAAAAAACAAAGGCAAAATTAATAAGTCACGGAAAAAGACATATTCTTATATTGGTACTCAAAACAAAAAAGTTACAATTGGGGGCCCTAATTGGCAAAGTTACAATCGGGGACTAAACCTAGAATCATCTTCTTTTGAGGTGGAAGCAATCATTTCTTCCACTTGGACGGGGGTTGAATTCTGCTCGAGGGAGGCATTCGTAGCCTCTGGAAGGGGTATCGCTCGAACCCCCTCAGCAGTGAAGAGCTGCCCTTTAGACTTAATGAAATACATCAGGGAAAAGCGAAGGTCGTTGTTCTTGATTACCTCGTCCCATTTCATACCCAGAGTGGCTTCGAGCTCTGGGTTGACTAGATTGTCTACCTACTTAGTAAGATCTTCAGACAGGGAGATAGACACTTGTGGCTTCAGGAATTCCTCAGGCTAATTCGCTACAGCCGAGATTTTTTACCACCCCCAAGAGGTCCACAAATAGTTGAAGCAGCTCAGGGCTGTTCAAAATTCTGTGTTTGAAGGCTTTGAGTAGTTTAACCTGTGAGGCTGGATCCACAACTTCCTGAACCCTCTTCTCAAGGGTATCCTTCTCTAGCATGCATTGATGCCTCTCAACTTCATCATTTTGCCTCTCCCCTTCCATCATTCTTTTTTTTTCCTCAAGGAAATTTTTTTCCTCGAGCACTCTATCCTTCTCCTTGAGGGCTTTCTTTAACTCAAAAATCTCAGCATCTTGTTTGCTGAGCTTTTCCTGGAGGGAATCGCGGCCAGAGGTACAAGCGAAGGCAAAAGCCACCATCTTCTTAGTGGGATCGTGGAAAAATGGGAGGCCTAGCAAAACAATTCAAACTAGATTGATTCTAGGAAAGAGGATGATAAATAAATTTTGAAAAGGAACAGAGGAAAACCTCAGGGTCAAAGGCCATCCTTGAGAGATGCTGCTTAATCCTGGATATTGACGCCGCATCATTCGAAAAGGGTGGAGACTGTTGATGGACGTTCTCACCGCTATGTGCTTCTATTAATGGTGTTAGGGAATTGTTACCAACATTGTTGCCACTCTCCCTTGTCTTTTGGCAAACATTCCTAGTGTGATGAGGCTCGCCATCACTAATGGTCGGAGTAGGCCTTTTGCCACCTACTGTAAGATGAGTGGCCTGGTTTGAGAGAGCGGTGGCCTGGTTTGAGAGAGTAGAGGCCTGATTCGAGGAATCAATAGTTTTTTGGGAAGAGCCTTACCCTGCTTCGTAGGCTTCTATTTCTTTAATCCGCTAGCAAGACCCACTTAAAAAAAGAGAGATAGCATCAGTAACAGTAAACTCAACAATACAATAAACAAGAGAAGTAGAATTCTATTAAGGCATCTTCGGAGGCTTCCGAGTGCCTAAAATCACTAACGAGGGTCTCGAGGGAAGGGCCTTCTTTGGGGCCCTCAAGTTCTCTTCTCCTCTTCTTGATATTCTTCCAGAGTACTTTATACACATACTCCTCGTAGATTGCAGGAAGGAATGCAAAGCCGCCAATTCGGGAATTAGGATTGTTGAAGTGGTTGTGGTCAAGGGAGCTGGACAGTAGCTTTTGTCTGTCCATCTCGAAGGCATCTGGACAGATATAATCCCCAGGTTTGGGAGACTTAACTCGCACGGCCCAATTTCATGGGGGAACTCGATACCTTCTGTTGTCAAACGAAACCCATTTCTTCCAGCTTCTCCAGTTACATGAATTACAAAGAACTCCAAAAACCTTGTGATATGCCTCTCGGCTGGAAAAAGTGACAATTATGTCGGTCGACTGCCCACTATAAGACACGAAGTATAGCGATCGAAGCAGCTTATATCTGGGCTTGATACCAAACTCATCACATCGAGTCAAGAACATCATGATGATCACCAAGACAATTAGATGGACTTGTGCATGGCTCACTTGGAATTGTTTAAGAAGTTTGGAAAAAAGGGCGGAAAGGGAAATGTGAGTCCACAGCGGAGATGTCTGAGGGAAATGGATGATCTTCTTTCGGGGAGGTCATGGGAGTATCTTCCTCTCGAAAGGGTTGAAAATTGACATCTGGGAGCTATTCATGGGCCAAGAAGGATCAAGTCCAAAATCTTTAAGATAACGGTCCCCACTACTGGAACTGAGGGCTCCTTCCCTGAGTCCCTTAGCCTTAACCTTCGATAAGTCCCCTTTTTCTTCTTTTGAGATGCTTTAGCCAAAGAAGATACATGAGGTGCTCTTGAGGGTGTTTCCTCCCCCTCAAGGGACGTCCCTCTCTCTAAAAAAAGATGCGTTCTCCTCCTCCTACTCAAAAGAGATGCGTTCTCCTCCTCCTATATGGCCTCGAGAGGCATTTCCTTGTAGACCAGAGATGTATTTGACTCCCCTTTCCAATTCGAGCTCTGGATTCAGAGGAGGGTAGAAACCAATTTTTCCACTCGTAGGGGATCTCTTTATACAGGGCTTGCCCATGCCTGGTGGCCAGTTCTCAACGAGCTCTCAAGGAGGCATATCAGTCACTGGGAAAACCCTCTCTTCCCCTGGACCGTTAGCAATCTGATTAGACATACCTTCTCCTGACCTAAATCATATTGGAGTTCTTCGGAATGAGTGCATTCCGGATCGCTAGTAGCTTTTCCCGGCGTACTACCCCCGTCCCGCCTACCCTAATCTCACCGGGAAATTTCTCGAAAATAGAACCCTCGCCAGAGCGGGGCATGATTGTAAGGTGAGCAAACGAAAAGATTAGAATAAGAATAGAGAAGGTACTTACTGATTTTCTAGGGAAGGTGATGAAAGTTAGATCGCTCGAGAGAGAAGTAGAGAAATGATGCTTGTAAGAAAGTTCCTGCAAATGAGAAAAGTGAAAAAGGAGAGAGCGGTTAAGAGGTAATAATGGGGGCTAAAACGGTGGATAACAATTGCCTTGGAAATATAAAAAGTTTGGAAAGACGCATTTGCTTTTCTGTCTTCTGACAACGCGCTGTTTGGGGAGTAGTGACACGCACGGTTGTACAGTACGCGTGCGCCGTTTGTAATTCTAACGCCATAGTTGATTAGAAAACCAAATTCCCTCCCTCGAAGGGACGACCACGAAGTGCAATGTTCATTTCGAGTCTTCAAAGTCCTCGAACTGTCACATGTATTCGAGACCTCGAAGAACCTTCATGACGTTCCAGCCTTCTGAGGTCAAGAACCTGCTTTTATGGGGGCTCTTGATAGATGTTAAGCCCAAGAAGGCCATTGGGCCAAAGATGTGGCAACCCACTTAGGAGAATATTTAATACCCTAACATAATTACAGAATTCGTGGGTAATTAATGACGATAATTAAGGAGAATGTTATTTAGGACATGAAGTATAAATACAATGTACACATTTATTTATCATTCATTCTGCCTTAATCATATCAAACGATTGGGCTAACTTAGGCATTAGAGTGCTGCCCCCTGAAATCCGCAAGAACAGTTTTATTCCAGGTTAGCTCGAGAAGATGTTAAGTCCACGAGCCGGTTAGTTGTTAGAGACGCATCAGCTTCTTTGCGACACTTCCTGTTTGGTAGTTTCGACGTCGCTCGCATCAAATTCTGGAGCTTCCAGTGGCTGCACTTAATTATTACTAAATCCCGAAATGGGCAAATCACCTACTGAGCCCATTATTTAGAATCCGTTTGATGGAATCATGATTCCTCTGGGTGGAATCATTGTTTAAGAAGATGGTCATTTTCTAAATGGGCCAAACATCATTACTGAGCCCATTTTTTTGACAAAGTTTACTTGCAAACGGCTCAGGAAGACTTCTAGACACAAAAGAGGTTCAGTCCGTCCCACGCGTGAGATTCACGCACCTCCCCAAAGAAGAAGACTCAGCGCGTGAATTGCACGAACGGATTAGATATGGTGTTAGCACGTGAGCTTCTCCAGATGTGCTCTCTCCTCGTCTTCAGAGGCCTGGGGCTTTCAACCTCGCCGCGGAGACCTCCTGCTAGTGGTCATCGTCAGGGCCGGTTGTGGGCAAACCCAAACAGTCCTACAGAACCGGGCTCCAAAATTTTTGGGGCCCCAAAATAATATGCATGTGTATTATATATATTAGGAAAAAAATAAATTCAGAATGTAGAATCAGTTTTCCTTCCTGCGCAAAAGCCAAAAAGGCAGAAATTGTTGAAGTCGTATTTGCGATCCACAATGGCACAAGAAAGACTTAACGGTTTGGCATTGATGGCAATTGAGAATGATGTTTTGGAAACAATTGATTATGAAGATATAATTGATGATTTTGCATCTAAGAATGTTAGGAGGATTATTCGATTTAAGTAAGATTATGTAGAAAAATATTTTAGATAACAGGTAGAAAAAATAAAACACTTTTTAACTCCGCCTGTGTTATGTACACTGCCGGTCCCCAGCCCAGAAAAGGAGGAGGGAAAAGTATAGTTTTTGATGTAATGAAGGGCCTCATTTTTCATTTAGAACAGGGCCTCCAAATTGTCAGAGACGGCCCTGGTCATCGTCCGCGGATATTCCCTCGACAGCTCGTCCCTCGTCGAGGAGCTCGAACCCACGGTGCCGACTGTGGGGAGCAAAGCTACCACCGTCGTTGCCCCCTTCGATCACCAGTTCGCTGCCGGGGCGCCAAGCTTGCCCCTCGAGCTCAAGCTCCGTCGTTGGACTCTCGAAATCTTGCCGTAGCATTCTCCTCTCACCGGCGCCTTCGAGCACTTAAGACAGGCCGCGGACTCACTGTTGATGCCCCTCAAAATCGTTCTGCACTCCCTCAAAACCGAAGCTCCGCCTCGAAGACCAGTCCATCGGGGAACTCGCCGCTACTGTCCCTTCGAGAGCTCCTTGTCGTCACTGGTCTCCATCGAACTCGTAGCTTGTTAAATTGGTCTCGTCGCCTCTGATCTCGGGTCTTAACTTGGTAGCTTGTCGGAGTGCCCGTCTAAATGATCATCCGCAGAGACCCGCTTGTAGCCGAGCTCGATCCTCCACCGGCCTCGAAGAATGGGTCCCCCGCCACTCACCCTTCGAACAGTCCAGTTTAATCCCTCGACGATGCCTTCAAACAGAGTCCTCCGACACTGCCGGAGACCTTCAAGACCGAGCCCTCGATGACACCTTCGAACAGCTCCGGAGGTCGCCGCTGGTGCCTTCGATCGGTGGTGGTTCGAAATTGCCGATGGTTTTGAAATCGCCAATGGCACTTTGAATCTGATAGATAAACCCTCAGCTGGACCAAAAGGAGGTTTGAGTTGGAAATACTTGGGTATGCGCTAGTCCAGTAAATCTCCTCGAATAGAGAATATTTAATCAACACCAATCAAGGCGTACATCAAGGCGTACATCAAGGCGTATAATACGGATATACGTTATTTCCTTATACGATATAAATAGGTAGGTATGTACTTACTATGAACAACTTTTGAACGCTTACCAAAGACACTCACTAACTTAAGCATCAGAGGATTTACCCATGGGACCTCCTGGGGTTTTTTGTCTGCCGATTACCATTGAGGGACTCGACAGTGTGACTCGATCGATTTCCAAATGCATCAATTGGCACACCCAGTGGGACTGATTTAGTCACGTTTGAGTTCTTTGGTTTATGTCCACCTCCACGAATACTCAGAGGAGCGGGAGGTTAAAGTTGAAAGGAACTGGTGCTACTGATGAAGTACAATCTTTCTATCGAGGAAGAAGAAGGAGAATGGTTAACCCTCCAGTATCCCAGGAAGAGGACCCGATATCAGCCGGAGAGCAAGGGGGAGTGCAAGGCTCCGTCAGACAGATTCCGGTGATATCCAAGGGCCCACGAGATACGGCTGGACCCTCAGCCCCAATAGTTCCTTCGGCAGTCATGGAAGTCCCAGCAAGCAATGCTGCTCAATCCATGATAGTGTTTCCTTACCTTGGGTATCCTCGAGAGGGAAACCAAGTGCGAACTCATCCTTCATTCCCTGAACCCCTGGGGCTAGCACATTCCGGACCCCCCTGCAGTTCTGACAACCTTGATGGGAGGATATCCCAGAGCAAATCAACCTTCATTCCCTAAACCCATGGGGCTAGTACATTCCGGAACCCCCTGCAGTTCCGACAACCTTGATTGGAGGATATCTTAGAGCAGAGATGGGATATGGGTCTCAGGGATATGGAAGCATAGGGATGCTGAACTATCAGCTAGTTATGGTTTGTATAATGGAAATCCAGGAGTCATGATGGCCTGGGCTAATCCTGGGCAGACAATCCAACCACCTCGGTATTAGATGACTTACGGAGACCCCCATAGGGGATTACCGATGCATGGGGAGCAGAGAGGAGATACCCTTAAGAGAGAGTTAGACAGGCTTATCAGGGCACTTGGTCTGGTGGCAGGATCCCCATTTTTTTTGCTAATAACCCCAGAGCAATGGCCCGTATATACTAAACCCCTGTAGGGACTCCCGACATATAGTGGAGAGTCAGATCCTTGGGAGTTCATTCAGGCATTCCTTAGTCTAATGAACTTGAGGGATTTCGACGAAAAGCTAACATGCAAGCTAGTAGGGAGTTATCTCCACGGAAAGGCTTAAGAGTGGTACAACACGTTGCCGAAAGGGTCCTTGCATTCTTACAGAGGTTTAAGTGCGGCATTGTTAAGTCAATATGGCCAAAAGAAGAAGTTTACCAAAACTTTACTGGAGTTATACCAAACGACACAAAACCCTGAGGAATCGACATAAGCCTTCTACCATCGCTATGTAGATGAAAGCTTAAGGGTGGTGGACCCCACGAAAAATGAGGTGATCCAAGGATACTTTCTTGGGATGAGAGACAGAGCTATACAAGAAATTAAGTAACAATGTTCCTAGAACCCTACAGAAGCTCCAGGAGATAGTCGAGCAGTATTCGAAAGTGGAAGAGGCCACCTGGAGAAAGAAAGAGAGTATGGTCAATAGGCCAGGAAGAAGCAATGATCATTGAGGGAAGAAGCCAGTGGAGGCACCAAGGCCTAACTTCGAGAGGTATACTCCCGCTAGTAGGCTCCTGGCATAGATTCTAAGTATTTATAGAGGGGTATTCAGATAGCCACACCCTTATCAAACATGCCTGCAGCAGTAGCGGGGAGAAGGGCCACACATTTATTCAGCGACTTTCACAAGGATTATGGTTATGATACAAATGATTGCATCCATTTGAAAAGGGAGATAGAAAGGAACGAAAGAGAGGGGTGACTTCAGTGCCCCAGACCTAGATGAGGAAATTAATGACAACCTCCTCGGTCCCGAGGGTAGAGGAGATAAAAGGAATCAAGGACAAGAACCTCGAGGCAGAGATCAGGCGAGGAGAGACGAGGGTCCATGAGAACAACCAGCGGGAAACCAGGATAACAGAAATGGGGAAAATCTGCCTATCCAAAGAGTGATCAACATGATAAGTGGGGTAATAGGGGAGATGTCTTCAAACTCGGTCATAAAGGCTGATTCTCGAAGGGTCCTTGCAGAAGAGCCAAGTCACAAGAGATTCCGGTCGGATGAAACAATCACCTTCTCAGAAGCTGACGCTATCCAGAACCAAACCCCGCATGCAAATTCGATGGTTGTAACGGCAATGATTGGAACGACCTTAGTGAAAAGGATCATTATTGATGATGGAAGAGGGGTCAACATAATGTTTGTTGAATGTTTTGATCAGTTCGATATTGGAAGGAACAATCTTAAGAAATCCTCTCAGGATTTACTGGAAACCCGATATAGCCCATAGGAGAAATCACCCTGCCAGTATGGATATCCGAGGGGTATAAGGGGGGTAACGATTGAGTGCACCTTTGTAGTGGTTGGTGATTATTCTCTGTACAATGTGATTTTTGGAAGGCCTTGGATGTGCCAGGCTCGAGTAGTGTGGTTCCCATATCACCTCATGATGAATTTTCCAACCAGTAGAGAGATAGCTTCCATCTGAGGAGATCAAGACGCGACCAAAAGTTGTAATCTTACAGCGTTAAGAGAAGCTAGGAAGACGAGGGATGTAGCTTCTATTCATGGAGGAGTTAGCCTTTCCAAAACTGAATAGATGTCAATCCTAGATAAGGAGACAACACACGTAGGGAAGCTCACCCCCGGGGATATAAAAGAAGAGCTGAAGAAGTTGATGGATAAATATGAGGATGTATTTTAGAGGTTGTGGGATACCTAAGATCTTAGAGGGGTTCCCAAGGAGTTAGTAGTCCACAGGTTGAACATTGATTCGGGAGTCAAGCCCATCAAGAAAAAGAGAAGAGTATTCGTGCCAGAAAGGGCGGAAGCAATCAAAGTTGAGGTAGACAAACTATTACAGGCTGGCGTGATTGAGGAAGTGTTCTACCCAGAATGGCTAGCTAACCCCGTGATGGTCCCAAAGCATGATGGTACTTGGTGAATGTGTATAGACTTTACGGACTTAAACAAGTGCTGCCCAAAGGATAGTTATCCCTTACCCCCTCCCCCAATCGATAAGTTGGTAGAGGCAATTGCAGGGTATCATGTATTGACTTTCTTCGATGCCCACAAGGGTTATCACCAGATACTGATGGCTGATGAAGACAAGGAGAAGACTTCGTTCATCACATATGTGGGCACTTACTATTACAAGAAGATGCATTTTGGCTTTAAAAATGCAGGGGCGACATACCATAGGTTAGTGCAAAAGCTATTAAAAAATCATATTGGTAGGAACATGGAGATATATGTGGAAGATATGGTGATAAAAAGCTAAAAGAGCTTTTCGAGAGACTCAGGAGTACAAATTTAAAGTTGAATCCAGCTAAATGTGTCATAGGGGTGGGGGCATGAAAATTTATGGGATTTATGGTATCAGAAAGGTGGATCGACGTTAACCCAGAGAAAATCAAGGACTTATTAAGGATGAAGAGCCCCCAGGCATGAAATATGTGCAGAAACTTACTGGATGCTTGGTGGCTTTGAGCAGATTACTATCTAAAGGGGTCCAAAAACATTTGCCTTTCTTCGACATACTTCGAAACAGTGGTCTAAAAATCGCTAGGCGCTAGTCGGGCGGTTTGCTGGGGCCTAGCGCCTAGGGGATTAATCGGGGATTAATCGGTCTAGGCGGATTTGTATTATTTAATTATTTTTTATATATAATTAATAAAATAATACAAATTATATTTAAAAATAAAATAAAAACCTATTTCCCAAGTCACAATAACTTATATTACATACAAATGATACAATACAAGAACGAAAATTTCATGATAAACGACACAAATGAATATATTATATATATATATATTGTCGAAATATTATCTTGGAGTTGAAAAATGAAATCCATACAAGCTTACAAAGTTTGAGGCACGTGGCAAAAATTACCAAATACAAACTAGTGAGTAGTGAATCCACACATAGCCATAGGCCAAAATTAAAAGTTAGACAAAATAAAAAAGTACCAAATACAATTCACACATAGCCTATGACATTTCAAATTCTTCTTCACCATTTATCTCTTGCACTTCATCGTTATCGGACTCAAAGTCATAAGTCATCTCATCTACTTCCTCCTCCTCATCCGATTCAAAATCATCTTCATGTAATTCTCTAACCTCTTGAATTCTAGAACTTCTTCTCAACTCCATGCCAAGACCTTGTTCCAATCCATCTCCATCCATATCCATCGCTTCACCATCTTCATTAACATCATCATCACCACCCTCAACAATCCATCCTTGAACCATGGTAGATTCATTAGAAAGAAGCACATCTATGTCCTTCACTTTCTCTCTTTGCTTCTTGTTCATAATCTTGGCATTGAATTGAACATAGACCAAGTTGTTCAACCTTTTCGTATCAAGCCTATTCCTCTTCTTTGTATGGATCTAAATAGAAGTAATATAATGAAATGATTAAAATTGAAACTTTGAGATATAACAACATTTCAACTTTAAACAAGGTCTTCCATCACAAACAATAAAGACTACAATATGTTTGCATATTACCCAAACATGATGTGGGAAATTAATTTACTCAAAGTTTTGAAGAGTTAAAATGAGCAAAGTTATAGAAAGTTATTAAATATCTATTCAATCAAGTTATTATAGAATCAATGTATTTTCTTTGAAATATATAGCAACTACAATAGAAAGAAATGAATGAATAGCAAATATTACATACCCCTTCAAATGTGCTCCAATTTCTTTCACATCCCGACGCACTTGAAGTTAATGAAAGTATCCTTTTAGCCATTTTTTGCAAGTTTGGCACACCATTTCCATAGATACTCCACCATGAAACTATATCAAATATAACAAAGAGACAAAGAATTACTTCAATTCAAAAAGTGAAAGCCAAAAACATACAAAACACCATTCATGTTAAACATCTATGAAAAAACAAAACTAAACGAGAAACACATTTCAAACAAGTAATCTTATTTACTTAACATGAATTAAAATAAAACATTACCCGGATCATAGTTCTCATCATTGTTTTTGCATCCTTCCATAGCCATCACTCTTCCAAATAACCATTCTTTCTTTATAAACTTAGGCCATTCAACATTTATCACCAAGTGATGAAGCTCTCGGGTTTGACTTGGGAGAAAAGAGGGGTTTGGGAAAATTAAAAAAAAAAGAAGAAACAAACCAAACCGCCCAGACCCGATTAGCGCCTAGACCCGATTAGGCGGGTCTGGGCACCGCCCAGAGGCAAAAATGCCTAATGTCGCCGAACAGGCCCTAATCCGGGCGTTTTGGTGGCGCCTAGCGCCTAGGCGCCGCCTAGGACCGCCTAGGCGCCGCCGTTTAGAACACTGCTTCGAAAGGTAAAAAATTTTGAGTGGACCGATGGATGTGAGTAATTTTTTTAGCAACTCAAAGAACATCTTTGAAGGCTACCGCGCTCATGAAACCTGAAAAATAGGAGGTCTTATTTCTGTACATTTCTACTTTTCCCCTAGCTATCAATGCAGTACTTGTGAAAGAAAGGTAAAGTGCAATATCCTATATACTTTGTAAGTCAGGCTCTACTGGGACCTGAGACAAGATATACCACCCTCGAAAGACTCATACTAGCTCTGATGTATGCGGCACGAAGGCTGCGACCTTATTTTCAAGGGCGCACGATCATCTTGCTCACTAACTATCCCCTCAGGTAAGTCCTCCTAAAATCTGAAGCATCAGGGAGGATGATGAAATGGGTAATAGAGTTAGGAGAGCATGGAATACAGATTCATCCTAGATCAATGATTAAAGGTCAGGCCTTGGCAAATTTTGTAGTCAAAACTACCGAGCCTATTGAGATAGATGAGGGGTCTCGAGGGAAAGAAGTATGGAGGCTATATATTGATAGTTCTTCGCATTCAGGAGGAAGTTGAGCATGGGTCTTACTCACCAGTCCCAATGGAAAAGACTACCTGTACACATTACACTTTGCTTACAAAGCAATGAATAATGAGGCCGAATATGAAGCCTTGATCACTAGCTTGCGGTTAGGGGCATAATTCAATGTAGAAAATTTGGAAATCTACAGTGACTCCCAGATAGTGGTACAACAAGTAAATGGGGAATACGAGGCCAGGGAGACCAATTTGCAAAAGTATCTGGAGTTTGTAAAGCCCCTACTCAAAAAGTTTAAAAGCTATACCTTGGATAGGTACCAAGAGAAGATAATCATAAGGTCGATGCCTTGAGCAAGTTGGCTTTGTCAAATTTAGGAGCGGAGTCTCAAGGGCAGTTGCTCATGAAAACCCTTAACAATCAAAGTTTCCAGGAGCACATGGTAATGGCCGTGGAGGAAGAAATCTGCTGGATGACACCAATTGTTAAATATCTTTAAGATGGAGCACTCCCGGATAACCGTGTTGAAGCTAGGAAGGTCTGGCTTAAAGCGCCAAGATATGTGTTGCAAGGGGGAATTCTGTATAAAAGAGGACACCTGCAACCATTGCTCAGATGTAAAGCTCCCTCGAAACTGATTATTTGATAAGGGAATCCTATGAGGGTATGTGCAGAAATCATCAAGGAGCCAGGTTAGTATCAAAGAAGCTTATTCGAGCAGGGTATATCTGGCCAATGATGTTCGAGGATGCAAACCAGTACATACAGGCTTGCCACCAGTGTCAAAATCATGCACCGTTGAAGCACATACCCCGAGAGGAGATGATAAATATTCACAGTTCATAGCCATTTGGCAAGTGGGGTATCGACTTAGTTGGACCATTTCCTGAGGCCCCAGGGAAGTTCAAATACTTGATTGTGGCAGTGGATTATTTTACAGAATAGGTAGAGGCTGAGCCATTGACTAATGCAGCATGCAAGTCGGTTATTGCATTTTGTTGGAAGAATATCGTGTGCAGGTTTGAGATTCCAAGGACTATTATAACAGACAATGGAAGGTAGTTCGCCAATGACCCCTTTAGAAAGTGGTGCAAGGAATATAAGATCCAGTAGAAATTTACGGCCGTTCATCACCCACAGGGAAATGGCCAAGTAGAATTTACCAACTGCACCATTGTTAATGGAATCAGAGCCAGGCTCGAGGGGGCAGAAGGAAATTGGATATGGGAACTGCCCAGTGTTTTATGGGCTGGTCTATGGTTTCGAGGTTGTAATCGATGTAGAAAATGGACTGCCAAGCCCGAGAATAATTGCGATACCTGAGGAAAGTGTCAACAATGAGAATCGATGTTTAGATCTTAATATGGTTGAGGGGGCACGGGAATTAGTTTCGATCCTGGATGCCTAAATGAAGGAAAAGGTGAAGCGTTATTATGATCGAAAGGTGAGAAACGTACAATTTACCCTCGAATATTTAGTCATGAGAGAGAATGAAAAAAAGCAAAAGCCGGAGAGAAAGCTAGCTGCTAATTGGGAAGGACCGTATAGAGTGGTAGAAGCGTATACTGGAGGAAGCTATACTCTCGAGACCATGAGAAGAACTCGAATCCCGAGGAGATGGAATATTACCAATCTTCTGAGATATCACCATTTATGACAACACCAATGAATCTTATGTTAAGCGCTAAGATCATGTACAATATTCCGGCTAAGGCTGAAGGCTCGAGCTAAAGCTCCTGCACAATATTCCAGCTAAGACTGAAGGCTCGAGCTATAAGCTCCTATATAATATTCCAGCTAAGGTTGAAGGCTCAAGCTAAAAGCTCCTGCACAATAATCCAGCTAAGATTGAAGGCTCGAGCTAAAAGCTCATGTACAATATTCCAGCTAAGGTTGAAGGCTCTTGCTAAAAGCTTCTACACAATATTCTAGCTAAGAGTGAAGGCTCGAGCTAAAAGCTCCTATACAATATTCCAGCTAAGACTAAAGGCTCGAGCTAAAAACTCCTATACAATATTCCAACTAAGGCTGTAGACTAGAGCTACGAGCTTTTAAATTGTATTCCAGCTAAGGCTATAGACTAGAGCCACAAGCTCTTAAATTGTATTCCATTTAAGGCTGTAGATTAGAGCCACGAGCTCCTAAATTGTATTTCAGCTAAGGCTGTAGACTAGAGCCATGAGCTCCTAAATTTTGTTCCAGCTAAGGTTGTAGACTAGAGCTACGAGCTCCTAAATTCTATTCCAGCTAAGTCTGTAGGCCAGAGCTACGAGCTCTTAAAGATGAAGGAAAAATTGGGGGGGGGGGAAGGAATGTATAAGTAGCATCCCCGCAATGCCCCTATTGACTGTAGCTTTTGATTGACGATCTAGTGGAAAAATCGTTGCAGGACATAGGTGGAAAACACCGAACCTGGGTAAAATCATTGTTGTTTTTATACTTTCCATTCATCAATAGCTTCTAAATGCATGCAATTAACTTATCGAAAGTTTATCCTATCACAATCTAAGGTGTTAAGGCTAGGAAGGTTATGATCATAAAGGCAAACATATGAGAGAAATATACACAAGGGAAAAAGAGTAGTAAAAAGTGTCACCGGTATATAGAACATAAATACAACATTTAGGGAATCAAGATGAAAGTTTCTTTAACTCTTTTTCTACTCTTGCTACTTCTTCTTATATCCTTGTTATTTCTTCCAACTTGATACTAGTGGCACGTTGAAAATCCTTTTGTTGTTCCTCGTTGGGATAATCATCAACATTTATTTCCGAAGTGGATTGACGACCCCGGTGGTGGGTCTGCTTCCTCCCAGACCTTCTAAAGGGGTGGTTCGAAGAACTACAGCCCCTAGCTGCTTCCTCTACTTCTAAGCTCGATGACTCTCAATTCTTAGGAAGAGGGACGGGTAACTTCTTTATCCATTCTAGGATAGCAGTGTAAGCTTCCTTCTGCTTAAAAGTCCCTCTCGTTTCTACTTCATTTTTAATAAGCCAATGATAGGAAGCCCCCAGAAGAAGTTTAGGTAAAAACATGTCTGAGATAAGTTTGGGATTAGCAACACCATGAAATAAACTATGAACTTGAAGGCTCTGATAGCAAAGATGAGCTTTCTTGTCCAACTTGAAGTTTTCCTTCCACAGTGTATGGTTCTCTAAGAGAAACCTTGATTGTTCACCTAAAAAAGACTCCACTATTGAAGGTTCATCATCGGTAGAAGCACTGGACCTTGAAAGCACCTTGTTTAGCCTCAAGATCTCATTTTGTCCGATCTCATGACGCTGTGCTATATCACTCAACTGAGCCATAAGCCCATAAACGTGACCCCGAGCGGCCTTGAGTATGTGCATCCTCTCAGCATATGAAAGACACCTTTTGAGGGAACCAAATTTGTTGATTATGCAGTGAATGTCATCTTCGCAGTTAGCCCCCAAGAGGGTTAGTATCGTTGACAACCTTGAGAGGGACGGCACCCTTGAATTTTTTATGGTCGTGGTCCTTCAAGCATGCCATGAAAACTGAGTGTTTTCCACTTTTCCAAGCTTTCAAATCCGCCTTAGAAAGATCAAGCTCCTTTTGGAAGGATCTCGTAGCTACATTTAAGCCGAAGATACTGTCTTGAAGGTCAACTATAAAGGGGTGGGTCTTATTACGCCACAACTCTAATTCTTTGAAGTTTTTCTCCAAGGCTATCACAGCATGGGCTAAGTCTCCCGTAGCAGTTTCAAGCTTGGCCTTAACCTTAAGGAAATCTTTGCGGGTGGACTGAAGTTCTCGCTGCAGTATATTGAACTACGAGAATGAAAATTTTGAAAAATACATCAATAAGAAAAATAAAATGTTCATATAAAAATATCAAAATCAATTACATGGGGGCCTAAAGGGGCAAAGTTATACATCAATCTCTACTACATTACACCCCCCCCGTTGGTCCTCCTGAGCAGATGTGGCCTCTGGCTCTGCATCTTTTTTTCTTCATCCAGATTTGGAAAGGTGCGGGTATCGTCTAGGGTGATGTATTTTCCCAAACCCTTTAAAATGCCCATCATGGATAAGCTTATGCGACCCTCGGGATCAAGCCTGGTCCTCTGAGATTTACGAAAAGTATGTGTATGAACCTGGTACGAAAGGGGTGAGAATAGCAGATGTTCTCGATCACTCTCAAGGCGAGGTGGGCAAACAACTTGTCAGGAAGTTGGGATTCGACCTTAACACCTGGATTCCATTGAGGAACCTTATATCTAAGGCAGCTAAATGTGAGACCCCTCTTGGCATCCTTCCACTTTCTCATGTTCCCGGGAAAGGTAAATACCTAATGTATCCTCAGGCGGAGAGAAAAAGTGATGATCTTCTCAGGGGAATTACCGCTGAAGGCCATGGTAAAAAGGAAGCAGAACAGCTTATACTCGGGCTCGATGCCAAGGTTGTAACATTAACAGAGAAATAACATGAGAGTGGTTATGGCATTAGGATGGACTTGAGCAGGGCTTAGTTGAAAGTCTCTAAGCACCCTCAAGAATATTGGAGGAACGGGAAAGCACAACCCTGACCAGATCTGCTTTAAAAATACGACTGACCTCCCCTCAGGAGGATCCTTGTAAGACTTTACTGCCCCTAACCACTCTACTTCCACATCAGCGGGGATCCTCTGACCTAGGGGTAGCAACTGTAAGACCCCCGATATAGTCCAAGACTTATATGGGGTTGGGGGCTCATACGTTTCTTCCTCCGCGGGAGAATCTGAGACTGGGGGCTCATCGATGGAGGATATTTGGGAAAGAACTTCCCACCATCTTCCTCTAACACCCTCGAGGGGCCTCCCTTCTTAGGGGAAGACCTATGAACATACCCTTTCCCAATGTCTCCAAATCACCAAGACCTATGAACATACCCTTTCCCCCGGTCGGGAGGCCAAACTAGGGGGAACCCCCCCCCCCCCAGGGAAATTAGAAAGAGGTATGTAGCTTGAATTACCAATCTCATCATCGCTAGGGTTGGAACCCTGGGGAGAATCCCCGGATTGCTAACCGTAGCTTCGGAATCTCCCGTTTTGGGTGATTCCCCCTAATATCCCTCAAGCCTAGTTCAGTCAAAATGCCCCCTCTTGTTGGATTTCTTACCAGAATCAGTCATGAGCACAAAGGATAAAGGAAAAGAAGAGAAGAAAGATGAAGGTTATGAGAACTTACTGATGGAAGTAGAAGGAAGGAAAATGTAAGCGGGGAACAAATGAAGAGGAGAACACAGAGAAAACCTTTTGAAGTCACCTGCAATTAAAATGAAGAGAACGTGGGGGAAAATGGGGAGTTAAGAAGCCCAAAATAGGCGGCCAGAGTAATGTTTAACTTAGGAGAAGTGAAAATTTGAAAAGGTATGAAAAGTTGGCGTGCCATTTCATAAGCTATTCCCTCTCACACACTTCCCTGCACAACCAACATGTGCGCATGCACCCTCCTAAATTGTGTTAAAAGAAACTAATAATAAATGATAGTCATAAATAAATTAGACAGCGCCTCGAGTTTAGGGATTTCTTCTTCCAGAAGGACACAATCGGGGATCCTCGACACCATCCACAAGAACACATAAACCCAGGGGGCTCAATAACGAAGGATAAACTCGAGACTCCTCAAAGATCTTAGCCCCGAGGCTACCATCAAATTTTCTGGGAGCTTTTGATGATAGATAAATCCACAACAGGACCAAGAGGGGCTTTGGCCGAAAGTACCTTGGGCCCCCAGTAAATCTCCTCGGATAGAGAATATTCAATCCACACCAATCAAGGCGTATAATCTGGATATACATTATTCCCTGATACGGTATAAATAGGTAAGTATGTACTTACTATGGGCAACTTTTGAACGCTTACCAAAGACACTTACTAACTTAAGCATCAGAGGATTTACCCTTGGGACCTCCCGGGGGTTTTTGCCCACGGATTATCATCGAGGGACTCGACGGTGCGATTCGATCGGTTTCCAGTTGCATTAATTAGTCATAGTAGAATGATAACAAGACTCCCTTAATGATTCCTCCATATTCATACACTACAAAGGCAACAAAAAGAAATTCCTTAGTCTTGGCCAAAGAGAATCAATTGCTGAAAATCTTTAGTAGGGGTCATCTTTTTGGTGTAGACTTTGAGTAAAGAACGCTGGTACTAGTGTCATATGCTTGCTCTAAGACTCACTTATGAATCTCAAACTTTTTTATACAGACGATATTCGATGTTAGGGGCTCGATATTAGACTCCCCCTTCTTCAAGAAAATACGTAACCCGGAAGCACACGATTTCAAGAGACCCTTCGAGCAAGGGAGGAGAACTCGATATATTCGAGGATATGATCTTGAGAGAACTAAGTCATTCCTAAAATGTTAGTGCATTCAAAGTTAAGTTGATTCGAATACTCGAACATAGTCATCATGTCTCAAGTTCTCTGGGGGCTATTGATGATACTGTTATGAAGTAGAGTTGGGCCGCAAGCCCAACTCATTAAATAATATCTTTGGGTTGGCTTGGCCCAATATGGTTTAGTCATGAATTGGTCAATATTGTCATTTAGTACGTATTTAATAAGAATTGCGGTTACAGGTCATAACTGTTAGGGTTTAATTATATAAATATGAAGGTATGTCATACATTTGGATATATTCAATATTATATCTTCTCTCTCATATCAATTACTATCGAGGGCTGACTTTACCATTGGAGGGTTTTCCCCCCGGAATCTCTCCGAAGTCTTTGTCTTGCAGGTCATAAACTAAGGATCCAACGATGTGAAATCTTCATAGTTCCCAGACGCATCATGGACTAATATAAACTTCTTTCTGACTGATAAGTTCTATAAGATTTGGAGTTCCTCAGCACCAACTACTCAAACTCTTCATTCTGACTGATAAGTTCTATAATCATTGCTTGATGACCATGATTACGAGTCGAAGCATTTTACTGCAAGTGAATTAATAAAATCACTATAATTAGAACAATTGCCTCACAGGAAAGCATAGTGCAAGAAAAGAAAAAATATTTAACAATGTTACACACGGAACCACAGCGATCTGGTGCAAAAACAATTTAGTTTGTTGCGGGAATCTTGGTTATTGGTCACTTGGAATGATCTAAATTAGTTTTTTGGCATTTTAATTCCATGAAAAACTGACTGTAAAACACCTGCAGTACGTAGAGTCTCATCCTCTCTGCTAGAATGAGGACTAGTGTTTTTCTTTGTCCATTTCTGGAACAATGAGAGTCTGAAGCGGGCTCTTCATGTCCATCAGCTCCCCTCAATATGGTCGCCTTCTCCTGTTTGTGTCAATATGTTCACAATAAGTGGAACATCCAATTTGGATGCTTTGCACTCGCCGACCTCTTTCTTATACTAACCTTGCTTTGTGACAGTCAAGAGAGCCATCAGATTTATACTTCAACCAATAAACCCATTTTGAACCAGCAACATTTGCATGAGAAGGACGAGGAACCAGCTCCCATGTCTGTTAAGTGCACAAAGCATCCATCTCTGAGTCCATAACAGCAACCCATTCAGGATCCTTAACAGCTGAGCGATGACTCCGAGGCTCAGTCTTGGAAAATAAAGCACTCAGTAAACCAGAAATATCATATTCAAAAAAATCCTTGTACCGAAGAGAACCAGTGCGGAGGCGAGTAGTCATCGGGTGATGAGAGGAGGGACCCGCAACAGACGAAGACACAGATCCTGAGGAGGGCACATAAATCAATGCAGTGGGCATGGAACCCAAGATAGTCGGTGGTGGTCCAGCAGACGGCGGTGATGATGGCACTGGAGAAGCAGGGTCATCCAATGAAAGAGTTGAAGACGCCGACGGTTGATTAGGTGGAGCGTGGTGTTCACGCGCGGTTAAGGTGGCCGGCGCGTGAGTCGGTGGCGGCGCTGGTTTGTGCCGGACACGCTGCTGGTCACCTTGTGGCAAACAAATGCACTTTTCAGAATGACCCTGAGCTTCTGGTACAGTAGGAAAATTTGAATTTTCTAAAACAATGGGTGGTTGGGCTGGAGAAGATGGCTTAAACACTTCTGATGGAACCAACGAAGGCTCCAAAAAAGTAGAAACATCCAGTGATAAAGAATCTGTAATAGTGCCAGTACGGGTAGCTGAAAAAAATAACTCATGAAACTGAGCATGGCGAGTGATGTATTCCTTCTTTGTAAGAGGATCAAGACATCGATAACCCTTGTACTGAGAACTGTATCTCAAAAATATACAAAAAATACTCTGAGGGGCCAGTTTATGCGCATAATAGGGCCTCAAATAAGGAAAAACTCGACATCCAAATGGATAAAAATTGGAGTAGTCAGGTGCAGTGCCAAAAATAACAGAAAGTGGAGATTGACCTGATAAAATCAGAGTAGACAGCCTGTTGATGATGTAGACCGCCGTACAAAAAGCATCACACCAAAAAGAATGATGAAGACCAGAATGAAAGATCATCGACAAACTTGTCTCCGTAATAAGATGATTTTTCCTCTCTGCATGACCATTTTGCATAGAAGTGTAAGGGAAAGAAAGCTGGTGATGAATGCCCTTAGACGCAAAATGAGTCTGCATGTGATGATGTACAAACTCGGTTCCATCATCACTCTGAAATACCTTGATGGTGGTAGAGAACTAATACTCAACCAGAACTTCAAATTGCATGTATGCCTCCATAAAATCAGACTTTCTTCGTAGAGGAAATAATCAAGTAAATTGAGAGAAATTATTAATAAAAATGACATAATAAAGGTACCCGACGCGAGAGACAACAGGTAAGGGTCCCCATGGGTCACAATGAACTAAATCAAGTATACGTGGTGCGCATTTTAAATTATCATTAAAAGAAAGACACTTGCCCTTAGCCATCTCACAAGAAGAACACAAATGAGGTTAAGGCAGCAAGCTAGTGACTAACAAATGACCAGCCTTACTTAAAGAAGAAATTACATTAAAAGGAACATGCCCTAAACGACTATGCCAGAGCTCAAATGAGGCTTTGGCTTTATTTGCATTAACAAAAGACACTAAAGCAGAACCACTATAATCTAAAATGTGGAGACCTCCCTCATTGTGTCCCCGGCCTACGAGCTCCTTAGGAACCTTATTTTGAATAGTGAAGACATTATCATCAAAACAAACAACAGCATTCAATAGATAATAAATTCTGGGTGATATGAGAACAACCAAGACATCAGATAAAGTAAAGGAATCAGAAATCTAGGAATGCCAATATGGGAAATACGCAAAGAGAAACCATTGCCAAAATAAACACGACGATTACCATTATAAGGAGCAACACTATTTAGGTTGGATGCAGAAGCCGTCATGTGAATGGTAGCACCAGAATCCATGTACCAATATGAAGTTTCATTATTTTGCTAATAGTACTGTGGCCGGGCTGTGTTTGTGTTATTTGCAATATCATCGCGACCAATATGAGAAAGCTTGTAGCATAATTCAGCAAGATGACCGGGACGATGACACCACTGGCAGACATAGGTGCCACCGCCATTGCCATCCAGCGCGAATGAAGGGCTGTTGGCCGGCGATAGGTTCCGGCCATCGCCACGGCCACGACCTCTACCCCATCCTCGTCCGTTACCGCGGCCTCCCCTGCTGTGGCTAGCCTGTCTGGACTCCTGTTGACTAGCAGAAAAAGAAGCAGGTGAAGGTCAAGAATTTGACGAATGAGCTTTGAGATGAAACTCCAAAGCCTCAGTATCAGCAACAATAGAGTATACAGGTGGTAATGGATCTCTCAGCATGATAGAATTGGAAAACTCGGAGAATTGTTGGTTTAAACCACGAAAAAAAGAACAATAACATCCTCATCATGGAGAGAATGTTTGAGCACATGCAGTTCATCAATGATGTCCTTAAAATGAGAATAATAATCCTTAACATAATGGTCATCTTGACGACACCGTACAAACGATCACAAAGAAAAAGGCGACGAGAACGAGAATTGTTTTGGTACTTTGTAGCTAAAACATCACATACCTGAGCAGCAGTGACCATACCGTCAACTACTGACATTACAGCTGGTGACAGGGATGAGAAAAGAGCAGCCTGGACCAATTGATCCTACTGGATCCAAGCATCACGAGCCTTATCTTTTGCAGTATTCATGTCATCGGTTTCTTCGAAAGAGGAACTTGTAGGGAGATCAGGGTACTTGGTAGATCCATCAACAAAACCAATCAAATTGACAGTATGAAGAACATAAGTAACCTGAGTACGCCAATGAGCATAGTTGGAACCATCAAGCTTAATGGTGATACAGCTGATCAACGATGGAAGCGTAATGAACGTCATCAGGAACAAGCAAAGATAGATCCAAACACAAAAGATAAATAAAATCGCACCAAACACATAGCAAGCTTGTGAATGGTAGTGGACAACTGATTTAACTTTGTGCATGGATAAGAGAGAAGCAACAAACAGCAGCAGAAAAAAGAAGCAGACCCCCAGCGGCCAGATTAGCGGCATATGCGAGGAGAATGGCGGGGCGTGGGTGGCGCATGAGAGCTTTGATCGGCAATTATCGACAACCTGAAAGTGGCGGCGACGATAAAAAACAAGGCTGGTGGGCGGCCTAGATCGGAAAAAATATGGTAAAGAAGAGTGGAATTTTTTTTTGGAAAAGCCAGAGAATTTTATTGAAACTTGACTAATACCATGATAGAATGTAAAACCCAAAAATAATTGTGGCTGTGTGTATTCACACATATATATATATATATATATAGTGAGTACAAAGGGTATGCAAGACCTAAACAAATATGGAACATGATATATAAAAAATCAATCAGAAAGGGTATTTCTTTCTTATCCTGATTCTAATGGATTCACAACTCTATCATTTCTTATCCTCCTTCAAATAGGGAGGAGGTCGGCGAGCGCGAAGACTCTGTCTGATAAGAGGCAACCCATCGGCGAGAGGAGATGTCGGAACAACTGACAGAAGAAGACGGCGAGCAGAATTAGTTGGGGTCAGGGACACCACGTCGGGCAGCGAAGCAGAAGGAGTCACTGGAGCTGGGGAAACATAATCGCCGCTCACCGATGGCACATGAAATGCGTGAAGCGGTGACGTCCTGGGCGATGCATATCAGGCCAGACCGTCAAGGGTTGCCGATGATCTAGGTCGGTCGCCAGAACCAGAGAAACGGCCAGCACTATAGGCATGGATGCATCTGGTGGTAATGGTACAACGACGATTGGCAGGACAGGAGCGGTGATGACCAGCGGCATAGGTTCGGTGGTGGTCGGTGGGATCAGTGGTGTCACGATCTGGGCATGTGATTCCGACGGTGAGGTGGTGGCACCGCCGTGATCTATGGAAGAGGTCGATGTCGGAGTGGCTGCATACGGGAACTAGTGATTGTTAAAGATGATGCGGGATTCCAGGTCAAAAAGGTGATAGCCTCTCTTTCCGGCAAGATAACCAAGAAACAAACATCGTCGACTTCTTAGTTCAAACTTGTCGGGGTATCTGGGAACGTGAGCAGCAAAACACAAGCACCCAAATACCTTTAAAGATGAGTAATTTGGAGCTTGTCCATATAGCATCTCAAAGGGGGTGCGACCATTGATATGTTTCATGGGTATCCGATTAATCAGATAAGTAGCAGTAAGAACACATTCTCCCTAAAAACTCAATTGAAAGATTGGCCTGAAACCGTAAGGCACGCGCCACGTTGAGTAAATGGCGATGCTTTCGTTCAACTCAACAATTCTATTGTGGTGTATCTACCATAGATGTCTCAATAATGATCTCAGATGCAGCAAAATGAGATCTCAAAGGAAAAAATTCAGTCTCATTGTCAGCTCGGACACGCAATATAGTTCGGCCCCATTGATTCTTGACCAAAACACAAAATTCCAAAAATCTAGAAGCTACCTCTGACTTAGCCACTAATAAATAAACCCAAAAAGCTCGGAAATAATCATCAACTATTGTAAAATAAATAAAATACACCACTAGAAGATGGTGTTCTATAAGGACCCCAAACATCACAATGTACTAATTCAAATAAGGCAATAGCATTTGTAGAACTTAACAAAAAACTATGACTACTCTATTTTGCTCTATAACATACAGAGCAAGGTATAGTAGTATTATTTGTGCTAAAATCAAGAATAGGAATAGAAGACAATACCGTAGATGATGGATGACCAAAAAGTTGATGGTATAAATCAGATGAAGAAACTGATACAACCGTCGGAATAGACTATAGGATATGAGGACGAAGGCGAGTATCCAACATACGAAGCCAATAAACCCCCCTCCTTGCTATTCACCCACACCAATCAGAGTCCTTGTACTAATTTTCTATAAAATGCAATAATTTTCGGTAAACAAGGCTAGACATTTCAAGGCAGAAACAATCTAGAGCATGATAATAAATTGCATTGCAAAGTAGGTATGTAGAGCACATGAGTAAGGGTGAAATCACCAAAACAAGTAGAATCATATTGTGTAGCAGATGACACAGATCCATTAGGAAGTATAACATTCACAGAATTGGTAGCAGTAGTAATATCAGCAAGATAACCCTTGTCACCAGTTATGTGATATGAGGCTCCCGAATCAAGAATCCAGGGTAAAATAGACTTACCTGACCCATGGTCAGATAACAAATTAAAATGATTAAATAAATGTATGGTCGTACTCTATTGGTCGTCAGACAGAGCTGGCCCAAAATCATATCGAGTAGAGGCGCCAGAGGAGGCGGTCGTCGCAAACCCTTGCAGCGACGTAACTACACCAAAAAAAATAGCCGTAACATAATTTATTTTGTTTAACAAACAAATAAAATAAATTGCGTCTAAGTAGAGACAACAATCAAGTAGATATAGCAACCCAGCAGATGCAGAAACAGTAAAGAAGCACACGTCCATGTACTGGTGCGTGGAAACACGTGCTACTGTAGGGGAGGGTGCATGTGGCTCAACCGCGTGTGACTTCACGTGCCTTTGATGGTCGCGCACGTGAATCTCACGCGCACCCTCCTGCTTGAGTGAAACGGAAAATGGCATCGGACAGCGGTTGATGGTGAGCTCTGGATTGAGTTGCTGGAGCGAAATGGCAAACAGAAAATGGCTCAGTGGCAATCGACGGGCGGCGGTTGATGGCGAGCTCGTCGGTTTGGCAGAGATCGACGGTGGGTAGCGTTAGATCTGCGGCAGCAGCTCTGAGATTAAGGCTCGGCAGAGACTGAGGCTCGGCGACGGCAGGAACGAAGACCTTTTTTTTTAAAAAAAAGATAAAAGCGACTCGGATCGGCGGCGCGTCACGCATGGACGATGGCGGCAGTGTTTACGGAAAATTTATGATGGAACATTTAGGTTCTTAGGCTCAGATACCATAAAGAAAATAAGGGTAATGATCTGTATTTATTCATGATCTTAGGGTACATTATATAGTAGAACAAAATACCTATACAAGTTAGAAAAAAAAAGAATGTAATTACAATTACAAGTAATATTTATATTCCATAATAACATCTTATTGTTAAGGAATGAGGGCTTGTACTTCAGGTTATGAGTAGCTCTTTAGATCTTCCTCCAGTGTTAGATCCGCTTTAAATTTGAACAGAACCCTGGTGAAATTTCCAGAGACGAAAGGGGTTGTTTTTAATCAATGGGTGAACTCAAGATGAAGAGTCCTTGAAATGAATTAAATATCAGATGGCAACAATCTCTATGGAAATCAATGGATGCAATCTCTATGGAAATTGTGGTTTGTGCAGAAGGATAGGACACCGGCAAGAACAAGAGAAGAAAAGGGTAATTTTGGTTGATAAATTGTTTAACAAAAATTAGATTAATCAATGGGTAAGAGTAGATTTTTTTTTAAAAATGAGAACACCCGAGGGTGGGGGAGAGTGTATTAGAGGTTCCCCAAGCCTTCATCCAGAGAAATAGAATACACAAACAGTACCAAATGTTTATAGTACGTAATGAAGCAACATAGTTTCCTCCAAAAGTCCTACCCAATCTAAAAACTAGCACGTATGTACCAACTATCCCAGCAAACTAGGATAGATGATGAAGTTGCGATCCGGAGGAGAGGATCTCCACCCCCTGTGTTAATACTCTCCTCCGGCCAGGCAACTTCAATCAGTAGGAGTAGATAGCCTAGAATATAGGCTTCTGTAGTTGAAAATTCCAAAAGGTAGAAAAGAACTAGTTCACATATGTAACATGCTAAGCCAAAAGAATGTGTCAGCCCGTGTCTCCTTCAGCCGCCGGAAGGTTGCGCCAGTTTTAACAGCAGTGGAACCAGCATTAGATATCCAGGATGTAGGATATTGGCTTGATCATGACAATAATGGTCTATGAGCATCCATGGACTTGCAGTAAATGATTGATAGTACTCGTAAGTCCCATATCCAAATCTGCAGAATAAAAATTCGATTAGCAGTATCAATCCTTAGGCAAGGCCTAATTATATACTCTAAAATTTGGAATCTGAAACTTATCCAATGAGATCAGTCCCTTAATATGCTGAGGGATATTATGAAGGTTAAGAATCTGATCAGAGCTAGTTTGATGTTTAGCAATAGCGTTTGCAACCAAATTACCCTCTCTAAACACATGATGTAGATGAGACCTGCCTATTAAGTGATTAACTCTATAAGCTAGATCAAAAAGATTCCAGTGTGCAGCGTAGGGATCTTTGATCATCTGAACAGCTAACTTGCAATCGGTTTCAAAAATGAGATTTTGATCCAGAGCATGAAACTTGTTACAAGCAAGTAGAAGAGCCATAATTTCGGCTTCTAGAGGCGAGGCAGCAGTAATAGCTTCAGAAAATATTAGTATCGGAGCACCCAAATTATCCCTAGCTATCATACCAACTGAAGCTCTATCTGGAAACCAAGATGCATCTGTGTTTATTTTGATAGATACTAAAGGAGGCCTTTCCCAATGAACAATGGATATGTTAGGCTTCGGAGGAGGTCTAGTGACGGAATCCATTGACTGAGAGGAGATGCTATAGTAGAATGAGAGAAATATGTCCTAGGGGAGGTAAACAAAGTCAGTTTTATTAGCTCCTCTACTTCTTTAGTAATTGCCAGAGGAGAGAAAGGCTTATTATCAAAGATAAACCTATTCCTAGCTTTCCAAAGTGACCAACAGGTGAGGGAAGGCAGGATTTTACAGATGAACAGCTTCCAGCTAGGTAAGTCATGGCTATCCCAGAAAATAAAAAATCTTTCAGAGAGAGGGTGATCATAATTAAGATGAAAATCTACTGTAGATGCTATGTTACTCTAGACAATCCGAACAGTAGGACATGATATAAAAAAATGCTGAATAGAGTCCATACTGCAGCAGGCAGGACATTTAGATGCTAAACTGAAACCACAGGTAATAAGAACATCATCAAAGGGAAGAAAGGATTGTAACAATTTCCATGTGAAAATTGATATCTTCTTCTGAATAGCACTGTTCCAAATAAATTTAGGAGCAAGAAAGTTACCTGATCTCTGAGTTAGGGCTCTATATGTTGACTTAGATGTGAAATTACCAGAGGGTTCAGGCTTCCATATCAGTCTATCATCTCTGTCAATAGTCAGTTCTGAGTCCTGAAGAAAGGCAAGAGTATCATGCTCTATAAGAGAACCAATTTGAGCTAAAATAGTAGCTTTACTACTAATGAAATCAGCCACAGACAAATACGGCATAGTAGATACTATGTGCACAGGGATATAATTAATGAGAGGACCAGAAGGACACCAATTTGCCAACCAGAAACTACAGGTACCTTTACCATGAATAATTAGAGAGTTATGTTCTGTAAAGGAGTTAATTAATAGAATTCTTTTCCAAGTAACTGATTTTCTATGAGAAATAGGGAGAGACCAAAGCAATTTAGACCATAGAGTGATTCCTAGTTGGCTCTTCCACCAAAGTTTTGCAGAACAAGTATCAATGATGGCTTTAATAGATCTAAATCCAAGTCCATTTAAATCAGTTGAAATCGAAATAGCAGACCATCTCTTCCAGATTTTATTATTTTTCCCTTCAGATTCTCCCCAAAAGAACCTAGCTAATCTCTTCTCAAAAGTTTGAATTATTATTTTGGGGGGATTAGTAACTGGCCATAAGTGCTGTGGCAAAGAATATAAGCAGTGCTTGATTACTACCATTTTACCACCAGCACTAAGCCACTTATTTTTCCAACTTTGAAGTTTAGTGTCAAGGTTAGCCATTAAAGGTTGGAAATATCTCTTAAGGGTTTTACCCTGAAAAATGGGACAACCAAGATATTTAAATGGAAAGGAGCCTTTTTTCGTTTTCAGGATTGCCCTAACCTGATTAAACTTTAAATTCGAGGCTCTCTTACTCAGATAAAAATCAGATTTTTCAAAATTAAACTTCTGTCCCGAGGTAACTTCAAAGACATCTAAGTAGGCCTTAATTTTCACCAGATTAGGTTTAGATGCTTGCATAAAGATAATCGTATCATCTGCATACATTAAATGGGATACTGCACGGATTGAAGCAGGTAGTTGGAAACGTGTAAGACTATTATTAGAGAAAATGAATGATAAACTCCTAGAGAAAGCTTCAGAAAAAATATTGAAAAGGAAAGGAGAAAGAGGATCACCTTGTTTAATACCTCTAGTAGCTTTGAAAAAAACCAACTGGATTCCCATTTACAAGAACAGAAAAGTAAGCCTGAGATAAATTACTCATAACCGCAGTTAAAAAATTCCCATTAAAACCAAATTTAATTAAAATCTTTCTAAGGAACTGCCAGTTAACCCAATCAAATGCTTTCATTAGGTCCAATTTCAGTATACAATTTGGAGATCTATTCTTCTTATCTAGGAATCTGATCATTTCCTGTAAATATAAGATGTTATCTGAAATATCTCTTTTCTTCAGGAAAGAAGATTGGTTAGGAGAGATGAGAGACTCCATGTAAGGTCTCAATCTTTCCATTAAAACCTTAGAACAAATTTTGTTTATGACATTAGATAAGCTTATTGGTCTAAAATCCCCAAAAGAGCAAGGTGTAACTTTTTTCGGAATTAGGGTAATCCAAGTACTAGATATACTTTTAGGGATTTCAGTCCTAGAGATAAAGTCATTTACAGCCTCCATTAGATCATGTTTAATAAAAGACCAGCATTTACTATAAAATTTTGGTGTGAAACCATATGGCCCTGGACTGCTATTTTTATTTAAACTATTAACCACAACCTGTAGCTCAGCTTCAGTAACTAAACCTGCTAAAGTTTGATTATCCCTGTCAGTAATTATTGTGGGAATTTGAGTAAGGAAGTGAGAGCAGTAGGTATCAGCAATGTTCTGATTTGGTTCAGTTAACAAGCCTGAAAAATAAAGAATTGCTTCCTTCTGAATTTCAGGTTGTGTATTTAACCATTGACCCCCTTGATTTTTGATTTTACTGATCTGCAACTTACAGTTCTTTTCCTGTACTACCTTATGATAAAACTGAGTATTATTATCCCCCAATTTATGCCATTTTAGTCTCGCCTTCTGTTTCCAAAACTTCTCCTTCTCCTTTAATGCCCTAAGTAGCAGTGCTTTTTTCTGATTAAGTTTGACTCTTTCAGACAGTGTAGGGTTTAAATCAAAATTCAGTTCCTGGACCCTTAAAGCTTCCTCAGCTGAGGTTACATTTGAGTCAATGTTCCCAAAACATTCTCTATTCCATATTTTTTGCACTTTTTAAAGCCTAATCAATTTTAGATAGAACCTGATCATGCCTGTATCCTGAATTGGCATTTCCCAATTGTCCTGAACTAGTGTTAAGAAATCTGTCCTTTGGAACCAAGCGTTAATAAATCTAAAGGGCTTTGGGAATGAAAGAACTAAATTGGACAGCTGGAGGAGGAGAGGTGAGTGATATGATGTTTGCCTATTAAGGATCTGGATTGATGAAGAAGGAAATTTAGAGTACCATGATAGGGTGCAAAGACCTCTATCCAACCTCTTGGAAGTAGGATTCCTAAGCCTAGAATTACACCAAGTGAAAAGATTACCCACTGTATTAATTTCCTGTATCCCATTAGAGTTAATCCAGGTATTAAAATCTCCGATACTTCCTAAAGCAGGATTAGAAGGACCTCTATATTCAGACACAGAAGTAATTGTATTAAAGTCACCTATAAAAATAGTATCACCCTTAGATATCAGCTGTAATTCCTTCCAAAGTTCCTTCCTACCATCTCGATTTCTTAATGCATAAACAAAAACAGCCCTCATACAAAGACTTAGAGAATGATGGGAAATATCAACATGCATAAATTGCTCATGAGAGGAAAGGAGTGACACAGATACAGGATTAGACCAGAGAAGCCATATCTTCCCATTTGGAAGAAACAGGTTATTAGAAAAATTAAGTGCACTCATGTAGAATTGGATTTTTGTATTGTCATACATAGGTTCAATTATACATAACAACAATATTTTCTTGAGTTTAAGTAAATTAAGCAGTCTAAGCATTGATGTTTCCATACCACGTAGATTCCATACCAGAAAATTAACATTAACCTTAGATGTCATATTTCACCAATTTTATTACTTTTTGTAGCCGATCTTAGTAACATTTTGTTCAACTGGCTTAGATAGGTAATCTTTTTATTTTTTGCCTTACCTTGGTGACCAAACTTACCAGGGTGCTCTGATGTAGATGCTGCATTCCAGTTTTGTTGATCAGAGGTATCCAGATCCGGAGCAATATCCAAATCCACTGATATTAACTCATTGATTCCTTCCTGATCTTGGGAGCTAAAAACATCGTCCTGCAAAATCGAAAATCTGTTTGACATCTTTCCCCCTAAGGAAAGTGTAGGATTATTAGTGGAATTTTTCAGTGGAAACCGAAGTAAACCAATTTGAAGATCATCTTTAGCGTAAGTCATTTGAGCAGGTTTAAAAATTTGGGTAAGAGTAGATTGGTTGAATGGCCAAGATATAGAGTAAGAAATGGTGTTAAAATAAGGGTGTCAATTGAACACTTCCCTAATTATATATAGTAAATAATTAAAATCAGTAGCATATTATAATATTATTGTGTAATTTTTAGATAACTTGGGTTTAGATTAGTCAAACTGACTTCAATATCCCCGGTTGACAGACATAACAAATAATTTCTATTATATGGTAATTGGGAAAAGAACTAAAATCAGTAATATATTATAATATTAGTATGTTTTTGGACAACGGATATTATGTGCACAACATCTTACGAGTGATTGAATCATTATGAACTTGCACGAATCACCATACAATTCGAATGTGAATAACCGTTTTTAGCATCGAACTTGCACGGATCAGAGATTTTTAGTGATGATCAGGGATTAGCTGAGTGGTTACCATTGAATATTAGAGTCTCAAAATGGCCAATAGTGCTATTAAGTTTCACATTTTATTTGTTTTTTTTAAACACCGTAAAGGTGGGGGATTATATAAGGTTCCCCAAACCTGTATAAAATACATAGTTCATTACAAGAGCGATCAAAAGATTGATCGAGTAGTTAGAACAAAAGATTGATATGGTAGTTGCGATTCCAAAAGAAAGAATCTCCACCCCATGTGTTAATTCTTTCCCTTGGCCAGGCAACTACACACTATCACTTCAAGATTAAAAAGGAACCAACAGCAGAGCAAGAGTTGCAGCAAATTTGCAGTGAAACCTTGTGTTTTGAGAGCATCCCAGCCAAGAAGTAGCTAAATTCTGGAGTTTGATTGGTCTTCACCAGCCGAGAGTTTTGAATAGTGAATTAAAATCATGTGAACCTGTAATAAGCCAAAGAAAAGACATCAGCAGTATCTATCCTTTTTTGAACTCAAGCATATCATAAATAGTCCTCAGCAATGTATATGAATCTTTCTAAAATTTTGTAGCAATGGTTCGAGTGGTAGTAGTGGTTCGTGATCTGGATGGGTGCTAGTTCAAGACCTCGAAGGGTGCTGGTTCGAGTGCTCGAACAGTTTGGGCTCTCGAGGGGCGGGAGTGATTCGAGACTTCAAGGGGTATTAGTGGTTCGAGTCCTCGAGGGATGATAATTGTCCGAGTGTTCAAGTGCCCGAGGGATCTTGAGGGGGATAGCAGTTCGATTGCTTGAAGGGCGGTAAAGAGGCCTCGAGGGGATGTAGTGGTTTGAGACCTCGAGGGTGCTAGTTCGAGACCTCGAAGGGTACTAGTTCGAGACTTCGAGGGGCTGTTGTCGTTCGAGACCTCGAGGGTGCTAGTTCGAGACCTCGAAGGGTACTGGTTCTAGTCACCGATGGACAGATGTCATTCGAGACTTCGAGGGTACTCGTTCGAGACTTCGAGATGCGGTAGTGTTCGAGACCTCGAGTGGTGCTAGTGCAAGACCTCAAAGGGTACTGGTTCGAGACCTCGAAGGGTATTCCTGAGCCAAAAAATGATCTTTGGAATTCATCATGAGAAACGGATGTGGTAATCTGGAACTGGTGGGAAAGAGACTTGAGTGTGGAAAGATCACCTGTAGGAAAAAAACAAATAAAATCAGTAGCATCCATTCTAAACAATTCTCAGAGAAGGAATCATCATTTGATCTAATCTAATGATACCCAGGACAGGTATGGGAAGAGAGTTGAAAGAAAAAATTCTTAAGGATTTGGAAGACAAAATAGACTTAGCAAGTGCATCAGCTTTCTTATTAGCTTCTCTAAAGATATGAAATAAAGAGAATGTTTTGAGCATGTGATGTATTTCATCTGCTAACTGAAAAAGCTTCCAGTGTGCTGTTATAGGATTCAAAACATGAGAGATAGCAGTAAGACAGTCAGATTCTATAATGATAGGATCAGAGTAAGAGCAAGCAACTTGGAGTCCTAATTTTATAGCTTTCATCTCAGCTTCTAAGGGAGAGTTGGCATTAATATAAGAACCTTGAGCTGAAATGAAAGCACCTATGTTATTTCTCACCACCACACTAATCCCCGCCTTCTGAGATAATTTACACCAAGAGGCATCGACATTTAATTTTAGACCAGAACAGGGTCTGGACCAAAAAACTTTTACAATCCTGGGTTTGGGTGGTTTTTTTGCAGTTGGGAGGAAACTGTGATCTGCAATTTCAGCATCAATCTGATTTGAAATGAAAAAAGGCTTTGTAGAGAAGAGATAAAAAAGATACTCCTTAATCTGTTTAAGGACAGCTTGGGTGTGAGGTTTAATATTATCATATAAACATCTATTCCTCACTTTCCAGAGAAACCAACATGTGATTGATGGAGTCAAACGCAGAAGCAAGTTATGGAAGCTAGACAGGCCAGGGAAAGTAAAGTAGAAAGATAGTCTTTCCCAAAGAGAGGAAAAAAAATCTATCACCAATACCCATAAAATTGTGTATGACTTTCCATACTTTCACAGCAAAGATGCAGGAGTTAAAAAAATGATTTAAGGAATCCTCATTTTCACACATATAACATTTGGAAGGAAGATTGAATTTCATAGATTTCAGAATATTATCAAAAGGCAGTAGGGAGTTTATCATCCGCCACATAAACACTGAAACCTTCTTTTCATGTCTTGGATTCCAAATATGACTAATAGAGGAAATACTACCTCTTTGTTCCCTGAGCAATCTGTAGGCAGATTTGAAGGAGAAAAGTCCACGAGTGTCAGGCTTCCAAATTAGTCTATCTTCTCTGTGAGGAGATAGACTGAAATCCTGCAAGAGAAAAACAATATCAGGATTAAGAATAGGTATAAGCTGGGGTAAGAAATTGCCTCTGTGTTGGAAAAAGGAGGCTACTGTACAGTCCTCAGGAATGGAAGTACAATCAGGGTTACAATGATCTATGATAGGGCCTTTATCCAACCAATTTGAAGTCCAAAAATTGCAGCTACCAACCCCATGAATAACTCTGGTATGAGATTCATGCCAGGAATTAACCAAACAAATTTTCTTCCAGGTTTGGGAGCATTGAAAAGACCTAGGTAGGGATGCTATAAAATGAGTCCATAGGGCTTTTGCAGTTTGAAACTTCCACCATAATTTTACAGAACATGCATTAATGATGGTATGAATTG
This sequence comes from Rubia yunnanensis, assembly GCA_037428765.1. Taxonomy (NCBI): domain Eukaryota; kingdom Viridiplantae; phylum Streptophyta; class Magnoliopsida; order Gentianales; family Rubiaceae; genus Rubia; species Rubia yunnanensis. The sequence goes on from CM075067.1 coordinate 11,406,741, forward strand.
ATCTAAAACCTAATCCATTCTGGTCAGTAGGGAAACATAAAGCATCCCACTTTTTCCAGGATTTTTTCGGTCTTAACTCAGGCTGACCCAAAAAAAAATACTCATCCTTCTTTCAATTTTTTTAATGATCTGTTTTGGAGGTTTTATGACAGACTAGATGTGCTGAGGCAATGAATAAATGCAAGATTGAATAAGAGTGATCTTACCTCCCGTGTAGAGCCATTTATTTTTCCAATTATTGAGTCTTTTATCAAGTTGTTCAATTAATGGTTGAAAATAAATGTTTTTTACAACACCTTTAAAGATAGGAACACCAAGATATTTGAAAGGAAAACAGCCCAATTTCATGCCTAAAATCCTTTTGATGTGAGAAATGTGTGAAACAGAAGCATGCTTGCTAATGAAAATATCACTTTTTTCAGAATTTATTTTCTGTCCAGTGGTTTCTTCAAATGTAACCAGAAAAGCCTTAAATCTAACAAGAGTACTGTTGTTAGATTTAAAGAAAACCACAGTGTCATCAGCATAGCTAAGATGAGAAATTTTGAGAGCATTTGAAGGGAGATCATAGTACTGAAGCTTACCAGTTTCGAAGATGAAAGCAAGACTTCTTGTAAAAGCTTCAGTGAAAATATTAAAGAGAAAGGGAGAGAGGGGGTCACCCTATTTAATACCTCTTGATGGCTGGAAAAAACCCAATGGTTTTCCATTTAGTAACACAGAAAACCATGCTTGGGACAGATTTTTCATTATATTATATACAAACTGTCCATGGAAGCCAAATTTGAAAAGACTACTAGACAGAAAAGACCATTTCACCCTATCAAAGGCCTTCCTAAGATCTAATTTAACTATACAGTTATGATCCCTAGTTTTCCTATATAAGAATCTCACCATTTCTTGTAGATAGATGACATTGTCAGAGATGTCTCTATCTTTCATAAAAGCAGTCTGATGGGGAGAGTTGATTTTAGACATCAGTGGTTTTAGTCTTTCCATTAATAATTTAGAGCAAATCTTATTTAAAACATTGGAAAGACTGATCGGTCTAAAATCGTCAAAAGAGATGGGTATATCTTTTTTAGGAATAATAGTGATCCAGGTACTTGCCACACCCTTGGGAATATCATGACCAGTCGGGAAATTATTAACAGCAGAAAGGAGGTCGGTAGCAATGATTTCCCAGGATTTTATGAAATTTTTTGAAGTGAATCCATCTGGACCAGGACTACTATTCTTATTAAGATTAAAAACTACACTTCTCAGTTCTTGTAAAGATGCTAATCTAATGAGACTGGCTTTATCACTCTCATCAATAATACTGGGGATTTGGCTAAGAAAATGAGATTGGAAAATACCAGGCCCATGATTGTCCTCAGTTAACAGATTTTCATAATAGTGAATGGCCTCGTTTTCAATATCAACTGGTTCATCTAGCCATCTACCATCACTACTTTTGATTTTAGTAATGTTCAATCTACCTATTCTTTCCTTGACTGAGTTATGGAAGAAAAGAGTGTTGTCATCCCCTTCTTTTAACCATTTTATTTTTGACTTCTATTTCCAGAAACTGTTTTTCACTTTAATGGCTCTAAGAAGGTTTGCTTTGGCTTTTTTGAGCTTGAGGAGCTCAGTAGGGGAGCTGTTCAAATCACATTGTACTTCCTGAATACATAATTCCTCCTCAGCCTTTTTTACATTGTCATGTACATTTCCAAAATGATCTCTATTCCAAACTTTTAGAGCCTTTTTAAGCCTGATCATTTTAAGGAAAAAACCTAGCATCCCTGATTCTAAGGTAGGAGGACTCCAATTTTGCCTAACAAAATCATTAAAATCATGTCTTTTATACCATGCATTGACAAATCTGAAAGGTCTAGGGATGGATTGTACAGAGCTACCTACTGTTAGAAATAGTGGGTTATGATCCGAAGTGCTTCTATTAAGCACTTGAATGGAGGAGGAAGGGAACCTAGAGCTCCACTCAACAGAGCATAGACCTCTATCTAGCCTCTGAATGGTTGCCTTTTTTAATCTGTTATTGCTCCATGTAAAAGAATTACCAACTGTATTAATTTCTTCCAGTTCCATAAACTCAATAAACTCATTAAAATCCCTAATACTACCTAATTTAGGAGTACAAGGACCTTTATACTAATTTATCGAGGTCATAGAGTTGAAATCACCTATGTATACTGTAGCTCAACAGTTCTAGATTTGAGATCAGACCACAACTGTTGTCTACCTTTCCTAGTTCTCAAACCATAAATGAAAATTGCCTCCATTGCAGTATTCAGTTTATGGCTGTGAATAAGGACTGAAAGAAACTGCTGGTTATCAGTAATAGAAGATAAAGTTAAATCGTTACTCCAGAATAACCAAATCTGACCAGTGTTCATATGCATGCATTTATCAAAGTGTAATAATGTCCTGTACCAATCACATTGCAAATTATCATGCATAGGCTCAATTAAACAGAGAAGATCAAATCTGTGTGTATTAATTAAATTGGATAGCCTTACCATAGAAGAGTCCATACCTCTAATATTCCAAACCAAGAATTTAAGTTTCATAGTTGTACTAATCATGGAGAACATTGGAGCAGCTTTTTGACCTAGTCATAATCTTATTTAACTAAGTTAAGAATGTATCAGGGTGTGGTTTTGTTTTTTTCTTTTGAGCATATTTTTTAACAGGATCTGGAGGAAGACTTACCTGCGTTACCTGAGTAACCTGGTCATTCCATTGTAGAGGGTGTACTGTAATACCTGCTGATCTATGAGAAGTGGAAGAATTTTCCTGTGAGTCCTCTTGAGTCTCTATGTTCTCATTTGTGTTGGTAAGTGGCTGGAATCTATTGTAAGAGGACCTCTGCTGTAAATGGAAAAGCTTCTGAGTAGCAGCAAAAGGACTGTAGGGGGGTAAATCTCACTGCTGGGAACTAGAATATCATCAGCAGCATATCTTGGCTTCCTCCTTCTCACAGGCTCAGAAAAATCCAAAAGTGAATTATCTATAACTTGAGAGGGAGTACGCTTTTTCTGTATAATTTGAGCATCCACAAAGTGGCATTCATCAGTATTTTTAGAGGGAGCGGTAGAGGATGGGATCATTGGGGCTCTAGGTTCAGAAACTACAGTAGAAACTGCCTTGTCAGATTTAATCACATCCTCTGAAATCACCCCTGATATCATATTAGAAACATTTTCCCCAGAACCAGTAGGAACCTCATCAATATCATTGACTACCATAGGCACATCTTCAGAAAGGCCTGCTACCAGAGTAGAGGCCATTACAGGAGGTGTAACAGGTCGATATAATGTAGGGTTGGATAGGGGGTTGGTGGTCACTTTTACTGATGTTAGATCAGCAGCCTGTGGTGAGATTTTTTGAGTCTCCATTTCATCAAAAATGGATGGGGGATGAGATAGCTTACTACCAGTAGGTTTCCATTTAGTAGAGGTGACGGGGGGGTCTTGGATCCTAGCAGGGGGATTCCTAGGTAGTTGTACATTAGGGTTAAAATTACAATATCTATCAGGGTGGCCTATCTTAGAACAAAAACTACAGTAGGATGGAACATTTTCATATTCCACCATACATTTTACATGATTCTTTTCAGTACCGAGTCTAATAATAGGTTTCAGAGGTTTCAAAAGATCAAATTCGACACAAATTTTGATGGCAGAAGGTCGGGTAATTCCCTCAGTGGCTGCATCCATTTTAATATATGATCCAATTGTATTACCAACATCCTCAATTGTACCCATGTTATAGAAAAAAATAGGAATGTCATGAACAGTTACCCAGAGTGGAACAATGGAGGATTCAATGGTCGGAGAAAAATCAGGAGTCCACCGGAGAACCTTCATCGGGCGTCCATTGAGGAGTCACATCCCTTTTATCCAGCACCATTGGAAGTCATCCACCTTCTCAAAACGTATCGGCACATGCTTGTAATCAATCGAGCCTAGTTGATATTGTCCTTGAAAGCTAACCGTTCTGAAAGCTTCTTCCAGTTGCTCCATCGTTGGTCGACCTCTCGTAAATTTGCCAATCAGTGCGTTTGAGTATTGAGAGGACAGTAATTGCACCTGATCTTCAGTGTACAGACAGGCCATATCACCCAGGTACTCCCTCTTCGGATTAAGATTAGGGTTATTTGGAAGTGAGCATAGTGGAGCAGAACGGGAGGTAAGAGCAGAGAGGAAGGTTTTTGGGGCCCCTGGCGGTTGAGGTTCTGCCATGGGAGGAGGTTTCCGGCTAGAATTAGCCGTTAAATGACCGTTTTCAGTATCGGAAAATTGAAAAAAAGTAGGAATGGGGAAAAGGGTTTCGATCGCTTCAGAGCATAATTGAATAATTCAATTATGACATTTTATTTGTTTTGGCAAGAACGTATTAATATCAACCACGCATTTTACTTTTTACATTTTAAATTTTTTACATTCATTTGTTTAACTCTTCATTAATTTGCGAGTCAAATCAAAATGTAACAAGATTAAATATTTAACGGGACTATACTTTATGCCAAAAATGTGAAGAAACAATATTTCTTTCACTCCTTTCATTTTTCTATTTATGGCACCATATGTTTAGATGCTTGGATTTAGGTGAAGAAAATGAGTGGATGAAATTAAATGTAGAAAGTAAAAAGTAGAATGAGTTGATGAAATTGAATGAATCTTGCCAAAAATGGAAAGAGTGTCAAATAAAAAAAAACATCCATTTATAGTAAGTGTGTTATAAATAACAAAAAAGGTGAAGTATGCATATATTATTTATTTTTTCTGGTTATCCAATAATGGCACATCGCCATCACCCTCATCAACCTTACCACCTTCTCAACTGTGGAACTTTCCCGAATGTGTACTTCGAGGACACCACCGTGCTAAGGTGGTGGTGAAGGACATTGACAAAATCCTCATCTTCTTCACACCTCTCAAAATTTTCAAACTTTTTATAGTCTGAATCGATAAAAAGTACGGCATGTATGCCTGAAAGAAGAAGTTAAAGAGGCAGTTTTACACATTATTTCATTCATAAATTATTATTTTTAAATGGCTTGAGCAATAGTGTGCACAAAAGAGTGCACTGCATGTTCCAAATGTATGCAAAGCAAAAGAGTGCATTTCATGTGCAGCACAATGAGTGCAAATATATACTCCTTCTTTCCCAGGGAATTCTGCAGAGAGAAATTTTCTCTCAGAATTTCCCCTGGGTGAAAAGACTATCGTCTTCCTCTCTCAAATCTACTTCCCTCCTGCACACCTCCATCTTCTCCGCTAGCATGCCTCCGTCTTCTTCGCCAGCGCGCTCCAGCTCATCTCCGTCCTCTTCAACTCCCGCCTCCTACGTAAATCTGACTGTAAATATTCTTCCTCTAGTTCACTAACTTTAAATCTGACGCCTCGGTGTGGAGTGGCAGTGTTTTTGCAAATTCGACCGGCGTGTGTGAGCAGCGGTGGCTCTCGTAATGGAGGAGCTACAATGGTGGGGTTTTCTGGGTCGCCTCTTCCCGGTGAAATTAACGGTGGAGAGTATGGCAGAGGGAAGGAGGGACGGGGGCGGAGGGAGCGATGACGTCGGGGGAAAAATTAGGGTTACGGCAGGTGGCGAGCGGCTGGCTGCGGAGCAAACAAGTGGTATCATGGAACAAACAAGTGGTGGCTGAGGCAAAATTAGGGTTCAGGGGAAGGAGGAGAGGAGGGAGGAGGCAGCAGAGCAAACAAGTGGATGAAAATTTGCATATGAAGATCGGGAATGGCCTTTGGGAGTTGCAAATGAAGATTGGGAAATGTGAGGGATTTGAAGGAGAGAGAAATGTGAGGGATGAGATTGGAGGTGAGGGTTTCTGTGAGGTGAGTGTAGGTAAATTTTTTGGTGTAATTTTCAATTATTTTAATAGTATTTTTGTCAAATGACACATAAAAACTTTTTTAATAGGAAAAACGTGCAGAATTGTCTGAGACAACCCAAAAAAAAAGTGTGCAGAATAGGTTAGGACGGAGAGAGTAAAACATTCATCATCATCATCAAATATCGAATATACCAACATTGGGTATAAAACCAGGAAAAGAATCAATGAATTTATACAAACTACTACACTCTTGAAATCAGCATAATTCCTACTAACTGCACATTTGCAATGATTCAAAACCACCAAGGAAATTAGAAAATCAGTACAGTTTTCCAGAGAGACATAAACGCCAACAGATTAATGTTTTGGACAATGTTGTTGCTCTCAGCCTTATCTATCTCCGCATCAAGTTATATACATAATATTCATTTTTGTTTTTTAATTTGGCAAACCAACTTAGATAATGCACATACGAGAAAAGAATGAAAAGGGTGAGAGACCCGTTTCACACTTTTTTACATGATATTCATAAAGTACACTAAGAAGGAATCCCAAAAAAATAGTTCCTTTCTTTTTCTAGGACACAATTATGCTGGATTATCATCCACAGCACAAAAAGTTGTTTATTCGACCATCCGAAAAGAGGTGAGAGTATTCACACATCCTTCCCCTTTCCCTTCCCTTTGCACTTTCTCTTGGCCAAGGCGGTGGATTTGCATATCGAGCACGTGTTCTTCACAAGCAGCCACTGCTATATGTATCCCACATGGTCAGTGGCGGAACCAGGGCATTATGTAGGGGGGCCGAAAAAGGGGCAAAATTTTTTTGCAACCATTAATGGAACTAATTTTGTAAGGTCCCCATAGATCCAAATGAATTAACATAAAAGGTGATTGAGTAAAACTATTACTGAGTGAGAAAGGTAATCTATGTTGCTTAGCCATAGGACAAATTGAACAGATGCCATCAGTATTAGAGAAAGAAGCAGTTTCAGAAATGTGTTTCATTACATCATGAGAAGGATGCCCTAATCTAAGATGCCAAGACTGAAAAGGCAGTAAAGTCTGATTATTAACAGCTCCTATTACAGTGCGTTTGGAAGGTGTATTTGAAATATTTGAATGAAGTCTCTGCTTGATAATCTTTGGCTGAAATGATTGACTGTCCAAAATGTATAGACCATTTACTTCTTTGGTTGCTGCAAGAACTCCGTTAATTCTGAGGTCCTGCAGCACACTAAGACCAGAACAAAATTTGAAGTTAATAGGCATGGATTTAGTAAGCTTGCTTACAGACAGAAGGTTGAATTTGAAATCTGGGACATGTAGACAATCAACCAGGGTGACTGAAGGGTTTAATGTGACTGAACCTACAGCTGTGACTAACTTAATTGTGTGATCTGGAAAATAAACAGGTGTAGGAATCTGTATTACAGTAGTGGTATGAAACACTGATATATTTTCACACATATGACTTGATGCCCCACTGTCAACAATCCATTTATCATCAGTCAAAGTAAAAACATTAAGAGAAAAGTTTGTGATTAGGCTACCTGCAAAATCATGATAATGTGCATAATTCGCTGTTCCATATTGATCTGGAATCTGTTCTTTCCCTTTGTGTTTCTTATCCAGCTGAGCTTCCACCAATTTTGCAACCAAGGCATGCAGCTTTGCATCTGGATCAATTAATGGTGTATCCTCTTCTTCCATAGCCACATGTGATGCATATTTCTGATAACCTTAACCTGATTAAATAGGTTTCTGATAGGTTTGTGGTGCAAATTGAGGCTTGACAACAATGTCTCTATTTCCTTCCCCACCATTCAGGATATCCCTTGATCTTGAAGCAATTTTCTTTCACATGTCCCAGTTTTCCACAGTGATCACATTTCAAGTCTGGTCTTCTAACATTTCTTCTTCTGAGAGCATCGGAATCTTCAAACTAATCAATACCTGATTCCTTGATCTGATAAGGCAATTTTCTGTCCCTATAGATCCTCACTGCTATAGCTGAATTGCTTTGAACCTCCTGATAACCACAGTGAATAGCCTTTTGCTTCTCTATTCTAGTTATCATAGAATATGCCTTCCCTATACTGGAAAAAGGATCCATTAGCAAGATCTGATGACTAATGAAGTTGTACTCTTCATTTAGCCCCATTAGAAATTGATGTAACTTGTCATCTTTTTATTCTGCATGTAACCAAGTGTAATTAATACAGTCTAGATTGCATCTCTTTCTCGGCCTTAAGCATTCATATTCATCCCAAAGACTTTTCAGCTTAGTAAAATATACTTCCACAGAATCATTCCCTTGTTTCAATTCACATATATCCTTTTTCAGTTTGTGTATCAGAGGGCCATTACTCTCTCCAAATATTTCTTTCAACCGATTCCATAAAGCATAAGCATCTTCACTAAACATAAAACCTCCAGCAATTTTTTTGGAAATGGTATTCAGTATCCATGAAATCAAGGTTGAGTTTACCTTATCCCATCTATCATAAAGTGGATCATCCAGATCCGATGTTTGAATCTCACCAGTTAAGAACTTCAGTTTTCCTCTGGATTTGAAGGTTATCACCATTGACCTGCTCCATGTTATGTAGTTGAACTCATTCAATGGTTCTGCTACCAGTACCAGGCTCGAATTGTCTCCACTTTGCATATCAAATGGATAGTTAATTCTTGACCTTCCTCTATGTGAAGTAGATCGTACTGAATGATGAACAGAGTCCACTGATTCAGCATCAGAACACATGTTTTGGAGCTCAAAATGTTCAAAATTCAATGAGGATTAAAACAAGAAATGTCACTGGATCATTCCTGGTTGCTCTGATACCATGAAGAATATTTGAATTCAGATAAAACGAAGAAGAGAAGAAGGAATATTTTGTTTTCTATTCATCTGTGCTGCATTGTAGAAAAATTACACACAAAAGGAGTGGATACAAGCCTTAAGGCTGTACACCAAAACAAGAAAATAACCAAGCCAAATCAGAGCACGAAACGTGTTTAGGCCATTAAAACTAAAACCAAAAATCATAAAAACTCAATAGCTGGATGTCGTTTTATCCATATCTGAAGTTGGCGCCGGTTTTTTAGCTGTTGCTTCCATCCTCAAGCTTGGCATTTTCTAAGCTGCATAACTTTATCACAAACCCACCTTTCCCAGCATCTCAGCTGAAGCCCTATGAATGTCTTCCAAGCTTCTTCACCCCCTCGAAGAATACCATCTTTCCCCTCTTGTGTGCAGGCTGGGCCGGGTGGGCTAGACGAGTACACCAGCTTCTCAGCGCTTGTGCTCGAACTCGACCCGCCTATTCTCTTTGAATAGTTTCTCCAGAAGTAAGAGTAGAGAAGTAGAGACACCAATGCGAACACCAGAACATCACCGAGTTTTATGAACACTATAGCAATAATGCTCATTCTACTTTTTTTAAGCTTAACCGCCTGCTCATTTCCGGTACCAACGTCGGAGATGAAGCAATGGATGATTAGTTACTTCCAGGAACCATCGTGGATGCCATTACCAAACCGGGTTGGGCTGGGTCAAATGAACATGCTGCTAACGGGAGGTGTTTTGGCTTCGACGACCTCAACGATGATGTTTGTCGTGCCCAAAAAGCTTCGGCAGATATATTGACAGAATTAAAACTCTCCATTCCCTACAGCTTAGCATCGACCAGAGTTGAAACTTGCAGCAAGCAAGAAGCATCTATGTTTTGGGTTTTCTTCAATTCGGCGGTGAATTGAACTTTCATCGTTCCGATGAGATGGCAGTAACTTTCACCCATACCATCATCACCTTAGTTTTCCCAAAAACTTTCTGTGCATAGACGAAATAAGGAACGAAGAGTTTGAGATTTGGGAACGAAGAGTGCATCCAAAACGAAAATGAAACAGATGGTGATTGAAACCGGAGGAATACATCATCGTTTATGTAAACATAGGTGACCTTCAATATCCAGTTGATACCAATAGCAAACAATGGTGCATTGCGAACACTTGGGTGAGATCGTCTCACCATAACTAATGGTGAGACTAGGGTTTTATGTGTAATTAAAGACACTCATAGTAATTCGCATGGAATTTATATGCAATTTTAGAAAATATTAATGAAATTTTGCGAGTCAAATTCGAATTGTAAGAGAGAAATCCGGATCCCAAATCTGATGGAAAATTCGAATGGTGGCAGTGTTTACGGAAAATTTATGATGGAAAATTTAGGTTCTTAGGCTCAAGATTTTAGGCTCTGATACCATGAAGAAAATATGGGTAACGATCTGTATTTATTCATGATCTCAGGGTACATTATATAGTAGTACAAAATACCTATACAAATTAGAAAAAAGAAAAAGAATCAAATTGCAAATACAAGTAATATTTATATTCCATAATAACATCGTATTGTTAAGGAAGGAGGGCTTGTACTTCAGGTTATGAGTAGCTCTTTAGATCTTCCTCCAATGTTAGATCCGCTTTAAATTTGAACAGAACCCTGGTGAAATTGCCAGAGACGAAAGGGGTTGTTTTTAATCAATGGGTGAACTCAAGATGAAGAGTCCTTGAAATGAATTAAATATCATATGGCAACAATCTCTACGGAAATCAATGGATGCAATCTCTATGGAAATTGTGGTTTGTGCAGAAGGATAGGACACCGGCAAGAACAAGAGAAGAAAAGGGTAATTTTGGTTGATAAATTGTTTAACAAAAAATAGATTAATCAATGGGTAAGAGTAGATTAGATGAATGGCCAAGATATAGAGTAAGCAATGGTGTTAAAATAAGGGTGTCAATTGAACACTTCCCTAATTATATATAGTAAAGAACTAAAATCAGTAACATATTATAATATTATTGTGTTATTTTTAGATAACTTGGGTTTAGATTAGTCAAACTGACTTCAATATCCCCGGTTGACAGACAGAACAAACAATTTCTATTATATGGTAATTGGGAAAAGAACTAAAATCAGTAATATATCATAATATTAGTATGTTTTTGGACAACGGATATTATGTGCACAACATCTTACGAGTGATTGAATCATCATGAACCTGCACGAATCACCATACAATTCGAATGTGAATAACCATTTTCAGCATCGAACTTGCACGGATCAGAAATTTTTAGTGATGATCAGGGATTAGCTGAGTGGTTACCATTGAATATTAGAGTCTCAAAATGGCCAATAGTGCTATTAAGTTTCACATTTTATTTGTTTTGGCAAGAACGAATTAATATCAACCACGCAATTTACTTTTCACATTTTAACTCTTCATTAATTTGCGAGTCAAATCAAAATGTAACAAGATTAAATATTTAACGGGACTATACTTTATGCCAAAAATGTGAAGAAACAATATTTCTTTCACTCCTTTCATTTTTCTATTTAAGACACCATATGTTTAGATGCTTGGATTTAGGTGAAGAAAATGAATGGATGAAATTAAATGTAGAAAGTAAAAAGTAGAATGAGTCGATGAAATTGAATGAATCTTGCCAAAAATGGAAAGGGTGTCAAATAAAAGAAAACATCCATTTATAGTAAGTGTGTTATAAAAACAAAAAAGATGGAGTATGTATATATTATTTATTTTTTCTTGTTATCCAATAATGGCACATCGCCATCGTACTCATCAACCTTACCACCTTCTCAGCTGCGGAACTTTCCAGAAGGTGTACCTCGAGGACACCACCGGGCTAAGGTGGTGGTGAAGGACATTGACAAAATCCTCATCTTCTTCACACCTCTCAAAATTTTCAAACTTTTTATAGTCTGAATCGATAAAAAGTACGGCATGTATGCCTGAAAGAAGAAGTTAAAGAGGCAGTTTTGCACATTGTTTCATTCATAATTTTTAAAAAATGGCTTGAGCAATAGTGTACACAATTTGTTCAAAGGCTATTTCGGCTAGCCCTGTGCCGCCCACATCAGCCGACACCACAGCCATTATGTGAGAGGTAAGTCATGGTAGCCCAACGCCAGGACCCAAGCCGGAGCCCGTACTCACCGCGCACCAGGAGCCCACCCGCCACATGGCCCAGAAGGCCATGCTTTGAGCAAGGACATCCCACACGGTCGCTTGCGAGCCTCGAACTCGGGGTTCCCCCCTGAATCAACTTGTCCCAACCGCTGGGGTACACCCGTGGGTGTGTGCACAATTTGTTCAACAATGTGCACTGGATGTGAACAACTTATGCAAAAGAGTGCACTGCATGTTCCAAATGTATGCAAAGCAAAAGAGTGCATTTCATGTGCAGCACAATGAGTGCAAATATATACTTCTTCTGTCCCAGGGGATTCTTCAGAGAGAAATTTTCTCTCAGAATTTCCCCTGGGTGAAAAGACTACTGTCTTCCTCCTCTCTCAAATCTACTTCCCTTTTGCACACCTCCATCTTCTCCGCCAGCATGCCTCCGTCTTCTTCGCTAGCGCGCTCCAGCTCATCTCCGTCCTCTTCGACTCCCGCCTCCTACGTAAATCTGACTGTAAATCTTCTTCCTCTAGTTCACTAACTTTAAATCTGACGCCTCTGTGTGGAGTGGTAGTGTTTTTGCAAATTCGACCGGCGTGTGTGAGCAACGGTGGCTCTCGTAACGGAGGAGCTACAGTGGTGGGATTTTCTAGGTCGCCTCTTCCCGGTGAAATTAATGGTGAAGAGTATGGCAGAGGGAAGGAGGGACGGAGGCGGAGGGAGCGATGAAGTCGGGGGAAAAATTAGGGTTACGGCAGGCGGCGAGGGGCTGGCTGCGGAGCAAACAAGTGGTGTCATGGGACAAACAAGTGGTGGCTGAGGCAAAATTAGGGTTCAAGCGAAGGAGGAGAGGAGGGAGGAGGCGGCAGAGCAAACAAGTGGATGAAAATTTGCATATGAAGATCGGGAATGGCCTTTGGGAGTTGCAAATGAAGATTGGGAAATGTGAGAAATTTGAGGGAGAGAGAGAAAGGTGAGGGATGAGATTGGAGGTGAGGGTTTCTGTGAGGTGAGGGTAGGTAAATTTTTTGGTGTAATTTTCAATTATTTTAAGGGTATTTTTGTCAAATGATACATAAAAACTTTTTTAATAGGAAAAATGTGCAAAATTGTCTGAGGCAACTCAAAAAGAAAAGTGTGCAGAATAGGTTGGGACGGAGGGAGTAAAACATTCATCATCATCATCAAATATCGAATATACCAACATTGGGTATAAAACCAGGAAAAGAATCAATGAATTTATACAAACTACTACACTCTTGAAATCAGCATAATTCCTACTAACTACACATTTGCAATGATTCAAAACCACCAAGGAAATTAGAAAATCAGTACAGTTTTCCAGAGAGACATAAACGCCAACAGATTAATGTTTTGGACAATGTTGTTGCTCTCAGCCTTATCTATGTCCGCATCAAGTTATATACATAATATTCATTTTTGTTTTTTAATTTGGCAAACCAACTTAGATAATGCACATACGAGAAAAGAATGAAAAGGGTGAGAGACCCGTTTCACACTTTTTTACATGATATTCATAAAGTACACTAAGAAGGAATCCCAAAAAAATAGTTCCTTTCTTTTTCTAGGACACAAATATGCTGGATTATCATCCACAGCACAAAAAGTTGTTTATTCGACAATCCGAAAAGAGGTGAGAGTATTCACACATCCTTCCCCTTTCCCTTCCCTTTGCACTTTCTCTTGGCCAAGGCGGTGGATTTGCATATCGAGCACGTGTTCTTCACAAGCAGCCACTGCTTTATGTATCCCACATGGTACTCGTGCCTGCAAACAAGAGTATCATTCTCTTGCTTCACCTTGTAACCAGTATGAAAAATACAGAAACGAGAAAGACGTGATGAGAAAGAAGGTAAATCTCTTGCCTACAGTCAAGGTTGAGCAGATACTGTGCAAGATTGTAACAACAATCATGACAAGAAACCAAGAAACAAATTGATATAGAGGAAGTGAATCTTCGTGAAGAATGACAACACTTTTTCAAAAATTATAACCTATTAAAGAACATGCAATACCTGGCACACGGCACAAAAATCAACACCTGATTTGCACAGAATGTCTCGTCCACACTGTAAGAACCTGCAGTGAGGGAAACAATCTTGTTTTCATGTTGGCTGTAATGGCTTCTTCTAGTAAGCCGGTAACCACATGGCCAATCTGTTCGCCTAATTCGTGAAGCTCCTAAAACAAAGCATAAAAACATGTCATCTTTACCCACTACTGAAATAGCAGAGACATTTTCAATTTTTAAAATATTACACAAGCTTCAAATAAATGTTACCTCGTACATGTCATCTATATCCAGTCGCATCTCTCTGTGTTGGTACATAACATCCCCAGCTTCCTGGTAACCAGCAAACTCCAAAATAACAACCCCCCAAAATGCAACCAACCAAAATGACACATCAGAAAGGTGGTATTTTTAGCAAAGACCTAAAGACAACTGTGCAAGAATGGGAAAAAATTGTACAAAATCATAAAATGGGAAAAAACTGTGCAAAATCATAGAGAGAAGGAAAATCTTACATCTTCTAGCAGCATTCTCTGGTGCGGGAGATTACGGTGCCTGGCATTCACCTCTGCAGTAACATCTCTCTGATGAGGCCTATATACTCAGAATCAAGATGTTCTTCGACTTGATGTTGCCAGGAATAAGCTTGAGGGAATTGCACGAGTTGTGAATGAATGCTAATCCTTTAGCTGCTCTGGCTACAATTTTCAGCCGAGTAGTCTAGTCCAGTGGGGTTCTTCCAGGTACCCTATTCCCTGAAAACAAAAGGCACTCCAAGTGCTAAGTACCTTGCTATGATCTAGCTAAGCTAGAAAAACAAGATGATAAATTGATACAAAGAGAAGAAACCCCTACAAAACAATGTGTTTCCATCAAATCTTGCCCCAGGAAAACAATGGGAATAACACACAAAAAGACAGGTTGCAGATAAGATAGCTAGATTAAGCATATTATACACACCGTAGGACTCCAAAATTCCCAGATCAAAGTGGTCCTCATATTCTCAGTCTCAAATATCAATCAAGTAAGTTGAAAAACCAACTGCCCAATAATTCAATGCATACTAAGATTCCCCTCAAATGAAGCAAGATACTTGAAAAAATCCATAGAGGACTATGAACCATTCTTATAAGAACACCACTTTACTCCATTTTTCCTGCTTTTTACAAAGTAAACCCAATCGATTGAAAAATTGAGAAAAACACGAATAAGATCCAAACACGAAGGCTCTTATTCAAACATGAAGGCGAGATATGATCCAAGTAGCATGGATGTATCCAAATTCAACCACAAGTTCCCATTTAGAAATGACAGATCACAACATATAAGAATCAACAAAACTAAACAATACACAAATGTCATATAGAACCCACAATACTATATTCAACAATCTCACGATACTGAGTATGATTTTAAAATGGTTACCATGAAGAAGCCAAAACAAGTTGCCATTAGGCATGTATTCATTGACCAAGAGCTTCTCATCCCTAGCAAATAGTAAGACTTCAAACTAACCAAACTGGGGTGCCTCAGCCTCCCCGGAATCCCCATCTAATTCTCGAAATCCCTCTTACCATTCACAACCATCTCTTTCAACTTCTTCACTGCAACAACGTTGCCATCATCAAGAACCGCTAGGTACGCCATCCCAAACTGAAGAATATTTTGAATTCAGATAAAACGAAGAAGAGAAGAAGGAATATTTTGTTTTATATTCATCTGTACTGCATTGCAGAAAAATTACACACAAAAGGAGTGGATACAACCCTTAAGGCTGTACACCAAAACAAGAAAATAACCAAGCCAAATTAGAGCACGACACGTGTCTAGGCCATTAAAATTAAAACCAAAAAACCAAAAACCATCAAAACTCAATAGCTGGATGTCGTTTTATCCATATCTAAAGTTGGCGCCAGTTTTTGAGCTGCTGCTTCCATCCTCAAGCTTAACGCTATTTTCCAAGCTGCATAATTTTATCACTCCCTCCTCAAGCTCAGAGGGAAGAGAACAGAAATTGAGCTTGGACAAGTTGGCAAGAAAAGAGGTAGCAGGCAGGGATTTGGTGAGCACATCAGCCAGTTGCAAGCGAGAAGAGACAAAAGAGGGAAGGAGAAAACCCTCAAGATAATAGTCACGGACAATATGGCAATTTATATCCAAATGTTTAGTTCCTTTATGAAACACCGGATTAGCAGTGAAATGCAGGGCAGCTTGATTGTCACAGAAAATGGGAATGGGAAATTGCACCTGTAGGTGAAGATCCCGAGCAATGTAGCTAATCTATTTTAGCTCACAGGAAGTCATAGAGAGACTCCTATATTCGGCTTTAGCAGAGGACTTGGAAACAGTTGATTGCTTCTTGGATTTCCAGAAGATCAAAGCAGATCCTAAGAAAACCGCATAACCTGTGACTGATCTTCTGGAAACTTTACAAGTTGCCCAATCAGTATCACAATAGGCATGAAGCTGAAGATCATTTGCTGAAGAATAGAAGAGACCATGATGTGGATGATGATGAAGATATGTGACAATGTGTAAAGCTCCACTAAGATGATGATGAGTGGGAGATTGCACAAACTGACTCAATTGGTGAACAACAAATGTGATATCCGGCCTAGTGTAATTGAGATACAAGAGTCTGCCAATGAGTTTTTGAAAGACACTGGGATCAACAAGATGAACATAATCTTCATCATGAATAGACCAAGAGCTAGGAAAAGGAATAGCAGCAGGTTTACTATGAAGAAGACCACAGTCTGAGACTATATCCTTGATATATTTTTGTTGATGAAGATGAATACCAGAAGGAGACCTGTGCAGCTCCAAGCCAAAGAAGTAGTGAGCAGGCCCCAAATCCTTAATGGTAAATTTCTAATGCAAAGAACTATTAACTGCAGCAATGGCATCAAGGGAATCTCCCATGATCAAAACATCATCAACATAAACAACTAGAGCCCAAAAATAAGAAGAAGTGAACTTCAAGAAAAGACAGTGATCATGGTGAGATTGATTAAAATTCAGGCTCAGTAGATGCCGTATAAACTCCTTGTTCCATTGCATGGAAGCTTACTTTAAACCATAAAGGCTTTTAGTAAGCCTATAAACTATATGAGGACCTGTGGCATGATATCCATCAGGAAGTTTCATTTATACCTCTTCATCTAAATGCCCATGTAAGAAAGAATTATTGATGTCAAGCTGATGAATATGCCAGTGGGAAGCTGAGGCTAAAGCAAGAAGGATTCTAATGGCGACTGCCTTAGCCACTAGTGAAAAAACTTCAAAGAAATCTATCCCTTCTATCTGGTTGAAACCTTTGGTAACTTGCCTAGCTTTGTGTTTTGCTAAACTACCATCTGCATTATATTTCAACCTATAGATCCATTTTGAACCAATGACCTTCTTTCCTGGTGGCAGCCTTACCAAATCCCAAGTATGGTTTTGCTCAAGGGCAGTGAGTTCTTCTGTCATAGCCTTAACCCATTCATGTGAATGCTTTGCTGCTGATAAGTGGATGGTTCCTAAACCTGTGAAGCATCAAGAATATGTGCAGAAATATGTGACTGAGGATGAGTGGAAGATACAAAATCTTTGGCCCATAAAGGTGGCCTGATAACTCTAGTGTTGTGCCTTGCACCAGTGTTGGCTGGAGGAGAAGGAATAGGAAAAAAAGTGAAGGATTAGAAGAGTTTGGGGAATTAGAAGGAATTGTGTCAGTGAAGGGAAGAGGAAAAGAGAAGGGAAGTGCTGAAGAATAAGGGAAGATGGATTCATAGAACACTACATCCCTAGAGATGATCAACCTGTGATTCTGCAAGTCAAACAGTTTGTAGGCCTTTTGACCTACAGAATAGCCAAGGAATACTCAAGGATATGCTCTCTCTGAAAACTTATTCTTGTGTGGATATGTATTGGCTGCATAGACCAATCAACCAAAGGTTCTGAGAATCTGCAGATCAGGTTTTTCATGAAACAACAACTCAAATGGTGTTTTCCATGAAAGAGTGGGAGTTGGGAGTCTATTGATTAAAAAGGTAGTAGTTAAAACTGCATCTCCCCAGAAAAATTTGGTAGATTTGATTGGAAAAGAATGGGTTTAGCTATTTGTAAGAGATGTTGATGTTTTCTCTCCACTACACCATTTTGTTGTGGAGTGTAAGGACATGATTTTTTATGCAATATGCCTGAATCAGCAAACAATTTTCACACTCAAAATTAACAAATTCACTTCCATTGTTTGTCCTTACTGTTTTGACTGAGGTGTTAAAATGATTTTGAACCATGGCAAGAAACAGTTTAAGAATTGAAAACACTTGATCTTTGGACTTTATTAAATAAGTCCATGTAGATCTAGTATAGTCATCTACCACAGTCAAGAAGTATTTGCAACCATTAATGGAACTAATTTTGTAAGGTCCCCATAGATCCAAATGAATTAACACAAAAGGTGATTGAGTAAAACTGTTACCGAGTGAGAAAGGTAATCTATGTTGCTTAGCCATAGGACAAATTGAACAGATGCCATCAGTATTAGAGAAAGAAGCAGTTTCAGAAATGTGTTTCATTACATCATGAGAAGGATGCCCTAATCTAAGATGCCAAGACTGAAAAGGCAGTAAAGTCTGATTATTAACAGCTCCTATTACAGTGCGTTTGGAAGGTGTATTTGAAATATTTGAATGAAGTCTCTGCTTGATAATCTTTGGCTGAAATGATTGACTGTCCAAAATGTATAGACCATTTACTTCTTTGGTTGCTACAAGAACTCTGTTAATTCTGAGGTCCTGCAGCACACAAAGACCAGAACAAAATTTGAAGTTGATAGGCATGGATTTAGTAAGCTTGCTTACAGACAGAAGGTTGAATTTGAAATCTGGGACATGTAGACAATCAACCAGGGTGACTGAAGGGTTTAATGTGACTGAACCTACAGCTGTGACTAACTTAATTGTGTGATCTGGCAAATAAACAGGTGTAGGAATCTGTATTACAGTAGTGGTATGAAACACTGATATATTTTCACACATATGACTTGATGCCCCACTGTCAACAATCCATTTATCATCAGTCAAAGTAAAAAACATTAAGAGAAAAGTTTGTGATTAGGCTACCTGCAAAATCATGATAATGTGCATAATTCGCTACTCCATATTGATCTGGAATCTGTTCTTTCCCTTTGTGTTTCTTATCCAGCTGAGCTTCCACCAATTTTGCAACCAAGGCATGCAGCTTTGCATCTGGATCAATTAATGGTGTATCCTCTTCTTCCATAGCCACATGTGATGCATATTTCTGATAACCTTAACCTGATTAAATAGGTTTCTAATAGGTTTGTGGTGCAAATTGAGGCTTGAAAACAATGTCTCTATTTCCTTCCCACCATTCAGGATATCCCTTGATCTTGAAGCAATTTTCTTTCACATGTCCTAGTTTTCCACAGTGATCACATTTCAAGTCTGGTCTTCTAACATTTCTTCTTCTGAGAGCATCAGAATCTTCAAACTAATCAATACCTGATTCCTTGATCTGATAAGGCAATTTTCTGTCCCTATAGATCCTCACTGCTATAGCTGAATTGCTTTGAACCTCCTGATAACCACAGTGAATAGCCTTTTGCTTCTCTATTCTAGTTATCATAGAATATGCCTTCCCTATACTGGGAAAAGGATCCATTAGCAAGATCTGATGACTAATGAAGTTGTACTCTTCATTTAGCCCCATTAGAAATTGATGTAACTTGTCATTTTTTTCTTCTGCATGTAACCAAGTGTAATTAATACAGTCTAGATTGCATCTCTTTCTCGGCCTCAAGCATTCATACTCATCCCAAAGACTTTTCAGCTCAGTAAAATATACTTCCACAGAATCATTCCCTTGTTTCAATTCACATATATCCTTTTTCAGTTTGTGTATCAGAGGGCCATTACTCTCTCCAAATATTTCTTTCAACTGATTCCATAAAGCATAAGCATCTTCACTAAACATAAAACCTCCAGCAATTTTTTTGGAAATGGTATTCAGTATCCATGAAATCAAGGTTGAGTTTACCTTATCCCATCTATCATAAAGTGGATCATCCAGATCCGATGTTTGAATCTCACCAGTTAAGAACTTCAGTTTTCCTCTGGATTTGAAGGTTATCACCATTGACCTGCTCCATGTTATGTAGTTGAACTCATTCAATGGTTCTGCTACCAGTACCAGGCTCGAATTGTCTCCACTTTGCATATCAAATGGATAGTTAATTCTTGACCTTCCTCTATGTGAAGTAGATCGTACTGAATGATGAACAGAGTCCACTGATTCAGCATCAGAACACATGTTTTGGAGCTCAAAATGTTCAGAATTCAATGAGGATTAAAACAAGAAATGTCACTGGATCATTCCTGGTTGCTCTGATACCATGAAGAATATTTGAATTCAGATAAAACGAAGAAGAGAAGAAGGAATATTTTGTTTTCTATTCATCTGTACTGCATTGTAGAATAATTACACACAAAAGGATTGGATACAAGCCTTAAGGCTGTACACCAAAACAAGAAAATAACCTAGCCAAATCAGAGCACGACACGTGTTTAGGCCATTAAAACTAAAACCAAAAAACCAAAAATCATAAAAACTCAATAGC
Source organism: Rubia yunnanensis (assembly GCA_037428765.1). Lineage (NCBI taxonomy): Eukaryota > Viridiplantae > Streptophyta > Magnoliopsida > Gentianales > Rubiaceae > Rubia > Rubia yunnanensis. The sequence goes on from CM075067.1 coordinate 11,427,247, forward strand.
TGGATGTCGTTTTATCCATATCTGAAGTTGGCGCCGGTTTTTGAGCTGTTGCTTCCATCCTCAAGCTTGGCATTTTCCAAGCTGCATAACTTTATCACAAACCCACCTTTCCCAGCATCTCAGCTGAAGCCCTATGAATGTCTTCCAAGCTTCTTCACCCCCTCGAAGAATACCATCTTTCCCCTCTTGTGTGCAGGCTGGGCCGGGTGGGCTAGACGAGTACACCAGCTTCTCAGCGCTTGTGCTCGAACTCGACCCGCCTATTCTCTTTGAATAGTTTCTCCAGAAGTAAGAGTAGAGAAGTAGAGACACCAATGCGAACACCAGAACATCACCGAGTTTTATGAACACTATAGCAATAATGCTCATTCTACTTTTTTTAAGCTTAACCGCCTGCTCATTTCCGGTACCAACGTCGGAGATGAAGCAATGGATGATTAGTTACTTCCAGGAACCATCGTGGATGCCATTACCAAACCGGGTTGGGCTGGGTCAAATGAACATGCTGCTAACGGGAGGTGTTTTGGCTTCGACGACCTCAACGATGATGTTTGTCGTGCCCAAAAAGCTTCGGCAGATATATTGACAGAATTAAAACTCTCCATTCCCTACAGCTTAGCATCGACCAGAGTTGAAACTTGCAGCAAGCAAGAAGCATCTATGTTTTGGGTTTTCTTCAATTCGGCGGTGAATTGAACTTTCATCGTTCCGATGAGATGGCAGTAACTTTCACCCATACCATCATCACCTTAGTTTTCCCAAAAACTTTCTGTGCATAGACGAAATAAGGAACGAAGAGTTTGAGATTTGGGAACGAAGAGTGCATCCAAAACGAAAATGAAACAGATGGTGATTGAAACCGGAGGAATACATCATCGTTTATGTAAACATAGGTGACCTTCAATATCCAGTTGATACCAATAGCAAACAATGGTGCATTGCGAACACTTGGGTGAGATCGTCTCACCATAACTAATGGTGAGACTAGGGTTTTATGTGTAATTAAAGACACTCATAGTAATTCGCATGGAATTTATATGCAATTTTAGAAAATATTAATGAAATTTTGCGAGTCAAATTCGAATTGTAAGAGAGAAATCCGGATCCCAAATCTGATGGAAAATTCGAATGGTGGCAGTGTTTACGGAAAATTTATGATGGAAAATTTAGGTTCTTAGGCTCAAGATTTTAGGCTCTGATACCATGAAGAAAATATGGGTAACGATCTGTATTTATTCATGATCTCAGGGTACATTATATAGTAGTACAAAATACCTATACAAATTAGAAAAAAGAAAAAGAATCAAATTGCAAATACAAGTAATATTTATATTCCATAATAACATCGTATTGTTAAGGAAGGAGGGCTTGTACTTCAGGTTATGAGTAGCTCTTTAGATCTTCCTCCAATGTTAGATCCGCTTTAAATTTGAACAGAACCCTGGTGAAATTGCCAGAGACGAAAGGGGTTGTTTTTAATCAATGGGTGAACTCAAGATGAAGAGTCCTTGAAATGAATTAAATATCATATGGCAACAATCTCTACGGAAATCAATGGATGCAATCTCTATGGAAATTGTGGTTTGTGCAGAAGGATAGGACACCGGCAAGAACAAGAGAAGAAAAGGGTAATTTTGGTTGATAAATTGTTTAACAAAAAATAGATTAATCAATGGGTAAGAGTAGATTAGATGAATGGCCAAGATATAGAGTAAGCAATGGTGTTAAAATAAGGGTGTCAATTGAACACTTCCCTAATTATATATAGTAAAGAACTAAAATCAGTAACATATTATAATATTATTGTGTTATTTTTAGATAACTTGGGTTTAGATTAGTCAAACTGACTTCAATATCCCCGGTTGACAGACAGAACAAACAATTTCTATTATATGGTAATTGGGAAAAGAACTAAAATCAGTAATATATCATAATATTAGTATGTTTTTGGACAACGGATATTATGTGCACAACATCTTACGAGTGATTGAATCATCATGAACCTGCACGAATCACCATACAATTCGAATGTGAATAACCATTTTCAGCATCGAACTTGCACGGATCAGAAATTTTTAGTGATGATCAGGGATTAGCTGAGTGGTTACCATTGAATATTAGAGTCTCAAAATGGCCAATAGTGCTATTAAGTTTCACATTTTATTTGTTTTGGCAAGAACGAATTAATATCAACCACGCAATTTACTTTTCACATTTTAACTCTTCATTAATTTGCGAGTCAAATCAAAATGTAACAAGATTAAATATTTAACGGGACTATACTTTATGCCAAAAATGTGAAGAAACAATATTTCTTTCACTCCTTTCATTTTTCTATTTAAGACACCATATGTTTAGATGCTTGGATTTAGGTGAAGAAAATGAATGGATGAAATTAAATGTAGAAAGTAAAAAGTAGAATGAGTCGATGAAATTGAATGAATCTTGCCAAAAATGGAAAGGGTGTCAAATAAAAGAAAACATCCATTTATAGTAAGTGTGTTATAAAAACAAAAAAGATGGAGTATGTATATATTATTTATTTTTTCTTGTTATCCAATAATGGCACATCGCCATCGTACTCATCAACCTTACCACCTTCTCAGCTGCGGAACTTTCCAGAAGGTGTACCTCGAGGACACCACCGGGCTAAGGTGGTGGTGAAGGACATTGACAAAATCCTCATCTTCTTCACACCTCTCAAAATTTTCAAACTTTTTATAGTCTGAATCGATAAAAAGTACGGCATGTATGCCTGAAAGAAGAAGTTAAAGAGGCAGTTTTGCACATTGTTTCATTCATAATTTTTTTAAAATGGCTTGAGCAATAGTGTACACAATTTGTTCAAAGGCTATTTCGGCTAGCCCTGTGCCGCCCACACCAGCCGACACCACAGCCATTATGTGAGAGGTAAGTCATGGTAGCCCAACGCCAGGACCCAAGCCGGAGCCCGTACTCACCGCGCACCAGGAGCCCACCCGCCACATGGCCCAGAAGGCCATGCTTTGAGCAAGGACATCCCACACGGTCGCTTGCGAGCCTCGAACTCGGGGTTCCCCCCTGAATCAACTTGTCCCAACCGCTGGGGTACACCCGTGGGTGTGTGCACAATTTGTTCAACAATGTGCACTGGATGTGAACAACTTATGCAAAAGAGTGCACTGCATGTTCCAAATGTATGCAAAGCAAAAGAGTGCATTTCATGTGCAGCACAATGAGTGCAAATATATACTTCTTCTGTCCCAGGGGATTCTTCAGAGAGAAATTTTCTCTCAGAATTTCCCCTGGGTGAAAAGACTACTGTCTTCCTCCTCTCTCAAATCTACTTCCCTCCTGCACACCTCCATCTTCTCCGCCAGCATGCCTCCGTCTTCTTCGCTAGCGCGCTCCAGCTCATCTCCGTCCTCTTCGACTCCCGCCTCCTACGTAAATCTGACTGTAAATCTTCTTCCTCTAGTTCACTAACTTTAAATCTGACGCCTCTGTGTGGAGTGGTAGTGTTTTTGCAAATTCGACCGGCGTGTGTGAGTAACGGTGGCTCTCGTAATGGAGGAGCTACAGTGGTGGGATTTTCTAGGTCGCCTCTTCCCGGTGAAATTAATGGTGGAGAGTATGGCAGAGGGAAGGAGGGACGGAGGCGGAGGGAGCGATGAAGTCGGGGGAAAAATTAGGGTTACGGCAGGCGGCGAGGGGCTGGCTGTGGAGCAAACAAGTGGTGTCATGGGACAAACAAGTGGTGGCTGAGGCAAAATTAGGGTTCAAGCGAAGGAGGAGAGGAGGGAGGAGGCGGCAGAGCAAACAAGTGGATGAAAATTTGCATATGAAGATCGGGAATGGCCTTTGGGAGTTGCAAATGAAGATTGGGAAATGTGAGAAATTTGAGGGAGAGAGAGAAAGGTGAGGGATGAGATTGGAGGTGAGGGTTTCTGTGAGGTGAGGGTAGGTAAATTTTTTGGTGTAATTTTCAATTATTTTAAGGGTATTTTTGTCAAATGACACAAAAACTTTTTTAATAGGAAAAATGTGCAAAATTGTGTGAGGCAACTCAAAAAGAAAAGTGTGCAGAATAGGTTGGGACGGAGGGAGTAAAACATTCATCATCATCATCAAATATCGAATATACCAACATTGGGTATAAAACCAGGAAAAGAATCAATGAATTTATACAAACTACTACACTCTTGAAATCAGCATAATTCCTACTAACTACACATTTGCAATGATTCAAAACCACCAAGGAAATTAGAAAATCAGTACAGTTTTCCAGAGAGACATAAACGCCAACAGATTAATGTTTTGGACAATGTTGTTGCTCTCAGCCTTATCTATCTCCGCATCAAGTTATATACATAATATTCATTTTTGTTTTTTAATTTGGCAAACCAACTTAGATAATGCACATACGAGAAAAGAATGAAAAGGGTGAGAGACCCGTTTCACACTTTTTTACATGATATTCATAAAGTACACTAAGAAGGAATCGCAAAAAAATAGTTCCTTTCTTTTTCTAGGACACAAATATGCTGGATTATCATCCAGAGCACAAAAAGTTGTTTATTCGACCATCCGAAAAGAGGTGAGAGTATTCACACATCCTTCCCCTTTCCCTTCCCTTTGCACTTTCTCTTGGCCAAGGCGGTGGATTTGCATATCGAGCACGTGTTCTTCACAAGCAGCCACTGCTTTATGTATCCCACATGGTCAGTGGCGGAACCAGGGCATTATGTAAGGGGGGCGAAAAAGGGGCAAAAATTTTTTTTAACGCTAAATACAACATTACTTCGAATTAAGAATTTATCCATATCCTATTTGACATAAAATAAGAAAAATATGTCAAATTAAATATGTATATGATATTCAATATTCATAATTTCTCAAAAATGTGTCTAATTAAATATGTCTAATTAAATATTTGTCAAAAATATGTCTAATTAAATATGTCTAATTAAATATGTCAAAAATATGTCAAATTATTCAAATATATATTTAGCACAATTTCACAATTTCAGCACAATCACTAAATTATTCATATAATCATATCTAAATTCAATATTCACAATTTCATACAAATTCAAGTTATTCAACATTACATAACAAAAATATATTAGTCGCTTAATACCTTGCTCTTGGTTGGTTGTTGATAGTGGTTGTAGAAGGGAAGGAGTGGCAGGCGGCGGCAGGCAGCGGCGGGCCGGCGGCGGCGGCGGCAGGTGGCTGGCGAGTGGCGGCACTGCGGCAGGCAAATGAGTTGGAGAGGCAATGTGGTTTGGCCTTTGCTGCCCAAACGTTCGTTTGCCTTAGTTAGTTAGGTTAGGTTATTAAATTTTGTTTGGGCCAATTGGGCTGAGCCCAATTGGCCTTTTATTTTTTTTTTCAACCCGCTAAGCAAAACGACGTCGTTTCACTTAGCCAAAACGACGTCATTTTGTTTAGTTATACCAAAAAAAATAAAAAAAAAACGTCGTCTTCCTCAGCTTTCTTTCCTCTCGCCGCTGCGCGTGCCTCCGCCTCTCACGCCGCTGCGCGCCTCCGCCTCTCACGCCGCTGCTCGCCTCCGCCTCCCCAGCCACTCCCTCGCTCCGGCAATGACGACAACTCAAGGGGGGGCGGAATCCGGTGGCTTCCGGTGGCTCTAGGCCTAAATTCCGGGCCGCCGGATCTTAGGGGAGGCGCTAGCACCCCCTCGCCCCCCCTAGTTCTTCCTCTGCACATGGTACTCATGCCTGCAAACAAGAGTATCATTCTCTTGCTTCACCTTGTAACCAGTATGAAAAATACAGAAACGAGAAAGACGTGATGAGAAAGAAGGTAAATCTCTTGCCTACAGTCAAGGTTGAGCAGATACCGTGCAAGATTGTAACAACAATCATGACAAGAAACAAAGAAACAAATTGATATAGAGGAAGTGAATCTTCGTGAAGAATGACAACACTTTTTCAAAAATTATAACCTATTAAAGAACATGCAATACCTGGCACACGGCACAAAAATCAACACCTGATTTGCACAGAATGTCTCGTCCACACTGTAAGAACCTGCAGTGAGGGAAACAATCTTGTTTTCATGTTGGCTGTAATGGCTTCTTCTAGTAAGCCGGTAACCACATGGCCAATCTGTTCGCCTTATTCGTGAAGCTCCTAAAACAAAGCATAAAAACATGTCATCTTTACCCACTACTGAAATAGCAGAGACATTTTCAATTTTTAAAATATTACACAAGCTTCAAATAAATGTTACCTCGTACTTGTCATCTATATCCAGTCGCATCTCTCTGTGTTGGTACATAACATCCCCAACTTCCTAGTAACCAGCAAACTCCAAAATAACAACCCCCCAAAATGCAACCAACCAAAATGACACATCAAGCAATTGTTGGCGAAAAGCACTAGGTGCGAATTTTGGCGAAAAAACGTGCGATAAACACACCACTGTTCCTCTTCATCCCTTTCTTCCCATTTCCTAACACTGTTCATTGACATTAACGGTAATATTTGCCGTCCATGGCATCGCCGATGCCCACTCCCACTGTGGAGTTGGGTACCGCTACCAATAAGAGCTTCATCCAAGCTCTAACTGCCAAGCCACCGCCGTTATTTAATTCTCTTCCTGACACACCAAATCTACACCCGGTAACAGAATACAAAGGGAAGATTGCGTTCATCCTTCCTCAAGAGGAAGGAGAACGTCTAGCGTCCCATTACCAGAACGCATTGGTGGGAAAGTTCAATCGGGGAAAGCCCTCGATGGAGCTTCTTCATACTGCTTTCAAGTCAATCGGATTTAAATTTAAATTTCAGCTAGGTTCAATTGACTATCGTCATGTGCCAATTAGGTTTCAGGATCCTGAAGACTATCAGCGATGCTGGATGAAGGGGCAATGGATGATCCAAGGGGCAGTGATGAAAGTTCAGAAATGGTCACCCGAATTCTCACCATCAGCCGAATCTTCGATTGTCCCAGCGTGGGTAACGATTCACAAACTTCCTCTTCATTTCTACAATACCTCTACTATCATTGGATTGAGTAGTCAGATTGGTAGGTTTTTAAAAATGGATGCTGCAACTGCCACTCTAACTAGACCTTCGGCTATTAAAGTCCGTGTCGAAATTGATCTTCAGTCTCAACTACCGGCATCTATAGTTGTAGGAATAGGGAATAAGGTTGCAGATTATCCAATAGAATATGAGGAACTGCCATATTATTGCACTCACTGTAAGATTGTTGGACATAATCAGGATAAATGTACTTTCCTCCACCCTGAGTTAAAAAGGAAGGCCATAGATACTAAACCAAAAACTGGGAAGGTTGACAGTAACACTCAGGATAATTTAGTCTCCGAGAAGCAATTACATCCTGAGGAAATAGCAAAGGAAAATGCAGTAGGTTCTTCGGCTCTAACTGTATCTCAGAAAGAATTTGAGTGTCAAAAACAAAGTTATCAATTAGTCCATCACCAGGATAACAGTTCTAACTTATTTACCACTACTCATACGAAAAGATCTATTTTCTACTCTCTGGATGATATTTCAAAGCCTATTACAAATACTATTAGGAGAAAAAAGAGTAAACAGTCTGACAGATCCCTAGTTGAAGATCTAGAGCTAACACATACTGTGTCAATTTCTAATGCTTTTCATGCCTTAGATGTCTTCACTGAGGAAGAACAGGAAGGAGAAGTTGTGGAAATCTTCCATGAATCTCTGGAAACACATGAGCAAGTAGCCCACCCAGGTATACCAGGTTCACCGGCAACTAGGACAGAGGGACATCTAACTCCAGGCAATAAACAAAATGATAGACCAGATCAAATCTTCACATCAGCAACAAAATCACCAGCAGATCTTGAGCAGGACCAAGCACAGAAGGAAACATCAATTGATATACCAAGCAAAGCTGACCAACACACAAATGTGGAACACACTAAGGTACACACTAAGGTTGGTGCTCCAAATCTGATATTATCAACTGATAGTAGTGAAAAAGGAAAGGAGTCTTTAGATACTATTAGTAAGGCCTCTACTATCAAAACTAGGAAGCTTCGATCCTCACACAAAGCTATCCCAATGGTGTTTAAATGATTAGATACACAATCATAGGAAACTTTTTAGTGTGGAATGTTAGAGGATACGGATCTTCCATGGATAGACTAAAAACCCTAAAGTTGAACCATAAGATAGATATACTTTGCCTGATTGAACCTTGGCATGATAATCAACATATTCATACTTTAAAGCATGACCTGGGATTCACTCATGCTCTTACAGCTCAAACTGCTAAAATCTGGATTCTATGGAATCAATCTTTTCACTTAACCTGTATCAGAGAATCGGATCAATTTCTACAAGCTAGAATCTCAGATGTAGCTACCTCATTTAGTTGGAATTGCTTCTTCATCTATACTAGTGTTCATAGGAACATGAGAGAAAATCTCTGGAAAGATTTATGTACTCCACAGTCTGAACCTTCCATATATATTGGTGATTTTAACACGGTGGCTTCAGTTACTGAATACAAAGGAAGGAAAACCACTCCTCATAAAAGCATGAAACAATTTAATGACTTCATTAATTGCTCTGATTTGCATGATATTACAACCGTAGGAAATTCTTTTACCTGGAGTAATAATCGTGTTAAGGACAGATGTAAAGACCTCATTTTTCAAAAACTAGATAGGGGACTCTGTAATCTTGACTGGTTGGATCTATACCCTAATAGCTCTATACAAGTTTTAAATAGAATTACATCGGATCACTCCCCACTACTTTTGTCTATACAATCTGCTTCTGAAATGATTCCTAGGCCTTTCAGATATCAGGATATGTGGTCTAATAGGCAAGATTTCCAGGATATTGTGATCAGAAATTGGAATTTAATATCCCCTTTAAGAGGAATGACTGGTTTTGTTCATAAACTTAAGAGGCTTAAAATGGAAATTAAACAATGGAACAGGAACAGTTTTGGGAATGTTAATCAAAACCTCATCCAAGCTGAGGAGAGAGTTTGTGAATTGGAAATAATTTTCCAACAAACTCAAAATGAACAGGATTTAGCCGATCTGAATAAATCTAAAGCCTTTTTGCTTAGAGCTCAGAAAGAGAAGATCATTTTCTTAAAACAAAAGGCTAGACTAAATTGGCTTAAGTTTGGAGATGCTAATACAAGTTACTTTCACCATGCCATTAAGGAAAACAGAGCCAAGTCCCGGATTAGCAAAATAAAAGATAGTTTAGGTAACTGGATTTCTGACCCTAACCTGATTAAAGAGGAAGGCATCCGTTTTTACAAAGACTTATTAAATGAGGAATCCCCTCCAAAATTAGGATCCTATTTTAACTATTTTCTTCATGAAATACCAGTGGTCATCTCTGAAGAACAAAATAAACTTCTTCTTCAACAGTTTACAATTCAGGAACTTAGGCATGCTTTCTTTGATTTGAACAAAAGTAGTGCCCCTGGCTCTGATGGTTTCTCAGGCAGTTTTTATACAACCTTCTGGGAAACCATAAAAAATGATTTGCTGGATGCTGCAAATGATTTCCTATTTTCAGGAAATATCCCAACAGCCATATCCAGCACCTGGTTGGCCTTGATCCCCAAAAAACCCATCCCAATCTCCTTCTCTGATTTTAGACCAATTAGTCTATCTAACTTTATTAATAAAGTGTTTTCAAAAATGCTAATGGAAAGGATCAAACCTTTAATGCACTCATTAATTTCTCTTGAACAAAGTGCTTTCATCAACGGTAGAGATATTACTGATAATGTGCTCCAAATGCAGGAAATGACCAGAATTTTAAACAGAAAATCAAAGGCTCATAATATAATTGTGAAACTTGACATGCAAAAGGCCTTTGATAGAGTGTCATGGTCTTTTCTCAACTCTATACTTCTTCATTTTGGTTTTCATGGAAACTTTGTTAAAATAATATTGAGTAATATAGCTTCCGCTCACTTCTCTATCTCAATTAATGGAGCCACTTCAGGATTTTTTAAATCTTCCAGAGGGCTAAAACAGGGAGATTCCCTATCCCCTTTTCTTTAAAATCTGGTATCTGAGGCTTTCTCAAGAGTTCTGAAAAGGATGTTTAACACTGGTTATCTCCAACATTTCAGTTTACCTCAATCTTGCTCAACTATTACTCACCTAATGTATGCAGATGACACAGCAATATTTCTCAAAGCTAATCCTACAACTTTGAAGAGGTTTAAAAGGTTTTTACATGCTTATGAACAGACTACTGGTCAAAAAGTTAATTTTGGGAAATCTGAATTCTTTGCTTCACATAAAACCTCTCCTCATATCATTCTTTCTGTTAAGAGAATATTGGGAATGGTACAAGGAACTTTTCCCTTCAAGTATCTGGGAGTTCCCGTTTTCTATGGTCGTAATCTGCAGGTATACTACAAGCCGCTGCTAGAAAGAATGGAGAAGACAATTAACAATTGGAAGAATAGGTGGCTTTCTAGTGCTGGTAAGTTAGTACTTATTAACCATTGCCTAATTTCGATTCCTACTCATATCTTTTCTGTTTTGAGCCCTCCTAAGATAGTCCTAAGGGAAATAGAAAAAATAGCTTCAACATTCTTCTGGGGGAAAGTGGATAATACTGATAGGAAAAAATGGCGATCATGGAAAAACATGAGTTTACCAATAGATGAAAATGGTTTAGGCTTAAGAGATATAGGAGCAATAGTGGATGCATTCTCATGTAAATTGTGGTGGAAATTACAGGCTAATAAAAATCAGTGGACCTCTTTAATATGGTCACTCCCCAACTCTTATAAAACATCTCATACTTGGAAAAGAATTTGTCATATCACTGCTAAGGCTAACAGATTCTCTAAAGTGATATATGGACTTGGAGAATGCTCTTTCTGGAACTCGAATTGGACTGGTGAGGGGGCACTTTTCTATGAATGGCCTGATGGGCATAATATCCCTTTCGAGGATATCTCCCTAAGGTTTTTCATACAAAATAAAGCTAACCTCCTCCCACAGCTGGAGCCACATCTGGCTACCAATAAAATTGCCACATTGCAGGTTGCAGAATTGGTTTATCAACATGAGGATAGGTTGATTTGGACTCCAAACATCAATGGCAGGTTCACAGTAAGCTCGGCTTACCACACTTTCAGGCGAAGAAAATTCAGAATCAGACACCTTTCTAAGGTATGGAGTAGTTTTATCCCTAGGAAAATGTCAGTTTTACTGTGGCGTGCAATCAATGGCATTCTGCCTTTTGACTATATCTTAGCCAGGCTAAGTTTCCAAATTGCATCTATGTGTCCTTTGTGTATGAATCACACTGATAACCTAGATCATTTTTTCAACTCATGTCCATTTTCTATTGCTGTTTGGGAGAGAGTGGGTGATTTGATACATCTGTAGCAACCTTTGTTTGAAAAATTGAAGCACGGAGTTGATTACTTCCTCTCTTTCAAAGCTGATACAAAGATCCATTCTAATATTATCACTGCTTCACTCCTGGTTACAATATGGATTTTGTGGGTAAAGAGGAACAAAATCATTTACGATAATGAATTATTCTCCCCTACAGCCTGCTTACATGAGATTAAATGCATCATCCATGATATATTCACTGTGCATCACCTATTTGGTAAAATAGATAGGAACAGGTATTGGATAGAGTCCAACATTATCCCTAACATTTATTCCAAGAGAAGGAAACCTTTTATTGCTGTAACATGGAAGAAACCTTCCTTAGGATTTAAGATCAATACAGATGCCTCATGGAAAACGTTTGGTTCGGCTTCTTCGGCTGTAGTAGTTAGGAATATGTTTGGGAATGTGGTTACAATGCGAACTAAAACTTTCCAATCCCCTTCACCACTACATGTTGAATTGATAGCTATTCAGTTTGGATATGAAATATGTGTAGAATTAGATATTGCAAATTGTGAATTGGAATCAGATTGCTTAACTGCTGTAAGAGGAATACATAATCCGATGACTGCCCCTTGGAGGAACTTCTCTATTTGCAGTGCACTAAACCTTATGCATATGAAATTCCCAATTACACACATCCACAGAGAGGCTAATAGTGCTACGGATTACTTGGCTAAATACTCATTACAGAATAATCTACAAGGTAACATAGATATTCAGTTGGCACCCCCTGTGCTCAGAGGTCTTATTTCTCTAGACAGACTTGGTTTTCCTTCCATACGAGTAGGCTCTTGATTTTGAGATGTTCATTTACTCTAACTTCTTTCAATCTACTCTATGCAATCTACTCTATGGATTCAACTCTACTCTCAGTTCCTGTTTCTCTGGAATGGAATCTACGCTGCTCTTCTGTTTCGTTTCAGGATTGGCCTCTGTCGGACTCTGATGGATCATGCGGATTACTATCACTGGACTCAGACATGACTATACTACTCTGGACAAACTACTCGGGACAAACAAACTCAAGCCATCTATCGGACCAACGATCCTTACACACTTTGCTGGTTGTTCTTAATCTTCTTTCTATAGTTTCTTTCCTATTGATTTCCACGGACATACTGGGGTTTCGATTTCTCGATTCACCGAACTGTTAATGGAAAACATCGGAAAGATATCTATAGAAGGGTACTTTCTATAGATTAGCTTCACGATTAGCTATTTCAGATAGTAACATCTCTTTTGATAGCAAATACTCTTGCTTCTGGAGCTACTGATTGCTCTCTGATCATCATAAGGATGATCTTCTGTACACATGTATGAATCTTCAGGCATTTTTCCATCTCTATGGTTTGGGGAGCCAAATACATCTTTCCCCCCATCCTCAGATGGTTTAAATTAAAAAAAACCAAAATGACACATCAGAAAGGTGGTATTTTTGGCAAAGACCTAAAGACAACTGTTCAAGAATGGGAAAAAATTGTAAAAAATCATAAAATGGGAAAAAACTATGCAAAATCTGCAGTAACATCTCTCTGATGAGGCCTATATACTCAGAATTAAGATGTTTTTCGACTTAATGTTGCCAGGAATAAGCTTGAGGGAATTGCACGAGTTGTGAATGAATGCTAATCCTTTAGCTGCTCTGGCAACAGTTTTCAGCCGAGTAGTCGAGTCCAGTGGGGTTCTTCCAGGTACCCTATTCCCTGAAAACAAAAGGCACTCCAAGTGTTAAGTACCTTGCTATGATCTAGCTAAGCTAGAAAAACATGATGATAAATTGATACAAAGAGAAGAAACCCCTACAAAACAATGTGTTTCCATCAAATCTTGCCCCAGGAAAACAATGGGAATAACACACAAAAAGACAGGTTGCAGATAAGATAGCTAGATTAAGCATATTATACACACCGTAGGACTCCAAAATTCCCAGATCAAAGTGGTCCTCATATTCTCAGTCTCAAATATCAATCAAGTAAGTTGAAAAACCAACTGCCCAATAATTCAATGCATACTAAGATTCCCCTCAAATGAAGCAAGATACTTGAAAAAATCCATAGAGGACTATAAACCATTCTTATAAGAACACCACTTTACTCCATTTTTCCTGATTTTTACAAAGTAAACCCAATCGATAGAAAAATTGAGAAAAACACGAATAAGATCCAAACATGAAGGCTCTTATTCACACATGAAGGCGAGATATAATCCAAGTAGCATGTATGTATCCAAATTCAACCACAAGTTCCCATTTAGAAATGATAGATCACAACATATAAGAATCAACAAAACTAAACAATACACAAATGTCATATAGAACCCACAATACTATATTCAACAATCTCACGATACTGAGTGTGATTTTAAAATGGTTACCATGAAGAAGCCAAAACAAGCTGCCATTAGGCATGTATTCATTGACCAAGAGCTTCTCATCCCTAGCAAATAGTAAGACTTCAAAATAACCAAACTGGGGTGCCTCAGCCTCCCCAGAATCTCCATCTAATTCTCGAAATCCCTCTTACCATTCACAACCATCTCTTTCAACTTCTTCACTGCAACAACGTTGCCATCATCAAGAACCGCTAGGTACGCCATCCCAAACTGAAGAATATTTTGAATTCAGATAAAACGAAGAAGAAAAGAAGGAATATTTTGTTTTCTATTCACCCGTACTGCATTGCAGAAAAATTACACACAAAAGGAGTGGATACAAGCCTTAAGGCTGTACACCAAAACAAGAAAATAACCAAGCCAAAATAGAGCACAACACGTGTCTAGGCCATTAAAATTAAAACCAAAAAACCAAAAATCATCAAAACTCAATAGCTGGATGTCGTTTTATCCATATCTGAAGTTGGCGCTAGTTTTTGAGCTGCTGCTTCCTTCCTCAAGCTTAATGCCATTTTCCAATCTCCATAACTTTATCACTCCCTCCTCAAGCTCAGAGGGAAGAGAACAGAAACTAAGCTTGGACAAGTTGGCAAGAAAAGAGGCAGCGGGTAGGGATTTAGTGAGCACATCAGCTAGTTGCAAGCGGGAAGAGACAAAAGAAGGAAGGATAAAACCCTCAAGATTTTAGTCATGGACAATATGGCAATTTATATCCAAATATTTAGTTCCTTTATGAAAAACCGGATTAGCAGTGAGACGCAGGGCAGCTTGATTGTCACAGAAAAAGGGAATGGGAATTGCACCTGTAGGTGAAGATCCCGAGCAATGTAGCTAATCTATTTTAGCTCACAGGAAGTCATAGATAGACTCCTATATTCGACTTTAGCAGAGGACTTGGAAACAGTTGATTGCTTCTTGGATTTCCAGAAGATCAAAGCAGATCCTAAGAAAACCGCATAACATGTGACTGATCTTCTGGAAACTTTACAAGTTGCCTAATCAGTATCACATTAGGCATGAAGCTGAAGATCATTTGCTGAAGAATGGGAAATACCATGATGTGGATGATGATGAAGATATGTGACAATGTGTAAAGCTCCACTAAGATGATGATGAGTGGGAGATTGCACAAACTCACTCAATTGGTGAACAACAAATGTGATATCCGGCCTAGTGTAATTGAGATACAAAAGTCTGCCAATGAGTCTTCGAAAGACACTGGGATCAGCAAGATGAGCAGAATCTTCATCATGAATAGACCAAGAGCTAGGAAAGGGAATAGCAGCAGGTTTACTATGAAGAAGACCACAGTCTGAGACTATGTCCTTGATATATTTTTGTTGATGAAGATGAATACCAGAAGGAGACCTGTGCAGCTCCAAGCCAAGGAAGTAGTGAGCAGGCCCCAAATCCTTAATGGTAAATTTCTAATGCAAAGAACTCTTAACTGCAGCAATGGCATCAAGGGAATCTCCCATGATCAAAACATCATCAACATAAACAACTAGAGCCCAAAAATAAGAAGAAGTGAACTTCAAGAAAAGACAGTGATCATGGTGAGATTGATTAAAATTCAGGCTCAGTAGATGCCGTATAAACTCCTTGTTCCATTGCATGGAAACTTACTTTAAACCATAAAGGCTTTTAGTAAGCCTATAAACTAGATGGGGACCTGTGGCGTGATATCCATCAGGAAGTTTCATTTATACCTCTTTATCTAAATGCCCATGTAAGAAAGCATTGTTGATGTCAAGCTGATGAATATGCCAGTGGGAAGCTGAGGCTAAAGCAAGAAGGATTCTGATGGTGACTGCCTTAGCCACTGGTGAAAAAACTTCAAAGAAATCTATCCCTTCTATCTGGTTGAAACCTTTGGCAACTAGCCTAGCTTTGTGTTTTGCTAAACTACCATCTGCATTATATTTCAACCTATAGATCCATTTTTGAACCAATGACCTTCTTTCCTGGTGGTAGCCTTACCAAATCCCAAGTATGGTTTTGCTCAAGGGCAGTGAGTTCTTCTGTCATAGCCTTAACCCATTCATGTGAATGCTTTGCTTGCTGATAAGTGGATGGTTTCTAAACCTGTGAAGCATCAAGAATATGTGCAGAAATATGTGACTGAGGATGAGTGGAAGAGGATACAAAATCTTTGGCCCATAAAGGTGGCCTGATAACTCTAGTGTTGTGCCTTGCACCAATGTTGGCTGGAGGAGAAGGAATAGGAAAAAAGAAGTGAAGGACTAGAAGAGTGTGGGGAATTAGAAGGAATTGTGTCAGTGAAGGGAAGAGGAAAAGAGAAGGGAAGTGCTGAAGAATAAGGGAAGATGGATTCATACAACACTACATCCCTAGAGATGATCAACCTGTGATTCTTCAAGTCAAACAATTTGTAGGCCTTTTGACCTACAAAATAGCCAAGGAATACTCAAGGATATGCTCTCTCTGAAAACTTATTCTTGTGTGGATATGTATTGGCTGCATAGACCAATCAACCAAAGGTTCTGAGAATCTGCAGATCAGGTTTTTCATGAAACAACAACTCAAATGGTGTTTTCCATGAAAGAGTGGGAGTTGGGAGACTATTGATTAAAAAGGTAGTAGTTAAAAATGCATCTCCCCAGAAAAATTTGGTAGATTTGATTGGAAAAGAATGGGTCTAGCTATTTGTAAGAGATGTTGATGTTTTCTCTCCACTACACCATTTTGTTGTGGAGTGTAAGGACATGATTTTTAATGCAATATGCCTGAATCAGCAAACAATTTTCACACTCAAAATTAACAAATTCACTTCCATTGTCTGTCTTTACTGTTTTGACTGAGGTGTTAAAATAATTTTGAACCATGGCAAGAAACAGTTTAAGAATTGAAAACACTTGATCTTTGGACTTTATTAAATAAGTCCATGTAGATCTAGTATAGTCATCTACCACAGTCAAGAAGTATTTGCAACCATTAATGGAACTGATTTTGTAAGGTCCCCATAGATCCAAATGAATTAACACAAAAGGTGATTGAGTAAAACAGTTACTGAGTGAGAAAGGTAACCTATGTTGCTTAGCCATAGGACAAATTGAACAGATGCCATCAGTATTAGAGAAAGAAGCAGTTTCAGAAATGTGTTTCATTACATCATGAGAAGGATGCCCTAATCTAAGATGCCAAGACTGAAAAGGCAGTAAAGTCTGATTAGTAACAGCTCCTATTACAGTGCGTTTGGAAGGTGTATTTGAAATATTTGAATGAAGTCTCTGCTTGATAATCTTTGGCTGAAATGATTGACTGTCCAAAATGTATAGACCATTTACTTCTTTGATTGCTGCAAGAGCTCTGTTAATTCTGAGGTCCTGCACAAAGGCCAGAACAAAATTTGAAGTTGATAGGCATGGATTTAGTAAGCTTGCTTACAGACAGAAGGTTGTATTTGAAATCTGGGACATGTAGACAATCAACCAGGGTGACTGAAGGGTTTAATGTGACTGAACCTACATCTGTGACTAACTTAATTGTGTGATCTGAGAAATAAACAGGTGTAGGAATCTGTATTGCAGTAGTGGTATGAAACACTGATATATTTGCACACATATGACTTGATGCCCCACTGTCAACAATTCATTTATCATCAGTCAAAGTAAAAACATTAAGAGAAAAGTTTGTGATTAGGCTACCTGCAAAATCATGATAATGTGCATAATTCGCTGCTCCACATTATTCTGGAATCTGTTCTTTCCCTTTCTGTTTCTTATCCAGCTGAGCTTCCACCAATTTTGCAACCAAGGCATGCAGCTTTGCATCTGGATCAATTAATGGTGTATCCTCTTCTTCCATAGCCACATGTGATGCATATTTCTGATAACCTTAACCTGATTAAATAGGTTTCTGATAGGTTTGTGGTGCAAATTGAGGCTTAACAACAATGTCTCTATTTCCTTCCCACCATTCAGGATATCTCTTGATCTCGAAGCAATTTTCTTTCACATGTCCCAGTTTTCCACAGTGATCACATTTCAAGTCTGGTCTTCTAACATTTCTTCTTCTTAGAGCATCAGAATCTTCAAACTGATCAGTACCTGATTCCTTGATCTGATAAGGAAATTTTCTGTCCCTATAGATCCTCACTGCTATAGCTGATTTGCTTTGAACCTCCTGATAACCACAGTGAATAGCCTTTTGCTTCTCTATTCTAGTTATCATAGAATATGCCTTCCCTATACTGGGAAAAGGATCCATTAGCAAGATCTGATGACTAATGAAGTTGTACTCTTCATTTAGCCCCATTAGAAATTGATGTAACTTGTCATCTTCTTCTTCTGCAGGTTAGCAAGTGTAATTAATACAGTCTAGATTGCATCTCTTTCTCGGCCTCAAGCATGCATACTCATCCCAAAGGCTTTTCAGCTCAGTAAAATATACTGCCACAGAATCATTCCCTTGTTTCAATTCACATATATCCTTTTTCAGTTTGTGCATCAGAGGGCCATTACTCTTTCCAAATATTTCTTTCAACTCATTCCATAAAGCATAAGCATCTTCACAGAACATAAAACCTCCAGCAATTTTTTTGGAAATGGAATTCAGTATCCATGAAATCAAGGTTGAGTTTACCTTATCCCATCTATCATAAAGTGGATCATCCAGATCTGGTGTTTGAATCTCACCAGTTAAGAACTTCAGTTTTCCTCTGGATTTGAAGGTTATCACCATTGACCTGCTCCATGTTATGTAGTGGAACTCATTCAATGGTTCTGCTACCAGTACCAGGCTCGAATTATCTCCATTTTGCATATCAAATGGATCGTTAATTCGTGACCTTCCTCTGTGTGAAGTAGATCGTACTGAATGATGAACAGAGTCCACTGATTCAGCATCAGAACACATGTTTTGGAGCTCAAAATGTTCAGAATTCAATGAGGATTAAAACAAGAAATGTCACTGGATCATTCCCGGTTGCTCTGATACCATGAAGAATATTTTGAATTCAGATAAAACGAAGAAGAGAAGAAGGAATATTTTGTTTTCTATTCATCTGTACTGCATTGCGGAAAAATTACCCACAAAAGGAGTGGATACAAGCCTTAAAGCTGTACACCAAAACAAGAAAATAACCAAGCCAAATCAGAGCACGACACGTGTCTAGGCCATTAAAACTAAAACCAAAAAACCAAAAATCATAAAAACTCAATAGCTGGATGTTGTTTTATCCATATCTGAGTGGCGCCGGTTTTTGAGCTGTTGCTTCCATCCTCAAGCTTGGCATTTTCCAAGCTACATAACTTTATCACAAACCCACCTTTCCCAGCATCTCAGCTGAAGCCCTAAGAAGGTCTTCCAAGCTTCTTCACCCCTTCGAAGAACACCATCTTTCCCCTCTCGTGTGCAGGTTAGGCCGGGTGGGCTAGATGAGTACACCAGCTTCTCAACGCTTGTGCTCGAACTCTACCCGCCTATTCTCTTTGAATAGTTTCTCCAGAAGTAAGAGTAGAGAAGTAGAGACACCAATGCGAACACCAGAACATCACCGAGTTTTATGAACACTATAGCAATAATGCTCATTATACTTTTTTTAGGCTTAACCGCATGCTCATTTCCGGTACCAACGTCAGAGATGAAGCAATGGATGATTAGTTACTTCCAGGAACCATCGTGGATGCCATTACCGAATCGGGTTGGGCTGGGTCAGATGAACACGCTGCTAACGGGAGGTGGTTTGGCTTCGACGACCTCACCGATGATGTTTGTCGTGCACAAAAAGCTTCGGCAGATATATTGACAGAATTAAAACTCTCCATTCCCTACAGCTTAGCATCGACCAGAGTTGAAACTTGCAGCAAGCAAGAAGGATCTATGTTTTGGGGTTTCTTCAATTCGGCAGTGAATTGAACTTTCATCGTTCCGATGAGATGGCAGTAACTTTCACCCATACCATCATCACCTTAGTTTTCCCAAAAACTTTCTGTGCATAGACGAAATAAGGAACGAAGAGTTTGAGATTTGGGAACGAAGAGTGCATCCAAAACGAAAATGAAACAGATGGTGATTGAAACCGGAGGAATACATCGTCGTTTATGTAAACCATGGGTGACCTTCAATATCCGGTTGATGCCAATAGCAAACAATGGTGCATTGCGAACACTTGGGTGAGATCATCTCACCATAACTAATGGTGAGACTAGGGTTTTATGTGTAATTAAAGGCACTCATAGTAATTCGCATGGACTTTATATGCAATTTTAGAAAATATTAATGAAATTTTGCGAGTCAAATTCGAATTGTAAGAGAGAAATCCGGATCCCAAATCTGATTCATTTTCTCGCGTAAAAAGAAATGCTACTAAATTACTAATAGACTCAAACCCGCATTGTATGCCTATAGAATTCTGAACCAAGAAATCCATCAGTTCTTTTTAAAAGAATTCACAGACAAAATTTACTAGGAGTACTACTTTAGTTGTTTCTATTTGTTTAACCTTTTGATTTTCATTTGTAGTTTTATATTTTAAACAAAACTTGTACAACTTGTACACTTTAGGCTGGCTCTATTATGCAATTAATATAAATATGAAATTTGGGGTTGGGTTTTCTTATAATATGCCAATAAATTCAGGAACGTCTGTGAAATTATCAAATAACTATATATATCATAGACTATTTATTTATTTTTTATTTCCTCACTATTCCGATCGTTAACCGCTCTGATTCGGTTTTGCGCCACTGTAGAACCGCCGCTCCACCACCGCGTTTCTCCTTCTTCCGCCGGTGAAGCGGCAGAGCTAGGGCACCGATTCTCCATCCTTCGCTCTGGGGTTTCTGATCGATTCTCTGACTCCATATTCAATCTCCGTTCGACTTCGAAGCTTTGCGACGGTGGAGCTTCGCTAACTTCTTCCACTGCTATGGCGAGGACGGCGGCGGCACTGCTACGACAAGGCTGATTCTAATGGCAATGAGGCCAGAGTTTTCGGATTCGAACGACAACGGCGATCGAAGGTGATCGATGGCGAGCGATAATCTGAAGCGACGAAGAGGAGCGAAGATTGGTGGCGTCTGCTTGCGATTCCCAGTGTTGTGGATCTCGGTGGCATCAGACGTCGGTGATATGCTGCAATTTTCAAGTGACGACGAGGTGGTTCATTTGCCTTTAGGGGCGTGAGTTCCACACACCTAGCTGAAGAAGAAGGCAGTGTGTGCAACCACGCGCAAATAGAGGCGACGAACGGTGTTGAAAGATGGTGGCGATGGTGGACAGAAGGCAGCTGAGCTTCAGCGTCTGAGAGATGAGGTTTAATGTTTTGTTTTACATTTTTCAAATACTTTCTGAGGTATAATATGTTGTTGACTGAGCTTATTTGATGAATGGATATTTGGTCTAGTGGTTAATACTATTGTTGTGAAGCTAAAGGTCAAGGGTTCGAGTCCTCACAATGACTTTTTATTTTGAAGAATTTATTTTATTGATGTATGTATTGAGGTTTACTATTATTTGGTTGAATACATGTTCAATAATAGTCTTTGGTGTAGTGATTATTTCTTTAGGTTCGGAGGTTATAAACCTAGGTTCGAATCTCACTAGGTTTTTTTTTGAAGAAGAATTTTTATTCTTGATGTACTGTAGATTTTTGTTGATGTTTTTAGCTTTTTTTTTCCTGTTATGTTGATGTTTTTCATTATTCGGTTGAGATTTAATTGATATGAGTTGAGGCTCTGTAGTTTTTTGGTTATATGAATTGATATTTGTAAAAAAATAATTATTATTTACTCATATTGATGTTTTTCATTTTCCGGCTGAGGTTTTGGTAATAGGAGTTGATGTTTGCAGTACGTATTTTCTTATGTTGATGTTTTCCATTTTCTGGATGACGTTCATGTGTTAGGAGTTGATGTTTGTAGCCTTTTAAAAAAATCGTTGATGTTTTATGATTTTCAGAGTGGATAATATATACTCTTGAGGTACCGTAGCTTTTTTGTTGATGTTTTTAGTTTTTTTTTTCTCATGTTGATATTTTTCATTTTCTAGATGATTTTTAGTTGATAGAAGTTGATGTTTGTAGCTTTTTTAGATGATATGGTTAATTTTTTGTAATATTTTTTTCCTTATGTTGATGTTTTTCATTTTCTGGGTGAAGTTTAAATGATAATAATGGATGTTTTTAGCTTTTTGGGTGATATAGATTGATGTTTGTAGTTTTTTTAAATGATGATTTAGTTTTGTTGATGCTTTTATGACTTTCAGTTGATTTTTTGTTAGTCGTAGTTGATGTTTTTTTTCCAATTCTTATTGATTTTTGTTTTTTAAAATTTAATTTGATTTTATTTACTCCCTCCGTCCCAGGGGAATCCGCAGAGAAAAATCTCTCTGCAAATTTTCCCCTGGTGAAAATACCCTTCTGCCCCTGTAAGCGAATGACATTCAGAATTGCTTTGCGATCTGAAAAATTGCTTCATCCTCTTGCCACTTGCTTCTCCTCCGCCACCACCACTCATCTCCTCACCCTACTCCTCCACTTGGTTCTCGCCGCCACCACCACTCATCTCCTCACCCTTCTCCACCACCACCCTCCTACTCCATCTCCACCACCACCACCACGCTCCTTCTCCATCTCAACCACCATCACCCATCTCCACCACTAAGTTTCCCCTGCCTTTACAAGGCCCATATCTAACTCTCCTATTAAGCTAGGGTTCCGCCGCCGTCTCAACCCTTCCACCGCCTTCTCCTCAACCCTCCACCGTCCTTCAGTCATGCATCTCCAACTCTCCGTCGTGTCTCTCCCGTCGTCCTCCCACTGTGCCTCTCTAACTACTCTCCCCCTTTGCCTCTCCTCTCTGTTGCATCACCTGATTGGAATAAGTGGCTATGGTGGTGGGCCCGCATCGCCTCTTGTCGACAAAATTATCACCGTGGTGAGTCTTGGAGGGGTGGTGATTGAAAATCATTGCGTCAGTGACTATAAATTGAT